>VDFB02373365.1:181698569-181990193 GCA_007258455.2 Sequoia sempervirens
ATCCATGTCATATCATGAAAAGATAATGAAAAAGAACATAACATTGCATCCATCCATATCATGATCATCACATATCACATAGGCATAAATGCAATGCATCCATACATGATAAAATAAAATCATCCCATATCATATCCATCCATACATAAAATAAAATGAACACATCATGGCATGAATCATCTGTATCTATATCATATATATATATATCAAAAAATGAGTGTCATGGTACAAAATTTGGATCAGTGTATGAATATCAATGATAAGTACAATATCCATGAGGCTATCAAAAAGGAGCCCATGAATGTATATCTATGATAAAAAAATGGGGAAAAATCAAAAGTGTCTATACATAATAGCTAACCTTGATGGCTACTACCCTCTCCAGCTTGTCTCTTAGGCTAATCCTTTGCTTGGGGTCATGCATCATTGCATTGTGAAAAATATGGTTGTCTCAGAGCCACTGGAACATCATGATGATAATGTTGCCTATAATATGCAACATCTTTAATAGCCTCTCTGTATAACCATGCTAACACAGTCTGACCATGTGTGGCTACCATCATTGCCTCAATCTTTTGTCTCTAAGCCACCTCCTTATCTCTCTCCCCTGTCATAGCCTATATTCTCTGTAGTGCCTAATCTCTCTCATTTGTAACTACAACCACCTGCTACCAAGCCTGGTCTCACTCAACAGTAATGACCAAAACCTGTTGGCGGGCCTAATCCCACTCACCAGTCAATATATGCACCTGCTGCTACAACTGTTGTATCTGAGCATCACAAGCATCTAGTGGTGGTGGTGGCACTGGTTGTTGTTGAACTAGAGGTTGCTATTATACAATGGGTGGAGCCCTCAGAACCTATCCATCTTGGCCGTCCTAACCTCCCTATTCCTTGCCTCTCCCTACTCCTCTGCCTCTCGATCTCCCTTTGGTAGGAGCCCTTGTTCGATCTGCCAAACGTCGGGGAGGGATGAACCAAACATCATATGTTGGCATAGTCTAAGCTATCACCTATCCCTGATCATATGACCAAGGCTAGGCCACCAACTATCTGAAGCTCTCTATGGCCTGTGGAACTAGAATTATCGGTCCCCATGTAGGAACCTCTCTAGCTGATCTTGTGAAAATGGCCTTGTATGCATTGTCAAGTCTATCCTAAACCTCCTTGAACTACTTGGCTACCTTGTCTGGTAGATAGCTCTTAATAATGTAGTGCTCTCAACCCTACATGAATCAAGTCTGTTGGAAAAATAGAGCTACTAAATATCATCAAACCATGGTGGAATCTGAAGCCATGGACACCAGTAGAAAATTGTCATGTCATCTATCACCTGTCTCCAATACTGGAGTCCAATCTGACCAATGTGCCTGAGGGTAATGGCACCTTTATATCTCCAAATGATAGGATCATCTAGCTCCACATCTACCATCTAAACAATGGGCTGAAGCACGACAATGTGCTCCCACACCCAAATATGTAGTAGAGTCACCCTTGCACCAATGGCTCTCCCATCACAATAGACAAAATCATATAAATCATGATACAAGGAGGCTAGCATCACAATCCCCCATACAAATAGTGTCCTCCTATGCAACATATGATGTCATGCCAAGCTCCATCCTAGGCTAAATCCTCTGCTATGCTTATATGGAGCCACCAAACCTAAAATGATGGCTACGATGATCAATCTAAAGGTCAACACATGACATCTGTATGACTCCAAGTCAATCTATGATATCACCAATGCAATTTGATCCATCTCAATGACCTCAAGGAAGGCATTGAATCTGGCATCAGTGTCAAAAATCACATGGTCTTTGTGAATCGCAAAACATAGTATACACCAAGCATCCTCCAAAGTAACCATCGCCTCACTTGTCAGAAGGTGGAAGGATGATGTCTCATTGTGCCATCTCTTGCACAAAGTCATCATCATCACTAGATTTTTCTGAATCACAAGCGCATATGCAACATACCAGAGGTCGATCTCTCCTAGATGCTCCTAGTGTAACTCTAATAGATCACATAATCTCTCCAAAATAGTCAGTCTGTGCTTGTGTGGCATCAATGGTGGAAAGACCTCCTACATCCATGAAGCACACGACATTAGGAAATCATTGAAATTTGGCCCAATTTGAAATTTACAACTTAGAAATCACAATAGTGTCGTTATCTTCGATAGTGTCACTATATTTAAATTTCAAATTGTGATGCATGATGCATTTAAAATTACAAATCGAAACTTGCATCACCAAATAAGTTGGCATCATGATTTAACATTTAGCATGACTTAACCCTAATTTCTAAATTGACAACTATATCACCAAATAAGTATGTGTCACTATTTAAAATTATAAACCCTAATTTTAAATTGTGAATAGCAATATCAAAATATAAATATGCATCACTATATTTCATTTGGGCGTCACTGATTTCAGTTTGGGCATCGCTATATAGCGACACCGCCAAAATTTAAACTTTAAAACATAATAAATGCATCAAAATTTCAAATTTCAAATCTAGTTTGGAGTTACATACCAATGGTCCTATGCTTGGAAGTTGCTAGAACTCTCAAAATCGATCAAACATGTGTATGGGAAGCTCTTGGAATGCCATTTCATTAGAAGGTCAGAGCTCAAATCACAAGAATTCCTTATGGTGTGAATGCACAAATGAATTGAAAATGACCCTTCTTGGCATATTTATCCTAGAAAATTAGGGTTTTTCATCCTAATTTTACCTTGAAGATAGGGTTTATTGTCATTTTCACCAATTTTGCCAATCTGGACCTAATTCTACATCATTTTTTGCATTTTTGGCATTATTCTTGCATCCCAAATCCTTTCTAGACCCTTGGGGTAGCTTTTAACCTTTATTGAGAAATAAACCCAAAATTTGAAATTTTCACCTAATTTCTTGAGGGGGCAAGCAGTCAACTTTATCCTTCTGTTGGTGCATCTAAAGAATTAATTTTATTTTATTTTCTTATTTAACAAGTAGTTTTGATCTGAAAAGTGTTATTCTTTGAACCAAAGCAGTAGGTACATCGCTTCAAAGAGGGGAAAAATGTAGATACTAAAAAATGTCCTAATTGATATCATACACTCGAAATAGATTTACTAACATCATTTCCTCCTTAATCCATCATCTTTTCACTTCATTAATTAAATTAACCTAGCTAATTTAATTAATTGCATTTTTTTTGTCTATTAACCTAATTAATTCAAATTGGGTTAATTCACCCCCTTTCATGCTAACATTTCAAATAAAAACATTTAATTTAATTTCCTAAGTCATCTTATTTAATTAAATATCATTTCACCTTTCTCCCATTTATTAAATCATTTAATTTAATAAATATCTTTTCAATTCTTCTGAATCCCCTAATTACATGATTAAATATTGTTTAATTAGCAACTAAACTATCTTTCCTCTAAGCAAAAGGAATATTCCCATAGAATATTCCTTATCCCATTTTTGCAAAATTAAAACTTTGTTGTAATTTGTAAATTGCTTTTTTTCCTCACCCATAAGAATATTTCAAAAGAATATTCTTATTCCTTCATCATTTGAAAAGGGATATTTTCACAAGTGGCTTCTTGATCAAGTTTTAACCTTCAATTTGTTGAAAAAGTCACCTTTGACATGTGTGAGCAGGTCAAAAGTGTGTTTGTTTGAGGCTAGTATGAACCCTTGATTAAATCCCATCATGCATTTTCATCCATTGATGAGAATTCATGATCCATGCCTCTCATCTCCTTCTTCTTGGACCATCGATTAAACTTTTTGATCTCCACCTTTCATTCCTCATTTTCTCTCCCATAAATAGATCACTATTTGTAGAAAAATGGATCCATATTTCAGTTGCAAAGTCATGTTGTTGAATTCACTTGCATCCATACTCTCATATTTACTCACTTTTTAGCATATTTTAGTTCATTTTTAGTTGCATATTAGCTTTAAGCTTCCATTAACAACTTTCATGCATCCATCTTAGCTTGTTTATAAATTAAGGTTTGAATATTTTAGCTTAGATTACCTTAGCAATAACATAATTAGTTCATTCTTAACATAAAATCATGGTAACTTAGCTTGCATCATGTACATTTTTAGCATAAACTAGGTTTTCATATATCAATCACAATGGTTTCATTCATTATCTTCCATAGAATTGACTGAAATAGGCTCACTAATCATAGGATTGAGAAAGGGTCATCGTTTCACATCAACACGACACCAATTCCAAAATAGGATAAGTTTCAAATGGAGTAGATTAGGGGGTATGTGCAGGATCATGGTGGGCCAAAAAGTGGCAATATGATGGGTATGTGGCTGGAAACTTTGTTTTTACCCAAAGTTGATGAAATGAAAAGAGTTTTTAAAGGATATTCTCAGCTTTCCACCAATATAAATTATGCTTTCCTTTGAATTTAATAACTAATTATTATTCATTTTCTATTTGAATTATGATTAAAGTCCTAATTGATAGAATGGTTGAAAAATATCTATAGCTTTCAAACGGTATCACATTTTTTGAATCCAAAATAGGCATCACATTCTATGCTTCACATAATACAAGATTAAAAAAAAATTGAATTTCATGAAGTTTTGACCAAGTTAAGGTGGTCAAACATACGAGTTTTTATATTTTTTAAAAGTTGTAATAAAAATTAATAATTAATTATTTACTTGGAAAAAAATTAAAAAAAAATATGCACCACATCAGGACATGAGTCCTCTACTTATATCTAAAATATTATTAAAAAATATTGTCATTTTATTGTGGTTAGGGTGGTCAGATAGACACCTACTTCTTATTTTTTCCCTGAAATTTAAGTACTACTACATTGAAATTTCAAAATTTCACCAAATAGTTTTATTTTTTAAAATGAACCTAGCAGTTTAGAAACTACATTCAATTTTCTACAGATTCTATTCTTACATATTATTGAAATAATATAGATAACTTATTCAAATTTTTACATCAAGTTGCCTAACTCTGATTTTTCTAATTTTTTTGCCACTTATGAGCCTGTTTTAAATCCATGATGATCCTGCACATACCCTAGGAATTTAACTTTTTTCTTAGTTTGTAGCTTTCAATTTCAGTAAAATGCTTAGCTTAATTTTCCAATTTGAATGGTCTTGTTTGTAGATGCAAGTTTGTTTGGTGAAGTTATGCTTCGATTCATTATGAATCAAGCATAATCAAACCTCACCGACATTTCCTCGTCTCACAATAATATTAATATAATATTATATATTATATATTTTATATATATACTATATATAGTACATAATATATAATATATTATACAAAATATGTAGTATATAGTATATAATATAATATATAATATATAATATAATACATATTATATAATACATAATATATAATATATAATATATATAATATATTAGTATATTAGTATATATTAAAGTATTAAATAATATGTATTCTAAATAATACAGGTAACAAATATCTGTTTCTAAATAGATATCTATTTCTAAACGGATATCTGTTTATAAATGGATATCCATTTTTTTCTAACAAAATTAGTAGGCTAAGGATTTGGCTCAGGATTTTGTTCGGGATTGCCTAACTTGGAAAGTCAACCCAAAAAATGTGTTTACAAAATTTTCTTAGTTTTTCGAATTTCGCCCTTGTGGCTGACGACTTTTTTTTATTTGAATTTCATGAAAAGAAAAGGGTTTATAGAAAAAATTGTCAGCTTTCCACCAATATAGGATATGCCTTATTTTGAATTTAATAAATAATTATTATTGATTTTCTACATATATTATGACTAAAGTCTTGATTGGTAGGTTGATTGAAAAACTTCTATAACAAACTACTTCACATTTTTCTAACCTAAAAGATGCATCACGTTCTATGCTTCACATACTATAGGATTAAAAAAAATGAATTTCATAAATTTTTGGCCAAGTTATGGTGGTAAGATAAATATGTTTTAATAATAATGAAAAATCATAACTAATTATTTACATGCAAAAATAAAAAATAAAAAATTTGGCACATCTAGGCGTGTCCTCTACATATATTGCAAGTTTTAGAAAAAATAAAAATAAAAATTCTTGTGCTTACGGTGGTCAGACATACACTCGCTTCTTATCTTTTTCCTAAAAATTTAGTACCATTGCACTGAAATTTCAAATTTTCGCGAAACTGATTTACTTTTTTCCAAAAAAGGACTAGTAGCCCAAAAACTACATTCAATTTTCTACAAGTTTTGTTCTTACATATTTTTCAAATTATGTTAATAACCTATTCAAATTTTTATGTCAAGTTGCCTAACTCTGGTTTTTTTAATTTTCATTTTCCTTTAGGGGCCTAGTTTGGACCCCCATGATCTTGCACTAACCCTAGTCGCAAAGAATAGACCTGCTAGTTTTTGTGTTAGTCACATAAACATTTGAGATTAGAAATTGATTTCCAGACCTCGCATCCCGACACTTGACAAACATACAAAAACTCCTTGCCTTGACCATAGAGAAATATAAGTAATGTTTATGCCATAGAATTGCTAGCCCACCAATAGATCCATCAACACTATAGGCCAACCTATCACCATTAAACCTGGACCTTGGAAATTAACTCTTTGAATTTATTTGTGTCCATCTTGGTTTCCTATAGAATCACCATATCTAGAACATCCAACTCAATCAGTCACTTTAGGAGCCAACATTTCTCCAGGCCGTTAAGGCCTCTGAAATTCTAGCCAAGGACCTTCATTGAGAATTTGTGGAATGGAGGTGCTTTCCTCCAATAGGAATGAACTTTCTCATTGATACTTGAGTTCCATTTCTAGATCCTCCAATTCCTTATGATTTTCCTTCTACACTTTTGACCCTTGTTGTTACTACCCCCTGCATCAATAAAAAGGGCATGTTTGCCCCAAAAATTCTTGGAATGCCTAGTTGCCATACTCCAACTATTTTATTTTTCATCAGTAAGATTCAAACTACCTTCTACATCTTTTTTGGTGAAAGGATCCCACCCTATCTCCTTATTTTGAGTATTTTTCAGGGTTGCAATCCCCTCATCTCCTTGGATATTAGCATCCTTCTCCTTGAATATTTTTCCATCCTCCATGGGAATGGGAGAGGAAATTTTTTTATCTTTCCCTACTAACAAATGCTTTACCATGGATCCTTCCACCAGGTTTGAGACATTCTACTCATTACATTGTCCTTCCAGACCTATTTCCATGACTGGTGGCTCTATTTCCAGACATCCATTATTTTCTTGGAAAGATGCTTCACATTCTTGAGCCCACCGTTAGGACTATTGGAAGCCTTACCCATATAACTATTAGCCATCGGAAAGGGATCAACCTTTTTTCCTTGTGTATTCAAGCTATGGAACTTGCAAAACCTAGCCATATGTCCCAAGTTTCCACATCTGTAGCACTTTATTGACAACCCTTCATATTTGATTGGTAGCACCCAAGCCCCCAAAGAAGAGGATAGCTTAAGGGGGAGTTGAATAGGTTTGTTGAGATCAAACCAAACAAAAATTCAAACCAAAGTGAGGAGCCTGCTACTACCCTCATACTACTCACTCCTAATGAAAATCCCAAGGGAGTTACCAATAAATTGGTAAATTTCATTACAATGAATCTCCTCTGGGAGGTGATTAAGCTTGAACCATATTGGAAACTTGGATAACTGCTTTGCAATTGGGTCAAAATTAGGAGACCAAGCTCAAATTTACAACCCTGCACTTCCCATGAACCATGGGCTAGTGTGCAAAATATGATCTTGCTCAACCTCAAAGGGGAAGATCATTTGTAGAAACCTTAGTGACATGAAGTTTATAATAGGAGAGGAGCCCAGCCAATTCATTTCACACCAATTCTTAATCTAAGTCAGATTGGGCCAAACACCAAAAAATTTGGCAATCACAACAGTCTACTTTATACACTCCACCTTGCTATGAATGAGATGATCTAGAATGGCAATGGTGTGCATTCCACCCATAATGGAGAGATTCACATTTTAATAGCTACTTTAATTGGGAGCCCTTCATCACCAACCATGAAACCACTCTACTCAGCCTCAATAAATAAGGCCTCCAATGCACACTCATCATCCTCGATCTCCCTATTTGCCTCACAACCCTTATCATAGCTCTAGCCTACATACCTCAGAGGCCTGCTTCATTGGATTTGCTCTTCTTATAAATTACATATATAAATTCATTATAAATTATGTCCAAGATTATTTATTTCTATATATATAAATAAATATTATTAATTTCAAAAGGTTAGATTTATTTTGTTTGTTTTTTTTCTTTTTTTTTGCTATATTAATTCCTTAATATTTTTCTTCACAAACTCATATCATTATAGTATACCTTTTATTATTATTATTATAGATTGCATCTTTTAACATAAATATTTGTGTATTTAATATTTAAGTAAACAATACACTTATTTTAAAGTATTTAAACAAATAAAATATTTAATTTTGAAAATACACTCAATTCTCTTTTTAGAACTAGAAAAGAAAATATTGATTTTTTTAACATAAACTATATTTTTGAAAACAACACTTAATTAAAGTTTAAATACTTTTACATCATCTCAATGAAACTTGAATACAAATAAGATGATTGTGATTGCATATATTAACAAAATTATTATTATTATTATTTGAACATTAATAAGCATTAATTTTTATAATGAATAATTAATTATTATTGTTTGATTTTAATATATTAATTATTAAATTTTCTTTTCTAAAATAACATTTAATTAATTGTTTTTTCCTCATCTCAATAAAATTTGAATACAAATAAGATGATTGTCATTGTCTAGATTAAAAAACTAATTATCATTGTTTGATATTAATAGGGATTAATTACTATAGTGGCTAATTAATTGTGACTGTTTGATTTTAATATATATTAATATTATAATATGAAACTTACTTTTAATCATGATGTCAAATTAAGAATAAATAATTTAATGTATTTTTTATTTTATGTTTAGTTTGGAATAGTATTTTATATATTTATGTATATTTATATAATGTGATTTTTAATAATATTAGGACCAAATACCTAAGTTTGTTTGTATTTAACTCTATTGTTATATTTTATCCACATATTTATGTGTATGCAATAATAATTCAATTAATTTATTTGTTTGACTATAATAATTAATCTAATTTTTATCCACAATTTAATTCCATTAAACACATCTAATTTAAGTTGTGTGCATAAGTTAAATAATAGAGATATGTCACTAATTTGAGTAGATTTTTATGCATCCAAACTTAAGTATTTTCAACTAAAAAATTATTTATAGCCAAAAATGTGTTCTAGCTAAAATAAACATAAACACAACTTCTCTAATAATATGTGCTCTCCAAATGTATATGTGTAATCAATTAGGTATACATTAGATATTTTTAAAAAATATTTAGATAAATATAATGTTCCCAATACTTCTATTCATTACATCTATGAATTTTAAAATATTTAGAGAATTATAATTTCTCTAACACTTCTATTCATTTACTAATACAATACCTTTTTTATAGATCTTAATGTACAAATTCTAAAAAAAACTTAACACTTTAATTAATATTAATTTTTAATATCCAAGAAAAGTAGACCATCAAATTCAAAAGTTGGGAGTGAATCCATTGACTAAAAAATAGAAAATTTGTTTTAAATATTTAAAAAAATTGCTACACTAGAGGAGAGAATCTTAGTTGAACTAATATATTTTATTTTTCTTTTTTTATAGTTGAACATAAGGGAAGTGAGTGTTCGACCTTTTTTTGGGGATGGAATTGAACCTATTTTGCACTTTAGTTCATTAGGAAACCTAGATACCTCAACCAAGTGACTCAATTGAGGTATGGTTGGGTTGTTCCTAGTGTAATTGGATGGGGGTTCACCATTAAACAATGAGTTAAAAGAAGAAATGCAAATGGGTAAAAGCAATAAGTTGGGTCCACGAAGAGGGGAACTTTTGGCCAAAAAAAAATCTCGTAGAAAACGCATACGTGTTATTAAAAAAATGTGTATGCATTATGCTTTAGGTACCTGAGCCTAATAAAATGTGTATGCACTAAAAATTGCATGTGTTATAATGCGTACACATTATATAATTTGTACACATTTTATAACACGTACAAGTCATTTATTTAAAAAATTAAATACCTTTTAGAAACGCAAATGCATTTTAAAACACGTACATGTTTTGTAATGCAAAACGTGTACACATTTTAAAACACGTACACATTTCTAAAAAGTATTTAATTTTTTAAATAATCAAGAAAATAAATAACGCATATACATTTTGTAAGGCGTATGCGTTTTTAAAAACACATGTGTTTTAAAAATTTTGAATGCTCAACCCACATGCTGCCTCGATTTTAGGCTCAAGAAAGGATTGCCAACTCGACCCTTAGCCTTTGACCTGCAACTAAAAAAATAAGGCAGATTGAAGAAGAATGTCCAACTTTGGCAATATGGTTGATAGAATTTTTTTTTGAATCAATCTATAAAATTAAAAACCATTAGAGAACATGATGTCTAGTTTCCAAATATATAATTTTTATTAAGATTGGATTATATTTGTTACTTTTTTAATTAATTTCTAATAAAACTAGTCCTTAAACTTGAAATATTAGGGTTTTTTTGTTTTTTAATAACTTTTTTTTGGTTAAGTTTCTTGTAAAAAAATTATATGGCATCAATCTTCAAATAATTCTCTACATAATGAAAAAAAAAATAAAAAAAAATAGTTTAGGTCCAATTATGCTATCAGTACACATTGATTTTTAAAAACAACAATTAAGGCCAATAAAAATTCAATAAAAAATAATAATTCAAAAAAAAATTACAAAAAAATTTCCTCATCAATCTTCATGTTGTTAGCTCTCTTTCCCAAAATGAATTAGCAAAATACTTTTATTTGGGTCAAAAAGTGGTGTATGTACACGTGCATGGTATGGTGAAACAAAGGGACTTTTAAAAGTGGTGTTTATACATCCCTATCAAAATTTGATTTCTATCATCTGGGTATTTGAATAAATTACATATTTGAATACTAGATTCAAAATTATAAATTTCATATTAGTGACTTTTTTGAAGATTCATTGTGTAAGTGGCTCAAATTTTCAGTCCAAGTGTGAAAAAATCTAAAAAATAGCAAAAACGCCCACTTTTTGAGCTTTTGGTGGACCCAACTTGCATCAACGCAAACACTTATGCACAAACCCTTGAAATTTTGAAACCATGAAATTAGATTGACAAACAGAATGAAACAAAAAAGTACCTAGAGGAGTGGAGAGGCCAAAACAAGGTTTGTAAACCTTGGAAATTATTGTCTCAAATTTCTCTGGGACTCATATGCTAGGTTGAGTGATTTAGTCCCACTCTTGGGTTTTCGGGGCAGAATATGAAATTCTTCTATCGACTGTTAGGATCTACGAAAAGGAAATAGAAAAGATAGATATTGGGAATTATACACCCAGTTGGGCATGAGTCCCACTCTTCCTTTCCAAAAAAGTAGGGCCTGAATTTGTTCTTCTAGTTCCGTACTTTCTTCCTATGTCTTTCAAACTTCATTTTCAAATTTGAAACTATGAAAAATTTGTAAAAATAAACATTGGGTCGATTACTTATGGGGGGTTTTCCTTGGTCAAACCCCTATTTTGGTAATTAAACCTTGATAAAAAGTATAGATTTGAAATGGAAATGTGTGTGAAATCCCTAATCTTAAGTGTGTCTAAGATTATGAGAGCTAAAATGCAACAAACCCTACTATAATGTGCTAGAATAGGATGCATAAATGAAACATTAAAATGATGATGACTTACTTTAGGAGATCTCCAATCACCCTAATAATCCATAAGAATGCATGTACCTTCCTTTAGGTAGAAATTAAAATGATAATGGAAGATGGAATCACTTAGGAAACAAGTCATTAGGCTTGGTTCAATGGCTAGTTGCATCTCCCCAACCTAGAATCCATCATGATCCTCCATAGGAAACCATCATCACTATCTGGAAGTGCTTGATATTTAAATGAAAGTGAGCTTGAAGACCTGCAAAAACATTATAATGTTGCTCCAAGACTTCAACTTTGCTTGCTCCTTGTTAGTGTTTGGTAGCTTTAGGAGATATTTTCTCCTTAATTTATTCTTGTGAAGGCAAGTCGACCTTATTTTTAAAAAGGAAAAATTATACTTGTTCAAGGTCAACTTTAAGATAAAGGGTTGTCTAGCTTGTATAAATAGGAGAAGGTGTCTCCTCATTTCATAATTTCAATCAAGCAATTCAATTTACTCCAAGTTTGCACCTTAGCAGTAGTTTTCCATCCTTGTAGTAGCAGATTTGATTTCAAAGAGAAGTGTTACCAATTGTGGAGAAATGTCTCCATTCATTGTATTTATTCAACCTTATGTAAGGCCTAACTTTGTATGCAGAATTCTGCACTTTTATCTAATATATATAAGAGATTATTTGTTGGGTTTTTCTCCCTCAAGTAGGAGGGTTTTCTGAGGGTATCTGTTGTGTTCATTGTTCTATGCATTATTGTATTTCTACTTATTTTATTTATGATCCTAAAACTAACATGGTATCAGAGCAGGTCTAATCAGAAGAATTGAATATGTTTTGATTTGGGATTTGGGTTTATTGACATCTTGTTAGGGGATTGGTGACATATGTTTTTGACAAGCAGGAAAATATTTTGCTTCACATTACATCTATTTGCATCCTGCAAATTGTGTTATTTCCAACTTCCATCTCATATGTAGTGGTTGATATTTAAATGATGGAGTATATTCACTGCTTATAATTATGCTTTCCAAAAGTATATGAATAAAGGAAATGTTATTGGGCCTTTCTTGTAACTATTATGGGTGTCGCTTCATTATAGAGAAGATCATCGACGAATTGGGTAGGTTGTGGATTACTAGAGTCCAAGCTGAGGAGACACTTAAGCTATAGATCCATCCCTCATAGGGATTATTGAATGCAGTATAAGATAAAATTCATGGTGGAAGTTGGAATATACTTGAGCTATTGGGAGCTGCTTCCCACATACTTGGCAACTAGGGAATATATTAATTCCAATGCAATTGATTTCTAAAGCTACATGGTTTCTCAATGTGAGTCAGTTCATATTACTTTGGTGTCACGTAATGATTTAAGGGAATTTGAATCAATATTTACTATATCGTGAGCTCAAAGGAGGTGTAGAGAAGTTGAGGTGGCCTAGATTTTTTGGAAGCCATGTTATTTAATTAATTCCTTAGAGGAGTTGTCATGGTCTTTGAGAAAGCTGCCCAAAAGTCATATCTGACGTTGATTACTTTTGAAGAGCCATGGCAATAGTTTGGAGAGTCGTGGGAAGCTTAAGTGTTTGAAGCTATTTGTTCTAGCAGTTATAGGCATCTCTATAATATTCATCGCTTAATACATCAGAGAGCATATTATCTCCTAAGGGTGGCTTAAAATTATAGTTTGGGAAGGCAACGTATGGTTGAAAATTGAAGGTAAGGGCTTGGGTAAATATTTCAGGAGTTGTCATGTCTTATTACATGAAAATATTATTAAATTCATGAAGGACTTAGCAGAAAAAGTAAGCTAAGCAATACAAATTAATTTGGAATTTTTATTTACCATCGTTGGGAAAAATTAAAGAGGAATAGGTGAATGAATTGGGAGTCATCTATACATTTTTTGAATTATATTGAAGAATTAGGCAAACATTAAAAGAAGTGACGCCTTTACAGAAGGAGCCGCATTTGAGGAGGAATTCAAAATATTCCAATTACTTCAGCTATTGAGCTTGTGCTAATATTTATCAGATTATATTTCAAGTTTGAAGTTGTTGGAGCTTAGTGGAAAGTCTAGAGATTGAATTAAATCTTGGAGCTGAGTCTTCATTATCAGTTGGAATGTATATATAGGAAATTAAAGGAATGAAGGTCTGAGATGGTTCTCGCAAGATGTTGGTGACAACAGTTGGTATGAAAATAGGATGAGGGTAAATTGATGGCAACATTGAGTAAAGGTGGTGAAGATGAAACACCATAGATAGGTCTAGCTCAATGGTGTACCAACAATAAAAAGATAAATGTTTTATGTTTATACCTTTGATTAATTACCTTGGATTTAAATAATAATATAGTTAATATTAATTCATGCAATAACATTGGGAATAGTGAATCATGTATGCTTCTAGCATTGGTTTGTATATTTCTTGAGGGTAGTTTGATTCTACGAACTATTGTTGATCTCTCTAAAATGATTCTAAGATGGATCAAGGAGAAAAAGGATGATGAGAGATAGCATAAGGAATTCAAGGGAGGAAGAGCGTGGTGCATAACTCTCATGATTCTTCTTTCGTGGGAACAAGGTTGGGCCAGCCTTGGATGGAGAGCTTGCTTCACAAGGAAGATTGAGAAAGATGAAGACACTAAACAACAAAGAACCTATACAAATTGTCATTGCAATGAGTTTCTTCAAGAGGAGGAAATGAAACTCAAAGGGAGTCTAACAAACCAATAGAGGCAATCTTGGACGAGGAGGTCAGAAGGTTGATGTGAGTACTTGGAGCTTCAGAAGGAGTCACAACATTATGAAGATCCGTTGTAGTGTATATTTTTTTGAGACAAAGAAATGTGAGGTGAAAGCCCTTGTAGTGTATATTTCTCAAAGACAGATAAATATGAGGTGGAAGCCCTTGTAGTGTATATTTCTCTGAGATGGAGAAATATGATGTGAAATCCCTTGTATTGTATATTTCGTTGAGAACCGAGAAATATGAGGTGAAAGCCCTTGTAGTGTATATTTCTTTGAGATGGAGAAATATGAGGTGTGAGCCCTTGTTCATCTTTGAGACTAAGATGAAACACCAATTTGAGAGACTCCATGATGGAATCGCATTGAGAGACTCTGTGATGAACCCTTGTACTTGTGTTTCTTTCCACACATGGGAGTAGCCATGGTGGACATCATGTTGAGAGGCTCAATGATGATATCATGTTGAAGGAATTTGTGATGAACACTTGTACATGTGTTTCTTTCCATGCATGGGAGTAGCCATGGTGGACATCATGTTGAGAGACTCCATGACAACATCACATTGAAAGACTTTGTGATGAACCTTTGATCTTTCCACAAATGGGTGTAGCCATTGTGGGAATCATGTTGAGAGACTCCATGACATAAATATTTGGAAAATATCTCCCTAGCTAAGAGGGAGTGTTAGTGTTTGGTAGCTTCAGGAGATATTTTCCCCTTAATTTATTCATGTGAAGGTAGGTTGGCCTTATTTGTAAAAAGGAAAAAATACACTTGTTCAAGGTCAGATCTAAGATGAAGGGTTTACTAGCTTGTATAAATAGGATAAGGTGTCTCCTCATTTCATAATTTCAATCAAGCAATTCAATTTACTCCAAGTTCGCACCTTAGCAGTAGTTCACCATCCTTGTAGCAGCATATTCAATTTCAAAGAGAAGTCCTACTAATTGTGGAGAAATGTCTCCATTCATTGTATTTATTCAACCTTGTGTAAGGCTTGACTCTATATGTAGAATTCTGCACTTTTATTTGATATATATAAGATATTATTTATTGGGTTTTTCTCCCTCAAGTAGGAGGGTTTTCCCAGGGTATCTATTATGTTCATTGTTCTATGTGTTGTATTTATGCTTATTTCATTTCTTATCCTAAAACTAACATTGCTCTTGAATGCAAATGCTTGTGATCTCTTACTTTCTTACTTGTCTTGTTCTCTCTAGTTGAAAAAATGAATGTGAGACTTAGATTTTATAGGATTCATCTCTAATTTACCATTTATAAGATCCCAAATGCTAACATTTACAAAATTTGAATTAAAAACCTTGCTTTCCCACTCAAACCCTAAAAAGGCCCCAAACAAGACTAATATGCCCAAGGTGGTGTATGGGTCCACCCTATAATTTTGGGGTGAGAATTGATGATGATGTTAGTCATACGTTAACAGTGCAGATAAATCCTCACAAACACACCGCGAGAACCTATCTCTCTTGAAAGATTTCACTGGGACAACCTAAATACTAGGCTAACTTGGCTTAATCCCAAGGCTCCTTTATGTTAGGTCTTGATTGTACTAATTTTTCATCAAGGTTCGTTGTGATAATGTTGTTAATCACAAGGGGTAAACGGTCTTTTTTTTAGGTTCTCAAAGGAATCATAAAGATAGGCGAAAGATAATCTCAGTCGAGTCATTTAACAACTTCATGAAATTGACAAATTTATAATAAAATTTAGTGAAATTCAAATAACTTGTATTTGTACAAGTAGATTTAGATTTAAGAATTCAACAATATCATGGAATCAAAATATTTTCAATAAAACTCCATGCATTCATCTCTATTTTTGAAACATTTTATGAAATTTAACCATATATTCTAAAATAAAGCATAAAAAAATATTGAAAAAGTAAAATTCTCCCAGGTATTATCCATGCATGCTTCAAGAAATAACTAAACTAGAGAAAACCATTCCATATGTCACCAGATTGATTCACAACTAGGCACAAAATAATGCAATATTTTAAAGAAAAGTCAGATTATTTGCCACCAGATAGTGTCAATATGCACCCTTAAATGGCATAGAACACAGTCTCGTCTAGTAGGAACAAACAATCAGCTATGTAAGATTTCATATCAGGAAATAGCTTTGAAATTGGATCTATTATTGATTAACTTCTAATGAAAGATATAAGTTTTTAATCTGGAATGGAACAAAAAATAGGAAAAAGAACAAAACTTAAAAAAGTTATGGTTCTCTGACATCCACAAATTTTGAACTTAACTTAAAATGGAACATATCTTGGCCTTTTATAGAAACAAGACACTTAAGAAATTCAACCAATACATGAGAGGGAATCCAAGTGATGAATCACAACATGGCATGTGGAATATGAGAACTAGCAGGAGAATTGTTGAATAAGTCAATGGATTTCAACCTTCTTTAGCACTTTTAAAATCTTTAGGGACCTCCATCTTTAATAGAATCAAGACATTAACTTGGAGCGGAGTAGATTTTCCAAAAAAAATGTAGGAACTTCCCATACATTCAGAATGATTAGGTTGACATTTGTTCCTACATTCAAGTTCCTACTCGGGCTTGAAACTCACAGAAGTGAATCACACTAGAGTTGGGCGCCTTCTTTTGTTGTGTTTGTAATACCAAGATTCCTGGTATTTTGACATCACAAACTCCTCCTTCACATAAGCTTCTAGAGTGTACTGCCCAACCTGGCTATGCCACTAGTCACAATCCAAATTTGTCTGACCATCCATACCCAAATATTGCATCGCAATCTATTCTTCCTGCAAAGACAAATTCCATATATTAATCCCTTTTTAAAACATTCATAAAACTCTCATGAAAATAAAACCATCATCAATAAATCATTATTTTAAACAAATCATAAATATCACGCTTTTAAATGCATTATCACATAATTATCCTTTTAGGCAGGCTACCAGACATTTTTAATTCTCGGGCCAACTTAAACAATTAACTTTAAAACTCAACATTGTTACTCGGTACCTGATACTCGACAACTTCAGCCTTTACTTGAACAAAAAATTCATAAACCCTAATTTCTACTAGAACCTTCACATTTCTTGGACCTTCACTTCTGGACCAGAACAACTTACCAAACCTTGCATTAACATTTCAACCACTCTGGCCTTCTGATACCCAGTACTCGGTACCCAGTACATTTGAATACAAATTACTCCAAATACTTCCTTTTAGCTTTAACTTCTAGTGATCCTTTTGCCAAAAATCACCTATCATAAGTGTTAATTTTTCACTTGGGTCCCCACGCTTATAGTCTTGGGGTGTGTTATGAGACCACACAACAACTTGCAACCAATAAAAGAAAATTTAAAATAAATACGAGATCAAATCACTTGGTATAAATTATAACTTATACATATTTTCCAACAATAACTCCTTACCTTTACTTGAATTTTGGCATAAAGATTATGAATTCTCTATAGAAAGTATCAGTGTGTGCTTTATTAATTCTAGTCACCAAAACTTGGCAAAAAAACTAGTTCATTGAAATTGAACTACATAATTTAGTAATCCTCTAAAGCCAGCCTTGGATAGATCCTTGCTACCAATCATGCGTCCATATCCTCAACAAGATTATCTCTATAATTCCCCCAAATAGAGCTCTACTGCCAGTCAAGCATCCATAGCCCTAGTAGAGATATTTGGATAGCCTATAGAGTTGAATTTCCTCTTTCTTTTTATATTTCTTTGACATTCATTTTTTTTTCATTTGATATTTCTTTGTAAGCTCATTTACTTCAACTTGTAGGAAATGAATCCCTCTATTAGGTTGGGAATTATAGTGGTAGTGAAGGTTACTTTTTTATTTTTCATTCAATTAAAATCCCTTCATTATTTCACCAATTCCCAAAAACTCATTTAATTATTCCCTGTATGTGTACTTTCCAACTAAGTTTTACCATCCTTATGCCAAATTCTAGCTAATTGTAAATCGCTATCTATCGAAAAAAAATATGCATAAGTAAAATTTAGCAGCAAGCAATCTAGCCACCAAATTAATTCTAAATTTAGAAATATCGGTTACCACCCTTCCATTTTAAATTTTATGAAAAATCACTAAAATAAACTTGGCTAGAAATTTTGATTTGATGATGTTGCAATAACATTAATGCATCAAAGTTGTCATGATTACACTTAAGTCTGACAAGCATATTATGCATTTAATTATCATGCCTTAACATGCACATATTACTTCCTTTAATTTCTCCACATGCTGACATGTGCCACCTCACTGACTTAACTTTCCTTTCTACAATGCACACATGGACATCTTCATGATTAATACGGCTCGATAAAATGAACTAAAATGACCACCATTAAATTTTGAAATCTTCAGTTTTTTTCAATTTGTGATCTTCATATTGGGAAACTTTGAAGCAATGGCCACCGATTCTATGAAAATTTTATTTTATTTAACATTTAACCCTAGAGAAAAGTGTCTTGTTGTCACCTCAAGTTGCATTTTCCAAGATTTCTATCTAGGAAACTATGTACCATAGATTTCTCATGGCTTTCTATAAATTCTATACTTCTCCTTTGAATTCTTCACTTCTTTTTTCCTTTTCAAATTTTTTTCTTTTTTTCTCTACTTGTGCTTTCTTGCTTCCAAGCCAAGGATAATCCCATCTTCCTAACTTGCATTCACTGCCAAAATGGCTTCCTTGGTCGAAACAAGACCCAAAGGCTCAAAAAGGTTTTCTTTCTCAAGACTTCGACCACCAAATAAAACTTGTGTTTGGTCCTTGAGGGAACTTATGTGGAGTCTAGAGCATACTATAGGCTAAAATCAGACTTGGATTTGTAGTTTGTAGCCTCACTTATGGATCTTAGCCTCTTTGTTGTTGAAGTTCATGAAGTTGTTGACATGATAATGCAGCCTAACTTTCTAGGGAATTTGGACTATGTCCTTTTTGTTGCTCACCTGACCATTGGAATTCCATCTATTGATGATATTCTTCTATTTCTAGAATGAGAGGAATTAGTTCCCATTTGGCCCTTCTTGTCTGATCTGCACACCCCTAACCTTGATACTCATAGGGACAACACTTACTTGGGGTATACTTCCCTCATGGACGAAGCATCCCAAATTGATTGACTAGCCAACCACTACTCTTAGCTTAGCTCCCTTTTTTCCCTTTTTTCTTTTTATGACAAAAAATTTGTATTTCCATGTGCATACGAAGTATAATAATTTTTTTTATCTTTCCATGTACATACGAAGTATAATAAAAAAAAAAATTGTACATCAAGCATGTATTTACTTTGCATGATTTTATCTTTTGAAATTTACAATGCAATGTTTTAAGAATTTTAGTTCACTCTCATGTGCCTTAAATTAAGCAAAATTCATTAATGTCAGGAACAAACCAAAAAACAAAAAAAAACCCTATGAAATAAAATTAACCTACCTAACTAAAATTTATGCTAATTAAATGATTAACCCTAATTGAGCAATTTACCTTAATTTATACTACTATCTTCATAGTGCTTTTTGTACGAATTACAACATGCTTTTCTTTAAATTCACTCGAATACACTTCAAATATCCTACTGTAACAATAAATTATCTTAACTTTTTCGTGTTTAAAAAATGTAAATTCAAATGCGTACTTTCCAATGAATTAGCTTATATATATGGAAATGACCTCATCAAAGGTCGATTGCACACACCTTTGCTGGCTTCTCCATACTCTACCTTCTTCTAGTCGTGGTTCATGGTTTTCTATTTTACTTTGTTCTGCTTCATGAATGACTATATTCATTTCTTGATTCACTTTCTCTCTAAGGTTCCTTTGATTCTTGGCCTTGTCTTTCATCTCAATATCACTATCTATTTCATTAGACCAAGTATTAACACAATTTATACTATCATCAAAAAGAGAGAAAGTAAAGACTTGATATTCTATTCTTTGCATAAAATCAAGAATTTCTTCCATTTTAGATGATTGATTCATAGTTAGGGGAAAAAAACACACATCTCCTACTTGTTTTCCCCACTCTTTTCCTTCATTATCACCCTCCATGTGTGAGAAGATTGAAGACTCATCACTTTCATGCTCACACTATAGACGTATTGTTTCTAAGTCTTGATGTCTTTTCCTTTTTTCTTGTAAAATTTCATTAATTTCTTTATGACAATTATGATTAGTGGATCTGTTTAATTTAACAGTTAATTTTCCAATATTTCTAGTTTCACTAGGGTTAGATACTTTCTCAAAATTCAAACTTCTTTCTAGTAGCATTTCCTTTCTTCTAGCAGTTAAAGATGCTTCCATTAACGGAATCACATTATAAGTAGCCAAACTCACCCTAGTTAAAAAAATTCACAATCAAGTTCACCATGATCAATTGTATCATGAATTCTACATTCGGTAATGTTATCGCCTGAAGTTGCACCCTTGTCGAACCCGATGTTCAATGCCTCAGTGTAACATGGGAAGACCTCTAAAGCTATGGGTCACTTGTAGACAGAGGTCAACCTCCGGAGAAGGCCGGCTTCCTTTGGTGTCACCTAAACTACTGATTCTTTTAAGGGAAAGGGATAAGGAGTACATAAATTGAAACTAATCTAAGGTGATACATCAAAATGATAGGAACAATGAGATAACTCAATTTACACTTGAATTCTGATGGTGAACATAAGATTACACATCAAATTTTGCAAGCCTTGCACTAACATTTCACAAATAGGTTTGATTCACACACTTTTTCGAGAAAGGAAAGAAAGATTTTCACATATCAGAATCCATGTGTTACTAAGTGAACACAATTTGTAATTTGTATAATGATACTTTTGCAAAGGAAGGCATGAAACACAAGATAAAGTTATGAAGGAATGAAAGAAATTCACAAAATAACTTAATCATGAACCTGAGATGCACAACACTCTGTAGGAAGAAGATGGAAATCCGAACGTCAGCAATAGTCAAGGTAAGCTTTATATAACATGCTCCAAGATGAGTTACAGAATTTTGCTAATCCGAGAGAGGATTGTAGTAGTCACAGACTTCAGAAAAGAATAAGGAGAACTCTTTTACAAAGAGGCAAAAAATGCCTTATATACAAAAAAGATCAGCCCCTCAGGGCTTACAAAAAAATATCTACTCAAAAAACATCTGCCATAGATCTTTTATGGAGTTAATGTTGTCTGCCATTGTGTCCCTGTTGTCCATGTTGGCATGAAGGATTGCCCTTGGAGAAGCCCTTAGATCTTTAGCAGCAACCATTACATTCATTTCTGATCCTCATGTCCACCTTTGAATCTCTCTACAGTCGAGCTTCTTTTAATGCTCCTGACTCATGCTGCTTTTCCTTCTATTAATTACCTTCTCCTGGCACTTGGTTCTGCTACCATGACTTGCTTTGGCTTCTCTGATTGGTTGAGTGTATTCCACACAGACTCTACCATGGTCAAAACTCATTCGATCAGAATCACATCTCGGCGAGACACCTAAGGTGTCTCGCCGATGCGATTATGGCCCTCTGAGGCTGTCGGCATATGATGTGACAGTCGCTGAGAGCTCCTAGCAAGCCCAAAAGATCATGTCAATATCGCCTCTGTGGTCGCCAAGACAATCACGTTTGGCCAGACAACATGGTGAATTCTTCTCATTTTCTCTCGACGAAAGCATATTGATGTCACCCCGACGCATTTTATCCCACTCGAGCTCTGCATTGTTTGTTGAGACCCTATCAGGTCAGCAAGACTCTCATCGAGGCCTCCTTGCTCTTCCGTCAATCTCCTTTCATTTCAAGGTAGTCACTAATGGTCGGGAAGACCTCTCGTTGAACTCCCTCTTGTCTCCCCGCTGACATCTCCTTTCACTGAGAATTCCTTCGGTCGGTAGGACTTTCTAGTGACCTTTTTGTTACACCAAAGGCTCCCTTTATCCTTCGGCGAGACATTTTCATTCACCATGACATTATGGAAATTCCTCTATCCTTCACTGAAACCATTATCTCCTATCGAGGATTCTTCATCTGTCGGCAAGACCCCCGAGTGTCAGTGAGAGATCATGCCGAGGGCTCTTTGCTTTGGCGAGGGCTTATTTTAGTTGGCATGACTTTTCCTTATCGTCGAGACATCTTGCCGACCTGACTTTCCTTGGGCGAGACCCCCGGCCTTTGGCGAGACATTTTTGATCACCGGGACATCACCGCGAAGGCTTCAACTCTTGGCGAGGCCTCTTTTGTTGTCGACAAGACATTGGCCTATCAACTAGACCTCTCGCTAAGCTCCTTATCTTTCAGCAATGGGTTTGCTTTTTCTTCTGTCCGGGAGTCATCGCGTGGTTGGGGAGACCTTACCCCTAGCCTGTTTCCTTTTGTTGGCGAGACCTTGGCCTATCGGCCAGACCTCTTAGCGAAGCTCGCCCACATACGCCGGAAGCATTCTTTCGGTGAGACCTTCTGCTTTTTTCGAGACTTCACAACGAAGCTCACTTGCTTTGCCGACACCGCCTCCTTTCAGCAAGACCTCTATCCTTCACCGATATGCATATCCTTTTATCGCCGGGATGATGATCGAAGTCTTTCTGATTTTCTCCTTAGAGTATTTTCATGCCAAACTTGAGCAAGGCAGGCTTCCAAACTGAGTTCCCTATAACCTAGCATCAGATTCATGACTTTTTCCCTTGTGCAAATGCTCCATTTGGCCTTCTCGAACCTTTGAACATAATATTCTGCCTAATTGAGCCTATGGGTGAAAATTGGGCAACATTTCTGGTGACCTTTGCTGGATGTTTGGCTGCTAAAGATGGAGACCAGTAGCCTATGCCTATCCATTGGGTAGGGAGTCATGGGAAAACTTCAATAGCTGGCCCCCCTCAAAGCAAAACAAAACATGTGCAGCTATGCCTAGAGGAGAGCATTAAGGCTAGAACATGCATTCCCCTAAGGAGAATGCAGAGTGTGCAAATGCACTTCATGGAAAGCAAGATGTTTACAATATATACACCAAACTAATTGAAAGAAAATAATGGAAGCTTGCCTTTGTCAAAGATGAACCTTTTGAAGGAGTAGATCTTCCTCAAACCATAGTTGCAGACCTCACCTAGCTGCAACCACTGAAAACTGTTGCCAACATGCATGTAACTGTACAAGATGCTTGTGAGGTGCAGGATCACCTCACTGTAATTTTTTTCATTGCAAGGAAACCATATGATGCAAGTGTTAGACTCATCTAACACTGGTGCCTTCACTGAATACACAACAATAGGGGTGAACCCTTTTGAAGATAGGTCAGCATCCAAAAGCAAACCTTTTGTAGAGGGAAGAAAACTCACCTCATAAAAGGATAGGCCAATGTCACCATTATTGACTTCCTCAAGGCAATAACTGAAACAAAAAGAGAAAGTTTCCAGCTCACATGATGATGCAAAATATGCCAAAATTTATTTTTGATCTGCACAAGGAATCACTTCTTTATGCACCTCAAATGAGAAACTTTGAAATTTAGGCATGCTATCAAACTGGGCAATGGGAGCATCACTCTCCAAACAAATGTGTGGTTGCTTAGTAACTACAAAATCATTTATATTGATGCACACTTCATCAACACAAAACTTATATTTTTGATAAACTTCAAGTGAAGAACTAAATTCTTCAAGTTGTCTCTCTGTTTTCATTTCCTTTTGGCAACGAGCTACAACAAAATCAGATTCTTGGAATGTAATGGTCGCCATGCCCTTTACTTCTTTTTCATTCCATACATTAACCTCTAGTCCATTTATACTTTAGAAAGGAAGGTGCTCATAGTTCTCATTACTCCAAGAAAGACGTTCCAAATCATTATTTTCTTCTTCAATAAAAGAAGGTGAAAGTTCAAATAGTGAAGTGGCCTCAACAAGAGAAGGGAAAGTCTTAATTGGTTCCACAGTCTCAAACTCCTGTACACAACAAAAAGGAAGCTCCTTCAACCAATCAGGATCTTGTAAAACAGGATTATGAGGTTTTTCCTGTTGTGTCATCACTTCTTCAAGTTGGTGCCCAAGAGCATCATGACTATCGACCTCTTTTGGTTCTTTTCCATCCAATGTTGAACAAAATTGTTCAATAATGATTGTGCATGCTTCTTCATAAAGCTCAATATTAGCCTTCTCATTTATTGCATGCTCTAAGAAATCAAAATCCATACCTTGAAGGATAATATCAAGTTTAGTTTCATGATCCTTTTCCAAGTCTAATGCTTCATTTTCTTGTTGATGAACATCAATCAATAACTTCCTAGATTGCTTGATGTCTTCTAGCTATTTTGAAGTTGCAACCTTGCCAGTGCCTTCCATTTGAGGAAGACCTTGAGTCAGTTTTGAGCTTTGTGAAGAAACCATCTGTCTGAAGCTTGGAACTGAAAACACATGCTCCTTCAACTTTGCAATTTCATCGTAGCTATCCATGATAGATTCAACCTATCTGAAACTTGGAAGCTTGTGCTTTGAGGCCCTCTCCTTCATAGGTAGTTGGGGTTCTAATCTATGATCTTGTGCAAGCAAGTGTTTCATCCCCTCATCCTTAGCTACAATTTGTCTAACCAATAATTCCCTTTCATATATTTACGCATCCAACTCCTGTTGATGAATGTGTACTTGAAAGGAAAGCTCCTCTTGTTGCATATTATACTCATTTTCCCTTTCTATGTCTAACATCCACCTTTGAAACTGCCACAACATCTCCTTGCTGCTACCCAACTCGGTATTCACATTGTTAGAATTTTGGGACTGACTTAGGAGGCTACAAGGCTGGCTCAAAGTGGAATTAATATGCTGTGAGGGGGATTGAGTAGGGGTGGGAGGGTGGAAAACATGTTGAGCATGCTAATAGGCTGCTATTGCAAAGCTGTTTGGGATTAGACCAGTCGCATGATTGGCCTAATATGGCTGATAGGGTGATTGGTTGACAAAATTTTCATGAAATTGAGGTGGATATACATGCTGATCATGAAATTCAGTCATCTCTATTCATATAAATACTGGAAATCATAATATTAAGCTTATGGTTAAAACATACCAACACTGAACTTTGTTGAAACCAATAGATTTGCTCGGAGTCACCAGGTATGTAAAGAAAATGCCTCCAAAAGGTTGAAGTCACTACTGCACACACCAAACAACAGTAATAACAATGCATAAACATGAACTAAGAAGCATTTCACTGTCCCACGGGGTGTGCCAAAAATTGTTATCACCTGAAGTTGCACCATTGTCAAACCTAATGTTCAACACCTCAGTGTAACATGGGAAGACCTCTAAAGCTGTGGGTCACTTGTAGATAGAGGTCAACCTCCGGAGAAGGCCGACATCCTTTGGTGTCACCTAAACTACTAATTCTTTTAAGGGAAAGGGATAAGGAGTACATAAATTGAAACTAAACTAAGGTGATACACTGAAATGATAGGAACAATGAGATAACTCAGTTTACACTTGAATACTGATGGTGAACATAAGATTACACATCAAATTATGCACGCCTTGCACTAACATTTCACAAACAGGTTCGATTCACACACTTTTTCTGGAATGGAAAGAAAGATCATCACAGATCAGAATCCATGTGTGACTAAGTGAACACAATTTGTAATTTGTATAATGATACTTTTCAAAAGGAAGGCATGAAACACAAGATAAAGTTATGAAGGAATGAAATAAATTCACAAAAATAACTTAATCATGAACCTAAGATGCACAACACTCTGTAGGAACAAGATGGAAATACGAACGTCAGCAGTAGTCAAGGTAAGCTTTATATAACATGCTCCAAGATGAGTTACATAATTCTGCTAATCCGAGAGAGGACTGTAGTAGTCACAGACTTCAGAAAAGAATAAGGAGAACTCTTTTACAAAGAGGCAAAAATTTCCTTATATACAGAAAAGATCGGCCCCTCAGAGCTTACAAAAAATATCTGCTAAAAAAAGATCTACCATAGATCTTTTATGGAGTTAATGTTGTCTGCCATTGTGTCCCTGCTATCCATGTCGGCATGAGGGATTGCCCTTGGAGAAGTCCTAAGATCTTTAGTAGCAACCACCACATTCATTTATGATCCTCATGTCCACCTTTGAATCTCTCTGCAGTCGAGCTACTTTGAATGCTCCTGACTCATGCTGCTTTTCCTTCTATTAATTACCTTCTCCTGGAACTTGGTTCCGCTACCACAGCTTGCTTTGGCTTCTTTGATTGGTTGAGCGTATTCCACATAGACTCTACCATGGTCAAAACTCATTCAGTTAGAATCGCATCTCAACAAGACACCTGAGGTGTCTCACCCATGCGATTATGGCCCTCTAAAGCTATCAGCATATCATGTGATAGTCATTGAGAGCTCCTAGCAAGCCCAAAAGATCATGCCAATATTGCCTCTGTGGTCGCTAAGATAATCGCGTTCGGCCAAATAACATGGTGAATTCTTCTCATCTTCTATCGGCGAAAGCATATTGATGTCACCTCGATGCATTTTATCCCACTCTAGCTCTACATTCTTTGTTGAGACCCTATCGGGTCGGCAAGACTCTTAGTGAGGCCTCCTTGCTCTTCTAGCGATCTCCTTTGATTTCGGGGCTGTCAATAGAATGGTCGGCGAGACCTCTCGCCGAACTCCCTCTTGTCTCCCCACTGACATCTCCTTTCATCGAGACTTCCTTCGATCAGCGGGACTTCCTAGTGACCTTTTTGTTACACCGAAGGCTCCCTTTATCCTTTGGCGAGACCTTTTCATTCTTCAAGACATTATAGCGATTCTTCTATCCTTCGCTGAAACCATTATCTCCTGCCAAGGCTTCTTCATCTGTCGGTGAGAGATCATGCCAAAGGTGCTTTGCTTTGGCAAGGGATTATTTTAGTCGACATGACTTTTCTTTATCGCCGAGACATCTTGCCAACCTGACTTTCGTTGGGCGAGACCCCCAGTCTTCGGCAAGACATTCTTGATCGCCAGGACATCACCGTGAAGGCTTCAACTCTTGGCGAGGCCCCTTTTGTTGTTGACGAGACATTGGCCTATTGGTCAGACCTCTCTCCAAGCTCCTTATCTTTCGGCGATGGGTTTTCTTTTTCTTCTGTCAGGGATTCATCGCGTGGTCAGGGAGACCTTACCCCAAGCCTTTTTCCTTTTATCGACGTCACCTCATGAACTATTGTTGATAAGACCTTGGCCTATCGGCTAGACCTCTTAGTGAAGCCCGCCCACATATGCCAAAAGAATTCTTTCGGTGAGACCTTCTGCTTTTGCTGAGACTTCACAGCGAAGCTCGACTGCTTTGCCAATGCCACCTTCTTTGAGACCTCTATCCTTCGCCAAAACTCTATCCTGAAGGAAAAAACCTCTGACGATATGCATATCTTTTTGTCACCAGGACGATGATCGAAGTCTTGCTGATTTTCTCCTTAGAGGACTTTCATGCCGAACTTGAACAAGGAAAGCTTCCAAATTGAGTTCCCTGTAACCTAGCATTAGATTCATGACTTTCTCCCTTGTGCGAATGCTCCATTTGGCCTTCTCAAACCTTTGAATATAATATTCTGCCTGATTGAGCCTGTGGGTGAAAATTGGCCAACAGGTAACTCTACCAAAGGTGGAAAAACTCAAAGGATAAAGCCTCTAGTTAAGGATTTTCTGGAGCTTATCAACATCCATTTTACTTTCCATTACCAACTTGCTTATACTTTCACCTCTCAAGCAAAATATCCAACTTGGAACCAAGAGAAAAAAAAATGATTCCCACTTGGAGGTTCCCTCCTAGCACCAATTCCTATTGATGAAGATGTTATTTGCACACCAATAGTGTAGATAAATCCTCACAGACACACCGTGGGAGCTTATCTCTCTTGAAACATTCCACTAGGATAACCTAAATCTTAGGCTAACTCAGCTTAATCCCAAGGATCCTTTATGTCAGGTCTTTATTTTACTAGGTTCACATCAAGGTTTGTTGTGATAATGCTGTTAATCACAAGGGGTAAATGGTCTTTTTTTAGGTTCTTAAAGGAATCATAAAGATTCAAAAAGGATTATCTTGGTCGGGTCATTTATCAGCTTCATGAAATCAAAAAAATTGCATGAAAATTTCATGAACTTCAAATAACTTGCATTTATCCAAGTAGATTTAGCTTCAATAATTCAACAATATCATGGAATCAAAATATTTGGAATAAAACAACATGCATTCATCCTTTTTTTTGAAACATTTTCTAAAATTTAAACATCTATTCTAAAATAAAGCATAACAAATTACTGAAAAGTAAAATTTCTCCCATGTATTATCCATGCATGCCTCAAGAAATAACCAAACCAGAGCAAACCATTCCATACATCACTAGATTGCTTCACAACTAGGCATAAAATGATGTGATATTTTAAAGAAAAGGGGGATTATTTGCCACCAGATAGTGTCAGTATGTACTCTTAAATGGTGCAACACACAATCTTGTCCAATAGGAACAAATAATCAGCTACGTAACATTTCATATCTGGAAATAAATTTCAAATTGGCTCTGATATTGACTAACTTCTAATGGAACATACAAGTTTTAAATTTGGAATGGAACAAAACTAGGAAAAATAATAAAACTTGAAAAAGTTTTGGTTTTCTGACATCCACAAATTCTAAACTTAACATAAAATGGAACATCTCTTGGCCTTTTATAGAAACAAGAAACTCAAGAAATTCAACCAATACATGAGAGGGTATCCAAGGGATGAATCACAAGGTACATGGAATATGACAAATGGAAGGAGAATTGTTGAATAATTCAATGGATTTCAACCTTCTTCATCACTTTAAAATATTTTGAGACCTTCATCTTTAATATAATCATGACATTAACTTGGAGTCGAGTAGATTTTCCAAACAAAATGTAGGAACTTCCCATACATTTAGAATGATCAGGTTAACATTTGTTCCTACATTTAGGTTCAAACTCGGGCTTGAAACTCTTGGAAGTAAATCACACCAGAGCTAGGAACCTTCTTTTTCTATGTCCATAATACCAAGATTCCTAGTATTATGACATTGCAAAATCCTCCTTCCACTAGTAGAATTTGGAAAATAAATGACTACGTGATTAAAACTTTTAGTCATGTGACTAAAAATTTTAGTCACGTGACTAACACTAGTAGAATTTAGCAAATATATGAATACATGACAAAAATTTAGTCACAACAACTAAAGATGACTAAATAAATGACTAATTTGATCATCATACGTGACTAATTTGATTGTGGGGTAAAATCACAACTAAATAATTAGTCACACAAATAAAAATGACTAAATATGATATTTAAGTGGATAATTAAAAAATATATTTTGAACTGAGGGAGTAGGTTGTATTATAATATATATATATATATATTATATGATATTAAATAATATAATATATAATATTATATTATTATATTATTATTATATATATTATATAATATTATAATATAATATAATATAATTATTATATTATAATTATACAAAAGTGGCAAGCCACTATATTATATTATTTTATATATAATTAAATTCATAAACCCTGGTTCAGTGAGCATACTAGTAGGAAAGAACCAGGTGAAGAAAACCTTTGGTTATAGCTCAAAAGTTACAAAAAAATTACAATCTTATCCCATTCGTCAGGACCATTTACGTATAGACAAGCCAAAACTTCCAGTTGGTGTTCATCTAACTTGTCGAATTACATGTCAATAATTCAAAAAATACATTGCATCGTAGACAAATCTAGCTATATCACTTTAATTTGAATTCTTCCTTAATGAAGCCTAACCAAAAAACTAGCTAACAACTTGCATTCAAAATTGTATTCTACATTGTTTAAGCCTGACCAAAAAACTGTCTCAAATTTTTTGCATTTGAATACCTAGACATGTCGATTATTGGAATCAAAAAACACACTTTAGCTTATACTTATTCTTCCATCTGCATAATCTCCACAAAATTCTCCCCTTGCTCACCATTTCCCACATCCATATTCTGAGAATTGAGGGCAATATTTATATCTGGTACCACAACAGCAACCCGATTCTGAACCAAATTTTGAGCAACCGCCTATGAAGCCGGATGTGCACTAACTGGCTGGCATTGAATAATAGAAGAGGTTGCATGGATACAATTATGATGAAGCAAGAAAGAAACATAATGATATTTTTCTCTAAAACATTCAGACATTTCCTTCCTCACATGATGGTTGTATCTTGTCAATGCCCTGCTAAGATGACTTGGGTCACTAAACTCCAGAGACTAATTCAATGCATCAAAAACATTAACAAAAGCCCTATTATGAGGTAAGACGTGTGGTGGAAAGATTCCACCCACATAACCCTTCCCCATACCAAAAACATACTTTTGTTTGTAGTCAACAAGGGCATCATTCTATAGGAGTATGTCTTTAACCATTTTTTCTACAATTACAATCACGAAATCTAGACATTGTAGCATATCCAAAAGATTAGAGATGAAAATTGATAAAGGGTATGTGTAGGATCATCATGGAAAAAAAATTCCCTTAAGTGGCAAAAAAATTAGAAAAATTAGAGTTAAGCAACTTGATGTAAAAATTTGAATAAGTTATCTATATTATTTCAAAAATATGTAAGAATAGAATCTATAGCAAATTGAATTTAATTTCTAAACTAGTAGGTTTATTTTTAAAAAACAAAAATCTATTTGATGAAAATTTGAAATTTCAATGCAATAGTACTTAAATTTCAGGGAAAAAATAAGTAGGTGTTTGTTTGACCACCCTAACCACAACAAAATGACAATTTTTTTTTTATAAGATTTTAGATATAAGTAAAGGACTCATGTCTAGATGTGATGCATATTTTTTTGTAATTTTTTTCCAAGTAAATAATTAATTATGATTTTTTTATTACAACTTTTAAAAAATATAAAAAGTTGTATGTATGACCACCTTAACTTGGTCAAAACTTCATGAAATTCATTTTTTTTTTTAATCCTATAGTATGTGAAGCATAGAATGTGACACATGTTTTGGTTTCAAAAAATGTGATACTGTTTGAAAGCTATCGATGTTTTTCAATCAACCTATCAATTAGGACTTTAGTCATAATTCAAATAGAAAATGAATAATAATTATTTATTAAATTCAAAGTAAAGCATAATTTATATTGGTGGAAAGTTGAGAGTCTCCTTTAAAAACCCTTTTTGTTTCATCAATTTTGGGTTAAAAAAAGCTGTCAGCCACATACCCTACACATACACATCATATCGCCATTTTTTGGCCCATCATGATCCTGTACATACCCCAAAATATTTGATAGGAAAAACAACCTCCTTGACTTCGGATGAAGAACTTTCATCTCAATAACACATTTTAGACACCTATAATCATAGGGACACTATAGCTTAAACACAGATTGCAAATGAAGCTCTTCTAAGCTTCATGTAAATGGCCTCTCCCACCTTTGCACTGGAAACCACACACAATAATTTTTTGAACGATAATCCATCATTGCTACATCCCTTTCGACCTCTAGAAAATAATCCTTCAGAAGATAGATATTAATTTACTATTTCCAACAAGTGCTTAGTTTGGTCGAATAAATAGAGGAGCTTTTGCCATAAGACATGAACTCTCATGATGACATAGAGTTTAGAATGTACAAAGCTTAACTTGAACATCAACAAAATGACATTTAATACATTCTTCATTGATCTCCCACACCTCCAAAATAAATGAATCATTAAACCATAAGATGCTAAATGTACTGAAAAATGGTAAACCATACCAAGGAATAATGAGATCAAAACACCTAAAACCATGGCACAAGAGTTAGTTCTTTCTCAAAGGATAGATATGCAATCTATGTGTTCCACAACTGATAGTTGGCAACTCCAAATTTTACTAAAGTGTACTAAGGAATACGAATAGGATTAACCACACAAGTGAATGATTACACCAACTACCAGCAACACAAAATGCTTAGATCATCATGAAATAGGAATGTGCCCTTAGTTGAATCCAATTCATGCGAACCAAATTACACAATATTTGGCATACCCCCAAATTTGCATAAACAATTAACACTAGGACTTGTGTAATTTGCTTGAAAAGACATAAAAACCACCTCATTTGTACTGGCACATATGAGAAGTACGATGCAATGCTTTACAAATACAAGCTTTCAACAACTCCAAAATTTGTTAAACTTTGCTTGCATCACTTTGATTCCTTATTGTGACATCATCAATAATGATTCTCATAACCATGCAACTATAACGCTTCATTTCTCTTTCATGAAATTTAAAACCTTCTAGTGACATCACAATATGTTCTCAAAACATCAACTATAATGATTAATTTTTCTTCTTCTTAGATTTGGAAAGAAACATTTGACACTTGTAATTGTCAATTACCCATGTGTTGACAAGTAACACATGTGTAATTGCCAATTACACATGCATAGCCAGATCACCAAGTAAATCTTTTTACATAGATCTAACCAAAAACATAAAACATCTGTAATTATCAATTACATATATGAAGCAAGATCATTTCATTGCCCCATGAAAATTAATTACATATTTATGTATTCTTATTCCTAAAATATGTCAAACCTTGTCAAACCTCCATAGATGTTAGAAATTTTTTGATATAAATTAGGAGTTTCCATTCATAATCAAAATTACTATCAAGTATGAAGTAATTTCCAAAATATTGTACCATATCAAATTTACTAGATATTTGTACACACCAAAAAATTAACTAGTTGATTCACCAAATACATCAAAGTCTTTTCTCTTTTGATAGTAAAGCTTCTAAAGTAGAATGCATCTTACCCAGTACATCGACATGAGTAACTTCATTCTCTCCTTGATCACACCCATAGTTTTCCAAGAAATCTGCAACCATATTTCCTTCTCTGTATGTGTGCAAGATTTGATAATTACCTACCTTATCAAGCAAAGACCAGATATGTTTAACAATATATTCCAGCTTCCAATTTTGAAGTTTATGATCTTGATATGCATTAATTAAAATTAGTGAATCACCTTCTACTTGAATCATAGGAAGTTTGAAACTAAGGACTAGCTTCAAACCAAACAAAAGAGCTTGAGCCTCTACAACATTATTAGTTCTAGACATCACTTTATAAGATTTTGCACATAACACTAAACCTTTATGATCTCTTATAACCACCCCTGCTCCAGATAAACCTGGATTCCCCCTGGAGGCTCCATCTATATTCAACTTAAAGATACCTAAAGGTGGAGGAGACCACACTATGGAATCTCTATTTACTTTTGGAATATATTGATGAAGATTACCTTTGAAAGGAAGAGAAAATAAAGTCCACGTGGACATCAAATTTGAGTCCCAAGTAGTGAAAAGTGAGCCAACATGTTTTACTTTGTACACATAAGCATTTATTGTTTTAGATATTGACCTTTCCAATAATAATAACATTTGATCAATATTCAATTTATCTTTCCTAAAAATAATTCTATTTCTTGCCCACCAAATAGCCCATAATACTGAGGACAGTATGATGTACCAAATACTTGCAAAAAATGATGTTTTATACAGTTGGGGACAACTAGTAAATAATTTCCAAATAGTGTCTAGCGTAGGTGTTAACCAATTTATTTTAGCCACTACAAAAAACAAAAAAACCTGCGCTACTGGACACAAAAGAAAGAGGTGATTAATGTCTTCAAACTCCTGATCACAAAGAACACATTTAAAAGGAACAACTATCTTTAGTTTTACCAATTTTTCACTTGTTAGAATTTGTTTTTGAATTGCTATCCATGAAAAATAGCCTGCCTTAGGCAAAAAATTTGAATTCCAACAAAACTGATAGGCTCTTTGTTGTGATACTTGGAGGGATGCTTGATAAATTGATTTGTACCCCTCTTTAACTATATAGCAACCTATATTTTCTTTAGACCAAATTAATCTATCAAGTTTGGGTGAAAAATAAACTACTCCTTCTTGTAGGAGAGATGAAATCTGATCTTTATGATTCTCATCTATTGTCTCTTTTGAAAAGTCTTTCCACTTAACTGTTCCAGTCATTGAATCCACACTTTGAACATAATCTTTTACTTTTGAGCCCCAAGCTTGAGACAAAAAGGTTGTAGTGTTCTCAAAGTTAAAATCTATAGCTAGATTCTGATATCCATTCCAAGAATCTTTCCAAAATGAGGTGTCATTACCATCTTTCACTTCCCAAGTTAAATGAGGTAAGATAAATTTCCTACATGAGACCAAAAAATTCCACATTGTTGAACCTGAAGGTGGATTTACAACAGTAAATATTTTCGATGGGTAGCACTTGGTTATCTAAATATTTTCTCTGCATAAGATGACACCATTTAATTGTAGGTTTTGCATACATTTGCCAAACCATTTTGGCTCTTAATGCCAAATTCCTATCTAACAAATTATGAAGACCTGTTCCACCTTTTAACTTCTCTAAACACATTATTTCTAGAGATATCAGGGGAATTTTATTTTTTCTATCCAAATTACCCGACCATAAGAATTTCCTAATCAACTTTTGAATTTGAAAAATGATGTACTTTGGAACTTTTAAAACTGCCATATAGTAATTTGGAATCATTGATAATATAGATTTTACCAGTAAAATTATCCCTACTAAAGATAACCATCTACCTTTCCATGATAATATTTTAGCTTGAATGACTTGAATGAGTTTTTTCCAATAAGTAATCTTGTTCTGAATAGTAAAGAATGGAATACCAAGATATTTACATGGAAAATGAGCTTGTTGAAAGCCAAAAAGACTCACAATTCAATTTTCAATATCATATTTTGTATTGAATACATAAAATTTTGACTTTCCTTCATTTACTTTTTTTCCTGAAGCTCTAATGTACTTATCCAATAATGACTTTATCTACAAAGCTTCTACCATTGAGGCTTTACCAAAGAGAAAAGTATCATCAGAAAAAAGAGAATGAGTCATTGATATGTTATTATTTGGAATAGAGACAACCTAGATGAAACCTTACATATGAGATTTGTGAAAAGACCTACTCAAAGCTTCTACTAAAATGATAAATAAAAATGTAGACAATGGATCTACTTGACAGACCCCTTGGGTAGATCCAAAAACCCAACTATTGATCCATTTAATAACACCAAAAACTTAGCACCATATAAAAATGCCATTATCCACTTACACCACTTAGGAGAAAAACCAAACTTCAATAACACCTGATTCAAAAAATCCAAATCAACCCTATCATATGCATTCTGCATATCAAGTTTAATAATCATTGTAGACAATTTATTTACAAAAATGGAGTGAAAAGTTTCATGAGCAACAATTGCTCCTTTTGATATTTCTCTTCCAGGAACAAAACCACCCTGTTCCTCAAAGATGATTGAAGACAAAAGAGGATGTAACTGAAGATAAATGACCTTTGTAAATATTTTATAAATTGTATTACATAAATAAATAGGTGAAAAATCAGAAAAAGTATTAGGAGTTTTTATGTTTGGAATGATGGCAATATTAGTCACATTAAACTTTTTTAGCATACCTCCTAATTTTCTTGATTCCTCCAGTGCATTGATAATATCAACTCCAAGGAATTCCCAACATTTTTGATAAAAGATGGCAGTAAAACCATCAGGTCATGGTACTTTGTCAAGAGACATGGAGAAAACCACTTCTTTTACTTTTTTGAGTGAAAAAGGAGCCAACAACCTGACATTATCTTCATGAGATACCAGATTTGGGATATCCTAAAGAAGCTCTTCACTTTCCCTTGCTAAAAGAGCATTGCCATTATTATTCGAAGATAATAAGGAAGAAAAAAAATTGACTTTCATTTTGAATCTCTTCCTCTTTAGTAAGCAGGACTCCTATCACACTATCTTGAATTGAGAAAATAAAACTTTATGCTTTTTTTATTTGTTTTGATATATGGAAATTTTTTGTATTCCTATCTCCATCTTTCAGCCATAATTCTCTAGATTTATGTCTCCAATAGACCTCCTCTCTCAATAACAACTCCTTCCATTACTCTTGTAATTTTCTCTGTTCTTCAAATAATGTATTATCAAGACCATTAGCAATAACATTTTCATTTACCTCTTCTAACCTTTTGTAAACCAATTCTTTATGTACAAATACATTTTTAAAAACATGTTGGTTCCAAATTTTTAACTGTTGCTTCACATGCTCCAATTTCTTGCTCAATTGAAACATTTTAGAACCATGAATAGAGGGTGCACTCAACCACCATTTTTTTAGCAAAAGAATAAGATTTGGATGCCTAAACCACATTGCCTCAAACTTAAAATAAGATTGAAACTTTGTTTTTACTTGTTTTGCAACCAAATCAAGTGATATAGCAAAGTGATTTGAGGCAGCAAAAGGCAGTATTTCAGATATCAATTAATGATCACTTAATACCCAATTCAGAGAGATTAAAAACCTATCTAATCTTTCTGCAATTTGAAGGAAATTCTTCCTCCTATTTTTCTAGGTATATCCACCATTTTGTGGAATTACGTCCACCAAAGAATTATCATGAATGAAAGTAGAAAAATCCTTCATAACTTTCTTTGGAGGACATATACCACCTTTATTCTCTAGAAGACTTGTAATTGCATTGAAATCCCCTTCAAGAACAACTTTTTCTTGCCCCAAACCATCTAGTTTCAGTTTCAGGGTATCCCACAACAACTTCTTGCCTACTATACTATTAGGCCCATATACATTTAGCAACCAGAAGGATAAAACAAAGTGATTAATGTTCATTATCTGCTAGTTATGATCAAAAGAGACATTACTAATGCAAACTATTTTTGCATTCTAAAGAGTAAGAAAACCTCTTGAAGCTCCCTGAGAGGGTGAATGAGAAGATTTCCATTTGCTCCACTTCTTAGTAATAGCTTGAAAATATTCCTCTAAATTTTTGGTTTCTTGAAGAACAACTAAATCTACCCCACAAGCATCCAATTGTTGCTTGATTTGGGCTTGTTTGTTAGGAGCATTTATGCCTCTAACATTCTGTTATATTAACTTCATTGAAACTTGGGAGAGAAACAAGCTCTCCTTGGTCTTTTTTGATTCAATCCTATACCCATTTTGACATCTAATGTCGATTGTAAACCTGTTGTTATTTCTTCTTGTAACTTGACAACTAAAGATTTCCTACCCCTTTTGGAAAGATAATTTTTGCTTGAGGGAGAAGATAAGGGGGACTGGGAAATTGATAGCGAGAAAAAATCATTTGAGATCTCCCCTTCCCTAAAAAAATTTGAAGAAATATCACCTATCATTTGTTCTCCTACATATACTAGAGCCTCATCAAAAAAATTCTAAAACTCCTCCTCAGAAGGTAAAGAAGAGGAATGAACATTAGAACTGATAGAAAGCGGTTGAGACTATAAAATATAATTTTCCTCTAATTCTTGATCATGAAAAATCTTTAACCTTTCTTCACATTGATTAGACAATCCAAGTGTTAGCATTGAAGCAAACTGATTCAATTTTTGAAAAATATCAAAATTGATCTGAGGAACCAAGATCTTAATAGAATGAAGAAATATTTTCATAGGTGACAACAATAATTTCTCCAATCCAGGTACAAAAGAAACAATAATAGGCTTAAAATGAGAGACAGAACCTGTGATAACTAACCCTTCATTTCTAAAACCATTTGATGATAAAATTTTAGCCTATAAGGAAGGTGGACTACCATGAAGATAATCTCCCTTATTAGAATTACTTACTTGAAAGCCCTCGGCTTCCCCCAAAGAGATATTTTTGCAAGAAGAGTCTCCTACAGATTTCAACAGTGAAACTTTTGAAATCCCCCAATGCTATAACCCTACACTAAGAGGAACTCGAGGATTAAACTATGAATGTGTACCATTAATAAATTGATATTGTTACCTAAGTTTCACCCTCAGGCTCAATCAGGCAAGGCAAATTGTGTTTAACAGGTTCAAGAAGGCCAAATGGAGCATTCAACCTAGGGCAAAAGTCATGAATTTGATGCTAGGTCACAGGGAAATTAGTGAAGAAGCCTGCCTTGTTCAGGTTCGGCATGAAAATCTTCTAAGGATAGAGTCACCAAGACCACAAGAATGTCACGGCGAGTGGGATTCACCTATAGGTCCCTATCGGCAAAACATCGATCATCATCCAGATGACAAAAGGATATTCATTTTGGTGTAACAAAGCATTTGGAGAGAAGTCTCAGTGAATGCATTGGGTCTCACCGATAGAGCAAAGCAGGATCCCTTTGGCATATGTGTGCAAGTTTTGGTAGGAGGTCTCACCAATATAAGGAGGTCTCGCCGAAGTCAAGCAGCATCGACAAAGCAAGCGAGCTTCGCCAAAGGTTATCGCTGAAGTCACAAGGTCTCCTCGACTCTAAAGCCTCTTGGCATAAGGATTGAGTTCTACAAGATGTCTCAGCGACCCGGGATGTTTTGGCGACAAGAGTGAAAGTCTCTCGGCAAAGGTTGGTGCCCTCGGTGTAATGTCTCACCGAAGAAAGGAAGTCTCCCTGACATATTTTCCCTTGGTGTAATGTCTCGCCGTCAGGGTAATGTCTAGCTGACATGATGATGTCTCAGCAAATGAAGGCTCTCGGCAAAAGAAATGAAGTTGCCAAGAAGTCTCAGTGAAAGTAGAAGGTCTTACCGACAGGATGCCTTCGGTGTATGTAAGTGGGCTTTGCCAAAAGGTCTCACCAAAAGCTAGCAGTCCTAACAATGAAGTCATATTGGCATAAGGTCTTGTCAAATGCATGAATTCTCCCCGACGTTTGACGTCAGTGTAGCACCTGATGCTCGGTATGAAGTTTGGCCGACAGGCCAAAGTCTCAACAAAACAAAAGGAAGCTTGGCAGAAGATGTTGTTTTCGGTGAAGGATGGTGATATTGCTAAGAGGTCTCAATGACACTGGAAGGTCTTGGCGACATAGGAAGCGTCATCGGCAAGGGTCTCACCGACTAGTGAAGACTCCCAAAATGAAACAAGTTCACCAAAGGGAAGGGAATTCTACATGACATCTGGGTGATAAAGAAGGTCATGATGACTAAAAGACCCTCACCAGAGCAACACACCTTCGCTATGAAGTCTTAGCGACCGGTGATGTCTCCCTGACGAAAGAGAAAGTAGCTCATCACCAAAAGTTAAGGAGCCCGGCGGGAGGTCTGGCCGACAAGCCAATGTCTCACCGATAACGAAGGCTTTCGCCGGGTGTCTTGCCAAATGAAGAGTTCGCTGAAGGAAAAGGAAGTCTACAAGAGGTCTCGGCGAATGGAGGGTGTCTCAGTGACAAAAGAAGATATCGGTATGACTGGGGGACCTCGCTATGAAGTCTTCTCGACTAGCAGAGTCTTGTCAAAAGAAATGAAGAGCTCGATGGAGTGGCATGCATCGGGGTGACATAAATCAATTCCTGCCGAAGATGAAGGGCCTCGGGGTAATGTTTTTCCTTTAGTAAAATGTCTCACTAACACACGGATGTCTTGCCGACTGAAAAGGAGCTCACCATGAGTTGAAGCCATCAAGATGAGGTCTTTCCGACCCGGTAAGGTCTCACCAAAAGCCAAAGGAGCAAGAGCCTGGAGGAGAAGAGTGAGCTCAGGGTAAATGAAATGAGCTCACCATGAGGTCCTGCCGACTCGGTAGTGTCTTGCTAATGTTCTGGGTGATGACAAAGCTGACTTTGATATAGCTTTGGTGGCTCTTTATGAGCTCTCACCCACTTTTCTATGATATACCAATAGCTATAGAGACACATAATCGCATCGGTGAGACACTTCCAGTGTCTCACCGAGATGAGATTCTGATCAAAGGAGTTTTTAACCGCCCGAAGAATCTACGTGTAGTTCACTCGACTGACCAGAGGGATCTAAAAGAGAGCCATGGCAGTCTGAAGAACATCAATGGAATGAAAAGCAATGTGTATTTGTTCTAAGCTTAGAAGCATTTGAGGTGCTTGAAAGGGAGGTTTGAAGATCGACACGAGCAATAGAAGTGAATTGCGGTGGTTGCAGAATGTTCAAGAAGGGAGTCCCTTGAAGGCAATCTTGGACACCGACATGGACACACAGGGTGCAGCTTGAAATTCAATAAAAAATCTAAAGGGAAATTTTTCTAGGCCCTGATTTTTTTTTGTAAGCCCTAAGGGGCCGACACACTTTGATATTTAAGGCATTTTTCGCCTTTTTGTAAATAGTTCTGACATACACTTTGAAGAGTTAGTGATTTCTATCAATCCTTTCTCGACTAAATGTATGTTTTTGTAACTCAATTGAAATCTAGAATGCAAAATAGAGTTCACCTTGAAAAAAAGTACTAATGCTCTTACCACTCTCATTTCTGTATGTTAGCTTATGCATGTATTTCTTTAACAGTGTTTTCCTAAATCTGTATTCATACCACAAAGCGGTGAAGTTTGTTCCTTCCTTCTTGAGATATGTATGTAGATCAAACCTGTCAAGAATGATGCATAAGTCTAATGGGGTTATGTTGAGTAAGTAAAATAGTTGCAGTCTAGTTTCCTTAGTGTGGTTGCATCTTGTTTTCATTTCTTGATTTCTTATCAAATCGGTGTATCACCATAGCAATAGTTTAGTATAGTTTCATTTTTTATGCATTTTTTCTCCCTTTACCTCTCAAAGATCATTAGTCTAGGTGATACCCAAAGGAAGCTATCCTTCTATGGAGGTTGACCTCTACTCACAAGAAACCCACATATTTAGAGGTCTTCCAATGTTATGCTAAGGTGTTGAACATCAGTTTCAACAAGGGTGCAATTTCAGGTGATAACAGTTTCTGGCACACCCAGTGGGACAAAAATTAAGATTGAACTGCTTGTTTGGTATGCAACCAGCAAGTCCCAGACTTTATAGAAGTTATTTGGCATGCTTGGTGACTCCGTAGAGAGAAATAATTTTAGAATCATCATCTTTTGTAGTTTATGAGAAGGCTTCAGACAAGGAGCAGCTTAGGTCCTTTCGAATATTTGCAGCTGTCACCACCAAGAAGAAAAGGCATAGCAATAGGAAGGTGAGAAACAACAATTATCTATTCTAGAAGAACTCAATCCACTCCTCCATCTGTGGGATCACACATTGCTATTTTGTCTTTAGTTTCATTTACTTTACCAACAAATCCTCCTCAGCCAACTCCAATGGCTGCTCCAAGGAATCAACCCTTTGTTGCTTTTAATGGAGAGATCCCATTGAATTTGGCATAGCATAATAACATTCCAATGGTAGCCTTGAAGAGTCTGCCAACTTTCACGGGAGAAGATCAAACTACCCTGATTGAACACATGAGAGATGTGGCTTCATTATGTGGAGTCCATCACATAACCCAAGAGGATGTTGCAATGAGATTATTAGTTGCTTCAATGAAAGGAAGAGTTGTGCAATGGTATAGGATCCTACCAGTTAATTCAATTGCAACATGGGATGAATTTGGAGATAAGTTGCATAAACAATTTCAAGACTGGTCTGACAACTTGTCTCTATTGGAACAATTGACTATAATTAAGAGGGCTCCACAAGAGCAGATGAATGAATTAAACTTTAGATTTCAAAGAACTTGGGATAGAATCCCTAAAACAGTGAGGCCACCTCCAAAATATGCATTTTTATACTTTTTGAGGACTCTAAACAGCGATATAGCTGTCATGATACAGTCAATGGGAGGAGAGTCTTTGCCAGATGCTTTCAAAATAGCAATCAAAGCTGAGAACAAATTAATACAAGCTGGTAAACTCACTCCTAGGCCTCCAATGCCTATATTTCCAAAAAATCATGCAAACATTCCTTTGCAAATCCCTCCTTTCACACCTCTACCAGTTGTACCAATGTTGCCAGCTGTTGTTCCAGTTGTTGTAACACAAGAAAATGCTGCTTCTAGTTCTCCAAATGAGTTACACGAAATCAAAAGTCTATTGCAGTCTTTTGGTAACAAGCTTGTAAGCTTAGAGAAGCAGCAATCATATAGTAGGCCTTATCAGTAGCAGAATCCAGGCTAGCAACAAGCATATCAAGGTAATAGACAATAGTATCAAGGCAATTACCAGGGCCCAAGACAAAATGTGAATACAAGGCCTTTTCAGTCCTACAATCCAGCTCCACTTAGTGCTGTCAAAGAGCTTATTCCTGTTCAAAACAATTTGGTTGTTGATTATGAATGGCATTGTCCATGTAATCAGCCACATAATCAAGTCACATGCTCTAATGGCATCATCAATCAAGCTCTTATGGTCCAAAATGTTGTAGGTGCACAAGATTTGCCTAAGGAGGGGTATCCACAACAGCAGGATCACCTTAGAGATGATTCAACTCTCTTGAATTGGCAAAGAGAAGAATTTTGTGGAGTGAACAAGGATGACACATCTATTGCTACTAATACTAGAGCCAAGAAGAGGGCTTTCGAGATTGAACAAGCAATGAATAAGAATAAGGGAGTTGTTGGTCCATCAAATCAACAAGTACCACGCACTTTGTAGCAAGGTTATGACACTAGTAAGGAGCAGCCTTTACATGCTTCACCCACAAGTCAAGTGCAACTTGACCATGCTGTTGTAAAGACGTAGCCAAAGGTAAATATATCTACACCTTTCAATATTGTTGAAAGTATGAAAAAGATGAATGTTTCAATTTCGATGTGGCATTCTTTAGCAATTCCTGGCCAAATCAGTTTGTTACAGTCAACCTTATCAAATCCAGTTAGTTTGAATCCTCCAAATGAAGTCTCTTTAGGCCAAACAAAATCAGTTTTAACCAATGCACCTTTGGACAGTACCATAAAGCAAAGTAATGGTGCCAAGCCCCCTCCTTTCTATGTTTCCTTAATAGTGGGGAATAAATTGGTACACAATTGCATGGTTGATAGTGGGGCTAGCAGCTCGGTAATGCCAAAAAAGATTGCAGACTAGCTAGGTTTACAATATCAGCCATTAGAAAAGGGAGTACTTCAATTGGATGGGACGGCAGTAAACACTATAGGTGTTATTAAAAATATGAATCTCACACTACATGCCTATCCCAATTTTTCAATCCCACAAGATGTGTTGGTCATAGATTTGCCTCCATTTTTTGCTCTATGCCTATCTAGAAACTTCGTGGCTAAAATTGGAGGGTACTTATCTTCAGATTGGTCCCATATGCTTTTTAGGACCAGGTATGGTACTAAGGTAACTATAACTTCTGAGTCCCTTGCTAAGGATCACATCAAACCTTATGTGCCATCTGCTATAAACGTTAACTCTATTATTTTAGAGGATACTGAACTTGCTGCGGCACAAGAGTTACAAGCTGTGAGTGTACCTGAGATACTCTTGATTGAATGGGAAGCTGAGAATGTAGTTGATAATCCAAATGAGTTTATTGAGGATGTTGGTATGGGAAATTGTGTATTGCATGAGGTAGGGACAAAAATGCCAAACCTTGAAAGAAGTGCAAAAAGTCAGTTTGAGCAGCAGAATGAATTATGGGAGATGTATTTTTATGGGTCAAGAAGCAAAAATGGAGATGGGGGAGGTGCAATGCTTGTATCTCCATAAGGGGATAAGTATTATGCTGCTTTCCGTTTTGCATTCGCATGCTCCAATAACATTGCTAAATATGAGGCCCTTGTTCAAGGCCTTGAGTGGGTAAGGAAGAGAGGAATAGCCTGCTTGAAAGTGTATGGGGATAGCGAGCTAATCATTAATAAAGTAAGAGGCCTGAATGTTGCTAAAAATGACACACTAAAGTCTTATAGAAACAGAGTGTGGAACATGATTGAGGATTTTGATGCTTTTAACTTAGTATCTATTCCAAGTAATCAGAACAAGCATGCTGATAGGCTTGCAGCCATTAGGGCACAATTTGATATTCCAGATGACATTAGAAAAGAGAAAATGCAGCAGTATGTGAAGGTTGTGGTCAGACCGTCAGTTCCTGATAACAACATTCAATAGCAAGTCTTTGAAAATGATGAGAAAATTCTTTCTTTCTTGCTCGAAGAAGATCAGTTCTCCATGGTGAATCAAGCAAAACTTAAGCAACAGTATGATGATCAAGTCATACAGCTGAGGACAAATAAGTTACCCAAAGGTCTTGTTACCTTAGAGTCTATTTTTAGTACTGATGATTAGCTTAAAAAGAGTAAAACTAGCTTGCAAATCAAAGAAGAGCATTATGAAGAACTGGAGATTTTCAAAGGTAAGCTCCTTAAGATAGGAAAAATTTGTTCACATGAAGATAAAAAAGCTTTTGTTACTTTATGCCAAGAATTTCATGATGTCTTTGCCTGGGAATATTCAAATTTGAAAGGGTTTGATCCCCATATTATTGAGCACACAATTGAGTTAGAACCTAATGCTAAGCTAGTAAGGCAAAAACAAAGGCTCTTGAATCCCAAGCTTGAGCCCTTAATGATTAAAGAGTTGACCAAATTAGTTGAGGGGGGTATTGTCTTTCTTATTAAGCATACTTCATGGGTTTCTAACCTTGTACCAGTTAGGAAGAAAAATGGTGAGATAAGATTGTGTAGACTTCAGGGATCTTAACCAAGCATCTTTAAAAGACCACTATCTCCTTCCCTCCATGGAACAAATCTTACAAGTAGTTGCTGGTTCTGAGATATTTTCCTTGTTAGATGGTTTTACAGGCTATAATCAAGTGCTAGTTAAAGAGGAAGATTAGTTCAAAACTTTTTTTACAACTAAGTGGGGCACCATGGCATACAAAAGGATGCCTTTTGGTTTATCTAATGTTGGTTCCATGTTTCAGAGGGCCATGGACATGGCGTTCCAAAGTTTGATCAACAAGATTATGCTGATTTATTTAGATGACATTACAGATTATTCCAAGAGAGCTGATGAACATTTGTCACACCTCAAGCAAGTTATTGAAAAGTGCAAAGAATATGGGATATCCCTCAATCCTACAAAAAGTATTTTTGCAGTTCATGAAGGTAAGCTTTTAGGCCATATAGTATCAAAAGATGGAGTTTCCATTGATTCTAAAAGAGTCAGAGCTATACTAGAGCTACCATTACCAAATCACAAGAAGGTCCAAAGCTTTTTGGGGTGAATTAACTGTCTGAGAAGGTTTATCCCTGATGTTGCAAATTTTCTACAGTGTTTGACTGCCATGATTAAAAAGAACACAATTTTCAGCTGGACAAAGGAGGCAAGGCATAGTTTTGGAGAAATCAAGGAGGCATTAGCATCTGCTCCAACATTGGTAAATCCAAATTTCTCTAAAGACTTCTTTTTATATGCTTTTAGTAGTAGTAGTTCAATCTCTGCTATGCTGGTTCAGAAGAATAGAGATAATCTAGAGTAGCCCATCGCTTTCTTTAGTCAAGTACTTGCTGATTATGAAGAGAAGTATACATTTGTTGAGAAGTATGTTCTCACTGTGATCAGAAGTCTGAAGAAGTTTAAGCCTCTAGTTTTGAATAATAAGATTCATATTCTGGTAGCGCACTTAAGTGTGAAGGAATTTTTGTTGAACAAAGATCTGAATGGAAAAAGAGCAGGGTTGATCACTAAGGTCATGGAGTATGATGTAGATATGAAGATCACCAAATTGGTTAGAGGTAAGGGTCTCTGTGAACAACTTGCTACAGGGTCAAACAGTAAAACTGAATTTGTAAAGGATGATGTGTTTACTAATACAAATGAGTTTCAGAAAGCTTAAGATGATGTGCCTATGGGGATAACTAATTGGGTTCAAGATATGACCCATTTTTTATAGACTGGTGAGTGTCCATATGGTTTGAATAGAGCCAAAAGAAGATACTTTAGACTATAGTCCATACCATATGTGCTGATAAATAATGTTCTTTTTAAAAGGGATCTGAATGGCGTCCTATTGAGATGCATTCACAGTCATCAAATTGAGGAGGTGATTCATGAGTTTCATAATGGAGCTGCGGGAGGTCACTTTTCTCCAAGAACTACTGCTTGGAAAATAATGAGAGCTAGTTACTACTGGCCCAGCTTGTTCAAAGATGCATATGCCTGGTCAAGAAAGTGTATCAAATGTGCTCTATTTTCAGGAAAGGAAAAGCTACCTGCTATGCCCCTGCATCCAATTCAAGTGGAGCAGCCCTTCATGAGATGGGGCATTGATTTCATTGGGCCAATAAATCCACCTTCTAGTGCTAGTCACAAGTGGGTACTCACAGCTACAGACTATTTCACATGGTGGATAGAAGCAATAACTTTGAAAGAAGCAAAGGAGTCTTCAGTTTGAGCTTCTATGAAGATATAATCACCGAATTTGGAGTTCCTGACTCTATCATATCTGATAATGCTCTTGAATTTGTGGGATTAAGATTAACTGATTGGGTTGTTAAACATAGCATTCATTTGAATACATCCTCAAATTATTACCCTCAGGGTAATAGTTTAGCTGAAAGCACAAATAAGAATCTCATCAAGACTATCAAAAGAACAATAGAGAATAATCAAAGGACCTGGCATACTAAATTAAAGTATGCACTTTGGGTAGACAGAGTGACTCCTAAGAAGTCTATTGGTAATTCACCATATATGTTAGTTTATGGCAAAGAGGCTAGATTACCTCTATCTATGGAGCTTCCAGCTCTAGACATTGTTCACTAGTTGGAGATGTTTGAGGGATAGGACCCCATGTCTGTGAGGTATGCAGAGCTCATGGAGCTCAAAGATTCAAGGGACAGAGCAATGAAATCTTTGGAGTATCATCAACTCCAAACGAAAAGAACATTTGACAAGAATGCTATAGGAAAAGTTTTCAAGGTAGGAGACCTCGTGCTCAAATGGGATGTTCTGAAAAGTAGGCCAGACCATCACACCAAGTTTGATAATATGTGGATAGACCCATTCCTTATTAGAGATTATAAGGAGCACAATGCTTATCAACTGGCTACAACAGATGGGGAAGAACTTCCTATCCCAGTCAATGGGATACACCTTAAACCCTATTTTCAAGTCTGATGGATTTCCTCTATTGTACATATTAGTTTAGGTTTATGTTTTCAATAAGTGCTTTTGTGCCTCAGGTCAATTATTTTCTACTTCCTGGGTGCTGAGATGGCATAGTTTTTTCTCTTTCATTTTCCCCTGTTTTGTTTTTGGCAACTTGTTATGTCCCGTGGATCTTAGGGAGTTGAGGCCATGTGCAAGACTGATATTTTTTTTGTTTTCTGAGCCTTCTAATGACTCCATGCCCAATGGATAATCCAGACTAATGGTCTTCATGTTTAGCAGGCAAACATCCAGCAAAGGTCGCCAGAAATGTTACCTAATTTTCACCCTCAGGTGCAATCAGTTAAGGAACATTGTGTTTAATAGGTTTGAGAAGGCCAAATGGAGCATTCAGCCTAGGTAAAAAGTCATGAATTTGATGCTAGGTCATAGGGAACTTAGTGAAGAAGCCTGCCTTGTTCAGGTTTGACATGAAAATCTTCTAAGGATAGAGTCGCCAAGACCTCAGGAATGTCATGGCGAGTGGGATTCACCTACAAGTCCCTATCAGAAAGACATCGATCATCATCTTGGTGACAAAATGATATTCATTTCGGCGTAACAAAGCATTTAGAGAGAAGTCTCGGTGAATGCATCAGGTCTCACCGACAGAGCAAAGTAGGATCCCTTCGGCATATGTGTGTAGGTTTCAGTAGGAGGTCTCGCCAATATAAGGAGGGCTCACCGAAGTCAGGCGGTGTTGGCAAAGCAAGTGAGCTTTGCCAAAGGGTCTCGCTGAAGTCACAAGGTCTCCCCGACTCTAAAGGCTCTCATCGTAAGGATTGAGTTCTACAAGATGTCTTGGCGACCCATGCTATTTTGGCGACAAGAGTGAAAGGCTCTCGGTAAAGGTTGGTGCCCTCGGTGTAATGTCTCACCGAAGAAAGGAAGTCTCCCTGACATATTTTCCCTCGGTGTAACATCTCGCCATCGGGGTGATGTCTAGCTGACATGATGATGTCTTAACGAATGAAGGCTCTCAGCAAAAGAAATGAAGTCCCCAAGAAGTCTCAGCGAAAGTAGGTCTTACCGATAGGATGCCTTCGGCGTATGTAAGCGGGCTTCACCAGAAAGTCTCACCGAAATCCAATAGTCTCGACAATGAATTCATATCGACATAAAGTCTTGCTGAATGCAAGAAGTCTCCCCAATATTTGACATCGGTGTAGTGCCCGACACTCAGTATGAAGTCTAGCCAATAGGCCAAAGTTTTAGCGAAACAAAAGGAAGCTCGGCAAAAGATGTTGCTTTCAGCGAAGGATGGTGAGCTCGCTAAGAGGTCTCAGCAACACTGGAAGGTGTTGGTGACATAGGAAGCGTCATCGGGTCTCATCGACCAGTGAAGCCTCCAAAAATGAAACAAGTTCACCAAAGGAAAGGGAATTCTACACGATGTCTAGGCGATAAAGAAGTTCATGCCAACTGAAAGACCCTCACCAAAGCAATGCACCTTCGCTATGAAGCCTCAACGATTGGCAATGTCTCCCTAACTGAAGAGACAATAGCTCATCGCCAAAAGTTAAAGAGCCCAGTGGGAGGTCTAGCCGACAAGCCAATGTCTCGCTGATAACGAAGGGTCTCACCGGGTGTCTTTCCGAATGAAGAGTTCGCTGAAGGAAAAGGAAGTCTACAAGAGGTCTCAGCGAATGGAGGGTGTCTCAGTGACAAAAGCAGATATCGGTATGACTAGGGGACCTCACTATGAAGTCTTCCTGACTAGCAGAGTCTTGCTGAAAGAAATGAAGAGCTCGGTGGAGTGGCGTGCATTGGGGTGACATAAATCAACTCCTGCCAAAGATGAAGGGCCTTGGGGTAATGTTTTTCCTTCAGTAAAACATCTCACTGACACACAGATGTCTTGTTGACTAAAAAAGGAGCGCACCATGAGTTGAAGCCATCAGGATGAGGTCTTGCCGACCTGGTAAGGTCTCACTGAAAGTTGAAGGAGCAAGAGCCCAAAGGAGAAGAGTGAGCTTAGGGTAAATGAAATGAGCTCGCCATGAGGTCCTGCCGACTCGATAGTGTCTTGCCGATGTTCTGGGCAATGACAAAGCTAACTTTGATATAACTTTGGTGGCTCGTTATGAGCCCTCACCCACTATTCTATGATATGTCGATAGCTACATAGACACATAACCGCATCGGTGAGACATTTCCAGTGTCTCGCTGAGATGCGATTATGATCAAAGGAGTTTTTGATTGCTCGAAGAATTTGCATGGAGTTTACTCGACTAACCAGAGGGATCTGAAAGAGAGCCATGGCAGTCTAAAGAACATCAACAGAATGAAAAGCAACTTGTATCTGTTCTAAGCTAAGAAGCATTTGAGGTGCTCAACAGGGAGATTCAAAGATCAACACAAGGAACATAAGTGAATTGTGGTGGTTGTAGAATGTTCAAGAAGGGAGTCCCTTGAAGGCAATATTGGACACTAACATGGACATGCAGGGTGCAGCTTGAAATTCAATAAAAAATCTAAAGGGTAGTTTTTCTGGACCCTGATTTTTTTTGGTAAGCCCTAAGGGGCCAACACACTTTGAAATTTAAGGAATTTTTTGCCTTTTTGTAAATAGTTCTGATATACACTCTGAAGAGTTAGTGATTTCTATCAATCCTTTCTCAACTAAATGTATGTTTTTTTAACTCAATTGAAATCTAGAATGCAAAATAGAGTTCACCTTGAAAACAAGTACTAATGCTCTTACCACTCTCATTTCTATATGTTAGCTTATGTATGTATTTCTTTAACAATTTTTTCCTCAATCTGTATTCATACCACAAAGCGGTGAAGTTTGTTCCTCCCTTCTTGAGATATGTATGTAGATCAAACCTATCAAGAGTGTTGCATAAGTCTGATGGGGTTATGTTGAGTAAGTAAAATAGTTGCAGTCTAGTTTCCTCATTGTGGTTGCATCTTGTTTTCATTTCTTGATTTCTTATCAAATTGGTGTATCACCACAGGAATAGTTCAGTATAGTTTCATTTTGTATGCATTTTTTCTCCCTTTACCTTTCAAAGATCATTAGTATAGGTGATACCCAAAGGAAGTCGACCTTCTTCGGAGGTTGACCTTTGCTCACAAGAATCCCACATCTTTAGAGGTCTTCCAATGTTACACTGAGGTGTTGAACATCAGGTTCAACAAGGGTGCAATTTCAGGTGATAACAGATACCATTTAAAGTAGACATCAAAAACCTTAGAAATGAATGAAAAATCGAGTGTTCGCTACAAATCCTTGTTAGGAGTAGAAAAATCCATGATCGATCTGTCATTCAATGAATTAACAAAACTTTAGGATGAATTCCTATTAACATTCATGTTTAGATCCTCCAACTCTGCACACTTGGTTGAAGAGTGAATAGGTGAATGAAAAAGAAACAAAATTTCTTTTGATCCTCAAAGACCACCTTTTGTTTCCACAATTCGTAGCTTGACATAATATCAAAGACTTCTGGAAGAGTCTTAGAAACATCAATAAGCACACAAATCATGACTGGTAATGATGGATTAGAGAAAAAAATAAAATCTTGATGCAGAAAAATGCCTAGCTGATTGCCTAGGACCTCAATAATGTTGAACTCTCTGTACTCCAAAGGTAGCCCTTGCAACTGGACCCAAAAGGGAATAAATTGAACCCTAGTGTGAGAAGGGAAAAAATTTGGAGTCCAAAGGGTTGTAAATAAACCATGTCCTTCACAAATCCAAAATTTTTTTCTATAAACAAGATTCCTAGATTCTTTATCAAAAAATATAACTACAAATAAACCTTCTCCCTTATCTAGAAAGAAAACTTGATTAGATCATTCCCAAGTTTGAAAAACCCAATTTTTCAAAAAATCAAGATCTACAATGAATTTCCAAAACTTACAAATTAGGGCCACGTCCTTATGATCATTAGTTTGCAGCTAAAGCATGGCATGAGGAAGAGTAACATTGACTTGATCACTCCTCAAGATTCATTTCAAAATCCATTTCTTCCCATTAAAACCTGAAGCCTTATCCTTCCCCTACATTTGGGACTTTGAATGAACCCTTCGCACCACATTGTCAATGCCATTAGCATTTGGGCCCAATGAAACCTTCTTATTGATAATGATATTCTTTGGAAAAGTGAGAGGAGGTCGCAAAGGTGCAAAAGGTTTAGGGAAAACAACAAAAATGTCATTCAGAAAAGTGGCCGAACAAGAAAGAGAAGAATTTAGAATGAAGGGAGCCCCAAAAATACCAAAAATAGGAATATTATGAGGGATGGAAGACGATGCATGGGGAGTAGGAGAAACCTTATGACCATGTGGGCGACCAGATGCCACATCAGCCCACGAGTGGGAAGAACTCAAAGAATCTACAAGGGATTCTGATTCAGGAACACAAATGTCAAAGGGAGCTTGCCTCTCCCTAACAAGTGATTTTGTGGCACACGATTGACACTGAAAATTCCAAATGGAAAGATTGGGAGCTTGTTGATCAGGGATCCAAGCCCCATTATGAAAAAAACTACCAGGAAAACCCTAAAAACATTTAACCTTGCCAGAAAAAACCTATTTTGCCGATGAAAATGACTTTCCATATAAATCAAATGTTGATCTATTAGAAACAACACCATTGGCGATGGGAAAACCAGTCGATGGGACCCTCCCTACCATGTGAAAGCCCTTGGCCTTTATAGAATGGGCAGAAAAAATTAAATAATTATCGTTAATAAGAAAATGAGAGTTTTGAGTTTTGTGGTCCTCCATTTCGAAAAAACTCCAAAAGTCTATAATATTATAATATTATAATATTAAATAATATATAATATTATAATATAATATTATATAATATCATAATATAATATTATATAATATTATATTATCAAATTATATTTATATTATATTTTTAATGTCATAATATTATATTATTATATATTAATATTATATAATAATAGGGTATGTGCAAGATCATCATGGAAAAAATAGGCCCTTAAGTGGCAAAAAATTCAAAAAAATCATAGTTAGGAAATTTGACCTAAAAATTTGAATAAGTTATCTATATTATTTCAAAAATATGTAAGAATAGAATTTGTAGCAAATTGAGTGTAGTTTCTAAACTACTAGGTTTATTTAAAAATAAATGAAAATCTATTTGGTGAAATTTTGAAATTTCAATGCAGTAGTACTTAAATTTTAGGGAGAAAATAAGTAGGTATCTGACCACCCTAACCACAATAAAATGATAATATTTTTTTATAATATTTTAGATATAAGTAGAGGACTCATTTCCCGATGTGATGCATATTTTTTTGTAGTTGTTTTCCAAGTAAATAATTAATTATGATTTTTTTATTACAACTTTTAAAAAATAAAAAAACTCGTATGTCTAACCACCTTAACTTGGGAAAAACTTCATGAAATTCATTTTTTTTTTTAATCCTATAGTATGTGAAGCATAGAATGTGACGCATGTTTCAGATTCAAAAAATGTGATACCGTTTGAAAGCTATAGATGTTTTTCAATTATCTTATCAATTAAGAGTTTAGTTGTAATTCAAATAGAAAATAAATAATAATTATTTATTTAATTCAAAATAAAGTATAATTTATATTGATGGAAAGCTGAGAATCTCCTTTAAAAACCCTTTTCGTTTCATCAATTTTGGGTAAAAAAAAGTCATCAGGCACATACCCTACAAAAACCCATCATATCACCACTTTTTGGCCCATCATGATTCCTGCACATACCCAATATACTAAATATTATAATATATTTAATAATATTTATTATACAAAATTGAAGATTATGTATTATAGTTTATTTATTTTGGAATCCAAAAAACATAGACAAATAAAGCAGGCAAATAAAGGGGAAAAATCTTAATAGTAATTTTCATTTTAATAAACATAATTTAAAACCCTAAAATAAACATGGGCTCACCAAATTGGAGAAATGAAAGGTCAATACCAGTGACGAAGAGTTTGGAGGAGCTATAACGAACAATGGCGAGGGTGCTCTCTCTCCTTCTCCAAATGGTCTCGGTTGGATGCTACTCAACTCTGCTGGTTGCTAGTAATGGACGACGATAGGACCAAATTTTGAATGCCTACGACTCAAGTGAAATGTCTAGTAATTTCTTTATTTATTGGGGGTTCTGGTAATTTCATTTTAATAAAAAATGCTCTAAAACCCTCATCAAAAGCTATTTTTTAAGCTACAGCTTGCAAAATTGGCTGTCATAATGTAAAGGATGTCATAATGTGAAAGGATGTTGTAATGTTAAAACCCTATTGTGCTCATTATTACAATATTTGGTCGTATTTTCATTTTAATAAACATACTTTAAAACCCTCATTGAAATTTTATTTTTCAAGTTACAGTTCACCACACTACGGAAGTGAAAATCCCTAAATAGGGAGAGCAAGGAAGGGGTCTCAACTGCTTATCACCAAGTGTTGTTCCAATAGTATTTAGTTCATATTTTTGTTGTTTGATAATGCTAATAGTTTGTAGCACCACACAACCCATACTCAACCCTTTTTTCTTGTGGTTTCTATTTGTATCTATGCAAAGTGAATGTTTCGTTGCACAATCTAGGTGTGAAGGAAAATGACATACTTGTTCGATGCCATCTCCAAGCATGAGGAGTAGAAATAGACCCTATTTTCACCCAAATATGATTTTGGCCCAAATCAGAGGCCATAATTAGTGGAATCACTACTACATAAAGAGGGGTTTTAAGACATTAATTTAAGACAAAATATTAATTTTGTCTTAAATATATTTTTAATTTTCTAATTGTCTTAAATTAAGACAATAAAAAAATACTTTTTGTAAATAAAATTTTTATTTCCCTCCCATTCATTTTCCCTCCCTCATTCCGCATGCATTTTTCTTTTCCTGATTGCAAAATGGCATTCGCTAGGGCACAAAATTAGTAGGAATTAGCAAGAATTTGCAAATTTTTTATGTTGCCGACAGATATTTTTGAGGATTTTTGCATTCAATGGAGTGAAAATCTTATTTTCACTTCATGGTGAAGATCTTGAGTGTCTTTCTCTCAGGCTCCAGGTTGAAAATTTTCAGGTGCTCTTTTTTTCCAGCGAACCCTCATTCCTACAGTGCTATTCTTTATGCTTATGCTTTTTCACCTTTCACTTGAAATCACATAAATTCTACATTGTCACAGTGAAGCCAAAAACCCTAAGAATTTTGACTATCCGTTGTTAAAATTTTCTCACGCTGATTAGGAAAATCGGATTAGTTAAAGAGGAGGGAAAAAGAAATATAAACATAGATTTACTGTCAAAAACACCCTCTTATTGAAGATCTCATGCCTTTTTCGGTGATCCCACCAAAATTTTCATTATATCTATGAAATCTTTCAATCTCATTTTTGGGTGGAATTTTTTTAGATTATTGTTCTTAGCTCAATTATAATTTATTCAGATTTTGTGAGAATCAGTTGATTGAATTGATAATTTTGTTTACAGATTGATGAAAATGTAATGAGGGAAATTATCAATCATAGATCAATGCATCATCCAAACATAGTTCGCTTCAAGGAGGTTAGAGATCAGTTGAACAATTAATGTTTGTGTGAGTTTTTAATTTTTAATTTTTTAAAGTTTTTTATTGGTTGGATTTCAATGCATTGGGGTTTTAAGTAGTGCTCACTCTGATCCATTTGGAAATACTCATGGAGTACGCTACTGGCAGGGAGCTTTTCAAATGTATTTGGAATGTAGGTCATTTTAGCAAGGATGAAGTTTGTATATAGATGCTTCCATTGGATCATTATAAATATATATATCTTTATCTTGATAGATGGACCACTTAGGGTAATTGTAGACATAAATGTAAAAACCTATCTACATATCTTTTCCAATAACATTTTTCTTTAATTTTATATGTTCTCTACATATATTTGAATTTTTTATCATTTTTGGAACATAAGATTTGTTTAGACACACAAAGGGCTTGGTGACTTTGTGATTATCAAAATTCAGAATCTTTTTCTTCCTAGACATTAAAACTAAATTATTTCCTGCAGGTCAGATTCTTCTTCCAACAACTCATATCTGGTATCAGCTATTGTCATGCCATGGTATTATTCTTCTTCATAAAAATATTCTTCTTTTTCATGCCATAGTAATTTTTGGACGGGCTTTGATTGTGTTTTTGTTGCACTATCTATACAACAATTGTGCCACAAGGATCTTAAGTTGGAGAATACTTTATTAGATGGAAGCTCTTCTCCTCGACTGAAAATATGTGACTTCGACTATTCCAAGGTATAAATTAGGACATAGCCTTAAGGTAAAATATGTTCAAAACCTATTTCCCTATTAATAAAAAACATGTTCAACTTCAAAACACTTATTCTCATATACAAATTACCATAGAGCATCTAGTGACAAAAAAGAACGTATCCCAAATTTTTGAAATAACTCTCTTGTTACGGTATTTAATCCCTCATATTCTCCTCTCGTGTTATTTTCTTCATTACATAATACTTTTCTCCATTTTACTTAGTATTGCCTCTTTCTTTGTACTAATAGACTTAGTTCTATAATTGAAAAAGTCTTTTGGTATTTTCCAAATGGTGGCCAGTTCGAATTGCATTTGCAATTCAAGCCTTTTCAATTATGTTAGTTGTGCATGGTAATGTTTACCTTATCTATTTTATGTATTTTCTTCAGTCTTCTTTACTCCACTCCTAGCCAAAATTAGCAGGTAGGAACCCCTTCCTACATTGCTCTAGAAATTCTATCTAAAAAATAATACGATGGCAAGGTACTCTAATTCTAAAATGGTACCATTCATTAGAATTTTTTTCTCTTCTATTCCCAATTGTGCTAATGTTGTATGGCCTTGCCATCACAATATCGAAAGAATAATGATGCAAAGACTTGGGTGTGAATTTATGTAGATAACAAATGTATGGTCATGTGGAGTGACTCTCTATGTGATGTTGGTAGGATCTTATCCATGTGAAGATCTAGAGGATCCCAAGAACTTTAGAAAAACTATAGGAGTGAGCTCTTCGTATTCTTATTTATTTTTATTCCAATTAACTTTCAATAGATTGTAAAAGAGAGGAAAAGAGATAAATTGTGTTGTGATTGGAAAATTTTAATGATGGTTTTACAGAGGATATTGAGTGTGCAATATTCAATACTAGACTATATATACATAACTACAGAATGTAGATATATGTTGTCTAGTATTTTTGTGACTAATCCTGCCAAGGTAAATGTATACCTCTACTCTCATAGCTAAAGAAAATCTTAGCTACATGTTGGCTAAAATACCATATGAACATTATCAATTTTAGTATACCCCCTTAAGGGATTTAAAAGCTTTGAGAAAAAAAAAAGCATGTTAATAACCAATTAATACTAGCTTCACAATAGTAGTAGATAAACTTATGAAAAATGGTTTTGAGTGCAACATTGATGCTACTAGCATATTTGTCAACACTCAATCTATAGATGAGTGGGAGATAGTTGTATGATAGCTTTGGCACTATATGGATGGATAGATTTGGTCAATCATGTTTAATATGTACAATAGGTCATAGCATCACTAGATCATTATTTGAAGTCTATCAATTTTTACATGTATATAACATGATTATCACTCTACTGTAAATGAGAGGATTCAACCCACTCTAAGCACACTTGGTAGCAACTTCCATATGTAGGTTACCTATTAGGATTCTCTCATCTCATATTCAATGTTTGTGGGTTGTACGTAGATGAATTGGCATGGCTTGATTTACCAATAATTTGAACAAAGGGTCAAATCATCTATAAGTATAAATTTGAACAATATATATGGTAAAGTGTAAATTTTTATTGATTCCCACAATAATTCTCAAGCACCATATCTTACATGGATTGCTAAGAGTGCAATATTCAGTGGAAAGGTAAATTTTAGGGAAAGGACGGTGAAATGCTTTAGGAACATGGATTAACTTCAATTTTGGTATCTTTGATCAGCCAACTTTCTATAATTTTTTCCTCGTAAATTACATTTTTTGAATTTCTAGCTACATATCCCAAAAAAGGCTCCTAGGATATTTTACTTGTTTTCATTGTAACTAACTTTATTTTGGGTTCAATTGCAAATATAGATCTAACTAAAAAATAATTAAAAGGAAGAGAAGACAACTTATAACATCAAATCTTACAAATATTTTCTAATGCAACCCTAGAATTTATTCTAAATTGAGTAAATTTATCAAAGTAGTAATCATAATTAATATAGTTACATGCAATTTTGACATCTCTACCTAGGGTAGATCAATTTGACCTTATGCACTTAAATTCATCTCAATCTCATTATTGATAACTTGGAATTCTAATAACATGTGTCATTTATTTTTCCTATACAACCAACAAAGGACATAATGAATATAACAAATATTCATTAACTATGGCATGTGTTATTCCCAAATGGTACTGGTATTGAAAGTTTCAAATGTTTCTTATAATATCTCTAGTAGTTAGCAAGCAATTCTCATCTAATACTGGATCATGAACCTTTGTAGTAGCAGGAAATATAGGGGAAGTTATATCTCTTTGGGCACCTGTAATACTGGTATGTAGCATTTGGTTTTTACAATTGATATTTTACCCAATCACCCACAAATCATTCTAGTGTGGTACTTATGCTACTTACTGTGTAGAATGCAATGTTCTATAGAAAAAAATGGCTTAAGAACCCTTCTGTGAATACTGCTAAAAAATATAAAATATACCAATTATTTTGTAAATCTTAATCTATTTGATACAAGTTACTTTTTTACAAGTTGAAATGTCTTTTGTGATTATTCATATCACATTATGTAAAATGAAATATATTATTATTTTTGTTTCCTATATAGATTTATTTCATGGACATCCAGATATGGTATGCAATATTTTCCACCTTGTCTGGTGGTTTTAGTGGACCCATGAGAAGGCTTGGAGAGGTACTTGAAGTTATTAATTCCATATTAAAGGTTGTGGAATTTGTATATACACCTTTCGTCAAGACATTATATGTGTCTCCATTTTTATTTTCCTTGAGACTATTTGCGATCCTCTTTTTACAGATGATTTTGGTGTTTTGGGTGTCACACCCCTTTAGTTGTAATCTTCCCACTATGTAGTCTCGCTTCTTTGGTGACTTATCTCTAGCCATATTTGGACTTGCTTTAACTTTTGTATACTTTTCAGATGTGTGAAGTTCATCAAATAAATCCCTCATTTACCTCTAAATAATAAGTATTTCAACATATCCATCATTGTATATTATTTATGTTCTATTTGTTTGGAATCAAATGAGTCTAGGATGACATCTTAAAATTGTTTATCTTTTGGCCACCCTATCCCTCCCTGGTCATTTTAAAAATATTCATTTTATTAGATCAAACTTGTTCTTGGAAGAAGTTTCTTCAATGTTTATTCTTGTGAATTGGAATCAACATATCTAACCATTTGTTAAGACTATAGGTTTATTTTATTATAACTCTAGTATTGCATGAGAAAATTATACCTATATCTATATCGAATACCAACTATCCTCTAGTTGTTTCTAGAGAATGAATTTATATTGAAGTAATTAGACATCTAGTTTGTATCTTTTTATTTCCTAACTCATGACTGGATGCTTGGATTTTGGATTGGACATTATAAATATACTATCCTAAAAAATAAACAACCTTTAAGCAAACAATTGGAAATCATGTCACCCTTAGAAAAACATGATCATGTTGATTACATCCATATTAGGGTTTTTGAGTACTACTTTGATTAGTAACAGATGATATATTCTATGGTGCAGGCTCATTTCAAATTTAGTGGTGGTGATTATTTCTGTAGTAGTTGGCGAAATTACCTTTGCTAGGTTTGGACAGCCAGCCAGTCTCTTATGCCTTTTACAAGGTGTAAATCCTTTTGGACTAAAAGGACATGACTCTCTAATTTGTTCCAATGGTAGCTGAGTTTGTTTTATAAGTAGTTTATGAGCGTTCATCTAGTGATCTGCAACTAGTTTTTCTTGTTTTGACCAAGCTTTAAAAATCTTGACAGGTTATTATAGGATACTTGTTGGGTCTATTATTGGACTAGGTGGTTTGAGATTTGTAAGTGAAATTGTACAGGTAAGCTATAAATCTTATACTACAACTTAATTATTCATATTAAAAAAATTGCATTAATGGTGTTGAAGAACCAATCACCTCCAGAAAATACATTGTAAAAGAGACTTGAGCTCCTTTAATTTAGTTCAGGCCTTGGATTTTAGCATGGAAAGGTTAACCAAAGAGGTTGTTGTTTTATATGTATATGTGTAGCACATTTCTAGAAGTGATTTTTTATGACACCAAAGTTCAAGGTACATTCTTAAGGTGTAGAAAATATACTTAACAATGTGCTTGCATGTTTTTGAAGTATTTTTTCATATAAAAATTAAGTTGATTATAAATGAGGAGATTTCTATGTGCTTAAAGCTAAATGTGCCTTAAATCTTGGACCATAGTTGAATGGAAACATATACAATATCGAAAATTTTTTCAAGACCCCTTGATTTAGATACAACTAGAAATGACAATTATAAAAATATAATATATTCAATTGTTTACATATCAGCAAATTTTCAAGATTCCCTGATATGGATATAGTTGGAGATGACAATTATAGAAATAAACATATTTTCAATTGTTTACATATTTGAGAGTATAGAAAATAACTTTAAAATTATTTATTTATATTAATATGTATTTTTTTTTTATTTTTAGTTTACAATATTTATTTCGTTATATTGTGTATTTGTCTTTAGTGATTTATGTATAATGTGTGTAGTTTTCTAAAAAAAAAAAATCAAATTTTAAACATTTTACTTCTACATAAACCCTAAAGAGGATATGGTGCCAAAAATTCTTCTATCGTATCCAAATGTATTGGATTTGGCTCAAATATCTACTCATTTATGTATATGTCTAGATGAAGTATCCATGCCATATGGGGGAGTATCATATCTGTTTAGAGTATCTGATAGGCAGATATGTAGTATCCTGAAGGGGGAGGAGAAGTATCTGACATCTCTATTGGATCACTTCCTCCTCCAATCATAAGTTTCCATGTCACTTTAGTTTACTAAATAAATCTATATATTTATTGGCTAACAGTCCTATGTCTATACCGAATACCAACTAGCCTCTAGTTGTTTCTGAAGAATGAATTTATATTGAAGTAAAAATCTAGCTCGTATCTTTTTATTTCCTATTATGAGTGTTTGTTTAGTTGTGAAATGAGAGCATCACCAAAAAAGAATGTACATGCCAATCTTGCATCTTATCAATCAAATCTTTAGAAGGGTCTGTTGTCAACTTTTTCATTATTGACTGTTATTTTATCAAATTAAAATAGAATTTTATCTTGGTATTTGTTAGAATATTTTGGTAATTTCTACAAGCTATAGGATAGTTTTGTTTTTTATTTATAATTGTTACTAATCATTGGCAACCATGAAAATATTTTGATCTGCTTGAAAATGTGCTAATTTCTTGCCTTCTGTCATTTTATGATGCTTTGTCTGTGGAATGTATAGTATGGCTATACATACATTTACATTCATATTTTCACAATGCTTTTCTTATCCTTGTTAATAATTTATTTGTTTTGAGGAGGATGCAAATTCTATGAGGTATTACCACTCTATGCAATTCTTTTAGCTACTAGTTACATGTTGAAATCTACTCTCTCTCCCTTTATTGATAAATTATTATTTGATAGCATGTGCTTTCTCCAACATTCTAGTTTTTCTTCTAATCATTGGTAATGAGGAAAACATGTTCTTCTTGAGAAAAGAATAAATAAATTATATTAATACTTCTAATATTTGTTGATTTTTTATCATTTGATGAAATGCATTTTCTCACAATTACTGATATGTCTCTTTGTTCTTTGCAGCCTAAGCCTCTTCAAAACATGGGTGGCCATATTTTCCAAATATTATTAGATGATGTTGGCATAACAGGAGATGGGGAGCTCTTTATGGCTTGCAATCAGTGTGTGTATCTAGTATGCAGGTCAATCATTTTCTTATTTCAACTCTAATCTCAATGTCACAACTATAGACTTTTCATCTGAGTTTTCCTATAACCACTATCTTCGATTTGCACTTTCAACATGGCTGTCCACTCTCTGTATTAGGATAAATCTCTAGCAAAGGAAATGAGGAAAGTTGAAAAAAATTCTATCAAACCTCCTCAACTTTATAATCACTGTGATTTTCTTCCTCTCTGTGATGACTAGCCTTCTTCAAATTTGTTGTCCTTTGATACTTGAAAATCAACACTTGAGAATCATTGTCTTATTTTGTCAACCATATCATGCAATTGTGATGCTTGGAACTATCAATATGAGGAAAAACTACCATGATCATTGCTATCCTTTTGTAAAAGAAACTTGAAATGCATCTATACCTTTGACATTCATTTGAACTCATTATCATTCTTGAATTATTTTCTTCACAAACTCGTTATGACTGTCTTCTTTTGAGTGACCCCAAAACTAGCAACAAGAGTGCCATGTCTACAAGTGTAACTTCATGATCATCATAAGGACTGTCTATTATCATCCTTTTGCTCATTTTTGATGTAGGAGCATCCAGTGGTGTAAGGGCAATCTTGCATCACCCAAAAATAGTTAAATTTCAAGTTTCTCAGTTTTTAGATGTTTTTACATTTTTGGATACCCTTTTTGTCATAATGAAATTCCCAATTTACGTTTTTATTTTCTATTCCTGGGTTGAAAGATATTGTAGTTTTAGTTTCCCATATTTGCACCTGAAAATCTTTTGAGTTAGATTTGAGGCACTTAGATTTCCGGATTGGCCCCAAAACTTTCCAAAATTGTATAGCGAATTTCAATGCATTATTTTATTGAGACCTTTCCAACAATTCAAGCGGTTTTGAATCGAAGTCTGGATTCAAAAGTTATGGCCCTGGAAGTTGGCACTTTCTAGAAGATACAATTGCAAATGTTCTTTTGAAATTTGAACTTCAAGTTGTAATTTTTCGCCAAACCACCTAAACTCAAATTTGAATGTTGTTTTGGCTCCAAACTAAAGAGGAGCTCTATTTATGGGTGGGTTTCTAATTTTTGGGTAACTTTTTGGGGACAAGCTCGCATATTGCGAAAGGGTGATTCTGTAGCTTTCTGTAACTTGCATGTGTTGTAGAACTTGGGGATTTGAGATCCTCTACATGTAAGAAGCTCCATTTTCTGAATAATAAAATTATTCTCTTGTTTGTAGGTTATTTTCTAAGTCTCGGGTGCGCCTTCATCAAGTGGTATCAACTGCGCCCTCATCAAAGTGGTATCGGAGATGGTTTTCTTGAGCATGTGGATAGATGCATGCATTGGGGAGTTCACACCACACGTTTGGTTGTGGGGGTGAAGAAAGATACCTCAAAGAGAGATGATGCTTGTGAGGTGGTGCTAGGGTGGGGGGTAAAATTGGGTGAAGAGATGGCAGCAACCACAGAGAGACAAATTGATGCATTACAAGGCGGTTGAGAGGGTTAAACCTAAGGGAGGGAAAGTGAGGATAAGGAGGGAGAAGAAGGTTCAAATGTAGAAGGGAAGAAGCAATTAATCAAGACCAAATGTGGCTAATAAGGGTATTTCAAAGATTGGGAAAAGACCTAGAGTAGAAGTCCCAGTTATTCAAAAGTATGAACCAGGAAGAGTTGATATTTGGATCAATGAGCTAGAAGAATATTTTGAGTATGAGGAAATAGAGGACCCAGTTGGGTTAAGTTTGCGAAAATGAAGCTAAAGATCCATGCCAGTATTTGGTGGAAAGAGTCTAGTTATAAAAGAAATCGAAGAGGAAAAGGAAATATCCTGAGATGGGGGATTACATGGTAGAAACGGGTTCATACGAGTGGTCTACAAGTTAAGATCTATTGAAGAAATTGCAAGGGTTGAAGCAAAGGGGTAGATGCTGTGAAAGAATATACTGAAGATTTTCACAAGATAATCATCGAGCAGGCCACATAGAGGCCAATAAGGAGAAAGCACGATATCTTAATGGGTTCGACTAAGCATTGGGGAGGAGTTAATCCTAGTCAAAATGACCACCGTGAGGATGTATAGTTTGCTGAAGGTGGAAGAGAAGCTGAACAAAAGATTTGATGGCAGAAAAAAAGGATGAGGAGGTCAAAGTGGAAGGGGCGTTGGAGAGACCTTCAAAGAAGCTGAAATGATGATGAAAAGAAAGTGAAGATGTGGGTACGGTAGGAAGCCAAGGAATGACAACTACCGCCCTCATGATCAAAATAGTGGTGATCAAAGAGGTAGAGGATGAGGGAGATATGGACAAGGATTTGGAAGAGGTGGTTTCAAAGGAACGTGTTTCCAGTGTGGTGAAGAAGGGAATCAAGCCTATGAATGTCCACAACACCAAGGAAGGGCAGACAAAAGGCCAGATGGTCGTGGAAGGGTTGCACATGCAGATGAGGAGGCCCAATCTAAACATTTAGATGATGCTGAAAGGGGAGAAGCCCTAGTGATTAGAAGAGCCCTGGTGACTAAGGAAAAAGAACCAGAATAGAGGAAGAATTTGTTTCGCACAAGATGAAAGTGTGAAGGAAAATGTTGTGATGTCATTATTGACGGCGAGAGCACCAATAATCTGGTGTCAAAAGAGATGGTCACAAAGTTGAACTTGAAGAGGGAAAGGCACGTGCATTCATATTGGATTGCCTGGTTGTAGAAAGACCACAAAGTTTTTGGTCAATGAGCAGTGCCTAGTAAAGTTCAAGATCGGGAGCTACCTGATGAGGTACTTGTATCGTCCCCATGGATGCATGTCACATGTTAGGGAGGCCATGCGGTTTGATAATGAGCTATACATGATGACCATGCAAACACTTATTCCTTGACAAAGGATGGGGTTAAATCACATGTTGAAACCCACAGAAGGAGACCGAAGAAGAAAGGTATGCAATAGTGCTAGGAATTTGTTATGTAGATGGAAAAATTTTTAGAAAGGTATGGGCATGAGCATATGTGTTATGCATTGATTCCTAGAGTGAGTAAGGAGGATAGTGAGAAGGTTCCAAAAGAAGTTTCTGGGATGTTGGATGAGTTTCAGGATATTGTTTCTGATAATGTACCTAGGGTTTACCACCCATAAGGAAGATCAGTCATCAAATTGACTTGATTCCTAGAGCCAGTTTGCCAAATAAGGCAGCTCATAGAATGACTCCAGCAGAAAATGAGGAGTTGAACAGACAAGTTCAAGAGTTGTTGAGAAAGGGTTTGATACGGGAGAGTTTGAGTCCATGTGCAGTACCTGCAGTACTAGCACCAAAGGATGGGGAGTGGAGGATGTGTACAGGTTCTCGAGCCATAAACAAGATAACAATCAAGTACAAATTTCCCTTGCCAAGGATGGATCACCTGGTGGACTGTTTGAGTGGAGCTCAGTACTTCACAAAGATTGATCTGAAGAGTGGATATCACCAGATCCAGATTCAAGAGGGAGATGAATTGAAGACAGCCTTCAAGACCAAAGAGGGCTTGTACGAGTGGTTAGTCATGCCTTTTGGGCTAACCAATGCACCAAACACATTCATGCGGCTCATGAACGAGGTACTAAAAGAATTTCTAGGAAGTTTTGTTATTGTGTATTTAGATGATATTTTGATTTTTAGTAAGACATTGGATGAGCATTTGATGCATATTCGGAGAGCCTTTGAGAAGTTAAGAGAAGAGAAACTGTTGATTAATTTGAAGAAGTGAGTTTTGTGAAGAGGGAGTTAGTGTACTTGGGGTTTGTTGTCTCAGCAGAAGGTCTCAAGATGGACCCAGAGAAGGTGAAGGCTATTCTAGAATGGCCTACCCCAAGAACTACTACCGAGGTGAGATCTTTCCATGGTTTGGCTAGTTTTTGTAGAAATTTCATTAGAAACTTCAATAGTATTTGTGGAACCCTGAATGAAACAATGAGAGATGATAGAAAAGAATTCAAGTGGAGCACTGGAGCGGTAAAGAGTTTTGAACTGTTGAAGCAAAAGGTAACTGAGCAACCTATTCTAGACCTCCCAGATTTCAACAAGGTGTTTCAGGTAGATTGTGATGCCAGTGGTTGTGCCATTGGAGCAGTGTTGAGCCAAGAAGGTAAGCCCATTGCCTATTTTAGTGAAAAGTTAAATAATGCCAAGAGAAAGTATTCTGTATATGATTAGGAATTTTATGTAATAGTTCAAGTATTAAAGAAATGGAGACATTATTTGTTGCCGAAGGAATTTGTTCTATATACTGATCATCAGGCCTTACAGTACCTAAATAGTTAGGGAAAATTAAATCAGAGACATATGAAATGGGTAGATTTTTTGCAGAGTTATACCTTTGTTTTGAAACATAGGAGTGGGAAGTTAAATAGGGTTGTAGATGCCTTAAGTAGGAGGCATACATTGATGACAAAGATGCAGATTGAAGTGGTTGGGTTTAATGAACTTAAGACACTATATGCAGAAGATCTTGATTTCGTAGAGGCTTGGAAAGCTTGCAAGGAACCTGTTACAGTGGATAGGACAAGGTGGCTGGATTTCATAATCCAGGATGGCATGTTATTTAAGGGAAGTCAATTGTGTATCTTGAGGAGTTCCATGAGGGAGAACTTGATAAAGGAGAAGCATAGTGGATGAATGGTAGGAAATTTTGGTCAGGATAAGACCATTGCCATTATCAGTGAGCATTATTATTGGCCTTAGTTGTCATAGGATGTAAAGAAGTTTGTACAAAGTTGTAGGGTATGTCAGATGGCTAAAGGAGTGAGCCAGAATACAGGCTTATATCAGCCCTTACCTGTACCAGAGAGGCCATGGGAGGATATAAGTATGGACTTTGTTCTTGGTTTGCCAAGGACACAATGAGGGAATGATTCAGTCTTTGTGGTGGTTGATAGGTTTTTGAAGATGACACATTTCATTCCATGTCAAAGACCCATGATGCGTTCACATTGCTAACTTGTTCTTCAAAGAGGTGGTGAGGCTACATGGTCCCAAAGGTATTGTTTCAGATCATGACACCAAATTTGTGGGGTACTTTTGGAGGACCTTGTGGAAGAAGTTGAAGATAGAGTTGAAGTTGAGTTCGCACACCATCCACAAGCATGGGCGGAGGTTGTTAACAGGAGTCTGGGTAACCTACTGAGATGTTTGGTAGGAGATAAACCCAAGGGATGGGACTTGATATTACCCTAGGTAGAATTTTCTTACAACAATTCTGTCAACAGAAGCACTGGTAGATCACCATTCCAGATTGTGTATGGAGGTAGCCTCAAAACAGAGGAAGATGGACCAAGAGAAGAAAATAAGTGTTGAAGCCAAAGATTTTGTAGAGCACATCAAGAATATACATGAGAAGGTATGAGAACACATTAATAAGATAAATATATAATGTAAGGCTAAGGCAAATCAAAAAAGGAGGAATAAGGAGTTTCAGAATGGCGATGAAGTAATGGTCCACTTGAGGAAAGAAAGGTTTCTCGTGGCAACCTATAACAAATTGAAGATGAAGAAATTTAGTCCTTGTAAGATTTTGAAGAAGCATGATTCAGGGAATGCATATGAGGTAGAGTTGCCTGATGGAATCAACATTTCCCCTATGTTCAACATTTCAAATTTGACAGAGTATCATGAAGGTGGAACGGAGGAAGCACCAGTAATAGGGTAGTATGGCATTCCAACACCTACTTCAGAAAGGGAGGAGATTGAAGCAATCTTGGATAGTCGTGTGGGAAGAAGTACCAGAAATAGGCAGTATGAAGAATATCTGGTGAAATAGAGAGGAAGGTCTGTGGAAGATTCATCCTAGCTATCTAAGGCAGTAGTTGACTGGTTGGGTTTTTCTCAACCATCTGAGACACGATGGGTCACTTCTCAAATTACCCTGGGTGTCTGATGTAGGAGCATCTAGTGGTGTAAGAGCAATCTTGCATCACCCAAAAATAGTTAAATTTCAAGTTTCTTAGTTTTTAGATGTTTTTACATTTTTGGATACCCTTTTCATCATAATAAAATTCCCAATTTACGGTTTTTATTTTCTATTCATGGGTTGAAAGATATTGTAGTTTTAGTTTCCCAGATTTGCACCTGAAAATCTTCCAAGTTAGATTTGAGGCACTTAGATTTCCCGGATTGGCCCCAAAATTTTCCCAAGTTGGCATAGCAGATTTTGAGCGCATTATTGACTTTGAGACATTTCCAATGGTTCAAACGGTTCGCGAATTGGAGTCCCGGATCAAAAGTTAGTCCCCGGGAAGTTGGCACACTTTCTAGAAGATACAATTGCAAATGTTCTTTTGAAATTTGAACTTCAAGTTGTAATTTTTCGACGCCAAACCACCTAAACTCAAATTTGAATGGTTTTTTGGCTCCAAACTAAAGAGGAGCTCTATTTATGGGCAGGTTTCTAATTTTTGGGTAACTTTTTTGGGACAAGCTCGCATATTACAAAAGGGTGATTTTGTAGCTTTCTGTAACTTGCATGTGTTGTAGAACTTGGGGATTTGAGATTATTTGCATGTAAGAAGCCCTATTTTATGAATAATAAAATTATTATCTTGTTTGTGGGTTATTTTATAAGTCTTGGGCTACGCCCTCATCAAGTGGTATCATTGTGCCCTCATCAATTTCTAGGTATTTGGAACTTGACTCCTCAAGGCTTCACTTTATCTACATAGCCTTCTATTGCCATGTTTCTTGAAATATGCCCTTGCTCAACCTTTTGCATAGTCCTTCTTGATAGTGTTGCCCTTTAGCTGTGCTTCATGCATTGTAAATGATTTCCCACTGATCTTTATTTGGTTTGACAACTTCAAAGTGGACTACCTTTATAGTCTGAAAAATTCCCTCTTATGCCTTGACTATCTTTTATATATTAATATTGTTGTTCTTTCATTTTGATGACCATCTTAATGTTAATCTGACAACGAAATTGCAGCATTTTCTCATGAATTTTCTTGTAAATATCACAGTGAAATTGTTGCTCTAAAACTATGAGAATTGTTTCTCATGAAGACATCTTTATTGCACTTTTTTGGTCTAAAATTTTTGCACCTTTTTGATTAAAATTGCTGCTCCAAAATCTATCTTTATTGCTGCTCTTTCTTGAACATTAATTTTCTGCTCATATGACAACATATTTCTCCTCATTATGATCTATTTTTTGTTCATGAATGATTTGTATTGTTGCTTATATTTCACTATCATTTCTACTCATTGTTATCTATATTTTCTGCTCATATTAACTATCATTTCTTACTACATCCTTTTTTCATCTATTGCTATTGTCATCTCATAAGTTTTGGTATCACAAACAAGGAAAAGATTTAACATATTGATTAGTATATGAGCAACATAAATCTTTGTGTTGCACTCCATAATTCTATTTTGACTATGTCCTCGCGAGGAAGAACTTTTCTAGTCATCATCAAAATGCTTTATTAGAGTCCAAGAAAAAGCGTCCTCAAGAGAAGTTGAAGTTCCAAGGAGTTTGTCTAGCCCAACATAAACCTTTTGAAAAGCCTTCCCACAAAAGGTAGAATTTTCTAAAATAAAACATGAAATTTGAATTCCTCTCTCTTCTAGACATTTCCTGTGATATGCATGCTCATCTAGTTATAACGTTGGGATATTGACACAACTAACATTGCTACTGCAAACCTCTGAGAGTTTGAAAAACATTATTTATGCCAAAATCACCTCTCAAAACATCAAGATCATCAGATGTAGCACCTAAACTACTTTCACTAAGACTGTCATCCTTGATCTTTACATCTGCCCTTTGCATAGTGACTGTCCATTATCCTTAAGGTTGTAATTCTTGACCTCTTTAGATAGTCTCCTAAGGGTTTTCTGATTTACATCTCTTCATCTCCCCAAAGCTTTAAACTCCTAACTATCTTTTGTATCAAAACCTATCTCAGGATTATACGATTTCCATTGCCCAAGATTTTTTCATATGAAGATTATAGAAAACACAAGATAAAAAACTATACAAAGCAAGGCTACTCTTATTTGAGATTCTAGGATTTGGCTACTCTTATTTGAGATTCTAGGATTGATCTTTTTATATTTGTCTATTTGCAAGCTCTCGATCTCTAAATGTAATAATAGAGTAAGGCATCTAGAAGATCCTTCAAAATAATAAGATGAAAGCATGAAATAAAAGAGGGTAAGTTCAATTGAAAACTACCTCTTCATCACTCCACCTTTAACCTTCCTTGCACAGCCCTAAATCTAGAAGTAGTTGTTGTTCTTGGACTCCAACACCACTTCTATTTCTACTTCTTAAACTTGCATGTTGATTTATCTTATGTCTTCATTTACATGTCTTAATCTCTACTTGTGGCTGCCATAGGAACCTTACAACTATTGTGTAAGTGTTGTTTACCAGGTCTAAAATCCTAGCATTTCACCTTTTCAACTTTACCATTTTCCACTTTCTTTTTCTACCACACACATCATGTATAACATTGTATTGCATATAGGATTATAACATATACTAATATTTCTACCATATACTAATCCTTGATAAAAATTGTATTGTAGATAGGATTATAACATATACTAATATTGTGCACCGGTATACTAATCTTTCTTGACATTTCAACCTATGCACAACACTCTCCAATTCATGCCTTCATTCATACCTTTAAATCAGCCAATACTGGACTTATATGGGAATAGTATGATGTTTATCCACCTATGCTAATGGTGGTATCTCGACTAGGTCGATGGCAGTTCCTTCACCAAATCGATGTAGCCTCACACATTTTTTTTCCTCTGTAAGTATGCACTTTGCAATTCAATTTAAGATTGGTACCCCTCTAATTTTCTATGTAGCCCCTAGGAGATTAGATGCCTTATTTATTTATATTTTCATCATACTAAAATTTGGGCCATTTCTTGTTCCAGATGGGTGCATAGATCTTGAGCATAGCTAATTAGAAATGGGTTTTCTCAGTCACATCTTTTTTAACAACATATATATAAAGTATACCCTTCAACTTAAACAGAAAATTTCAGTGAGAATTATTTAACATGGCTATAAGGTATACCCTTAAATAGAAAGTAGTTGTTCTCTGTTGCAATGATTGTATTGTGAGTTTTGTGTGCTGATATTGGTAGGTATCAAATTATATATGCTATTACTTTGGTTTTATATCTGCACAGGAAATGTTTTCAAACTTGTTGATCCATTAAATCCATGATATTTTGTTAGAGCTTGAAAAATTCTGATATAGTATTTCAAATTTCAGCTTCATTGATTTTGCTTATTCCTTTATTTGGCTACTTTTAGTAGTTATCTTTCTCCACCCTTTAAAATCATCATACTGGATGAGGAAAATTCAATGACAAAAGATGCTCAGGTATATAATTTTATTATATATGTGCTATGAATGAAGTTTATTAGTTTTATATTTTTTTGACCTTTAATGTGTGAAATATGTTTGCATAAAAATTACCCACAATTAGTAGCATTTTTCTTACCAATTGATAGAATGAATCCATGAAGACACACTCTAAGGTTACAATATTTTGTTTCATTTGCAACTATGTTAGCAAGTATTATATCTGTACTTTTTCCTTTTTGTTGTTTATATAGTGAAGAGGAAATCTGAAACTTCAAAAGTATAATAGTTATATCTAATTCTGATACATTCACTATATCTAGCGCCTAATTTTAGGGTGCCATAGTTGGAAAAGGAAAAGAAAATGTTTGAATTTTATCCTCTGTATTATTTGGCTCTTTTGAGTTTTTGATGTGCAAATTTAGAAACCTTATTTTCAAATTGCGGCTCCAAATTGGAGAAGTGAAAGGTGAATACCAGCGAGGAAGAGTTTAGAGGAGTCGAAACCAATAGCAGTAGGAAAGTTGTGGATTTGCAAGGGGATTAAATGGGTTGAGCCCCTATAGGAGGTCACTGCCCTTCCAAAAGGACTATAGTTAAGGAAGGGGAAAATAGTATAAGTATATTAAAATAGGAGTATTATGTTTATATAGTGTCTGTAAGTTGTACAATGTCACTGGGACATTGAATGTAACCAATGAGATTTTGATTTTCCAGTGAGGCTTAATGAAGTAAATTTTCAGAGTGGTTTTTTCTCCACTCATAAATTCTATGTTGTGGCTCCTCTTGATTTGTAATTTGTTTGTGTTTGTGTCTGATCAATCATATTTTTTCAAGCATTTTATTCTTCATTTCATGGTGCTTCTTCAACATTTGAGTATCTATGATACTTGAAGTTTATATGCATAAATTTGTGAGGATTAATTAAGTTAGATTTGATTTGTAATGACTAAAGTAATGACTAAATACATGACTAAATTAATGACTAAATATATAACTACCATGATAAAATAAATGACTAGTTAACAACTATCAATGACTAAATATATGACTAAAGTAATAACTAATTAATGGCTAAATACATGACTAAATTAATTACTAAATATATGACTAAAGTAATGTCTAAATATATGACTAAATAAATGACTACCATGACTAAATAAATGACTAGCTACCAACTAGATCAATGACAAATTAATGACTAAATATATAACTAAATATATGACTAAATAAATCACTACCATGACTAAATAAATGACCAGTTAACAAAAATTAATAACTAAATTAATGACAATCAATGACCAAATGACTAAATCAATGACTAGATAAATGACTAAAATAGTTTAGTCATAAATTTGGTCGCATTATAAATGACCAACAATAAACTACTAATGGTCACATGACCAAAATTAGTCATTTATATGCAATTTTTAGTAGTTTATTTAGTCATATATTGTTTTTTTGTACTAGTGTTCGCATAAGCTTCTAGAGTGTACCACCCAACTTGGCTATGCCACTACTCGCGATCCAAATTTTCGTGACCATCCATACCTAAATACTACATCGTAATTTGTTCCTCCTTTAAATAAAAATTCCATATATTAATCCATTTTTAAAACATTTATAAAACTCTCATGAAAATAAAACTATCATCAATAAATCATAATTTTAAACAAATCATAATATCATTCTTTTAAATGCATTCTCACATAATTATTCTTTTAGGCGGGTTACCAAACATTTTGAATTCCCTTACCAACTTAAATAATTAACTTTAAAAATCAACATTGTTACTTAGTACTCGGTACCCAACAACTTCATCCTTTATTGGAACAAAACTTTCTTGGACCCTGATTTCTACTAGAACCTTCACATTTCTTGGAACTTCACTTTTGAATCATGAATTACTCCAGGGACTTCCTTTTAGCTTTAACTTACAGTGATCCTTTTGCCAAAAAGCACTTTCCATAAGTGTTAATTTTTCACTTGGGTCCCCAAGCTTACAGTCTTGGGGTGTGTTGTGAGACCACACAGCAAGAATGTTGGGGGTTGAAATATTAAATGTATTTATTGAATTTGTCAAGATTTCAATTGAAATAAGCCTTGGGATACACAATAAAGGGTCTTAAGGGCCTATTAATGATGATTTAAGGGACATGAATGCAAGGGTACTAAAATAGGTCCAAACTAAGTGTGGAATTGTACTATCTCCAAGAAGGGAGTATAATTTTTGACACTACATTTAACCACCACTTTAGCACCTATATGATACTATGTGCATATGCAAGCTAAAGTACTTCAAAAAGTAGAATTTATCTCATAAAAGGATACTCATATGGATTTATTCAAAAACATGGGAGAATGAAGCCCCCATTGTAGTTATCTACAAAACCAAACTGTTAGGAACTGCATCCTACAAAACCAATTTGTTAGTCGTTCATTATTTTTATTTTTTATTTTTTCAAAAACAATATTTTACATGAAATATTTGAAAAATATATTTTCTGTAATAATAATAATAATTTTTTGATGTAAAAAAAAATAATGATTTTTTTCCTCGATAAGTGTGTCGTACCGTATGTAGGTGGGGTCGTATGGTCCTGCCTACTAAATTTTTTTTCCTCAAAAATAACTTTCTCCAAAATCAACAAATTGGTAGTTGATCTTTAGGTTTTGACACCTTTTGAGTGTGATGGAGAGGCCCATTTGTGTCGAAAATGCTTTGATTTGGCGGCTACCTTCTAGAACCTCTCTAAAAACTTCTACTACAACCCTTCATAGATCTTGCACCCAATTTCTGATTTGGATGAAATAGAAGTCAATTCTGACTTTTCCAACTACTCTAAACTCAGTGGTGAGCTTAGAATGTCTTCAAGAAAATCAGAAATATCTACAGCAAGATGCAATAGAAAGGAACCCCCTTAAAAAATAAAATCTCTCTCAAGCATTTCTGATTCTCCAAGTCATCATCAGATGCAAGAGAAGAACATGCTTTGCTTTCAAGAATGGATTGAGATATCTACTAACCCACAACTCACAACCAACTCTGATACCATGTTATATTTGGTTGTGAAACCACCCAAGATCAAAGTGAATAAAGGAAATAAAGTAAGAAACCCAGAGATGAATAGAATCAGCACTCCCTTGACTGAAGCAGTCTAATTGACTAGCCAAAGGATAGGAGAGTGTTGTATATATAGAAAAAATTAAGGGAAAATAAAGCCAAGAGAGGTAATAACTCCCATTACCCATAATAGGTGGGAGTTTTACCTACTTGGTAAAATCCTAATTACATGGTTATACCTACTCAAGAAAAGGCAAACATATGGTTATGAGAGGTGGAAAATAAGTCTGAAAGAGGGTGTGAGAATCAACTACCCAAAGGTGGGTGTGAGTGACACACGTGAGTGATGGATTTATGCCACATGTCTTCATACTAACCATTCTAATATAACCTAAGCAAGCTTACTAATGTTTAGGAAAAATAAATAAATAAATAACTACACTAACACCCCCCCTTAAGCATATCTTAGGTGGGTGAAAAGACACAAAGATGGGTCTAGACTACTAGGCCATGTTAGGTACCCATGTATAAAATAATTTCTCACAAATGGAGAAAAGGAGAAAACCTAGTGGGGAAAAATTTCTCCCCAAAAGAGAGAAAAGAAAACAAGTTTCCCAACGCAAGAAGAATCCCATGCAAGGAAGAATTCCCCTCCAAAATAGAAAGGATAAGAAAGAATATGTAGCCTTCCCCCAAGTAGTCAACTATACCAATGGTTGATGCTCAAAACTGGATGTATAAGATGGTCGATGATCATTGAACAATGTTCCTCCCCTTAGGAAGAAACAAACCCAGAGGTGTATGAAGAATGTCTTCCCAATCCTAAAAGGAATATAAGGGAAGAAAGCTCAAAATATAAGAAGCCTCTAAAAACTGCTCATCTGTCTCCATGTCAATGTTGAAAGTTTCCACCATCAAATCAAGCATTCTAGGCCAGAGTGATGAAGATTAAAATCCAGAACCTAGTAGAGATGTATATAGAATAAGATCCAAAGATTCAACTACCTCCTCTGAAGACAAAAGTGCCTCCTCCAAATGCTTCTCAAAAGTATCCCAATCATGTCAAACTATGATGAATGATCATGTGGAGAATGAACAAGAGGATCCAAAGGTTCCTCCATAACAACTAAAGAAGAATCAACCTCATCAAAGAGAAGATGGATGTCATGAATAGTGTCTCCCAAGTTTGGAATATGACTCTATAAACAAACCTACAATGTCTATCAAGTAGTCATCCCAAGCAACTATATCTGGAAGATGATGTGTATCCTATTGTATTAAATCACAAGAAGCCATGAATGTAGCAACACAAGAATCCTTAGAAGCAATAGTAGATGGATGAAAAGGAATGCAAGGCTCAATAATTGGATCACCTATGAGAGTTACCAAGTTCAAGTAACCAAAGTTCTCAAAATAAAATTTCATACAAGGAGTGTGATCAACAACCAAAGGATTTGAACCATCATCAGGCACAAAGTCTAAAAAGGTATACAACTGAGATTCATGATCAACCATCCTTGTAGTAATTATCTCTCTACTCTCCAAGTCTTTGATGATAACTGAATCAGGGGTGAATTCCACATTCTTCCCTGCTCCACCATGAGTGATTTGATAGATGGAAAGAAGATTATTTTTCAAGTGAGGTACACACAAAACATCATTGAAGGTGTCATCCCAAATATCAATAGAACCCTTCCCAATTACACTCATGTAAGTGTTGTTTTCCATTAGAATAGGTGGCATAACACAAGGCTCAAAAGAAGAGAACATAGAATGTGAAGAAGTCATATGATGAGAAGCTCCAGAATCTAGGAGCCACTTCCCTAATTCATGACTTGTAGATGCACAAAGAGATTTACCTTTATTTTTCTTTGACTCAGAAGCAAATCCTACATGACCTTTATCCTTGCTAGATCCTGATTGTTTAGAATGTGAAGAAGAATAAGTTGACTTAGACATTCTAGAAGGTAGATCAATGTTGTTGTTCTTAAGAAGATGTTTCAGTTCATCAATATCCTTCTTATAACAAGAATGTTCTTCATGTCCAGTCCTCTTGCAATATGAACAAGTAGACTTCTCCTTCTTAGATGAATCCTCCCTTGAAGAGGATTTGTGTTGTGCTTGATTTGTGTGTGGATTTTTCTTAGATTTCTTTTGTTTCTTTTCAAATTGTCTTGACTCTTTATGTCCCTTAGGCTAACTAGCCAACAAAGCCTAATTTTGTGATGGCTTTATGAGAACCATAGAAATAATCTTTTATTGTTCATGCATTAATAACTCAGAAAAATATGCAAATGAAGGAATAGTATATGCAAATCCCATAGTTGGTCTGTGAGTATGAAAGCTAGAAACTAAAAATGCAAATTTAGGACCAAGTTTATTTAGTGTATTATAGATTAACTAAATATCCTTTTTGTCAATACCACATGCTTTACATTATGCTCTCAAATCATTGAACTTAGTAATATAATCCTGGATGTTGCCAAAGTTCTTAGGATCAAGGCTCATCAATTCATTTTCAATCTGATAGCCTTTTAATTCATTTGTTGTACCATACACAGTTTTTAACTTTTCCCAAGCATCATGTGAATTTGTACAAGATTCAATCTGAAACATAAGGTCAAGGGAAACAAAGCTACGAAGACATCCAAGAGATTTTGTATGTTCAAGCATCCATTTTATCTTTTCCTTATCATTTGTAGGTTCAACTACCTTCTTTTCAACATATGGCGTATAACCAAGTTACATTAAGGCATTCCAGGCATGTTGATGCCATGTTGTATAATTATAAGGTGTTAGCAAAGGAACATTAGAATGATCCATGTGCAAAGGAAAATAAGAGCACAAGTGAACAAATCAAAAAAACACACACATAAAGAGATATCCCCCTTTTTCAATCAATCAAGAATCCCCCCCAACAAAAAATGATTTGGCACTTTATAAATTAGTGTGTTTACAAGGTTGGAGTTGTTTTCTAGAGTTTTACAATGTCCAAAAATGGACCCAAATACTGAAAGTACAATAAAACCTCATAATGAGAACCTAAAAATAGCACCAATGTGTAGTGCTCAAAAAAATATTCACTTTCAAAAAAAGAATCACCTCAATTTGAGGTCATATGTGAAAGTTACATCTGTTTGAAGTTCAAAAAATGAGTTTTAACTATCCTTTAGATCTGATGAAAAACCTAGTTTTTTGAAAAAATAAAATCACTTGAGCAAAAACTAATCACACCACTACGAAGGGCATGAAATTTTACCCTAAATCAAAAAAAAAAATTACACTGAAAAATGCCTTTGTATGACCGAGAATGAGCCCTTCGAAGTTCAGGTGCAAAAAATAATACTTTAATGGTGAAGGGGTCAAAAATTTAAAAAATTTCCACCTCTGCCAAATTTAGCTGAGGTCTTGCTAAATCTGGAGGTATTTCCAAAATTGGAGAAAATTCCAAAAAAATACTAACTTTAATGAAATTGCCAAAAATAGAGAACTACTAGCTAAATTTAGTCCTTTGCCAAATTTGGAAAAAATTGCAAAAAATGTTGCTAAATTTAGTAGGAGGCTGCATGTGAGCTGAGGAATGTACGATGCACATATAGTATGTTGGTATGGCTGAGAATTTAATATTTTTTTTATTTTTGAAATTTTGATATATAAAATTTTTCTTAAAAAATCAATAATTAAAAAATTGAAATTTTTAATGAATAAATGCTAAAAAGCATGTGAAGGGTACCTATGTACTATTGCATGTACGGGTGTATGCCCAGGTACAGGTCGACAGGTATGTACGGCCTATCGGCCCTATACAACTTTTGCTTTTTTTGAATTTTTATATATTTTTTTGCTTTTTTTTCAATGTTTTTTCTTTTTTTTGCTTTTCTCAAAAATAATCATTTACATGAAATATTTGGAAAATATATTTTTTGTAATAATAGTAATTTTTTCATGCAGAAAAAATATTAATGAAATTTTTTCCTCAATAATTGTGTCATACCATACAGTCTTGCCTAAAAAATTTTTGCCTCAAAAATGACTTTCTCCAAAATTGACAAATTGGTAGTCAATCTTTAGGTTTTGACACCTTCTGAGTGCAATGGCAAGGTCCGTTTGGGCCAAAAATGCTCTGATTTGATAGCTACCTTCTAGAACCTCTAAAAATTTCTACTTCAACCTTTCATAGATCTCGCACCCGATGTATGATTTGGACAAAATAAAAGTCAATTCTGACCTTTTTGAATGCTCTGAACTCAATGGTGAGCTTAGAATGTCTCCAGGAAGCTCAAAAATATCTACAACAAGATGCAATAGAAAGGAACCCCCCTAGAAACTAAGATCTCTATCAAGCATTTTTTATTCTCCAGGTCATCATTAGATGCAAGAGAATAGCATACTTTGCTTTCAAGAATGGATTGAGATATCTGCTAACCCAAAACTCACAACCAACTCTGATACCATGTTAGATTTGGTTGTGAAACCACCCAAGATTAAAGTGACTAAAGGAAAGCAAGTAAGAAACCCAGAGATGAATAAAATCAACACTCCCTTGATTGAATCAGTCTAATTGACTAGACAAACGAGAGGAGAGTGTTGTATATATAGCAAAAATTAAGGGAAAATAAAGCCAAGAGAGGTAGTAACTCCCATTAACCATAATAGGTGGGATTTTTACCTACTTGGTAAAATATGAATTACATGGTTATACCTACACAAGTAAAGAAAAATAGATGGTTATGAGAGGTGGAAAATAAGTCCAAAAGAAGGTGTGAAACTCAACTACGCAAAGGTAGGTGTGAGTGACACATGTGAGTGATGGATTTATGCCACATGTCCTCATCCTAGCCATTCTAATATAACCTAAGCAAGCTTACTAATGTGTAGGAAAAATAAATAAATAAAAACCTACACTATCAGTGTGGGGTGAGCTCTAACATTCGGTGAGTGGATTCTTCTCTACCTTTACTTCATTTTTATGCATTTACCTTATGTTTGTGAAAAAGCAATAAAGTGTCTAGGACACTTTGTGAAAAAGGAATAAACTATCTAGGACCCCTAGAAAAGTATCCTATAGCAACTTTAACATACTTTTTGACTGTTGACATATAGATTTAATATTTTTAGGATGCTTATAGGTGATATCTTTATTATTATTAGGTTCCTCCTTGATCTCAACAATGTCTAGGCAGCAAGTTGTTCTATCACCTACAGGAGATCATTACAAAGCTATTAGTGGAGGATATAGAGACATTACAGGAGGCAGGCATATACTGACCCTATCTCATGCCACCTATGAGATACCATGATGCCATGCTTTTGGCATTAGCAGAGAGATGGGATGTAGATACCTGCACATTTTTTCTACCCACAGGTGAGGTGACCATTACTCTAGAGGATGTGCATTGCATTCTTTGGCTTCCTGCCTGAGATGAGACTGTACACTTTGCAAAGGATTGATCTTATTAGGAGATGAGGGTAGATATTCAGTATTTACTTGGAGGTTTGATTCGAGAGAGGATCGTGGGGCCACATATTGAGCTAAAGTGGCTACTTTACACTTGATAACCACTCCTTAAGTAGATTATGATTATGATTACAACACTACTACTAGTCCTAGATGGTAGGGGAGCACACCTAGATGGAGGGCTGGTACACATGATTCAAGAGATGGAGCAACATAGGACTGTCTATGCCTAGGGTCACAACATGCTAGCACATCTCTATTATGACTTGGGACGATTGATCAACTAGGAGGTGGACAATATGGTACATTGTACACTATTATAGATTTGGTGCCTAGGGCATATCACATGTACTAGATCGAGAGGATTTCCTACTATTGGTGATATGGGTTATCCATGCTCCTTCAGCTATCTACTTAGACAAGCATGGAAATATGGGGATTTATTATACTAGAGAGTTAGGCTCAACTATCTTGATCAGGAGGAGATCCTATGGAGACCTTACCTCTTAATGCCTTAGTGACCAGACAAGATACACTAATTGACTAGGATGCAAAGGGATTGATTTTTACTAGGGGAGCATGATTATGTAGTGAGACATTTTTAATATGATCATGTCATGAGGTAGTTTGGATAGATATAGGTTCCACCAACACTATGATCTCTCTATAGACAGTCAATGTAGAGTGCCCGTAGACCTAGAGATATGAGATGACTCATAGTTGATGATGTGTCTAGTGATTTAGATAATGAGGATCTCAACATGCCCTCAGTCTATTATGTTGATGACATGGGTGCTATAAATGCATATGAGGAGCGGTGGACCATAGCACGACCAACTCCAATTTTTCACATGGATCAACTTATAAGCTATGTAGGACCTCTTCCAGATCATAGGGATGATGAGGAAGAGACATGCGAGGAGATTAGGGTTGCAGACATTTTTTTAGATGAGATAGAGGATTACAATGAGGAATAGGAATTATATTATGAGGAGGACGAGGACGAGGAGGATGAGGATGAGAATTATGAGGAGGAGGAGGAGGAGAGCTAGTTGATGAGTGATGGCAGTGATGCAGCAAGTGAGGATCTAGTTGCCCTTGAGTGGAGATATTTAGTTCCTACATTGGTTACCAGATCAAATTCAACAACCGCAGCATGTGCCAACACTTATGATCATGGGGAGGGAAGTAGATCTTCTATACCTCCAACACAGGATGGAGCTATTTTCACACAACAGGCTGGAGATCTAGGTGACAACACATTATTATTTACTTTTTGTATTATGCTTTTATGATTATTTTCATGATCTCATTTATATATATATATATATATATATATATATATATATCATGATGTGTATTGATTATTCTTATGATTTCTATCTTGAAGGATTCATGAGAGAGCTAAAGGACATATACTGATGGGCTACCGCAGAGATGGTTCCTCCTCTTCCCTAAGATGAGGTTGTTTCTACAAAGTACATGCCCCTCCCGATCATAGAGAACCATGTAGATCTATCTGAGCCTTTCATGAGGTTGAGAGCAGTGTATGAAAGCACTACCAGGCACTCTAATCAAGCCATGGGTGAGCTATCAACACTGCAAGCTACCTATGATGAGCTTCAATCATCTCAAGATCTGATGGACATTGGGGAATAGCTCACCTAATGGTTGGAGCTTGAGAGACTATAGAGAGAGGTTGTTAGGCTGCAAGTGCACAAAGACCGCATAGATTGATAGCATATGGAGGCTATTGTCTAGGATGCTAGGGTTGTTGGACAAGAAGAGGGCCTGTAGGATGCACTAAGATCCATGAGTAGATCATGATCACATACCATTGTTTCATGACAGATCCCACCACCAGGCCTCGAAGGGTCTAGTAGTCACATGCCATAGTAGCATTGTATTATTGAGGATATGTACTTAAAATTTTCTTATATATATGATCACTTACGTTTTGTTGCTTATGTTTATGTGTTTAAGTTAGATGGAAATGCAATTTATCAAATAATCTTTGTAAGACTATTTAATATTTTCCTTCATGATCTAACATGTTTTATGTGATCTAATTAAAACTATCTTAGTTTTCTTTAGATGAAACATTATGATAGAGTATGTTATACTAGATTAAATGCATCTATGATCTAATTGTAGAACATTAAATATATATGAGGATCTAATATAACACAACATACAAGATTAACTTGAATTGTATGAAACTTAAAGTAATAACTCAATGATAATTTGAATAATTATTTTAATATTCAAAACATATGAATAATTATTTGTCAAGAATGAAGCAATGCGAGAGAAAATAACATACTATCTACTAACTCTAACATCACTTCTTTAACATTTTTACTATTCAAGAAGGAAGTTTAGACATAATACTGGCACAAATGTGAGACATTAATAGTTTCTTTAAGAGGTGTACCATCCATTTCCCTTAATGTGTATGCTCAAGACCCATATTTTTCATTAATTATGTAAGGTCCTAACCAATTAGGGTTGAATTTTCCTTTTTTAGTCAAGGTGACATTGATGTTACATTTACTCTCAAATAACACCAAATCACCTTTATTAAATGAATGAGGGATGACATGATCATCGTAACTATGTTGCATTCATCTAGAGTAATCTTGGAGATGCTCAAGAGTGTTGATGGATTGTTCATAAAACATTTCAAGCTAATAGAGTCATTGTTATTTATAAATATTATCATCAATAATTCCTTGAAGATCGATTCTTAATGAAGGAATCTCTAACTTCAAGGGTATTATCACCTTGGTACCATGAACTAGATTGTAAGGAGTATTTTTGTTTGAAGTTCTAATACTAGTATGATAAGCCCATAACACATATGTTAATTGTATATGTCAATTCTTATTATGTTTGCTTACTGCTTTTCATAGGATTTTCTCAAGAGTTTTATTAGTTTATTCACCTTGACCATTAGATTGTGGGTAATAGGGTGTTGAAAAATGATGTTGGATGTTAAATGTTTCTAATAACTTCTTCATGTCATTATTCTTAAATCATGCCCCATTCTATGAAACCAATGCAAAAGGGAGTCCAAAGTGAGCAATAATGTGTTCCAATATGAAATGGCATATTACATCAATAGTTGTTAAATGAAGGGGAACAAATTCCACCCATTTTGTGAAATAATCTATTGCGGTAATTATAAATGTATGTCCAGTGGAAGAGGGTGGCGATATTTTTCCAATAAGATCCAGAGCGCATACTGAGAATGGCTAGATAGAAACTTAGGCACGAAGCTCAGAAGCAGGAGCATGAATCAAATTGGTATGTTCTTGACATTTGTGAAATTTCTTAACATATTCAAAACAATCTTGTTCCATATGTCTCCAATAGTATCCTATGTAGATTATCTTTTGAACTAATGATCTTCCTCCAAAATTCCCTCTACAAGCATGTGCATGAGCTTCTGCAAGTGCTAGAGGGATTTCAAATTATTTAAGGCATCTAAGAAAAATTCCATCAAAGGACCTTCTATACAAAATGTCCACAAGAATTATATATCTAGATATAAATTTTCGAAGGCAGGATTGAGTATTTTTAGTTGTTAGCTTAGGAAGGGGAAAGTCATCTTTTAAAGATTCTTTGTTTAGGTCATGAAAATCCATACACATCCTAATATGATTGTTAGGTTTACCCACCACTAAAATATTTTAAATCCATGGTGAATAATCTATATGTTGAAGAAAACCATTGTCTAAGAGCTTCTCAATTTCAGCTTTGACCATAAAGGTATTTTAGGATTCATATTACATATATTTTATCTCACTGGTTTGGCATCACTTTCTAGGAGTATATTATGCATCACGATCTTAGGATCAATACCAAGCATGTCTGAATAAGTCCAAGCAAATATTTCATGAAATTCTTGTAAAAACATTGTGTGAATTTCTTGTTCATCATCATCAAGGCATTTTCCTATTGGAATCACTTTTTCTTCATTAGATATGTCCATTGGCACATTGATTGTATTTCCTATAAGTAATGCACTTTGATTTTTATTTTCCAATATTTGCTCATCTTCTTTTTCTTCATTTTCACTTGTTTCCTCATTATCTACAAATAAGTTTTTTGTACTTAAAGCATGACAACTTTGTTTCTTGTGATGACTCTTGGTAAATGATCATAGACTCCTAGAAACTATGCTATAGCTTCATCATTTTGAAATTGGTCTAAAGTCATATCATTACTTGTCATGTATATCAATTCAAGATTTTAAGGGTTGTTTTAGGAGTATCTTGTGTGACCATGTTGACATTAAGTGAAGGTTTTTTGATGCTTTTGTAATATTTGAAGGGAAATATCCAAGACCTCTTGTGCTTTCTTGTGGATAAGGTTCTATAGGGACATGAATGCCTTGCTCATTCACACCACATAATTTTCCATTGTAACCTAATTATTTTAAGAGTTGATATCCTTTTTTGTAAAGCTCATTCATTTCTTTTGATCTCAGTGGTGGGTCAGAATTATTTTCTTCTGTAGACACAAAAAATTATACCGACACACTTGATCCTAGTTACTAACATTGTTTCATCCTAAATCATCTTATTAGCTAATCATCACTCTTCGTCCCTTAATTAAATAAATGATCATTTAATCTGATTAAGTCATTCTCTCTTGTTAATTAAATAAATCAATGTTATTTGATTAACCCCCTTTATCTATTTAATTAAATAATTCATTTTATTTGATTAAATCTCTAAAGTCGTCCCATTAAATTAAATAAATTAAACCTTGTTTAATTTAATCTAACATCACCACCCCTCTTTAATTAAATAAATCAAAATCCTTTTATTTAATTAAATCTAAATCATATTTAATCCTAATTATCCAAATCCTCTAGATATTTCCACTTGCACATGAAAATACACTTAATTGATTTATTAAATCCCTATTTTCTTTCAACATGGCATCTTTAGGGGAATATTCCTCCAAGTTTGAAAATCCCTCCAAGTGGATTTGTCCTTCCAACAAGAAATTCATTCTCCTCTTACATGTCCTTGTGTATTGAGGTAAGTGGCATTTAATTCATTCTTTTCTCCCTCCAACAAGTCATTTCACAAATTTGAAATTCCACCTAATAACATTTATTGTGCAAATTCATCAAAATGTGCTCAAGTTTCCTCCATTCATATCTTGGCAAGTGGCACTTGCCCATTGGATGTTGAATGATCCCACATTGCTCTATTTTTCTCATTCCTCCATCTTGTCTTTCTATAAATAAGAGGCTCATCCTTTGTTTTGATCATCCACAATTTGAGCAAGTTTACTATACTCAATTTCATCCTCAAGCATATCCATTTTCACCCATTTTATCAAGTTTATAGCTAGGTTATTGCAGATTTCTTCATGGATCTCAATTGAATCAATCATCAAGTGGATCAATATTGATCAAATCATCACAAGCTTGCATAGGAGTTGGGAAAGGGCCAATTTCCACATCAAATTGACACCAATTCCCCCATGGGATTGAGAGTTTGTATCTTAAAGTAGGATTTTGTTGCTTTCTTAGTTCATTTTCTTTATTTTCTTTCCTATTTGAGCTTTGCAAATGAATTTCATGGGGAATCTTGATTCTCACTTGTATTTGATCTAATAATGTGTTTTTTTGTTGTGTTTATGTAGGTCTAGGATTGGGGTTCTACATTTTGGCGCTAGAAGGAGGGAAATCTCAAATTCTAATCACATTTTTTTACAAAACTTTGTGTTTTTTTCTTTTTTTTTGGTGTCTACAGGACACTGCGTCACTATTAGTCTAGCAACACCATGCAGTGCTGCTATCATCCCATCAACGCCATACAACGATGCTATAAACTCCAAACACCATCACTCAAACGTTCCCATCAAGAAATTCAAAATTCTAAACTGCAGCGTGAGACCTATTCTTGAGTGTTGGGTTTTTCAAACTTCAAAAAATGCTGCTGATAAAAAATTGTTGCTATCATGCACTCTGACTTGCTATAGAGCTTCACTTGCAGGCCCAACGATGCTATACGACATCGATGATTTTCTCAAATTGTGCCGCATATGCGGGTTGTGTCACTAGGGTGGAGTAAAAGATCAAGTTTGAACTTTTTCGACGTGCTTTTTAAAATATTAATCATTTGGGAGTTTTAACTTGTTTCTGTTTCTGATTTTTTTTTAATTGATCAGTTTGAAGGTGGAAACAAGGAAGGAGCAAAGAGGATTTTGAAGTATAAACATCATTTACCCATTGTATCAAGTGTCTTTAGACACTCTTCTTTTGGAAGCAATTATAATTCCAAAATCTTAAGGATTTTACCTCTTCAAGCTCTTAGGACTTACTAAGTTTCAATTTGGGTTTAAAATGATAAATTCAAAAGGTTAAAAATAACTTTAGGAAAATCTACTAGATTTTGTTTGAGGTTAAAAATTCAACAATCAAAAGCCCACATTTCCTTCGATGCTTAAAAAGAAGTCACTCTTGCTTTGAAAGGATAAAATGAACATGTGTTTCTTTGTTTTGTAATCACTTACCCAAAATAATACCATAAAAATGATGTATGCACTTCTCTCATGCCTCATGATGATCTTGGGAATCAAAAGGCTTTTGGTGATATTAAGTTGTGTAAGTGATTGCCTACACACTTTAATTTGGATCCTAAAATTGAACAAATCTTGCGAGTGTGAGTGGAACATATCGCGTGTGTTATCTCTTTCTTTCTCAAAAATGATCAATCGAATTACAGATATGTTTTCTCACTTTTGTTTATCTTAGAGGGCCTACCTTGTGGGAAAAAAGTAATCACCCAAGGAAATGACCCAACCGGAAACACGCTAAAACCAAGTGACTTCGAACAGGTATATAAGTGTGGATACTTGAGAAAAGGAAAGTATCACGAGGATTATTCTAACGAGAAGGGTAGCAATGGTCTCTCACCACATGGATGGTCCCTCATGAATAGAATTCCCACATTAAAACCCTTGTTTAGGAAAGGCCAAAATCCTTGATCTATTTTTTGGTGCAAGAACGATCGTTTTGAAGCTGCCCCACAATTTTATGGCTTTTAGTAGAAATGGAAAGTATGCCATGAGAAATTCATGGGTATTGATGCTTGGTTGACCTGAGAAGCAAGTGCACTGTAAGGGAGATCCTGTGTGGTCAAGCATCTAACCATTCAATAAAATTAGGTGTAGCTCAACTTGTCCAAGTGGGGATTCAACAAATATTGTCTCAATATCCATAGGATTGTACATGTTCTTGGAAAAAAAACACTTTGCTTGATCAAAAAAATTGGGAAACAAACATTCAAAATTGCCATCAAATTTCAAATCCTTTAGGAAGCAAATATCTTTGAAAAAATTCAAGTGTTATTGCTTGCCCTAGGGATTCTATCTTTAGAGGTTTCTAAGCATTTGGATGTATATGCCAATTTGCTTGCTAAAGTTAATGGTAGGTAAATTTTTCCTTGATTTCATTGATGTTCCACATAATGTACTTTGTGGGATAAGAAGAATTTAAGACATTAGACATCTAGCTCAAAACCTATTCAAGAATTGTTTGTGGTAAAAAGAAGTCACTAAGTAAAGATAAAGAACAATTGAACCCCACACATGTGTTTCAAATGATTTCACACAAAATAAAAATTTGGAAACCAAAGTCAAAAGATCTTAGTCCAAAAGATCATCAAAAGTGTCTCTCAACGCTCTATGAATTCAGACAAAGATTTATTTTCAACTTTTATAAAAGAGCTTCAAGAAACAATCCCAATTTGTACTCATTTTATTATTGTCAAAATGTGAGACTTTTTCAACAATTTGAGCATCTTATTTAGACTAAAGTGTGTTCTTCAAAACTGAGGTCTTGTAAACAAGACTTTTTAGGTACACATAGGATCAAAGTCAACCTTCATCCATCTTTCAAACATCAAATCAAAATCATCTCACCTACAACTCTTGAAAATATTGAAACCATCCTTTATGCTAAACTTTATGGAAAAAATCCATGAATCGAAATCCTTGAAATCAAAACATCAATTTTTTTGTTTTGCTAAGTATGTGTAGATGTATCCTTCTCCATATGCTTAGTTGAATTATCATCAAATCATCTTGTTTGGTTAGCTGTAGGTAGATCCATCCTTCTTCCTACACTTAGTCAAATTATCATCTTGTGAGCAGGTCTATCCCATAAATAACATCCAACATCTTGGGATCTATTTGTTCATTATCTAAAATCAAAGCAATCCAAAATCAAATCAAGGTCAAAATCAAAATCCAAGAATCCAAAATCAAAATCTAAGAACCTAAAAAGTCCCAAAAGTCTAGCATCCCCCTCAAGATCTTCTAAGAGTTTAATCATCCATATCATCCACCTTTCACACATTTTACCATCACACCTTTGATCCTTAATCATCCTAGATCTTCTCTTTTGAGCCTCATTTTATGGTTCAAACAAGATCACAACACAAGAAGAACATGGAGACCAACAAAGAAACATCAACTTCAAGTGACCTAAGCCAAACAAATTCTGAAATGAATCTCATTGGATCAAGGAATCCCCTAACTAATCTTCCTTCATCATCATAAAATCCACAAGAGGAAGGTCAAGTAGAGGATATCACCAATAATGCATTCAGGATGACACAAGATGAGATCACCAAAATGGTCCAAAATTCTAAAAATCATATAATTTTCAACATCATGATGAATCTCCATACCTCACAATACATGCTTGAATTAGCAAAACAAGGGGCTAAACTCCCTTCTAATTACGATATGAGAACCATTGTGGAACAACCTCTTAGGGTCATGCCTCTAATTTCATCCATGCCCCCAATATCATCCACACCTCCATTCCAAAGCATCACCCAACCCATCCCCCAAATTACATCATCCATCGCTCTAACTCAACCTATTGTTAACAAAGGGAGCACAGTTCTCAATGCAATACAAATGCACCCCCTTGTGAGTAATCAAGATTTGGACGCAAACACTATCTTGGGGAAACCCATACCCAAAAATCCATTACACCCATATATCCCCCTCACCTTTCATGATCCTAATGACCCATCATCATCATTTCACACAAAACCTCAAACCTCTCTCCCTATGACCTCGCAAGGAGAAGGGGACTTATTTGGACTAGGGGACATCTTTGACCCTTCATCTTCATAATTTCCCCAAGGAAGTATGCTACTCACTTTTCCACCACTTCCACCCTTTCTGCCAACATCAACACCCACTCTCAATTTGGGGTTTCCTCCATTTCCGCCTCTCATTCAAAACAATCCCCCAATCATCAATCAAAGCATCATACCGAAACCTCCCATCTTTCCATTGATATCACAACAACAAATGTCAACCATCCCAATAACAAAAGAAACCACCACATCATCAACAATTCCCCAAATACCTCAAAACATGGTCTCTCAAGGACCATGCATATCGATCACACCATCCACTGCACAAATCCAAATCATCAATACAATAGTGCCTCTCATCACGGCAAAAAAAACCATTTTGAATCTACCACCACCTCCACCACCAAACAAAAATATCTCAAACCAATATAGCATCATGTTACAATCCGCTCAAAAAGTTGCCTATCAAAAGGCACTCCAACAAATCCAAAAATGACAAGCTACACAACAAGCCACCCAGCAAGTGCAAACATAATTAGCTGCACAACAAGCAACACAAGCCACTCAAGAAATTCAAGCTACACAATAGGCACAACAAGCACAACAAGAAGCTCAAGCCACATAAGCTACACAAGATACACAAGCTACACAGATTACACAAGTTTCCCAACAAGCACAAGCCTAGGCTCAAGAACAAGTGCAAGCTCAAGCCCAATACCAAGCTCAACAAGCACACACACAAGTACAAGCACAAGCGCAAGCACAGTACCTCACAAAAAAAAAAGCAGCCCAACAACGAGCATACTAGCAAGCACTCAAGCAATACAAAGAGCAACAAGAAGCAGGCCAAATAGCAACCCAACAACAAGCGTTGTTGGTACAACAACAACAACAAGATCAATAGTAGCATTTATTAGCACAACAAGAAGACCAACAAGTGTTGTTGATACAACAAGTACAGGCATATTTGGTGCAACAAAACATGCAAGAACCATCCACTAACACACCAACCAATCAACCCATCCCCCCAACAAGTGAACCACCTCAAAACACCTTCATCCCACCCACTGATCTGTAAGATGATGTATCAACACAAATCAGACTTCTTTCTCAACAATTCCTTGATCTTTAGTTAGGGAAAACCACAAAACACCTAGCAACTTATGTCCCTATCTGTTTGATAGGAGCCTTCCAATAAAACCGTTCCTCGAGGGATTTGAAATCCCTAAATTTGACAAATATCGTGGGACGGGAAACCCCGAAGATCACATCAGTGAATTCCAAGTGCATTGCATGGAGGTCGCATCTGATGATACATATTTGATGCGGTTATTTCCTAGAAATATGGCTGGCCACACTATGGAGTGGTTCTCCCACCTTCCCCTTGGCATCAAAAAGTTCAAAGAGATAGTAGACGCATTCATAAAAAATAAACATTCAATATCAGTATGGATGTTAGTCTAGAGGAACTATCAGCTCTTAAACAAGCTAAAAATGAATCATTTTCTTCCTTCCTACAATGATGGTGATCTAAGGCTAATAGGAGCAAATGGGTCATGCCAGAAGAACAACATGTTTGCACCATCATCTCCAATCTTGAGGGAACCTTGGAATTCCATATCAAGGTACAAGGTATCACCACATACGACCAATTGATCTCCAAGGCATTAACATTGAATGATCCCTTATTGCACAAGGAGGGACACCTCCATATCCCAAACAACAAAAAAATCACACATCCATCCACTAGTTATAATGAGAAATATCACACGTGGGTGAGGAAAAAAATGCCACAAATGATGGTGTAGTGGATGTTAAGGTTGTAATCAGTGATCTAAGAAAAAACACCCAAACCTACCAACAACTACAAAACAATGATCAAAACAACACACAAACCAACACAGTATCACAACAAAAACCAACCAACAAGTAGGTCAACAACTTGAATAATCAAGGAGGACCACCCCCGTGAAATAAAAATCCCCCCAAGAAGAAGTAAAATATCATTGGGGAACCACTCGAGGTGGTCATGAATAAATTGATAAACGAAAAATATCATCAAGACTCCCACCTATGAGAACTATCAAGAATCCCAAGTGAAACCACCCTGGTACAATGAAAAATAGCTTTGTGACTTTCACAAAATCAAGGGGAACACTACTAATAGTTGCATGAGGTTGAAAAATTTAATCTAGGAGCTCATTGATGACAAGATCATAAATGTAGAGCAACATGTTGGAAACCAAGACCTAAAGATATACACAAATCTAATGCCTGACCATAACAAAGGGAACAATGATAAGGGTAAAGGAAAATACAAGAATGCGAACCATGTGTATGAACATATTGTTGCAACACTTGAGGAATATTTCCTTGTCATTAGCATTAAGGGAGCCAATGCTAATTGTGAAGTCACCACACATGGCGGAAAAGTCACCATCACTAGACCATCCCAACCACCTAGGGAATCCACCTCCAATAAAAAATTCACCCCTCATGGTTACAATGTCCTCAACCAACTAAAAATAACTCCCACTCAAATCTCCATCATGGAGTTGCTGAAGATATCCCCCACAAATAGGAAAATCTTGGAAGAAGCATTGGCTTCATCCACCGTCTCCGCAGATCTTGATCCTGACCAATTCCAAGCTATGGTCGAAAACATCATTACCCCAAATCTTCTTACCTTTTCTGATCAAGACTTTCCCACCCAACCATCTCACAATTGTGCACTCCATCTAGAGGTCCTAGTGCATAAAAAAAAATTCAAGAGAGTCTTGGTGGATGGAGGTACATGTCTAAACATTTGTTCCCTCAAGCTCATAAAGAACCTAGAAATCTCAAAGGATTCCATTGAGAAAGGAAAAGGAAGCACAATTATGGCTTACGATGATCAAGAAAGAGTGTCTCATGGCACTATTCAACTCCCTATTCAAGTAGGGCCAACAACTATGGAAACCACTTGTCAGGTCCTTGACCTTGATTTTCCTTACAACATTCTCCTGGGGTGCCCGTGGATCCATGGGATGCAAGCAATGGCATCAACCTTCCACCAATGTGTCAAGTTCACATACCAAGGCCAATAGGTCACTATCCATGGGGATCTCGAACCATTTTCTTACTATAAGAGCCTAGAAGCAAAATATTACAAAATCCCCCAAGTGCCCAAGAATGATGAAGCCCCCACCACTCCATATGTAGAACCAACTACATTAGCCTCCGATTTTGAGACAAAGACACCCTCCATTCCTAATATCTTTGAAATCAAGGTCATTGTCCAAGATGATGGATGTGGGAATTACAAAATGAAGAAAAGTGCCTTTGTAGTGGGAGAGTTACCACAATCTCCTCAATCTCATAGGAAACCTCAACCAATAGGAACATCATCCCAAACCTTCACAGTAGGTTCCTCTAGCTTTAGGAGTTGGGGAGACCTAGGTCAGGAAATAATAGAAGAGGACCCATCTCATCTCCTATACCAAGATAACAAACCACTAGTTGACCTACCTATGGATGATAGTAGTAAAGGCTTACAAATGATGCTCGCCATGGGCTATGACAAGAACAAAAAGCTTGGAAAAAATGACAATGGTCTTTTAATACCCATCATTCCTGAGATGTGAATGAGAAACCTTGGCCTCAAATGTACCCCTCTGAAGGTGACCATACATGGAAAAAGTATCCCAGTTAAGAAGGTCAAAAATCCTCCTCGACAATCAGCACCCACCCGTCAAATACCCATATCCATAGATCAAGTCATAGATGTATGTAGTGGGGAAGATCCCATAACCCACTTTCCCATGCTTTTTTAAGATACCTCCCTACTCATGATTAGCACTGTGTCTTTTAAGACCAACGACCATCAAACGAATGAAATAAACCTACTCTACCCTAGCTCATCGACTATAACCAATGAGGACCTTCCATTTTGGACACTTTCAAAAATGATGAAGCGCTCTTGGAATTCATGGGACTATGGAACAAGGTACCATACAAAGATCACAAGGCTAGGTTTGATATCATTTTGGACACACACACTTACTACAGGGAGATGATTGAATCCTTTAGTCGCAAAAGAAAAAAATTGAGAATAATCTCAAGATCTTTGAGTGAAAACCACACTATGGCACTCTCTGACCCTAAAATAGTAAAAAAAGGATGTATCCAATGATGGAAACCTCTCTGAGGCACCTGAGGATGAAGGATTCAATCTTCCTCTCAGTCCTCTACATCAAGAAAAGTTAGTGATTCTAGCTGAGAAGTGTAACCCAGTCAATTTGGGAACAGAGGACCCCTGCATATCACATTTTAAGCTGAATCATTAATGTTAGAAGAATAGGAGCTTCCATTTGCTTTCTTGAGGGAGAGAAAGGTCAACTTTTCATGGATTTATGCTGACATGCTTGGGCTTGATCCAGAGATTATGGCCCACCATCTAGTAGTTTACCCCAAAGCAAAGCCTGTTAGGTAGAAACTCAGAAAAATGCATCCCTAGATAACATTTTTAGTCAAAATGGAATTGAAGAAGCTACTTGATGCAAGGTTCATATGACCAATCGATTATCCAAAGTGGGTAACAAATATGGTACCTATTTCAAAGCCCGATGGGGGCATCCATATATGCACAGATTTTAGAGACCTAAACAAGGCATGTCCCAAAGATGACTTCTCGGTTCCCAACATTGATATGATTGTAGATATGACCATGGGACATGAGATGCTCTCACTGATGGACAGATTCTCTAGGTTTAACCAAATCATGATAGCCAAAGAAGATCAACAAAAAATGGCTTTTACTTGTCGATTGGGGACATATTGCTAGAACATGATGCCATTTGGCCTAAAGAACACTGGAGTAACATATCAAAGGGACATGACCTTAATCTTTCATGACATGATCCATAAGAATGTGGAAGATTATGTTGATCACATATTGGGAAAATATAGAAAGAGAAGGGACCACATAGTGGCATTGAGTGTCATCTTTGACACACTAGAGGAATACAAAATCTGCCTCAATCCAAAGAAGTGTGTCTTTGGCGTACAATTAGGGAATTTTTTGGGATACATCCTGTCCATGAGAGGGATTGAAATAGACCCCACCAAGGTAAAATCAATCCTTGAGATGGAGTAACCTAAGACATTGAAATAGTTGAGAGGTTTACAAGGCAGGCACTAGTCAATCTGTTGGTTCATAGCTCAGCTAGCAGACAAATCAATCTTGTATTCTCACCTACTCTACAAGGGGGTAGCATACAAATGGGACAACAAGTGTGATCAAGATTTCAACAAGATCAAAGAATATTTTCTCACACCTCTAGTGCTTATGCCACCAATCCCAAGAAAGCCTCTAATTCTCTACATATCAGCAACATTAGCAACTCTAAGTGCTCTGCATGATGAAAATGAAATAGAGAGGGCCATCTACTATATTATCTAAACCATGGTAGGACATGAGTTAAATTATTCCTTCATCAAAAAATCTTGTCTAGTAGTGGTGTTTGCCTCACAGAAGTTCAGACACATGTTAACACATAAAATTGAGCTCATTGGTAACCCACTCAAGTACTTGCTTTCCAAAGCGATGCTCACATGAACGATGGAAAGTGGGTCATGATCCTATCAAAATATGAAATTGATTACATGGAACATAAGGCCATCAAAGGAAAAGCTATTGCAGACCAAATGGCAGAAGCGCCAATGTATTTAGAGAATCTGCTAATTTTAGAGCTCCCTGATGAATCCATCTTCAACTTGAGCATAGCAGACCACTAGAGGTTTTAATTTGATGGATCCTACACACAACATAGATTAGGAGCCAAGGTCTTTTTCATCACCCCACAGGAAGACTGCATACCAAGATCCTACAAGTTAGCATTTCCCTGCACAAACAATATCGCAGAATATGAGGCTCTAACCATAGGCTCAAAATAGCAGTGTAGTGGCAGATCATGGCTCTCAAGGTATATGGAGATTCACAACTCATAATCAATCAAGTGAATGATGAGTATTAGACTAAGGATGATAAGCTAAGTCCATACAAGAAATTGGTGGAAAGTCTTAAAGATTCCTTCATTGAGATCACATTCAAGCAGATACCTAGAGAAAATAACAGAGTAGCAGTTGCCATGGCAATAATTGGATCCCTATTGGATATCCCTCACAATCTCCCAAAACATGAATTCCTAGTAGAGTAACTTCTCTTGCCTGCATTCAAAGTACCAGAGTCAGAATTTTTGTGTGAAATCATTGGTCCCAGTGATCCCTGCTACCATGATATATACACTTATCTAAGAATAGGGGTCTTACTTGTTGACTTAACCTCGAGCCTAAAAAATAACCTTTGTCAAAAATTCCTTTTGTTTTGTTATCCTAGGAGATACCCTTTACCATAGGAGCATAGAAGGAACCTTGTTATGGTGTCTGAACACTAAAGAGGCATTGATTTCCTTAACTAAAGTACATAATGACATATGTGGTTCACACTTGAGTGGTATGACCTTGGCCAAGAAATTGTTGAGGACGGGGTATTATTGGCCTACTATGGAAAGAGAAACAGATGACTATGTTAGAAGATGTCTACAATGTCAGCAACATGGGGACCTCATCCATGCACTAGCTCAAGAGCTACATCCTATTGTCACACCTTGGCCCTTTTTGTAGTGGGGGCTCGATCTCATTGGAAAAATCACCCCCACCTCATCCAGTGGCCAAAAGTTTATCATTACCGCCAATGAGTACTTCACAAAGTGGGTGGAAGCTATACCAATGACCTACATTACTGGAAAGTAGCTATCAAAGTTCATCTTGAACTATTTAATATGTTTTTATGGTGTCCCATAAGCCATTATCTTAGATAATGGGACACCGTTCAAAAATAAAGATGTCCATGACTTATGCAAAAAATTCAAAATCCCACATTGCTTTTCCACCCTGTATTATCCCCAAGGAAATGACCAAGCTGAGGCTAGAAACAAGACCATTTTGAAAATCCTCAATAAAATAGTTAATGAAGCTGGTCGTGATTGGAATCTCTAGCTAAATCCTGCCCTTTGGCCTATTGAACCAACATCCACACATTCATAGGTGCTACCCCCTTCTCACTAGTCTATGGATTAGAAGCTATACTCCCCATCGAGATCAAGCTCCTATCACTGTGAATATCACTACAGAATCTCATCATGGATGAGGAATACCAAGTATCAAGACTGAACGAGTTGGAACTACTAGAGAAGCAAGGAATGGAGGCCTTGAACCACCTGCAGGTGTATCAAAACTGACTCAAGCGAAAGTGTAACATGAAGATCAGGAGTCAGACATTCCAAGTAGGAGAATTTGTGCTAAAGGAGATCTAGAAGAACATTCCAAACCCAAATGGAAAAGGAAAATTTGAACCTAACTAGTTGGGACCATTTGTCATTACAACAAGCTATAAGTTAGGGGCATATCAATTATCAACACTAGAAGGTGAGCCTCTGCAAGAGCCGATGAACAACTCCCATCTCAAAAAAAATTATGCCTAAACTTGCAAGGTATAAAACCAAAAATACAAAAAAAAAAAAAAAATGTCTTGAAAAAATGGTCACCCTAATGAAAACCTGGCAAATAGGAATCTTGGTGACAACAAAAAAATCAAAAAAGAAAAAAATCCTAGAAAGGATTAAAAACAATAAAGAGAAAAATTGTCCTTTAGTGAAAACCACTTCGGTGGCGCTTTGGGCAAGTACCTTGGTGAAAACTTGGAAAATAGGTACCTTGTGTAAATAAGCACTTTCCATCCACTAGGATCTTCATGGATTTCATCATCTATGCATCACACTTCCATCACCCATCCATGTTCGTATCATATCTTGGTCCTATGTTTGTGTCATGATCCCTCCTAGTACTACTCGACCCGTTATCAAAGTCAATTTGTCATGCCTTTATCAGAGTACTCTATTGCATCACGTTGGGGGAATGTTCTCATTAGATCGGATTCATGTATTCTTGAAATCCTAGAATTAGAAAATTGAAAAACATCATAAAATAAAAAAAAACTCAAAAACATCAAAAAATCAGAAAATACAAAAACATCAAAAAATCACAAAATCCAAAAACAGGTCAAAAATTTAGTCAAAAGGTCAAAAACAGAGTCGTATTGTCAAACTACGTCATCTCTGAGCTTTGAACATAGGAAAGGTTGATCTTTGATCATCCCCTGAGTCACTTAGGCCAGTCCTTTAGGAGTCTGTCATAAAAAACTGGTAGTCCATCTATTCATATCCCATCAATAATCGAGTCAGTGTCAGTCAAACTACATGGTCTTTGCATGTATAACGTAGGAAAGGCTAATATGTTGATCAGCCCCTGAGGCCCCTAGGATAGGTATTTAGGTTAGTATCTTGGTTAAAATCTTAGGAAAATCCCAAAACATTTAAAATTTTGAAAATCAAAACATTTGTAAAATCTCAAAAATATCAAGAAACAACCTCATAACATTTCAAAAAGATAAAAAAAGTCCAAATATTTGAAAAAATCCATCTGTCCCATCTCTCTTTCATCCACATTAAACATGACTCATAATTAAACAATCATCACCCTCAACCTTTGGTGAAATAGTTGGAAAAAAGTCTGGTAGGTTAAAAGTGAAAACTCAAACGTCAATGTCTCAAGTCTAGGTCAGTACGTAAACAAGTTGATCAACTCTTTGTGTCCATAGCCTATCATCCAATCAATACCAAATCAATCACCTAATATCATCATGTCCTAGGATGCATCCTTCCTACAATGGACATCAATATCAGGCATCACCATAGTTTAGTCTTGGCTAGTGGTATTGAAGAACATTGGCTTGTTTGTTTACTTTATCTTTGTCTTTTAACTTATCTTTTTGTACTCATTTTGATGAACTCTCGATGATGTCCCAAATGAAGGGATTTAGAGAGAAATGAATGGGGCAATGATCATGATCCTTTTATCTATTGTGCTTTTCAGATATTCTTGTAATATAACCTCGGTCATGCATTCTTTGTTTAGGTGTAGGGAGGGTGTTTTAGGTGTCTTGTTGACCACATAGGAAATCTTGCTTTTCTATGTTTTAGTCTAAGATATTTGAAATATTTGAAATATCTGAACTACATTCTAAATAAGGTTCCATATTCCAGGTGTGAATAGGAGTACTCCTACCTGATTGTCGAGTCAAATTCCATCACACTAGGTGCAACACCATCTTGGTTATTTATACCTTGATGCATCATGCCTATGTGTGTTATCAAACATAAGGTAATTGGCCCTTTTAAAATCCTAACTCCTCGGTAAGAAAATCATCACCATGATCATCATCATTATCATCTCATGACTTGTTGGAGTCTCTTGCTTTCTTCTATCTTCTTTCTGTGCTAACATGGTACCATGACAGTTAATCACAAATCATTATTGCATTAGTCCTGCATCCACAAACTGTTAGCATACTGCATAACACATACCATATCTTATAGAAAGCATTTATCATATCACCTACATTATATAGATTGGTTATTCTAAAAGCATCTCATAAACCATACACATACACTCATTATATAAGCATAAAAAAAACCATCCCATATGCATCATTAAACTCATGTCACATATCTCATAAAACATCCATTGTACAAAAAGCATATCATGTACACCATCCCATAGGCATCATTAATATCCATCGCATCATATGCATACATATTATCCATTTACATTATCATAACATGGACATCATACCATAAGCATCATTCATCATTCCATGTATCATTAAATATATCATTACAATATATCATCATAAGTGCATCACCATATCATACATAAGAAAAGCACTGAAAAAAAATACATCTCATACATTTTATCATCCATTAGGTGCATAATATAGATTTTTTAGTCTAAAAATTTGCATAAAATTACATTATCCATTATCCATACATCATCATAAAAAGTGCATAGAGAAAGATAGTGAAAAATAAATGCATCCATAAATCATTGCATCACATAACATCATCGCATTGCATCTCATGTAAACCATTGCATATAGAAAGTAAAATCCACCCATAATGCATAAATCAAATAGAGCACATCATACATCATTGAATTGTCTCATCTCATATATCATCAAAATAAATATATATTCATGGTACAAATCAGATCAAGTGTGTATCAATAAAATGCATAAAGTACAATGGCCCAATGGGCTATCAAAAATGAGCCCATGGGGCACAAAGAATCTTGTCTCTAATAAAAAAATATGGCTAGCCTTGCTGGCTACCCTCACCCTCACTAAGCCATCTCTCTCTGTGGTTTGTGGGTGCCCTGTAACCTATCTATTGTGAATAATCCAGGACTCGAGATGCTTTGGGCATGTCCTGATGACAATGCACTATGTAGTAACTATCCTCCCTGATAGCCTCCTTGTATGCATGTAATGAAATTGAACTCTAGGAGGAGGAGGAAGACATGCTCTCCAGTTGCTAATGGCAGCCTGTCTCCTAAGCAGCTCTAATATCTGCAGCCTGCCTCTGCTGGACATCATGGTCCCTCTCCTATCTAAGCTAGTCCCATTCTGTTGTCAAGGTAGCCACCTATCCCTATATCCCTACAATTTGAGCTTGTAGTTGTTGTATTGCGGCATCCCTCTAATCAGCTGGAGGTGGCAGTGGTGGTGGTAGTGGAGGTCCCTGATCTCTCCATGGTGGCTATCATCCTGTCCATCCTAATCCTGCCTCCCCTAGTCCTGATCCTATCATGGGGCATCCTTCCTCTACTGATCTAGCTTCTAATTCAGTGGGCCCCTATCCTGAACTAGCTGATGAGGTGGCTCATCTCCTCCTCAGTCCCTATCTCCATCTCCATCTTTGTCCCCTTGGCCTCCCTATCCCCAACCTCAACCTACTCCTCTGCCTCTAGCCCTACGTTGTGTGGATGGTGTGCCTAGTATTGTCAATCGAAGAGGTGGTTGGAAACAATTCCTGTATGCCTCTATAGTGCTTGGGTCAGCCTGACCCTGATCATATGGACATGACCTAGCCACTAGTTGCATAAAACCTTGTACCACATTAGCTGTAGGAATGTAGTGGCCCCATGAGGACTCCCTTGTAGTACACACAAATATCACCACATACTGGTCATTGGGCCTATCCTGGGCCTCCCCAAACTGTCTTTGAATGTGGTCTAGTAGGTATCTCTCTATCATCATATGATCCCTGCCCTGCATAAGCCTGTCCTATTAGGAAAAGAAGAGTTACTACACATCATCATACCAGGTAGACCATCCAAGATATGGTTGCCATGTAAAGGCTCACATCTTGTCCACGACTCTCCTCCAATGGGGAATCTCGTGTTGTCCCATGTGTGTGAATGAGACTCTGCCCCAGTATCTCTAGAAAACTAGATCATCTAGCTCCATATCAACTGCAACAACTCTCGGGTGAAGCATAGCAATGTGCTCCTAGGCCTAGATGTGGAGTAATGTAACTCTGGCCTCGATAGCTCTGCCATCGCTGTATACAAACTCATGAAGGTCTCTATATAATGAGGCTAGAAAACTGACCCCCAAGCAAAGCATACATGTAGTTAGACCATCTACTCCCAAGAAATCCCCAACTAGGACTGAAATATCAGCCCCGCTGATCTGGTGTGATGAGACCTAAAATAATAGTGGTGATAACCAACCAAAAAGGAGAGACAGTGAGCCTGTATCGCTCTAGCTCGATCTAGCCCTCACAAAAGATAATTTCATCAAATCCCATCACATCATAGCAGGAATCCCTCCTAGCATCAACATCATATATCACCCGCTCTCCCTGGATGGGTAATCTAAGGATGCGCGACACGTCCTCTAGTGTGACTGTGGCCTCACCTATCAAAAGGTGGAAGGAGGATGTCTCATTGTGCCACCGCTCAACGAGTGTTATCATCATGCCCAAATGTGTCTGAACTAATGGTGCATACACTATATACCAAAGGCCAATCACCCTCAGGTGCTCCTATAGTCTCTTGTGCATCCCAACCAATCTACCAAGGATAGAAAACCTATGTTCCCAGGAGTGAAGTATCTTGACCTCCTCCTGCATCAGGAAAGTCACTGTGTCAAGTTTCATGAAAAATTGTGACCTTGATTTTCTTTGTCTTACCCAAAACAACATATGCGAGCTTGTTTGTGGGTGTGGCATAGTTTGAAAGTTCCAAACTACATTGCTAGGACCCCTAAATGCCTAAACTCCACCAAAGTTTGGGTAGTGACCCTAAGCCTAAATTCAAAAATTGGCCGGTCGTGGCACTATTCTCATATGCAACTCAGTTTGGAGTTTGAATCCAAACTCCAAACTATGTCATGGTGTCGCTAATCACAATGGTGGCATAGTTTGACGCCACGCGCCACCGAAACTAAGTTTGTAGCGATGCTATATTCCTTCACTGAGCAAAAAGTAAAATCCTAGGCTAATAAATATGCGCGTAAACCGAAAAGCAAGGTTGGGTCAAGTTGACTCATCGATGGTCCAGTGCTAGGTAGCCTCTGGTGTGTGTGTACTCAGTCTAAAATGTGTCAGGGAAGCTGTCATTGTGCCATCTCTCGAAGGGGTTAGAGCTCAAAAAATGCAAAATCTCAAAAAGTTGAATGTGCAAATGAACTAGAAGTGGTCCCTCGAGGCCTATTTAAGCTTGAAAGTTAGGGTTTTTTTACCCCAATTTTCTGTCTAGCTAGGGTTTTGGTCCCCCAATCCTATTTTCACCCAACCGAGGGTTGTTTTGCATCGTTTTATCTTTTTTTTTTCTCATACCAAAGCCTTTTTGGACCCATCAACCACCTTGTCCTCTTTATTCATGAGATCACCCAAAAATCCAAATTTTCATCTGATCTCTTGAGAGGGTAGTATATTGGCATGTTCCTTCTTGCCGAGGCAATAGTGGGGCAATTTTGAAAATTGATTTTCTTTTGAATTGTGATCGAGACAGTTTATTCTTTGAACCAATGCAGTAAGTACTTTGCTTCAAAGAGGGGAAAAATGTCGACACGGAAAATATACCAACACACTTGATCCTAGTTACTAGCATCGTTTCATCCTAAATCATCTTCTTAGCTAATCATCACTCTTCATCCCTTAATTAAATAAATCATCATTTAATCCGATTAAGTCATTCTCTCTTGTTAATTAAATAAATCAATGTTGTTTGATTAACCCTCCTTTATCTATTTAATTAAATAATTTATTTTATTTTATTAAATCTCTAAAGTCATTCCATTAAATTAAATGTTGTTTAATTTAATCTAACATCACCACCCCTCTTGAATTAAATAAATCAAAATCCTTTTATTTAATTAAATCTAAATAATATTCTTCTCAACTTTGATTTAAATCAACCCAAAAATATAAATCAAATTATCACATCATTTAATCTCCTATTAAATTAATCAAATCTTGATTAATTTAATCCTAATCATCCAAATCCTCTAGATATTGCCACTTGCACATGAAAATACACTTAATTGATTTACTAAATCCCTATTTTCTTTCAACATGGCATCTTTAGGGGAATATTCCTCCAAGCTTGAAAATCCCTCCAAGTGGATTTGTCCTTCCAACAAGACATTCATTCTCCTCTTACATGTCCTTGTGCATTGAGCCAAGTGGCATTTAATTCATTCTTTTCTCCCTCCAACAAGTCATTTCACAAATTTGAAATTCCACCTAATAACATTTATTGTGCACATTCATCAAAATGTGCTCAAGCTTCCTCCATTAACATCTTGACAAGTGGAACTTTCCCATTAGATGTTGAATGATCCCACATTGCTCTATTTTTCTCATTCCTCCATCATGTCTTTCTATAAATAAGAGGCTCATCCTTTGTTTTGATCATCCACAATCTAAGCAAGTTTACTATACTCAATTTCATCCTCAAGCATATCCATTTTTACCAATTTTATCAAGTTTATAGCTAGGTTATTGCAGATTTCATCATGGATCTCAATTGAATCAATCATCAAGTGGATCAATCTTCATCAAATCATCACAAGCTTGCATAGGAGTTGGGAAAGGGCCAATTTCCACATCAAATTGGCACCAATTCCCTTGTGGGATTTAGAGTTTGCATCTTAAAATAGGATTTTGTTGCTTTCTTGGTTCATTTTCTTCATTTTCTTTCCTATTTGAGCTTTGCAAATGAATTTCATGGGGAATCTTGATTCTCACTTGCATTTGATCTAATGATGTGTTTGTTTGTTGTGTTTGTGTAGGTCTAGGATTGGGGTTCTACATCTTCAAATTTGGTTTTGTAAGTTTTGTCTTTTTGAATGCATGTTGAATCTTCACCCTTTGATGTTTCTTCCATGTGTTACATTAACATTATTGTATTCTCTTTTTCTTTTCCTTTCTCCATTTTTGTTGAAATGTTGTACTCTCCCATGAATGAAGGTGTGAATTTTAAGAAACCTTAATCATCTTCCAATAACTTTGAAACTTTTTCCATCTCTTGTTGCTCTTGTTTCATAGGTTCTATCTTTGAAGCTAGGATCAATATTTTTAGAGGAATTGTCATTCCTTTTGCAATTTGTAAGCAACTTTCAAGCTCAAAATCTATTTCAATTTGGTACACTTTATTGTTATAGACATACTTCATGATACGATGAAGATTTGAAGCACCACATGCATCTCATGAATCCATGGTCTTCCTAAAAGAAGATCATATGAAATATCATGAGGCATAACATGGATAGGAGTTTGTGATATGGCCTTTGAAACTATAATAGGCAAAGTGATCACACCAAGTGGTTGCTTTCCTACATTGTTAAATCATCAAATTGATAAGGAATCAGGTTCAATTATTGATTTATCCATGCCAAGTTTATCCAAAAGGGTTACACTACACACATTAAGAGTTGAGCCATTGTTGACAAGGGTTCACTTTATCCCTATCCTATTGAAGATAGCTATTATCATGAAGGCTTAATTTTTCTTTCTCACTTCCAAGGGAGGTAACTCATTTTGATAAAAGGAAATATCAATGTTAATTGCATTCATTCCATGAATTAGAGCTACAGCATCACTTGGATTTGCACTAGAGGGAACCACAACTTTTTGCGAGGCCATTTGAAGCATAGTATGATAACTGAAGTTTAAGTTAAATCCCATAGGGATATCTTTGCGGGAGTATTCTTAAGTTGTTCAACGAGATCATACTCCTTCCCACTATGCAAAGGAAAATGAGGAGCACTAGGCAAGATGGATTGAGGCAAAGGGAGGGATGTTGAAGTTGTTTTTCTTGGTTGTGTATTGTTTCTAGCATTATATGTATGAGCAACGATATTATAACTCGATTGCTATGAAACATTATTATTAGGTGGTTTGAGGATAAGTATGGGTTTTTTTTGTGTTTTAGATTGGTTTGAGGGTGAGAAAGGATGAGTTAACATTGTACAAAATTAACTTCTCTTTGTTTCGATTTGCTATAACAAGCCTTAGTGGATGGACCTTGTGAGATGAAATCCTCAAGGGCTTCATCTAACATATTAAATTCATCACTACTTAAGGGCTTCAAGGATAGGTTAACTTGGAAAAAGATATTTGACATACTCAAATAACTATGCTTTCTCCAAGGGGTTCATTGGTTTATGGTTGTTTTGGTTTAAGTTTTAAGTTTTTATTTTATAATGAATTCCAAATGTAATCTAATATTATCAAACTATGAAATAATGCTAGAAGTGAAACAAAAGTGTAGTAATATAATTATATCCACAATTGAAACATGTAATTGAAATTAAACTAATTATGAAAAGATTACCAATGATAGTAATTCTAAAAACTGAAACAGTAATCTAAAGACAACAACTTGAAGCATAAATGACAAGATTTTAATGTTGTAAAATATAGATTCATACATAATCAAGGACTAATATGCCTAGCTATGTGTATGAGTCCCACTTAGGTTTTTTGATAGGTTTAGATAGTGAAAAATAGAGAGCACAAAATACCCAAAAAATATGGAAAAAAGACCTGTATAGGGACTAAATCACCCAAGTGGGTGAATGAGTCATATATTACGGTTTTGAGCCTGAATTAGCAAATTATGACTTGATTTTAATGTGTCTATATTTTATACTCAATTGATTGTTTACAATTATAGATTTTCAATGAAATTGAATGATGCAAAATGCAAAAATGCAACCTATATGAACTTTTAACTAATGCAATGTTTAGAAGCCCTAAATGCAATTCAAATAATGCAAATATAATCCAAAGTTAATGAAATCTAGATCAAAGACTACAATTCTCTCCAAATAAAAAATTTGACGGTCCAAATGTCGGGTTCACCAAAATGAACACAAGGGAAATGGGTGTTCCACCTTTTTTTGGAGATGGAATTGGACCTATTTCACACTTTAGTTCATTAGGAATCCTAGATCCCTCAACCAAGTGACTCAATTAAGGGTTGGTTAGGTTGTTTTTAGTAATTGGATGGGGGTTCACTATTAAACAAAGCTATAAGAGAATAAATACAAACACTTATACATAAACCCTATAAACTTTGAAAGCATGAAATCAGATTGACAAATAGAATGAAACATAAAAGTACCCATAGGAATGGAGAGGCCAAATCAAGGTCTATAAACCCTATAAATTGCTATCTCAAATTTCTCTAGAACTCATACACCAAGTTGGGTGATTTAGTCCCACTCTAGGGTTTTCAAGGCAGAATCTGGAATTCTTCTTTCGACTTTTCGGATCTACAAAAAGGCAACGAAAAGCTACACTGGGACGTATAGACCTAGTTGGACATATGAGTCCCACTCTTCCTTTCGAAAAAAGTAGGATCTAAATTTTCTCTTTTGTTTCTACACTTTCATCCTATTTCTTTCAAACTTCATTTCCATATCTAAACTTGCAAAAAATTTGCAAAACTATTTATAAAATTTGTCTCAAACTTGCAATTACATAAGTTACTATTGATACATAAGGTATTGTTTAGCTGATGACTACATGGTGGGGGGCATGGGAGGGGATCCACCCCAACAATGGATCTAGGGGGATCATCCCCTTAGCTAGGGGTCCAAAGGGTAGTATACCCTGGTGGGGGCTTGGGGGAAGCACCCTTGAAATTCAAATTTTTATATGCTTTATTATTATAAATCTAGACCATTCATCATTATGTCTCATATTTGATGGTCGATATTTTATTAGCTTGAATTTCCCTAGAAGGTAACCCTATTTTATGAGGGTGTTGTATTATGGCTGGGTGTTGCTATGTATTATGAGAGTTTGATAATGTTTGTGTTGTCTTTGGATCTCTAAGTGGTGATACTCCTGTGAGAAGCTTTGCAAGTATATTATAATCTTTGTGATTACTGAATAATATATATTGGGTGGCTTTTGGAGTGGGAATTTTCTCCCAAAAGGGTTTTCCCCACATAAATCATTGTGTTGTGGTATGCATGATATTTGTGTTTATTTCTATTTAAGTTTCTATAACTATTAAAGGTATGTAAAATTATTTCATTATTCTCCTCTCAAGATTAGTATAGGAAGTTGTTCCACTAACTTAGCTTCCTTACACAAAAAAAATATTGGGTTGATTTCTTATGGAGGTTTTTCCTTGGTCAAACCACTAGTTTGGTAATTAAACCTTGATAGAAATTATAGATTTGAAATGGAAATGTGTGTCTAAGATTATGAGAGCTAAAATGTAACAAACCCTACTCTAATGTGATAGAAGAGGATGCATAAATGAAACATGAAAATGATGATGACTCAGTTTGGGAGATCTCCAATCACCCTAATAATCCATGAGAATGCATGTAACTTTCTTTAGGTAGAAAGTAGAATGATAATGGAAGATGGAATCACTTAGAAAACAAGTCATTAGGCTTGGTTCAATGGGTAGTTGCATCTCCCCAACCTAGAATCCATCATGATCCTCTATAGGCAACCATCATCAATCTTTTTCAATGATTGATCTTGAAATGAAAGTGAGCTTGAAGACCTACAAAAACACTATAATGCTACTCCGAGACTTCAACTTTGCTTGATCCTTGCTCTTGAATGCAAATGCTTGTGATCTCTTGCTTGCTTGCTTATCTTGTTCTGTCTAGTAGAAAAATGAATTTGAGACTTATATTTTATAGGCATCCTATCTAATTTACCATTTATTAGATCCCAAATGCTAACATTTATAAAATTTGAATTAAAAACCTTGATTTCCCACTCAAACACTAAAAAGGTCCCAAACGGGACTAATACGCCCAAGGTGGCATATGGGTCCCACCTAGGGGGACCTATACACCCAAGGTGGTATATGGGTCCCACCTAGGCAGATTTGTATGCCCAAGGTAGCATATGGGTCCCACCCTAGATTTTCAGGGTGAGAGAATGTCAGGGTGTTGAAATATTAAATATATTTATTGAATTTGTCAAGATTTCAGTTGCCTTGGATACATAATAAAGGGTCCTACAGGCATATTAATGATTAATTAAGGGAAATAAATGGAAGGGTACTAAATCAGGTCCAAACTAAGTGTGAAATTGTACTATGTCCAAGAAGAGAGTACAATTTTTGATACTACAATAGTTAGAGATGAAAATCATGGATGTGTGATTGGAGTGTTGAATACTTCTAGTTAACCGTTTTCATCTATAATAAAATTTAAAAAAATAAAATCTATAATGAATGAATTGAAATTCCATCTAATTCTCTTTGTCAATTTTTAGTTCCTGCCAGGGAGCTATAGGCACCACCAAAATTTAACTAGTTATTAATAACTCTTATTTTAACCAATGAGAACTTGAGTAATTTTTCTATTTGAATTTTTTCAATCTATTATCAATGTATAGATGCAAATTATATAACAAAATATATTTCAAAAATCAATTCTCTTGAATCTAATTGGTACACAATTTTCACTCAATATAAGTGTGCTTCCATTAACGATTATTATGGAATTGTGGGTAATAAAAAAATATTCAACTAATTTTTAGGAAAAAATTTAAACTCTTCAAAATTTATTTACTTGTTACAAATACCAATGAATTGTTGAGTCTTTTATAAGGTTAGCATTTATCTATTAATTTTATGAGTTATATAATCCTGTAGTGTAACAAATCATACATAGTTTTTATCTATTAATCTTATCACTTGTATAATCCTGCATTGTAGCAAATCATACTTAGTATTCATCTATTAATCTTATATATATTGTAACAAATCATACTTCATATTAATTTAAAATATTTTTAAATTAAAATACTTAAATTATATTGGTATTAATATTTTTAATTTTTAAGAATATTATAGTTTAATCAACAAATTTATATTTATATTTTAGTCATTTTTAATAACTTCCTTAATTTTTAGATGGTATGGCTAATCTTATCATTCAACCTATTCATTAAATTTATATTTATATTTTATATTTTAAAATATTTATTTTATATATAGTTTAGATTTTTTGTTTACATTCTTTCAGATTAGTGTTATAAATTGACTATTCTTTTCATTTTTTTAATTAAAAAGAGTCAAATTTTTAATAAATAATATTTTTTTAAATAATAATTTCTACATTCTTAATACATTAAAAAATGTGCTAATATAACAATTAGGTTTTTCAATTTTACCAAGTAAAGGTATAATTTTTTAGTTAGATGCACTTTGACTGAGTTTCCAATTTTACAAAGTAAGACTTTTTATCTCTTTTTTCATTCTTTTAGGTTAGTGGTATAAAGTGGTAATTATTTTTATTCTTTTAATTATATTTTGATATTTTTAAATTAATTAGAATTTGTGCTATTATGCTATACTATAATATTTATTTATTTTATTACGAATTTTAATAGTCACTATTTAATAAGTGAAAAAAATGTGTTGCTATAAGTAGGATGTTTTCCAAATTTTTAAGTGCGAATAATTCATTTTCATTTGATCTTTACCCTTCTTTTAATATAAACAAACTCATCATTATAATAATTAGGTTTTTCAATTTTACTAAGTAAGACTTTTTATTTATTTATTTGCATAGAATTTGACTACTGATATAATTTAATTTTAAATGGTATTGTTTTTATATTGAAATTAGGGGAAGGCCCCTAAACCCATGAGTTCAATAAAACAATCAAAAGAAAAAGAATAGACACCTCAACCCATCGAACAACTAAAAGGAGAAACACAAGCATAAACAAAGAGAGTGAAAGACAGATGGGCAACAACCTATCACAAACAAAGCACAAAAGAAAAATACAAACCAAAACAAAAATTGTTAGCCTTACCATTCAACCTATAATTTATAAATTTCTAGCCCCAAAAGAATTGTTGCTATGGATAGTATATATTTTAATTTTTAAAATATGAATAAATTCCTTATACCTTTATTAATACATCTAAAATTGTGTCATTATAATAATCATGTTTTCCAATTTTACCAAGCAAGACTTTTTATCTCTTAGTTTCTGTTTTCCCTACATACCATTTGACTAGCAATATAAATGCTTTAACTTAGTGTACACATCATTTTATTGAAATATATTTTATTAAAATTTTATATTGGTTTCATTCTTAATTTTGATATTTCCAAAAGAATAAATGTTTAAGACATCCACTATAATAATTAAGTTTAAATTTTTTTTCTCAACCCCTTTAATTTTTTTATTATCTTATATTTTAATAATTTTCTTCTTGAATCAATATTTTATTATAATTTTTAATTTATTCAATCTTTAATACTTACCTTTTTTTATTAATCAAAATAAAAAAAATATTATCTATCCTATATTTTTCTTGTATCAATGAATTATGGTTAATGTAAGCATGGAAAATCAAAATAATAAAAATAGGGAAAAATAGAAATCTAAGTCTAAACTCTAAAAAACAAATTACCACATTGTAATTAGATTTTTTATATTTTTAAAATAAATTAAAATTTATGTTATATATTTTAATATTTATGTTTTTATTTGAAATTTAAATAGTAACTACATGAAAAAATAGTGTTATAAGTAGCATATTTTTCAATTTTTAATAATTAATATTTTTTAACTTTATAAAGTAAGAAATTTTATCTCCTATGTTACCAATATAAATGATTTAACTTAGCTTATTTATTTTTATATTTTCCATTCTATTAAATTCAAATATATAAAATAATCTAATAACAAATTCAAATAAATAATATATTTTTAATATATTATATTATTAATTTAACGACATATTCTAATATTATAATATATACACTATATAATACATATGTAACATATATAATATATAATATATAATATATAATTTTAATATCATTATAATATTATAACATAAATACAATATATATGTAATATATATACCATCTAAAATATAATTTAATATATTAGAACTAAAGTTATAACAACAAATACAATCCTTAACTTAATCACTTGTTTTTCTTACACAACAGTCCCACCTCATCAATAATTTCAATTCTAACTTTTTGGAGGAACTTCGCTGCCGTGCAACTCTTGTTTCAATAGTTAAATAGTAATAATGGTTTTCTAAAAATATACCAAATTAAGATTTTTAATAAAAGATAGTCATAGACTAATGTAAAAAATATGTATTTTATTGATTTATATCAAGTTTTAAAATAAAATCTATATCAATTTCAAGTCATTCAAGTTAAAAAATAAATTTAAAATAAAAAAATTAACCACCTAGGCCCATCTTATGCTTTGGTCCTAGGTTGACATTGCACAAAATATTAAATTGGTGTTATGTTTATGTATTAAAAAAATTTATTTATTATTATTATAGAAACCTAAAATATTTCCTAGGTCTTTTCACTATCACCTAGTTTGAACCAACCTAATATATCACCTGTAGACACTAAAATTTGTCCTAGGCTTGCTACTCTAATCTTCTTCATAATTCTAATCTTCATTTTCATAATTAAATAATTTTAATTATTTAATTAATTCATTCTTAGTTTTATTCTTTCTTGATTAATTAATTAAATATTATTTATTTAATTACATCGCTAATTAAATATATCCTCTATTAAATAATCATTTTAAATTATTTAATTAATTCTATTACACTTTCAACTATAAGTAAAACCCCAAACAAAGGTCTGATTGAGGTGGAAATAAGCATGGCTAGAGCTTGGCACCATAACCTAGATGCTAACTCTTATGACAACTCTAGATCCCTGGCTTGGAGTGTCACTATTTGGAAACCTCCTGACAGGGGCTAGTATAAACTATTTTTTTATGGGGCTGCTAAAGGAAACCCGAGCAAAGCCAGTATAGGAGGTGTGATCAGGGATTACAAAGGAAATTATGTGGTTGGTTACTCTGGGGGGATTGGTGTTCATTCTTCTATGATTGCAGAAGCTAGAATGTTGTTGAAGGGCTTACAGTTGGTTGTCTCCATGGGGATTGAGAACCTTCATATTGAAGGAGACTTTAAGTCTATTATCAATGTTAACTTTGACAAATTGTTGGGGTGGAGTAATAAAGACATTCTTCTAGACATTAGGCTCTTCATGTCGAAGTTAAAATTAAAAGTTTCCACCCATATTTACCAGGAGGGAAACCAAGTGGTTGATGCCTTAGCTAATTTTGGCACACACTGGAAATTATCCAAATGTTGTCATTCTTTAGGGAACCTACCTCCTGACATTCAGGGTTTAATATTGAAGGAGCAAAGCCCTTACTTGACCCATGATGATAACTAATCGAGTGCCTTACTATATTTTCTAGGGGGTCCACATGCTTTTTTGTTGGGCTATGTGGATGCGTTTTACTGATGAGATGGATAACAAGTGGTATAATTCAAATTATGGGATGGAGCCCATTTTGAAAAGGGAAATCATGAGATGTTGTGACAAGTACTTGATGCTTAAAAATAAGCTAGACTGTACCTTACATAAGATCCTTTTGGGGATCTTGTTAAGCTATCGTATTTCCAAGTTTATTGATTTTGATTTTGATGTGACTAATAATTATGAGATCAAGCTCCTTATTGGCCCTATATTGTTTGCTATTTTGTCTTCATGTCTAAAAGCTAACCTTTTTGGAGTTACTAAATTTTCCCCACTCCTAAAAGCTAACTTTTTAGGTGTTTCTAATTTTGACCCCTCGACCATCTTGCCTAGGTTTCTGTGCATCTTCTACATGGAAGGAAAACCATAATTTCCTTTCATATCCTACTTACTTAGCCGATTGTGTGTGAAGATCCTCATTTATGATTATGCTAAGATTGCTTTTTGGAAATTACTTACTCATGTGTGTGACCTATCCTTTGCCTTGATTATCAAAGACTACCGTTTCTAGCTTAAAATCCTTAATGTGCGGGTGATTTTTCACCTTTCTATTATCTCTAACTTTTTATTTTCTTAAGGTTCATGGTTATCCTTTGTGTAGAGTAACATTATGGGTGGCGAAAGGGTGTGAACTAAGCTAGATAGCTACTGTGAATTTTGCAAAGATCCACTTGTTTAGCACATTTGTGTTGAAGGTGGTCTAGCTCCTCTAATGGAGAGACTGGTGGGCCATGACCCTAATCTGTCTACCCCATTTGTCAACTCGTGGAAAGATCGCCATGTGACTTTGGGAGAAATTTCCTTTACTATGGATGAGGAAGTGATTGTGTAGGCTACAGGGCTCTAGTGTACTGGTATGAAGCATCTCAAGCACACTAGAACTTAGGACAATGAAAGTATGAATAAGTTTTTTGTGGGGAATGAGACATCGATGCACAACTAGTTTGGTTTTGACCGGGAGGCTCTCCCTCATGCATGGATAAATTGGACAAAAAAAATTTTGGTTTGACCCACTTCATGGTTAAGCTGGCCCTCTGTGTCACTAGTACCTTGTCGGCGGTTATGAAGGATAAGATGGACATGAAAAAGGCTAAAGATTGTTAGGAATGGGTTGGAGATGATGTTATTAATTTCCTATCAAAGAATTGGGAAGATGCCAGTTAGTCTACTGCTGGTCCGTTGTTTGTCCGTCTATTGTTGGTTTGTGGTGTTTATTTTTTGGCTTTGTGTTTTTTGATACTTTTTTGGTTTTGAACTCTATTGGCCCTTGTAGCTCTTTATGAAGGGTACAACACCATATAAATGTTTCTTACCTAATCAAAACTATAATTAAAAAATTATTTAAAATTATTTAATTATTCCTTAGCCTTTTCTCCATTTAATTAAATAAATCTTTATTTATTTAATTTAATCCTCAAATCTTGAATGTTGAATTAAATTATTATTTAATTCATAAAATATTTTATCCATGGAATATTCCTCGTTGATTAGATAATATCTTTGTTACCTAATTATTCATTTATTACTTATGTCTAGATCCAAATTGATCATTCAGTTATCTGGTGATTTAATATCTGATTATCTTCAATGAGCAGACTTTCTGAGTTAATCAGTCCATTATCTAGATTTATTCTTATCTTCTACATGTAAACCTTTATTAATTAAATAACTTTAATTATTTAATTAATTTATTCTCATCCTCTATCTATTTCAATCTTTATCTTTATATGCAACCTTTATTCTTTTGTGTCTCAACCAGTTCCCACTAAAGATTAAATTATTATTTAATTTAATCCCCACCTTTAATGCTTTATCACTCAAACTAATTCAACCCTAATCTTATTTCATGTCACATATTTTAATCTTAATCATCGATTTATCTTTGAATTAGAGTCTCTCATTCAAAAATCATATTTTCTATAAATTGACTTTAGCTTCATCACTATTACTCCTGAAATCTTATGAGTTTTTGAAGAAACTTTCTTAATCTTCAATGTTTTGCTATTAATACTATCATGAGGCTATACTTTCATACTTAATAAAAATATGAGGGCAAGTATTATACAAATGGTGAAATGGAGAAGTGCAATGAAGGTGATCCATGGAATGCATAAGGAGTTTGGTGAGGTTGTTCTTTTGTTTATGCTTTATATCCCATTGTTCTTTATTGTTAGCATAGGTTTAGTTTGATTTTATGCTTGTATTGCTTAATCTATGAAATTTCCCTGTGTTACATCTGGTGAACCCGACATGAAGACACAATCTTCAAAAAAAAAATCTATAGAAAATTTGAGTTTTGCAAGAACAGGTACGGTCCGACGCATTTGAGGCATAAAATGATGTAATTGACCTTATGAACCACATATGAAGAATCAAACAACACATCTAAATCCATGTCATGCATCTGTGGCTTTGTACGATGCATCTGACTAGTAATATCCTACTACGCATTTGACTAGTAATTTTTTTTTTTTTTTTTCTGAGATTCTGAATTTTCATTTTAATAATTGCAATTTTTCATTATGACTAATTCAAAGTTTGCAACATGTGATCTTGTGGAGCTAATATAGTGTTTGTAGTATGATTCATAGAAGACAAATATAAAAATGATTTTTTTTGGCATGGGGTCATTTTTTTCAACTTTTCCTTCCTCACTTCAATTGTAAACCACTTTTGTGGGTTCACCCATTTACAAACTATGTTTGCAAGATGAGTGAGGAAGAAAAGAACTAAATTACTAATGAAATTTGGTGTAGGAAACTTGTTGAAGATTGATTTTCAAACAAATTGTTTGATTAAATTAGATCATATTTCATTTGGTGCTTAAAATAAATCACTATTCTCTATGTTTGGTTTGTTCGTACATTATGTTAGATTAAAGCCTGATTCAATAATCAAAGTATCCTCTCCCCTTACATACTTGTGCAATCCTGGGTGTAAGAGAAATTATTATTGACTCTAGAACTAGGCATTCCTTGGTGGGAAGAAGTACTCACCCCAAGGCAACTCAAACCAACAACAAAGCTAAAGCCAAGCTACTCCTGACTGGTATAAAAATGTTAATGCTAATGAAAAATTTAGCATTACTTGTGTATATTTGTTATGCAGACAAGTTAATATTGCCTCACGCATAGCCACCTAAATGGGTTCCCTTATTAAAAGCCATTTGTTTTCAGATTTACCAAAATCCTTCTATTTCCTAGTGTAAGAGGTTGAACCTCTAAAGCCATTGGGCACATACATGTAGTTCTTAGTAGAGATGAAGAGTTTGACATGGGAGATTCATGAGAACTCAAAGCTTGGCTGACCCATAGAAGTGAGTGTCGTGAAGGGGAGCCAGTGTAGTCAACCTTCTAATCATCCACTTTGAATAGGCGCAACTAGAGAAATCCAAGTGGGAGCTCAACAAATATTGTCCTTTCTAGCCATAGGAATTGTACTTGTCTATTTGGATTTAAACATTTTCATGTCAAAATTGAACCAAACAAAGTATTTTTTTATTTTCTTTTAATTTCCAAAATTTGATCAAAATCAAACTGAGTCAAAACCTGCAAATTTACAATAAACCACATCTGTCAACCAGTAAATTGCATCTATCAAAATGAGTCACATTTGTACACCAGAAACTCATATTTTTCAAACCAAATTGCATTTGTATCTCATAAACTTGCATTTTTCATACTAAGTTGCATATGTCAACCTAAAAACTGCATATGTTGTACTGAGTCGCAAGTGTCAAACCTGTATCTACTATTCTGTTAGACTGAAAACTGCATCTAAAAACCTTTGTGACTCATTTGATCTGATGAGCCACATTTGAATTCTAGAACGATGCATCTTCCTATCACATACCTAAGACATGGTTTACAAATAAACCACATATGACACTGAAAATTGCATCTACTAGTTTATGTGACGTATATGTTAACCTGAACTGCAATTGCCTAATTACCAGAAGAAAAAAAATTCACTATCATAGTATGAAGTCAAATAGTCAAAACTAGTCTCTTATTATAGTTTCATAGTGATCTCTAAACAAAAACCAGAACAATTTTCTCATACTTTTCATCATTGCACCTTTTAGTTATCATTTAGCCATAACGATAGACATACTAGTTGAAAATATTAGTTACATTTTAGGAGTCTTCATTATCTTCATATCAATTAGAATTTTAGGAAAATCACCTTTGTATATTTTAGAATAGGCCAACTTTCCATAATTTGGATAAACCCTTGTTTCAATGAAAATTGTCATTGAACCTAGTCACTTGTCACACATCTTTTGTCATCTTCATGAATCTTTCTAGCTCATCAGTCTAGTTTGGGAACTCACTTTATCTCTTGGTCTTAGTCTCACAAAAGGTCCCTTGACAAGCTATATTGAAGCCTTGGCCAAACTTTATATGGTTGGTAACCTCTTTTCAAATCTTCCAAAATTGATTACCTTTAAAAAATTGCCTACATTTTGCATACTTAGACATAGTCATTTTAGGACAACATCATTTTAGACTTTTCTTATTTTCTAGATAAAAAAAAAAAAACAGAAACATAGTTGCATTAACATTCTTTCCTTAAATTCAAGAAAATCCAAAAAACATAGACTAAAATCATATCATTCATAGAAATAGTTCCGCATCATGTATATTTGAGCATATCTTACATGGTCAAAACAAGGTCCAAAAGGAAACAAAGAGAAATGGCTGATCCACAAGACTTTATCAATCCATTTTCAAATCCCCCATTAGGCACATCAAGACCTCACAAAAATTTATTGGACAAATTTTTCACTAGATACCAACAAGGATGCATTGTAGTTGAAGACTTAGATGTTTATGTACAAGACCTAGAGTTTGCCTCTTTTGTAGATGAGTACTTGGCAAATGATCCCCAACGATACTTAGCAAAATTGTTAGTAAAAGGTGCCACACTACCTCTTGGATTTGACATTCACACATTGCAAACTTCATATACCCAAGGGAAAAACATGATGACATCTAGTGCCTCTATCCCTCAAGTAACTGTAGCTATACCATTTGGAGTACCTACACAAAGTGCTACAACAATACACACGTCCTCATTTGGTACATCAAGAATGACATAAGGCCTTTATTTTACCATAGGGGCATCATCATCAAATCCCTTTGGCACCAATACTAGAAGAAAAAGGCCTAAAGTTGGCATAAACACGACAATTGCAATACCAAGCATCAACATCACTAATTCCATACCATAGATAGGTGTCTCACAAATAGGAAACATACCTTCCATCCAACATGGAAGACAACCCAATCCTTTGCAAAATGTCTACATTCCCAATCAACCAACATCAAACCAAAATCTATTCTCTAACATTCACATTCCAAACCAAAATCCTCCCTTCATTCCAACATTGAACCAAAATTTGTCACAAAACAATGGATTCCAAAACACTTACATAGACCCCAACAATCCAACCAACACATCATTGACACAAGTAGATGTTCTACAAACACAAATGGACAACATGGTGATGTCTAAAAAAAATATTTTTTCAGCAAAAGACTTATGTCCATTTCCCTTTGACAAAGCTTTATACATGACACCCTTCCCACATGGGTATGTTACACCAAACTTGCCTAAGTATGATGGGAATCGTAATCCTATTGAACATACAAGGGAATTTTCTGCAATTTGCATAGACGTCGCATATGACCCCACATATCTCATGAGACTTTTTCCATGAAGCCTTGTTGGAATAGCACTTGAATGGTTTTCTCAACTTCCATATGGCATAAGATCATGGGGTAAACTTGCTAAAAAAATTATCAAACATTTTTCCTTTTACATTGACAATGAAATAACAACAAAAACCTTGTGTCACACTACTCAAGATGAAGGAGAGAAATTTATTACCTTCTTCCAGAGATGGATGAGTATATCTAGCCAATGCCTTGTTGAAATACCTAAAAAGAAAAAGGTCACCATATTCCTAGAAAACCTCAATTCAAAATTGAGAAGTGACTTAAGAACTGTTGCACTTATTTCATGGAACTATTAGAAAAGGATATAATAGTTGAAAAGGATCTCATTGACAAAGGTGAAATCAAGATGTCAAATAGAAATCCAAATGTTCAAAAAATCCCTATTGACAAGAACAATTTTTGGTCTAGAAACAAGAACGTAACCAATGATGGGATTGTTGATGCTAAAACCCTACAAGTAGGACCAATCATTACACTTAGAGGACACAACCCCTCTAACAAAATACTCAACAATGTCGATCAAACTGCCAATGCTATCCAAAACACCCAACAACCATGACCGCAAAAGAGGTTTCCAAAATGTGAATTCACTCCCCTAGGGGAACCAATTGAATCAATATTTAAACAACTACTGCAACACAACCTCATACAACTTCAAGATCCAAGACAATATGATCTATGACAATTTAAACCCTTTTGGTGGGATGAAAATGCCTTTTTCAATTTCCACCAAACTAAGGGACATAGTCTACAAAATTTTTGACAGTTGCAGAAAATTATACAGGATCTTGTGGAGAATAAAACTATTGAAGTTAATGGACAAAAATAGACATCCTCAAACAATGATCAAAAGGTATTTACTGATCCATTACATTACCATGGAAAAGGAAAAGCCTCTATTTCAGGAAATAAGACCGATAATTTGGCCATCTATGCTAATTTCAAGTATGATTATAACCACAACCCAATCATAAATCACATTTGAGCCGTTGATGAGCATACCAACACTAATAACATAAAGAAAACTCCTAAATGTGTTTTCAACACTCGTCAAACCAAGATAACCATCCAAGGCCCTCCATCATAGCAACAACCACAGTCCTCCAAGCCTTAATATAATTTACTTGATTAGTTGGGGAAGACCCCAGTGTAAATTTCTATCTTGGAATTGTTGAGTATATCACTCGATCACCGAGCTATTCTAGAGAAAGCTTTGCAAAGAAAAACCCTCCCTAATAACCTTGATGTTAATTGTTTCCAAGAAATGGTACGCTACGTATCCAACTCTCATCATGCTACCTTCTCTGAACAAGATTATTCAACTAAGAAGACAAACCATAATGACCCATTGCACCTCAAAGTTCTTGTTCTTAAAAAAAAAGTTAGATGAGTCTTGGTAGATGGAGGAGTAGGGTTGAATCTTTTCACCTTGAAATTATTTAAGGAATTAGAATTCTTAGAGGCATGTGTGGACACTACTAAGAGCATTTTCAGTAAGGCATATGATGATGAAGAGTGATCATCTAAAGGAGTTGTAACGCTCCCCATTAGAATTGGTCTTGTAGTTATGGATACCAATTTCCAAGTCTTGGATCTTATCCTCCCATATAATATTTTACTAGGCGGACCATGGATACATTATATGAAGGTTGTCCCTTCGACTTACCATCAATGTCTTAAATTCCCATACAATGGCATCGAGATCATAATAGATGGTGATCCTAATCATTTCCAGTATTGCACTAACCTACAAGGGATACCCCAACGATAGGTGCCTATAAACCAGGAGGCTTCATCATCCAACTCATACCAATATATCGATCCATCCACTCTTTCCAAAAATTCTACATCTCAATCACTACCTTCCACTCCTAAGGTCGAGATCCAAGATAAGGGTTGTGGAGAGTATCATATGAAATAATCTTATTATGTTAGAGAATTGGTTCCTCCCAAATCATATGGTTTACCAACAATAGATAGGAGACAATCAATGATCACCATACATGTCCCTCCCAAAATGAATTTCACAAAATGGGGGGAACTAATTAAAGAAGCTATAAATAAAGAAGATGTGACCTCTTGGTTATACAAAGAAGACAATGAAGAACCTCCTCCGCCTACTCAGATACCCACAAATCAATATGGAAATTTTTTCAAAATAATGCAAGACAAATGATATAATGGACATAGTGGGTTAGGATTACATCAAAATGGGAGGACTAAACCTATCATTGTCTCTAAATGGACGAAATGCCTAGGGCTTGGGTTTCAACCTCTCCAGATTGGCATTTCTAGTATTGCATTTCCTTTACAAGAGGAAGTAAGTGCTTCTAAAGTTATCAAGACTTCCAATGAGCCATTTGACCAATGCTACAATGATTCCCCTGACTCTAATGAATATGAGTGGGATTCCCTCTCCTCCACATCTTCCATGGACCTTGATAAACTATTTGGGGAACTTGACCAAATACTTAATTGCTCACAAAATCCATTGAATTCCCATCCATAAACGTCTTTGACAAAATAGGAATGGATCAAACATTACTTTTAGGAATCCCTTGATCCCACCTCTTGGGAGCCTAACAAATCCACTTCTGATAACCAAACCTTTACAATGGGCCCATCTCAAAATCTACCTATTCCCAAGGAAAAGAATAAGGAATATTTGGTAAGAAACTTTTGTGACTATGTGAACAACTCAGCCTTTACCTTGACCCCTTTGAAATTTGATACTTCTGATGATGACATGCCCTTAGTATATCCCCAACTTATCGATTGGGATCAACAAGACACCCCCATCTTATATATCTTTGAGAATGACGAAGCAATACCTGAGTTCATGGGACTACAACAAGGAATACCTAGTGGCTACCATAAGGATGGATTTACCATATAATTGGATAATATGGCTTATTTTTGGGAGTCCATTCACCCCTCTAGTCACAAAAATAAGAAAAAAAATGATGAATCCCTAGGTGAAAATTGAAAGGTTCCTTTGGATGATGAAAAAGTAAAAAATAGGGATGCATCTAAGGGAAAAGACCTCTCTAAGGCACCCAAGGATGGAGGGTTGAACATTCTCCCCATTTCTCAAGAAAAGTAACCAATGTTAGTTGAGGAATCTATGGAGATAAGCATAGGAACTAAAGATAATCCTTAGCTAATCTATTTTACATCTTTGACAGAAACAAAGCAACCTGAATTTTGTAACTTCTTTAGAGAAAGATAGATCAACTTTGTATGGTCACATTCCAACATGCCTAGACTAGATCTTGATCTGGTATTACATTATTTTCCATTAAAACTAGGTGTTAAACCCATGAAGAAAAAATTAAGAAAAATGCACCCACAAATTACTTTATTAGTCAAGGTTAAACTAAAGAAACCATTAGATGTTAGCTTTATCAGATCAATTGACTATGCAGATTAGATTTATAATCTTGCACTAGTGAAAAAACCAATAGAGGGCATCTGCACCTATACATACTTCTAAGATATAAACAAAACATGTCCTAAAGATGACTTTCCTCTGCCAAATATTAGACATGATTGTGAAGCTAACAACAAAATATGAGATGTTATCCCTTATGGATGGTTTCTCAAGATATAATCAAATTAGAATCACACTTGTAGACCAACATAAGACAACTCACTTGTCCATGGGGAACTTATTGTTTGAACGCCATGCCCTTTGGACTTAAAAATGTCATACCAACATATCAACATGCCATGAAAACTATTTTCCATGATCCCATTCACACTCTCATGGAAGACTATTTGGATGATCTGGTAGCTAAATCATTGATAAGGGTTGATCAGTTATGAGTCCTAGATAATATTTTTTAAAGACTATAAGAATACAAAGTGAGTCTAAATACAAAAAAATGTGTATTTGGTATGTAATCAGGAAAAATTCTAGGATACATGATTTCTAGACAAGGGATTGAAGTTGACCCAACAAAAGTGAAAGCTATAATGGACATGCCTCCACCGGCCAATATAATCAACTACAAACATTACAATGGAGACTGTAGTCTATTAGATGATTCATAGTCCAGTTAGCAGATAAAGCACATCCCTTCCAACATCTACAAAGAAAAGGGGTACCATTTGTATGGATAGGTAAATGCCAAGAAGCTTTTCAATTGATCAAGGATTACCTACTCATGCCACTAGTGTTAATGCCACCGACTGATGGATGACATTTGATACTCTACATTTCAAAAACCACATTAGAGCTAGGATCCTTACTTGCAAAGAATGGCAATGAGGGTCATGAAAGAGAAATCTATTATATCAGATGCACTTTGGTAGGTTATGAGGTAAATTACAGTGGTTAGAGAATGTGATTGTCTTGGAGTAGTTTTAGCTACTCAAAAACTTAGGCACTACATGTTAAATCACCAAAAATTGTTGGTCACAAAGATAGATCCTTTGAAGTATCTCCTTGGTAAAGCAGCATTAACAGGACGACTGGCTAAATGGGTAATGGTACTTAGTGAATATGATATCCAATATGTAGAAAGAAAAGCTATAAAAGGACAAATTATTGCTGACCAGCTGGTAGACACACCAATTAAGGAAGATCATCCTCTAGTTTTAGATTTTCCTAATGAATTCATCTTCACTATTGACACATGAATGGCATGGAAGTTATACTTTGATGGGTCCCACACAAATCATGGTTTAGGGATTGGCATATTGTTTATCACACCATAGGGTGAAACTATTCCTAAGTCATTCAGACTTTCTTTTCCATGTACCAATAGTATAGTAGAATATGTGGCTCTTTTAACAAGACTACAAATGGCAATCAAATGGAAGATCAAGCATATAAAGTTTATAGAGATTCTTAGCTGGTAGTCCGACAAGTTAATGATGACTATGGAACCAAAGATGAAAATATCTCCCCATAAAAGCAGATGGTAGATAGTCTCAAAAACAAAATTGACAGCATCGTCTTTCATCAAATACCCAACATTCAGAATAGGGCAGCATACGTCATGGAAACCATTGGTTCACTCTTGGACATACCTAGCAACATTCCTAAATTTGAGTTTTTGGTAGAACAACTTTTGGTCCCTGCCTTTGACGTCCTAGATTTGGAGATGGTGTGTGAAATTTTTGGTCCCAATTCCCCATGGTACAAAGACATATATGACTACCTCCATGCCCAAATCCTACCCTTTGACCTCTCAAACAACCAATGTAGGACATTTATCCATAAGTCAGCTAAGTATACCATGATCAGAGATACCCTTTAAAGACATTCCCTAGACAATACCCTATTGAGATATCTCGATACTAAAGAAGCACAAGCAACCTTGCATGGGGTACATGAGGGTATATGTGGAACCCACTCTAGCACTTGTACCTTAGCCAAGAATATTATGAGACTGGGATATTATTGGTCTACGATGGAAAAGAACTCATATGTCTTTGTCAGGAAATGTTGATAGTGCCAGATTGACGAAGACTTGATACATGCACCAGCATAGGAGTTTCATCTAATAACATCACCATGGCCCTTTTCCCAATGGAGTCTTGATCTCATAGGTAAGATACATCCTACATCATTCAATGGTCATAAATTCATCATTACTGTGATTGAATACTTTACCAAGTGAATGGAAGTCATTCCTATGACCTACATTACTCGCATTCAAATTTCTAAGTTCATCCTTAATTGTATCATTTTTCAGTATGGTGTTCCTTAATCCATAATCACAGATAATGGCCACCCATTTAAGAACCAAGAAGTGCATCACCTATGCTAGGAATTCAATATCCAACACCACTTTTCCACTCTATATTACCCGCAAGGTAATGTCCAAGTTGAGGCATCTAACAAAACAATCCTCAGAATCCTTAAAAATACTGTCAATGATGTTGGTCGTGTTTGGCATTTATAGTTTAACCCTGCCCTATGGGCTTACCACACAAGAATCCATACTCCCACCAGTGCCACTCCATATTCTTTGGTATTTAGTTCTAAGGCTATCTTGCCTATTGAGGTCAAGATTCCTTCCCTAAGGGTTATCTTTGAAGGTCATATTGACGATGAAGAGTACTGTGTGCCAAGACTACATGAGCTAGAGTTCCTAGATGAACAACGACAAAAGGCATTAGATCACCTCCAATCATATCAAAATTATCTTCGTCATAGCTACAACAAGAAAGTCTTGAGTCAAAATTTTGACATTGGTGACCTGGTTTCAATGAAAAATCAAAAGAATCAAGTAGAAAGAGGAAAACAAGGAAATTTTGAACCAAACTTGCTAGGACCATATATTGTCACAGAGGCCTTTGGATAAGGAGCATACCAACTGTCTACTCCTAAAGGTGAACCACTATCAACACCTATCAATAGCCTTCATCTGAAGAGGTTCTACACATAGCTTCTGAGAGCCTTGTCTTATTCATCAAAACTACAAAAAAATAGAAAAATAAAAAAAAATCATTACCTAGGGGAAAACCTAGCAAATAGATGTCTTGGTAACATCAATTTTTTTTTGAAAAATAAAGAAAATAGTAAAGAGAAATAAGTCATCCAATAGTTAAAACCACTTTGGTGGTGCTTTGGATAAGTACCATGGTGAAAACCTTGTAAATAGGTGCCATGTGTAGACAACTCTGCTCCTTTGTCTACCATCATTCTAATTTGACTTCTCTGTCATATCACCTATCTTTCTTATCCACACACCTGTGCATACACCCATAATAAATGGTTGTCCTTTCCATAACTTGGAATGATTGACATCGAGCACACTTTACATCCCCATTCCATCCTATTCATAATAAATTATTCTTATACCCGACGAGGGGTAGGCACTTGACTTACATAATTTGCTTCTTATAGTGGCTGTTATGAGGATGTAAAACCATTGGAAAAATAAAAAAACATCATAAAATTGTTGGAGTTAAAATGAAACTGAGAGGGGGGGGTGAATCAGTGTTATAACAGATTTGACCAATTTTCACAAATTCAAAAACTATAGCACAGATCTGATCTCAATATACTCTGATTAATGCATTCATGAGTTGAATGTAATCATTCATAAACATAATTGAGAAAGATAATACCCAAATAGTCAACTGAAATAATCAAAAATCACAGTAAAGCCAAGGGAACTCAGAAGAACAAAAAGACTCCAAATTTTACTGAGTGGAAAACCCTCTTAGAGTATAAAAACCACTCCCTAAATGCCTTCCTGGCTTAATCTTTTAAACAAAATTTTACAATGCCTTATAGGCTGATTTTTTAGCACCCACTCAAGGAGCACCAATCCCTCATTTTGAGACACTAATCTCAAGGAGCACCAACCCCTCAAATTATGTTTTGAACAATAATGCTAACACAAAGGACTACTCTATTTTCAGTAAAGCACAAACATATCTATTCTCTCGTCTACAGAATACCTTAAGAATCCACAAATTGAATCCCTAAAATATTATATAGAGAAGAGATCCTTTTACAACATCTCTGTCTTTTGTATACATAGCTTATGCAGAGTTTACAATTCATTTCATACTGCCCAGATACTCTCAGAATTACAATAGAAGTACCAGAACATAAAAGAGTTTTTCTATAAGTATTTATACATCTTGTTTTAGGTACCAAGTCTTTAAGAATCTTCATGGTCAAGGAGAGCAGAGCCACGTAATTTCCTCTTAATTGTATTATGTCAAAGAATCAAGAGTCTTCTAAGAAAAAAACGGCTAAACCTTTGATAGAAAAGAATCAATGCTTTGACGAGAAAATCAGGTAACAAACAAAATGCTTCTAAATCTATTCTGAAACGGTTTTGTAGAACACCCGAATGTCCAAATAAATTATTTTACAAAACCCTTTTCAAAAAGTTTTATTTTTAGAATACCCAATCGAGTAAACTTCTTTTCAAGAGAACCCATGAACAAAAATAATCAAATCCTTAAACTTGAAAGCATTAAGAACTTTTGAGTGCCTTAAAAGTAACGACAATGAATAAATTACCATGCTGTCTGCAAAGCTTTCTAAATTTTCCAGGATTCCAGTTTCAAATGCATGTAGGGATTCCTCCAAAAATATTAGATAGACACATATCCATTCTGCCTCTTCACAATATTCAAAAGTAACGTTCCAAATAACAAATATTAGCTAAATCATGATGGTAGCTAGCAGAACTTAGGGTTCATAACAAAATTATTGTAAAGAGTCAAATATCCAAAGTCTGCCCTAATCATGTTTCATTCTCACATACGAATGACTTAGCAATAATTAAATGGAGATTGAAGTCCACGCAAGACTCAAGCCAAATCAGAATCTTTAAGATGTGATCGTTCATCGGCAAGAGAAATGAATAGCGATGGAAAGTCATACCAATGAGAAAATGTCACACCGAATGACCACATAAACATAAGATCGCCAAGAGAGTTCTATTCTCATACCGACAGAGCCTCTTATGATTTTTCATTCACTTTTCAATCGGCGAGACAATTTGAAATCGCCAAGACCTCACAACAATAACCACCTTGTCTGGTCGAAATGAGCATTAAATAACACATCAGTGAGACATAACAAACTCGCTATGATATCATACCGAAGATAGAACTCCTTCCGATGAATCCCCATTATCACCTATCGGCAAGACACAAGAGAGTCGGCGAGACCATATGCTGATGAACCTAACTCTTACCGATGAGATTCCTTCGCTGCGGGGTCGGTAAGACTTTTGAATATCACAGAGACCCCATGGTGATGACTCCAACTCCTACTGAAGTGCATCCTCCCACCATAGGTTGGTGAGACACCAACAGACTCGGCAAGACCCTGCCGTGAACAATAACACTTATGCCAATGAAAACAACACTGTGGGGTCGACAAGACTTAGTCACCGTTATGCCGATAAATGCTTGCAAGAGAAATCCGATCGTTGTGACAAACCTGATGTCTTTCCGAAAGCACTCATAAGGCTTAGAACAAAAATGAAATCCAATCTTGCAAAGAGTGGCCATAGAGACTATGAAGATGTCGACCATTCCAAAAGTTGACATGATTGAAGTAAATATCTTATGTATAGAGATAAATCAAACCTCAATTCCATATAACCTTTTTACAATAAAATTTCTCTTGCAATAAGGACCTTTAAAAGATTTTCCATGAAGGATGACAACCTCACCTTCTTAAGTCAATGTCAATGTAACCATTGAGAGCGGATGGTAAAGAGAATTTAAATAACTTTGGCAAAATGTTTTTCATTTAAACATGAAATAACTTGCCAAAGAAGTAATCACCATTCAGATAAACATGAAATAACTTGCCAAAGAAGTAATCACCATTCTGAGTTTAACCTGCCACTATCAAGGAATCAACTTGTGAGAATCATCTGCAACTGAAGAGAAGTTTGACATCAAGGACAATCACAATTGAGAATCAACAAACTCCCCCTTTGTCCTTGATGGAAAAACATAAAAGATTCTCCCCCTTTTTGCCACAATGACAAAGAAAGAAACAAAGGAGTGTGCAATGCCAAGAAAACACAACTTAGAAGCCAACAAAGAATATCATGAGAACCAGCTGCAAATAAAGAGTAATAGTGCAGCAATCAAGAATGGAGGAGAGCTGTAAGTAAATAAATCAAAGAACTTGCTCCCCCTTTCACAAAGCATGATAAATTAGTGAAGTAAATATTGAGAGATAACTCCCAATCGAAGTCTCTGCCTCTCAAACAATTCTTTAGCTAAGGGCTTAGTAAAAATATCAGCCACCTGATCTTGTGAACCAACAAACTGTAAACAGACTTCATTAGCCAGAACCTTTTCACGAAGAAAGTGAAACTTGATAGCAATATGTTTAGTGTGAGAGTGCATGACAGGATTTTTTGAAATATTTATCGCACTAGTGTTATCACAGAGAATGGTAACTGGTTTAGAAACAACAATACCCATATCATAAAGAGTTTGACTCATCCATAGTACTTTTGTACAGCATGAAGTGGTAGCAATGTATTTAGCTTCAACAGTGGAAAGAGAAACTAATTCTTGTTTCTTGCTATGCCATGACACTAAATGATCACCAAGAAAGAAAGTAGCACCACTGGTGCTTTTCCTATCATCCAGACAACTAGCCCAGTCAACATTTGTATATGCAATCAAAGTGAAATCACTGCTTCTAGGATACCAGAGACCATAGTCAAGAGTGCCTTGAATGTATTTAAAGATCCTTTTAACAACAGTAACATGAGATTCTTTAGGTGATGCCTAAAAATGTGCAACTTTGCAAACTACATGCATAAGGTCGGGTCTAGATGCAGTTAAATATAAAATACTACCAATCATTGATCTATATTTTGTTTGATTTGAATCAGGAGAATCATCTGTTTTAGTAAGTTTGCATCATCTAGCTATTGGAGTGCTAACTAGATGGAATTCATCCATTTTAAATTTCTTAAGAATCTCTCGAGCATATTTAGTTTGAGAAAGAATATTCCATTCTCACATTGAGAGATTTGAACACCCAAAAAGAAGTTTAATTCACCTAACATAGACATTTCAAACTCAGATTCCATTAGTTGTGAGAACTTCTTACTTAAATAACATTATTGCAGCCAAAGATGGTGTCATCAACGTAAATTTCAACAACCAAAATATCAGAACCTTCAATTTTAACATATAGATTACTATCTGACACCTCCTCTAACAAAGCCATTAGAAATTAAATGACTGTCCAGCCTTGAGTACCAAGCTCTAGGAGCTTGTTTTAAGCCATAGAGAGCCTTTTTCAACCTATAAACATGATTAGGCTTATCTTTGCATATAAATCCTTCAGGTTGTTCAACATATACCTCTTCATCTAAAAAGCCATTCAGAAAAGCAGTTTTGATGTCCATTTGATAAACAGTAAAGTTTTTGTAAACAAAATAAGCTAAGAATATTCTAATGGACTCTAATCTAGCAACAGGTGCAAAGGTTTCACCAAATTCAATACCTTCTTACTGAGCATAGCCTTTGCAAACAAATCTTGCTTTATTGCAAATAACATTGCCATTTTCATCAAGTTTATTTCTATAAATCCATTTACCTCCAATGACATTCTTGTCATCTGGTCTTGGGACTAACTCCCAAGTTTGATTTTTCTCAATTTGATCAATTTCTTCTTGCATAGCATTAACCCAACATAAATCTGTGAGAGCTTCATTAAAAAATTTAGGTTCAAACTGAGTAATTAAACAAAAAGCAATTTGTGCCTTTCCATCAGATTTTGTAGCCCTTCTTCTGGTTTGAGCTCCTGCATTCTTATCCCTAATAATCTGATCTTTGGGATGATATTTAGCTACAGTCTTCGAAGGAGCTTTTGATGCAACCTTCTCAGGACTTGCATCATCATTTTTCGGGCTTGCTGATTCAGCAATAGGCTTTGTTGTTTTAGTTTCTTCTAGATCGGATTCAGTTTCAAGAAGATCTTCCTCATTATCCTGTAATGTATCAGCATCTAAATGCAAAATTTCATCAAATTTAACATTCACAACTTCAACAATCTTGTTAAGCCTTATGTTAAGACATTTATAAGATTTGTTGTGAGTTGAATATCCCAAAAAGATACCTTCATCAGACTTTGATTGAAAGCTACCAAGATTATCATCATCCTTTTTAATAAAACATTTACTTCCAAAAATTTTAAAGTATTTGACAGAAGCAGTTCTTCCATACCATAATTCATACGGAGTGTGTTTAGACTTCACCCTAAGCTACACTCTATTCAAAATGTAAACAACTATATGAACAACTTCTTTCCAGTAAATGTCAGACAATTTAGCTTCATCAAGCATGGTTCTAGCCATTTCTTTTACAGTTCTATTCTTACGTTCAACAACCCCGTTTTGTTGAGGTGTTTTAGTTGCAGCATACTATCTTTTAATGTCATGCTATTCACAATAATCTATAAATTCTTGAGAGGTGAACTCACCTCCTTTGTCAGATCGCAAACATTTAAGTTTCAAATCTGATTCTTTCTCAACCAATTTACGAAAGATTTTGAACCTTTCAAAAGCTTTTGATTTGTGCTTAAGAAAAGTGACCCAAACCATTCTTGTATAATCATCCACAAATAGCATAAAGTACCTTTCACCATTAATAGACCTAGTTCTAGTTGGTCCACATAAATTAGTATGCACAAGCTGTAAAGGTTTTGAAGAAGAATGTTCTTTTGTTTTAAAACTGATTTTAGTTTGTTTACCACTTAAGCACTCTTTGCACATAGGCTTGCTAAGAACTGGTAAACCTCTAACATTCTGATTTTTACTAATTCTTTTTCAAAATTTATGTGTCCTAGCCTCTTATGCCATAACCAGCTCTCTTCAATTTGGCCCATTAAACACATACCTTGATTATTGTCATTGCTTGATGTGTCAAGAAGATTGTACACATTTCCTTTTGTCCTCCTTCCAGCTACAACAACTTTTCCAAGCTTGTTCTTAATCTCACATCCCTACGAAGTGAAAAGTACATGATAACCACTATCACAGATTTGACTAACGCTTAATAGATTGTGCTCGAGACCTTCCACATAGTACACATTGTAGATAGGAGTGTCCTCATTCAAAAGAAGTGAACCCTTACCTTTGATTTGAATACTAGAGTTATCACCAAACTTAACATACCCACCTACATAATCTTCAAGATTTATAAATTTACCTTTGTCGCCAGTCATATGATTCGAACATCCACTGTCCAGGACCCATAAGTCATTTTTCTTGGAATGAAAAGAAGTCTGAATAAACATAGATTGCTCAATATTGTTGACAGACTTGGGTTTCCAGACCTTTTTAAAATTCTGCTATTTAGATTGCAGATCAGTTCTGCACTGCTTGACAGAATGTCCCAAAGTATTACATTTAAAGCATCTGAATCTGTCTAACAAAACTGTAATGTTGTCTAAGACCAAACCTGGGTGTTCTAGAATTCATAAATCTATAGGTGCTCGCCTTATGGCTAAATCTGTTGTAGAAAAAGCAATAACCATAGAAGAAAGAATTAAAGTTGTAAGAGGGTCTATTACCTCTTAAAATCTGACCATGGTTTTTACCAGAACCTGAGAGACTTGAACTTGAGTGTTTGACATCAGAAGAGGGGTTTTGTTTTACATTGTCACTTGAACACTCACCCTTTTCAAAACCAATACCAGTTTTATCATTAAGCATTTTCTGCTTGCTGAGCATCTCATTTAGTTTTAGAGTGCTTTCATATTTTTCATTTTCCTTCCTAAGTCTGACAACTTCTTGTTCTAGTTTTTGAATTTCTTGATCTTTGTAGCTAACAGTCTCTCAAGACAGTCTTCAACTCTTTTGGCTTCTTCAAGCTGAGTTTTCAGAGAGACCACATCTTGATCTGGTTTATGTTCTTGTGTAAGAACTTGTTTTTTGAGTTTTTTGACCTCTTGTAAAGCACATTTTAGTTCACTTTCAAGGTCTACAACACCTTCTTCAATATCAATAGCATTAGAATCATTTTGCTGAGTGATTTCAGCCATGAACAAAGTTTCATCTTCTTCAGCTGATGAATCTTCAGATTCAATGTCAGATTCATCCTTACTAAACATACTTTTCTTCTTTTTGAAATTAAAGTTTCATTTAGGTTTGAAAACCTTCTTCTTAGGCTATTTTTCAGTTGTCTCGTTGTCACAGATTTGATCATCATAGGGACACTTTGCAGCAAAGTGACCTATTTTGCCGCAGTTGAAACATTTAAAGGGAAGTTTTCCCTTGTATCTTCCTGAACCCTTCTTGAGTTTTCTAACAAAATTGGATTCTTTAGAATCAGACAACTCTGATTCATTAACTTCGACCTTTTCTTTCTTTTCAGTGTTAAAGGTAGTTTCTTTTCCAGTTGAGGTGTTTTTACTAGTTCTCATTTCATAGGCTGTAAGTATTCCCTGAAGGCTGTCTAAGGTAAGTTGATCAAAGTGTTTCTTTTCTTCAAGGGCTGAAACCTTAGATTCAAATTTTGATGGTAAGGTTCTAATGACCTTTGTGACCACATCAAATTCATTAACCTCTTGACCTAAACCTTTCATGGCATTGACAACTTCATCAATTCTTAGGAAATATTCAGCCACTTTTTCATCATCTTTCATTTTCATCTCCTCAAACTGATGTTTGAGTGTAATGATTTTTGACAGTTTGACTTTCTCATTCCCTTGATATATAGTTTCAAGTTTTTCCCATATTTCATGAGCAGATTTGCAATGCATGACTTTAATGAATACGTCTTTAGTTAGACCACACAGGATGGCATGCTTAGCTCTGGCATTTGTTTCATACCTCTTTTTTTCAGTAGGATCAGTGGGAATAGAGGCTAGTACATTGTATGCATTTAAAACTATGCTCCAAACATTGACATCAAAAGAAATAAGAAAAGCTTCCATTTTGATTTTCCAGAACACATACTCTGTTTCATCGAATAACGGAGCTCTGGTTATAGAGGCATCATCTTTAGACTGTGGCATTTAAAAGACTCCAAAACCAGAATCAATCCAAGATGAATAACACCAATCAGAGGACCCTACGCTCTGATACCAATTGTTGGAGTTAAAATGACACTGAGAAGGGGGGTGAATCAGTGTTATAATAGATTTGACCAATTTTCACAAATTCAAAAACTATAGCACAGATATGATCTCAATATACTCTGATTAATTTATTCATGAGTTGAATGTAATCATTCATAAATAGAATTGAGAAAGATAATACCCAAATAGTCAACTAAAATAATCAACAATCACAGTAAAGCCAAGGGAACTCAGAAGAACAAAAAGACTCTGGATTTTACTGAGTGGAAAACCCTCCTAGGGTATAAAAACCACTCCCTAAATGCCTTCCTGGCTTAATCTTTTAAACAAAAGTTCACAATGCCTTATAGGCTAATTTTTGAGCACCCACTAAAGGAGCACCAACCCCTCATTTTGAGACACTAATCTCAAGGAGCACCAACCCCTCAAATTATGTTTTGAACAATAATAATAACACAGAGGATTACTCTATTTTGAGTAAAGCACAAACATATCTATTCTCTCGTCTACAGAATACATTAAGAATCCACAAATTGAATCCCTAAAATATTATATAGAGAAGAGCTCCTTTTACAACATCTCTACCTTTGGTATACATAGCTTATGCAGAGTTTACAATTCATTTCATACTGCCCAGATACTCTCAGAATTACAATAGAAGTACCAGAATAGAAAAGAGTTTTTTTGTAAGTATTTATACATCTTGTTTCAAGTACCAAGTCTTTAAGAATCTTCATGGTCAAGGAGAGCAGATCGACGTAATTTCCTCTTAATTGTATTATGTCAGAGAATCAAGAGTCTTCTGAGAAAAAAATGGTTGAACCTTTGATAGAAACGAATCAATGCTTTGACAAGCAAATCAGGTAACAAACAAAATGCTTCTAAATCCATTCTGAAATGGTTTTGTAGAACACCCAAATGTCCAAATAAATTATTTTACAAAACCCTTTTCAAAAAGTTTCATTTTCAGAATACCCAATCGAGTAAACTTCTTTTCCAAAGAACCCATGAACAAAAATAATCAAATCCTTAAACCTAAAAGCATTAAGAACTTTTGAGTGCCTTAAAAGTAATGGCAATGAATAAATTACCATGCTGTCCGCAAAGCTTTCTAAAATTTCTAGGATTCCAGTTTGAAACACATGTAGGGATTCCTCCAAAAATATTAGATAGACACGTATCCATTCCACCTCTTCACAGTATTCAGAAGTAATGTTCCAGATAACAAATATTAGCTAAATCATGATGGCAGCTAGCAGAACTTAGGGTTCAGAACAAAATTATTGTAAAGAGTCAAATATCCAAAGTCTACCCTAATCATGTTTCATTCTCACATACAAATGACTTAGCAATAATTAAATGGAGATTGAAGTCCATGCAAGACTCAATCCAAATCAAAATCTTTAAGATGTGATCGTTCATCGGCAAGAGAAATGAATAGCGATGGAAAGTCATACTGATGAGTAAATATCACACCGAACGACCACATAAACATAAGATTGCCAAGAGAGTTTTGTTCTCATACCAACAGAGCCTCTTATGATTTTTCATTCACTTTTCAATTGGTGAGACAATTTGAAATCACCAAGACCTCACAATGATAACCACCTTGTCTAGTCAAAATGAGCATTAAATAAGACATTGGTGAGACATAACAAACTCGTTAGATATCATACCGAAGATAGAACTCCTGCCGATGAATCCCCATTATCACCTATCGACAAGGCACAAGAGATTCGTCGAGACCATATGCTGATGAACCTAACTCTTACCAATGAGATTCCTTCGCTACTGGGTCAGTAAGAGTTTTGAATATCGCTGAGACCCCATGGTGATGACTCCAACTCCTGTCGATGTGCACCCTCCCACCATAGGTCGGTGAGACACCAACAGACTCGGCAAGACCCTGCTGTGAACAATAACACTTATGCCGATGAAAACGACACTGTGGGGTCAACAAGACTTAGTCACCATTATGCCGACAAATGCTTGCAAGAGAAATCCGATAGCTGTGACAAACCTGATATCTTTCTGAAATCACTCATAAGGCTTAGAACAAAAATGAAATCCGATCTTGCAAAAAGTGGCCATAGAGACTACAAAGATGTCGACCATTCCAAAAGTTGACATGAGTGAAGTAAAAATCTTATGTATAGAGATAAATCAAACCTCAATTCCATATAACCTTTTTATAATAAAATTTCTCTTGCAATAAGGACCTTTAAAATATTTGCCATGAAGGATGACAACGTCACCTTCTTAAGTCAATGTCAATGTAACCATTGAGAGCGGATGGCCAAGAGAATTTAAATAACTTTGGAAAAATGTTTTTCATTTAAACATGAAATAACTTGCCAAAGAAGTAATCACCATTCAGATAAACATGAAATAACTTGCCAAAGAAGTAATCACCATTCAGAATTTAACCTATCACTATCAAGGAATCAACTTGTGAGAATCATCTGCAACTGAAGAGAAGTTTGACATCAAGGACAATCATAATTGAGAATCAACAAAAATCTCTTGAAAAAATCCAAAAACATCACAAAATGTCCTAAAAAAATCCAAAAATAATAAAAAATCTTCAAAAAGACAAAAAAATTAAAACATGTCAAAAATCTGAAAACAGAGTCAAAGTAAATCACACCAATTAGTCTTTGTCATTGTCGAACTACATTCCCTCTACAATTAGACATAGGCAAGGCAATATATTGATGTGCCCCCGACGTCAATCATTTTGGGTTTGTTTGTATAAAATCATGGCTCAATTTTTTGTAAATAAAACAAAGTCAATGGTCGTTTTGAACTACAAGGTCTCTATGTGTATAACGTAGGCAAGGCCATCAATTGATGAGCCCCTAAGGCCGCACTAGGTCAGTCCATTAGGGTTCATCACATTCACTATCACACATGTCAGATAGCTTTAAATATTTCAAATCTTTTTCAATCGATCATGTCAATCAAAGTCTAGTCAAACTACGAGGTCTTTGCATGTATAACATAGGCAAGGCCATCAATTGATGAGCCCCTGAGGCCTTACTAGGTTAGTCCTTTAGGGTCAATCTTGTTAGTTAAAATACGTCAAACATTGTCATCAAACACAAACAATTGTCAGAACATCAAGACAAGTCACACATCAACAAGACAAACAAGTCAAGAAGGTCATCAAGTCAAAAAAACAAATTGCTAAAGCAATAACAAAAATAATCAACCTATGTCTTATATAGGATGTTTCCTTCCTAAAAATAGACATGATCATTTAGTCAAACAATCATCATTTCCTTATATAGGTGATCACATGATCGAAACCAAACTCAATGTCTTATATGGTATGTGCCATTTCTGAAACTAGGCTTTATCATTGCCTTATACAGATAGTCACATGATCAAAACCAGACTCAACATTTTATATGGTATTTGTCATTCCTAAAACCAGGCTTTATCAAACAATTATCTTATTAATCTCCCAAAAAATTAAACAACAAACAGAACAAATTTTGGAAAATATTTTTATTAGCTGTTGACATTATGGCTTGTTTTGTCTTATCTTTTCATTTGGCTTTGTCTTTGATTCTGGTTACTATCTTTCTCAAGGATGTCCCATGAAGGATTTAGAAAAGCAAGGATGTATCGAGACTCTTTTTTATTGATTGCTTTTTATCAACTGTCTTTTGGCTTTATCTTTGAGTCATGTTACTAGCTTCCTCGAGGATGTCCCATGAAGGATTAAGAGGAGTAATGATGTCTCATGACTCATCTTTTATTTGATTGTTGTCTATGGTTTGTCTTGACAAAAATATTGGGGAAAATTTTCCCTTAGTATGAGTTAGGACATTCCTTGTCTGTGACTGACTGTTTTTAGTAGGTGGATGACCTTGCACACCTTGGTCTATCTCATATCATGGTGTTTGTTGTCCATTTGTATTAGTTAACACCCAATGATTATTTAATGCAATTCCTATTATGTTTTAGAAAAACATTGAAGATTTATAGTACTAACATCCATGTCTTTTATGTTACTATTCATTTTTTTTGCACTAACATTTCTTCTTTCTTGCATTATGACAGAGTCCTATGATACACAAAAAACATAAAGCATCCTGCATATGCATTCATGCTAAAACAAAAAATTATTTAGAAATTTCCATGCATAAGTACATATTAAATCATACATATATGTTGCATTTGAAAACAAAAAAATATAGACATCCATCACATCTAGGAATCCATGACATAACGTGCATTCACTATCATAAACTGCATAGCATATTCTCACAATAAATACATTCACATGGAACTATAAATACATAAATCACATTGCATCTCATAATCATAAACATAGAATCCATACATGGCATTCATAATACCATAAAAGTAAATACATACATCATCATATAGAATGAACATAATGTCATAGGCTGCATCAACATCATAAAGTAAACATTGGCATCCATAACACATACATATCATATAGAGAACTACATATCATACAATTGCCACCAAAAATGATATATATATCACTCAGAAAAGTGTCACAATACAATGTCATAATGTATCTCTCAAAATGGAGCTCGCAGGCTCTATAATAAAAATACAATGTCTACAGATATATAACATGTCCCTAGTCTAAACTCCCAGTACTCTAATGAGGAGAATGGGGGGGTGACTGATGAGGAGGTGTTGATGATCATTGTGCAGAAGGTGGCCTATCTTAAGGTCCTGACCTATGAGGTCTTAGGACACCATCAATGCTCTAGGATCTACTATGGGATGAGTTGCTCCATGATCTGATTCTAAGTGCTTGAGAAGCACTAGGAGCCCATCTCTCAGGAGGTACCTACTACTCATACAAATCTCTGTAATATCTCTCTCTATCACTAGCCCTAACCAACTCTTGAGCTATAACTACAGCCGGTCCAGTGCAAAGAGCTATAAACTACACAAATCTCTACTAAGTCTCCTTCCTTCATGCCACCTCCTGATCTCTCTCCAATTAGGTACTATCCCTCTCCATCCATATATCATCTCTCTCTGCCATCACAACTCTAATCCACTCCTCCAAGGCCTCTACCCTAGCCTGTAAATCAGCTAGCCGCTGATCTATGGGACCCTCCTCCTCCTTTTGTGGCCTCTCCCCCTCATCAACATCCCACTCCTCAATAATCTAGTCTCAAATCTCTCTCTATTGATCCCCCATCTCCTCCTTGGGATCATCATCTACATCCTAATATCTTGCCTATAATAGATCAAGGGCATCCAACTTAGCCTCCTCACCCATAGCCTCCTCCTCTCCAATGACCCCCTCTCTGATGGCCTCTTCTACAACTGCCTCCTCTGCAACTACCTCCTTAGTGACAACCTCCACCCCTCCACCTGCCTCCAACATGGTAACATCCTCTTCCTCCCTCTCACCCTCACGGATGGGTGAAAAAATCTCCACCTCAGCCTATACTACCTCATCAACCCCATCAACCACCCCTCCAACCTCCTCCTCTACCATCATCACCTCCACCTCTACCACCTCCCCTACCACCATGCCAACCCTATGGACCTATCCCTCAATGCTCTACAGTAATTGGATGATCAAGATCTATATATGGTATAGGCCTATGTTGTGCCCACTAGGCATCATATGCATCTATCATCTCCACCCCTCCATCCCCATTGTACTGGATGTAGTGCATCTATATCTTCCTCTGCTATCACTAAAGGAATTTGTGGCCCCCATAGAGGAACCTCCCTTGAGGATCAGGAAAACTTAGTTGGGCCCCATGACACATCCTGAACCTCATCAAACTGTCAGAGCACTCTTTTGGGTAGGTGTCTCTTAATGATATGTACTCTTGAAACACTCCTCCCAATCAAATATTGTGTTTATCGATAGAAAGGCAAGTGTTAATGCTTGTCTCACCACTATGAACATTCCATGTATGGCCTCCATATAAACTAAACAAGGGTATCAATCGCGTGCCTCTAATGTCCTATGTCTCTGACATGAGTCTATGTGATGGTTCCGGCATATTGAAATGCATAAGGAGATTGATCATCAAGCTCATAGAAAATTGGTAGATGGAAAACAACAATGTGCTCCCATGCTCATATCATAAGTAACATGGTCCCATAGCTCATGGACTATGCCTCCCTATAAGATATTTCATGCAAGTGGAAGTATAACATCGCTAGTAGACAAGGGCCCCATGCATATACAACCTGCCTCTCCAACATCCCTACTAACATCTCACCCCAACCAACAGGAAACCCATGCCCTCAACAGTTTGGTAGTACAATCCCACCAATTAGTGTATACAATAAACAATCAATCCATGCATACCTATTTGCTAGTACATGCCATTTGATCTCATAATGCTCAATATCAAGTTGTTTGACATCCTTGTACTCATAATAATAGGCGATCTCACTGAAACCCCTATGGGTATCATAGTAGACCCTCTCACCTCTGATTGGTAACCAAAGTATCATGTATACATTGTCTAATGTAACAGAAACCTATCCTATGGTAAAATGAAAAGAGGAAGTCTCTGAGTGCCATCGCTCATAGTGCGGTGAGCATCCCTCAATTTTCCTGCATGCTAGGCATAAATGTCACATGATGTAGTCTAAGATGCCATATCAACTATTTCTCTACACTGTGTAATTGGTCCCGCAACTCATAGGTAGCCCACCTCAACTCTCAGGTGTATATCAGATCCAAAACAACCTACAAATGCATAGCAAATACCTTGTGTCAGAAATACAAAGCCAATTTTTACACCATAAAGTTTTCAAAAAAATTGATAGGAAAATGCATCATTTTATTGTCAAATGCATTGCACAATGCAAATGCATCATTTAACATTGCAAATGCGTCATGGAAATTCAAATGCGTCATTAAACACCGCACATGCATCACATAAAGCAGCAAATATGACCAATCATGCATATGTGTAACAAGATTATCAAATGTGGTGCATGAATAAAAATGTGACACTGTACCTATGAAATGTGACTCGCTAGCACAAATGTGATGTGAAACTAAAAAAATACGTTGATCTAAACTAAATGCAAAAATGACCCCTAACGTGTTTGCACAAATGTGTCGTATTGTGAGCAAATGTGTCGCATACGAACGCATTTCCATCGAAGGAGAAATGACACATTTGAACATTAAACTTTATGGTCCTAGAAATGCATGAAAATTAAAAGTACAAAAGTTGGTTTTGGGGTACATACCGAGGGTCCTACATCGGCTTGCCATTAGAAGGTCATGATGCGATATCCATGATGCTCGGTGTACAGAATGGGCGACATTCTACTAGATGGCTCTAGAGAAAATCAAAGGTTTTTCAAACTTGAACAGTGCAAATGAATTCATTTTTCACCCAATTCCTATTTATGCCTAGGGTTTTGGAGGGTTTTCTTTCCAACCTACTATACTGGATGCACTATTTACACACTTCTAATGATCATTTCATAAACCAAACCTTGTCAAAACTAATTTTTGTCACTGCCATCGAACTTCTAGCTATCATATTACCTAAGGGGCATACCCTTACCTATTTCACATGGGGCACGACTGGAGCATGTTATTTATTATTCTTTGACCCAACATGATAAAACAACATTGTATCAAATAGGGCAAAAATGTAGTCACTAAAATTTGTCCTAGGCTTGCGACTCTAATCTTCTTCATACTTCTAATATTCATTTTCATAATTAAATAATGTTAATTATTTAATTATTTTCTAAAGTCATTTGTCCTCTATTAATTAAATAAATTTAATTATTTAATTAATCCATTCTTACTTTTATTCTTTCTTGATTAATTAAATAAATATTATTTATTTAATTACACCACTAATTAAATCTATCATATATTAAATAATCATTTTGAATTATTTAATTAATTCCTATCATACTTTCAACTATAAATAAATAATCATTTTGAATTATTTAGTTATTCCTTAGCCTTTTCTCCATTTAATTAAATAAATCTTTATTTATTTAATTTAACCCTAAAATCTTGAATGTTGAATTAAATTATTATTAAATTTATAAAAGGGTTCATCCATGGCATATTCCTTTGTGATTAGATAATCTCTTTGTTATCTAATTAGTCATTTATCACTTATATCTAGATCTAAATTGATCATTCAGTTATTTGGTGATTTAATATCTAATTATCTTTAACGAACAAACTTTCTGAGTTAATCAGTCTGTTATCTATATTTATTCTTATCTTCTGCATGCAAACCTTTATTAATTAAATAACTTTAATTATTTAATTAATTTATTCTCATCCTCTATCTATTTCAATCTTTATCTTTAGATGCAACCTTTATTCTTCTATGTCTTGACCGGTTTCCACTAAATATTAAATTATTATTTTATTTAATCCCCACCTTTCATGCTTTATCACTCACACTAATTCAACCCTCATCCTATTGCATGTCACATCTTTTAATATTAATCATCAATTTATCTTTCAATATAAGCCTATCATTCAAAAATCATATTTTCTATAAATTGGCTTTACCTTCATCATTATTACTCCTCCCAAAATCTGATGAGTTTTGGAATCAACTTCCTTAATCTTTGATATTTTTCTATTAACACTATCATGAGGCTATACTTGCATACTTAATGAAAATTTGAGGGAAAGTATCATATAAACAGAAAAATGGAGAAGTACAATGAAGATGATCCATGGAATGCATAAGGGGTTTGGTGAGGTTGTTCTTTTGTTTATGCTTTATATTCCATTGTTCTTTATTGTTAGCATAGGTTTAGTTTGAGTTTATACTTGTATTGCTTAATCTGTGAAATTTCCTTATGTTACATCACCTAATCCCTAATTGACTAATTTTATCACCTAGTCCTACATCCCATCACCTAGTCCAAACTAACCTAGGACATATCCCTTTAACCTAGAGTCCATAAGTTAAATTAAATAATCTTCTTATTAAATTTATCACCTTTTCCATCTCCCCACAAATAAACAAATAACTAATTACCTATATCCACCTATTATCCACCTCATCCATGTGGCTAAAATAATTAAATAATAGTATTATCTAATAAAGCCTATATTCCATCACCACTTTCCAAGTATAATGAGGACCTAGGAACACTTGTCCTTATGCTCCCATTATTATCTTAACACATTCCATGAATATTAGGCTCATAAGAATACTTTTCCTTATGTTCTCATTATTTTTCCGTCATATCCCATCGTTATAGCCTTCTTAGGTGCACATGTCACTAATTTCCCTCATGCTTACAACTACTTACTAAATTTAGTAATTTAATCCTAGCCATGCACATTCTAACTACCTTATCTCTATGCTTCATCATATCCTAGATCCTATGAATTTACTCTCAACCATTCTCCACCCTTGATCTCATAATCAAATATTGGGCATCCACTCCCCATTCCCAAAATCTATAAATTTAGGAATCCTCTCATCCAAATGAATCCATTCTCATTTATGTTAAGTATATGTTTTCAAATTGGTATCATTCAAGAAAGGAGCATCCACAACCCAATCATTCAAGGAGAAAATCATTTAGCAATTGAGGTTGTTGGTAATATTTCATGTTGGTTTTATTGTTATTATCTTATTTTTCTTTCATTGTTGATTTTTATCTAGAGGTTTGTGATAGTTTTGAATAAGATTTTCTTACATTGCATTTGGTTCTATCTCAATTTCTAAATTAGTGCTTATATTTTGGTGAATCCACTAGGGTACTATCCCCTATTTCACTTTGCTTTTGTGTGTTGATCTCTTGTGGTGATTTATGACTAATTGATTTTAGAAGAATTTGAGTAGATGTCAATGATCAAGTTTTTGTAGGTATCTCTAAGGGAAAAATGGACTGCATCATTGTGATCAAGATGACTGAGAGAAATTTTTTGACATAAAACACAATATTTTGCTAACAATTTAGTTGAGGTGCTTGCATGGTTAGTTGAACGTGTAGCATTGAAAATTGTCACGCTTGAAAATTTCACACTAGGTTTAGCTCCCCCCTACATGCTTGGACCTAATTATGTATTTACTTACCTATTTTATAAACATCTTTAGAAATTGAAAAAGGGGAAATAAAATTGATTCTAGTTGTGCAGTGTTGTGGGATATTGATCTGTGGCAACTTTGTGCATGCCTATAAGAAAAAAGAAAAGAAAAATAAAAAGTATGTGGTGTTGTAGGAGGTTGACATGTGGTAGCTTTCTACATGCCCATAAGTAAAAAGAAAAGAAAAAGAAATGTTTTGTTGTGTTGTAGGAGGTCAGCATGTGTGTTTTGTGTGCCTACATGGAAAAAGGAAAGAAAGGAAAAAATCATACGACACAATAGAAGGCTGACAGTGTCTAGGTTGACTTTTTAATGATAGATTGGATGACTACTATGCATCTATGGAGAAGAGAATTTTATTTAGGGGCTATGGAAGGTTGACATTTGGTAGTTTTATGTGAGCCTGCAAGTAAAAATGAAGGAAAATAAAAACCTAAGTGGGGCTATGGAAGGTTGACACAAGGTTGTGTCTTGATTATATACAAGGAGAGAGGAAAAGAGGAGAGATAAAACTACATAGGCTCAGAATGTTAACACGTGGCTATGTTCTGCTTGTTTGTGAGATGAAAAGGAAAGATGAGATAAAGTACTAGGGGGCATCAATTTTGACATGTGCCAAATAATTTTCAATGATATCTCTACATATTTACAAAACCTTAACATGTGTTCATGGTGATATATATTGAAAGAATTTTCAACATGGTATCTACATTCTCATTGGTTGTGTGATGTAGGAGCATCCCTATTTGTATAGCAACATTGTATCAACCAAAAACATTTTTTTTCTTGTATTTCAATTTGTAGCAATTCCAGGATTTCATTCCAAATTTCACCATAGTATCATTTCTCAGCTAATAGAGTAGGATATAGTATCTACATGTTAACATATATCACATATCCAAAGTTTAGGTCATTTGCATTTATCTATTAAAAGTTATCACTCTCAGAATTTCACTATATTTCTTAGTCAGAGCATTTAGGGCTGACATGGTCTAGATTTATTAGTACAAACCTATTCTAAATTGTGGGGAGCTTAATGGGACATCATACAAGAATTTTGGGTCCAATGGAATCTATCTTGGAGGTTTGTAAGTCCTCTCGTTTTGTGAAGGATTATCTTTTCATATTTTGAGGCTGGCCTTCACGTATGATTCATTCATTAGGTTTATAAACCTTTGTGGATTATGTAGACCCTTTTTGGTGATTGAGAATCATATTTATAATCATTTTTAACTCATAGGAAGTCAATAGTTTCAAAAGTATGTTTTAGATTCATTACATTTTTGTATCAACCCTTTAGGGACTATAATGAGGCCTTTGGCCAGCTATAATGTTGAATACCTTTTTGACATACCTGTGAGCCCTGGTTATTCACCCATGAGGCATATGTTGCATGTAAGATTGCTAATTAAATAAAGAATCATATCTGTAGATCATTTCCTTATACTATTTCTATTGTGTTGACTCTAATCTACACAGTTTGGACTGTTCTTTCTAAACCCTCCATCCATGGTTGTACCAAGTGGTATCAAATAGTAACTCATTTGACTACAAAATATGTTGAAACTTTATGATGAAAGATGTGTAATTAGATGTATCGTCAGGTACCTATGTATTTAATGTGAAATTTTCAATTTTCTTTTAAATTTATGCCTGACGTTCATCGAAATTGTGACGCTCCATGATTTTCATAGCTATTTTGACATACACTTAAAGTCAACCATCCCCTTCCATCAATTTGTGGGCTGAAATATGGTTAGCCTCCCTAATTTGTGGGCTGACGGGTATATGGTTAGCGTTCATCGGGGTTCCAACAAATGTTTTTTAATAAATAAAAGTGAGTTTGACAATTTATCTATACTTGCGACAGTGTTTTTCTATGCTTGTGAATTTTCTATACTTGTGACAGTTTGTGGAGGTTATAGGCCAAAGTTTTTTGGTGAAAAATATCAAAATTATTAGATTTTGTTACTTGTATATGATTAAAAATTATTGGAGTGTGAGTTTGATATTTTTTTAAGATCTAAATATTCAAGCTTGGTAAAGAAAAATCATGTTAGATAATATTAGTACAGGACAAAATGAAGAGACACTTGCTAAATTGAAAAGAAAGGGTGATGAGAAATGTTATTGTCCTTGCAATAATTGCAAGGGCTTGAAGACAAGAAGACTTTTAATCACAACAGCTAAGAAACATTGTAGGCAGCATGGTCACGTTGAAGGGGGGCATGATTATCATCCATTGGCAAGTTGTTCATTATATGTCTTTATATTGATTGAATTTGTAAATGTTTATATTGTTTTAATACTTTTTATATATATAAAAAATTATTTGATCATGATCATGGTTTATTTGTGTCAATTATTATTATAAAGGTGGGGCACCCTAGGGAAAATGATATGGATTATCACATCCCAGAGAATGTGGTTTTGCAAGTGAAGGAACATGGAGCTATGAATATCAAAGATGAAGTTAATGATCCTATGAAAGAAGATGATCATGCACCAGAAAACACAGTTGAAGATGATGGTACAAATACATTGATCTATGACACATTTAGTGGCACAACTGATCATGATGATCGAGATGACTTTGATGATGTTCATGATTTACCTATACTTGAGAAGGCATACATGCCCCTTTATGAAGGCTCTCAAACAACTCTTCTCTTTGTTGTATTTTTGTGGTGGAATTGAAGGTTATGAATGGTTTATCCAACATAGCAATCTCATAGGTGTTAAGGTATGCCATATATGTCATATTTTTTCATCTATTTTTGTTGCTAGTTCATCACTAGTAAATAAAGGATGAAATATGTACCATTAATATTCTTTATATTAACAAATTATTTTTTTGTTGTAGATTGATAGGTGAATTTTTGTTACCACCATCAAATATTTTACCTCGCTCATACTGAGATTTATCTACCATTATGAAAGATATTGGAATGGAGTATCAAGCAATAGATTCATGTCCCAATGATCATATTATATATCATAAACAACATGAATTTGCAATAGGATTCTTGGAATATCATATCAGTAGATATCAAATAGATCATCTAACAAAAAATGTGCCTTGCAAGGTTCTTCATTATATTCCCATTATTCCACATATGCAACAATTATTTAGGTGTGAAAGCTTAGCGCAATTTATGGATTACCATGCACAAAATAGAAGTGGAGATGACATTCTTCAAATTCTTGCAAATGGTTCTACATTTAGGGACATGGAGGAAAAATGGCCACACTTTAAAGAAGAACCTTGCAATCTTAGGCTTTCATTGGTAGCAGACGATGTCAATCCATTTGGAGAGCTAAGATCTATTTACTCAGTGTGGCCTATTTTTGTTATCAACAATAACATTCCTCCATGGATGTCAATAAAGAGGGAGCACATAATGTTGGCAATGATTTTTCCAGGTATTTGTTTACATCAATTTTATTTAATGTAGTAGCATCTCATTTGTCTTATTTGTTGCATAATGACTTATATTTTTTTCATTTAATAGTCATGTACATTAATTTATATATATTGTAGTAAAATGGTTATAATAATTATGTAATGTTTATGTTCATTCAACTAGGTAAGTACCAAGTTAAAGATATGAATGTATATATCGAGCCTCTTATCGATGAGTTACTAAAGTTATGGAATGGCATCACTATGTATGATGTCTCTAGACCAATAGGACAAAGACAATTTCAATTCCATGCAATGCTTGTATGGACAATTCGTGATGCCCCAGGGCTAACACATTTTTGTGGTATGTTATAACATTCAACTGCACTTTAACAATATTTAATTTTATGAAGTAGATATCATGCATGCTTTTTAAATAATCTATTCATCAAATATATAATTATAAAAATTGACATATGTAATTCAATTATATATGATCTTACAGGTCTTCAAAAAAAGGGAAAATTTGCATGTCTAGTTTGTGGTCCAAAGATGAAATTTCATCATTCAACAAGTTTAGGAAAGTAGGTGTTTGATGAGTATAGGCACTTCCTCCACATAAATCATAAGTATTGAACTACTGAAAAACATTTTTTCAATGGGAAAGAAGAGACTACATCAAAACCATGAAGAATGACACCTCACCTATGGAAGTTGGAATAATAGAATTAATCATCAAGGTTATACATTAGATCAAATTGTTTATCTATTATATATGATATGTTTGGAATTTATATTTTTATATTGTGTTTTGTTTACTCATGCTGTAATTGACAATGATTGTCATTGTTAATTTGTTTAACTTATATGCTTCATGAAGGTCATCAATGCATTAATGGCCGGCTTCCACAAGGACTGAAAAGTTATCCCAAACAATTTAGTAGGTTTCCCTACTATGAGAAACTACAAATTGCATTTTTTTGATACAATGCAATCATAAAGAATATAACATAAGCGTTATGGAAAATATTGGATGAAGGGCATGACAAAGAAAAAAATTGTCAAAATTTGTAGTGACATTCAGGTAGCCAATCATGCAATGAAAAATTTCATTCAATTAAATAGCGATGGAGACCAAATTAATATAAGCACCCTTCCTTGGTTATTAATGAAGCAGTAAAATAATGCTATAAAAGAAGTCATACAAAAAATTCAGTTTCCCACAGGATTTGTTACTAACATAAACAATATCATAACAAAGAAAGGTGAATTTGGGTCAAGGATGAAAACGCATGATTGGCATACCTTTATTAAGGTAATTATTTTGGTATATTTTATATATATTTTTATACTGCATGTACTTTTCAGTGTATTATGTTTACTAGTTTTGGAAAAGTAATGAAAATATCATTTAATAATTGTTGCAGTACATTCTACCTCTATCTCTCCCAGAAAACTTTGACAACAATGTCAAGCAAGTCATATATGATCTTGGAAAATACATGAGGTAAGTAATGATATTTTTTTAATTCATTGTATAGATCTTATATTTTCCATTTGTTTTACTTGTTATGTAATATATTATATATTTTTGTTAAATCTCGTTAATATATTTGTGCCTTGAATCACTTGTAGATGGATGTCATCTAAATAAATCCATAAATAAGATATAAATTATTGGAGGAGAAAAATTCCTTGTCTAATGTGTGAAATGAAAAAGTTTCTACCTTCAACATTTTTCAATACACAAGAACACTACCTCATACACCAAGTTGAGGAGATTGAATTGTGTGGACTTGTACACACAAGGTCAATGTGGATGGTTGAGAGGAACTTAAAATTTTTGAAGGCTTTGGTTAGATAAAGAGCACATCCTGAGGGTTCTATGGTGGAGGGATATATGGTATACCGGACCATGGTGTACATTACTGAATATCTTCCTAAGTTCATAGCAAAGATCCATGTAGATTGCATTTGGGATCCCAAATCCATTAACAAATTTGAAGGGGAGTACCTAATGGGGAAAGGTAGATTGAGGAGAGTGAGAGGTAATTATAATATGGTCATGGAGATTAATTAGAATACATTTTACATTGCCTTCAATTGCTTGAAAATAAACAATAGAGAACTAGTCCAAATGAAAGAATCTTCCACACACAAATAGAAAAATAATGGTATTGTATTACTCCAGAAAATAAGTCTTTCACTGTTGAAAAGTATTAAAATATTAAAAATTGTTGATGATCAAATATTACAATTTGAATTTCATATATATAAGAAGAAGACCCAACAAAGGTGTCTCTTTAGATTGTCATTTGGAAAATAATTAAACTACTAATCTTAATTAAACTTATAAAACAATTTAATCTTCTCCTAACATTGACTTAGCCGCAGAGAGATGTTTTTTATACTCCTCCAAGGTATGGGCATCCACATCATGCACTGCATTTCAAGCTTCATATTTGAGTTTTATCATCAATTCCATATGTTTGCATGCTCCATCCAACAATAGCCCTTCTACTTTTACTGTATCCAATGCTTCCTAAAGTATCCTATTGCATTCATCCATCTAATCATCTCGTTCCTTCAGAAACCCATTCTTATCACATAATTTGGGTAATCCCAACTTCATAATATCATCAAACTGTGGGTTTTTTGAGTGTAATTCTTCATCATATTTGTCATGCTTTCTCATGATTTTGTCAATGGCCAAGATGGAATTGGTTTCGGATCCCTCATGTAGTTGCATATCATGTCTCTTAGTATCCAATCTATTTTTTACTCTCCCATGCTCAAGAATGGCTTCATAGTTCTTTTTGTGAACATGCCAAAAATCATCAAGGCATATCTTCAGGTTTGTAAATCTCTTGTGCAACATCATTGCCATAGTGTCAAACTGAAGGTCCTTCATCTTTTCTACTAGTTGTTGGTGTTCTTCTTGCAACTTCTCATATTCATTCTACAACTCTATATTAGTTCCAAAGGTGATCCTCATTCTAGCGTCTTGCATGGCAGTAATTTCCAAATCTGATTTTTCACTTTTCATTTTGTAATAATTTCTCTTTCATCAACTGTATTGTTTGTGCCTTGTTGAATTTGGAAATGCTTATGCCCATGTCTATTGAATCCATAGGGTTATTTTCCCCAACTTTAAGGGTCATCATGTGTCTAAAGGATTTTTCGATATCAATGATCTTTGGCCTTTTGTGAGGTGGGTATAGTGCCATATCAACATTGAATTTCCATCGGGATTGAATCTTGACCCTATGTAAATTTCCTTCACACCCTCTATGTTTAACTTGTATTCTCCTTCCTTGTTATACAAAAAATATAAAAAATTAAAGAGGAAACGAGGTCCCAACTAGGAAATACTATTACACCATCTTCAAGTAACAACTATCTACCCTTTTCAGGGGTCATGTTCTACACTTCACTGTCTATATCATCTTTCAACCTTTTCATCAATTGTTGTTCATTTTCAAGGGTAATGTTTGGGATGGATTCCCTCAACCTTTTTCCTTTGTAATTATATAAAAAAGATTTAAATTCTCTTGATTGAAAAACTCATTATTAGAAATAAAGGATTCATAGGTTGTACGCCTATCATCTTCATCTAAACACAATTCCTTGGCTACTTGTAAGTCCCTGTTAGGGAGTTCTTCATATTCATCATTCATCATCCGAGAGACTATTCTCTACTGTGATTGTGCTTCATTTTCTCCCACAGATTTCTCTTCAGATGAATCATCCATTTCTTGCAACCTTTTTTTTTCTCTAACTCCATGAAATTTTCTATAATCTCCTCTGCTTCTTTGTCTTCTTTGTTCTTAAACACATCTTCCCCCAGTATAGGAACATGGGTGTATCCACAAAGTTTTTTATTTTTCTTACAAGACTGTATGTACCCTTCGGGGTCATAATTCATTCTTTGTGCATACTCCTTTAATTTGAATTCATCCAACAACAAAAAATAATAAGATCATTGGTAATGGGATGCTAGGTTTTCAAGTACATTAATTATAAATTAAGGTCATATACTGTGGTAATTAACTAATTATACTCCATTTGTGAATTTCAATTTTTTTTTATACAGTTGGTCGAGAGTGGGATGCACTACATTTGTACATCGCAAAAAATCTTGATTGGATGACGGTATCGATTGAATGATGTCAACAATCTAGTCACGCATTACTATGGGATGGTGTGGCTTCATTGGTTAAATAAGCTCATCATAATGGAGATTCTCATGTTACACCAAGGGAAATTGATTTAGCATATGGTTTAAGAGATAAACAGGTACATATAAATATATTAATCACCTATATTATCTAATTATTTTCAATTATATTGATGTATATATATGTTGAGTTTTTTTTTCTTTGCATACATTCGGCCAAGAATAAATATGTTTATCAACTGATGATGCAATAATTTTTACATGTTTGACATATTGCAAGTAAAACACCACAAGGCTATTTGGTGCAATGGTCATAAATTTCAGATCAAAAAGTTGGATAACATGAAGAAAACTTGTGATTCTAGGATAATTGCAATCTTTCAGGTGACTAATTTTTCATCTAGAAGTGACATACATCAAGAAGTCTTAGAAAATTGATACTATGGGATTTTGGATGATATACTTGAGTGTGACTTTAAGTCCTTCAAATTAGTTATGTTTTTCATCCAATGGTACAAGCTACAGTTGAATTAAAATGATTCCAAGAGAACTGTTATTGAACATGATAATGGATTTACCATGGTTAATACAAGGCCGATTGAGAGAGCTAGAAATGAGCCCTATGTTCTTCTAAGCCAATGTGAGCAGGTATTTTACTCAAAGGTTCTAGGTAAACTGGGTAGGTCATTTGTTGTTAGACATGATCTAAGAGGAAGGCCGATAAAGTATAATGTGGTGGAAGAAGATACCGAAGAACTAGAAGATGATGTAGACGATGATTAGGATCAATAGTTAGTTGATGATGTTCCTGACAAAGATGTTGAAGAAGAGGAACTAGATCATGATGTTGTAGGAGTTAATGTTCATGAAGATGATATCCATGTGGATGATGACATTATCGAAACTGATATCAATGACGATGATGATGATATGACCAATCCTTACAATGTCAAATCTAGATTGGATGATACAGACAAAGAGTTGGATGAAGAAGAAGATCAATGACATTGAAATGTATGAGTTATGCCATTATATTATCTATTTTATATTTATTTCTTGATAGAATTATATTTGACTTATATGGTTACATAATTAATTCATGATGTACTTTTTAATGTTGTTAATTCATGATGTTACAACTATTGTAGCTCTCCTAGAAATTTCCATATGATCAAATCCTAATTACTCTATGACTATTTATGATTAGATATTATTTGATCACATCTTTGGTTATTTCATTCCCAAAAAATTAGCATTTCCTCATGTTGACCCCGCATAGTGACATGTGAATGGGGCCAATGATGATTTTTTTTCAATTTGTACTTGTATGGAGTGAAACTTGGCATGGTTAGCCTAGATGCATGCATTGACGATATGGGAGGGTTTTGAGGTCTACTCAAACATGAGTTCATGCTATATAAAGGAATCTCATCCTTCCTAATAATTCAAGTTTCCTTATTCTTCGTCATGCTATATAAAGGCATCTCATCCTTCCTAATAATACAAGTTGCCTTATTCTTCATCTCTTTCATATATTATTCTTAACATTTCCTAATAATACAAGTTTCCTGGGGAGTAGGGGTTGGTGCAAGTGTTGATCTTGATCTTCCTGCGCATACATCACATCATCTGACCCCATCATCCATGCCTATATTATCAACTGAAATGTCGGCAACACATAGCATGCAGGCATCGGTTAGTGCACCTTCTGGCAGTGAACACATGCGAGAACATGCGTTAGGACATGTACATGGGGATTGTAGAGGCCACTAGTATTGGTGATGTTTTAGCAACATTTCCTGGATCTTCCCATATTCCTCGTACAAGAACATTGCCGGTCACATTTGTGGTGATCGAGGATTTCATTCTCATAAAGATAGAGAAGGTCACATGTAATTTAAAATGTTTTAATTATTATTATATATAATCCAATTGAAATTTACTTATTGATCACTCTTTTTAGACTAATGATCCCATGATCATTTTGCAAGAAATGATGTTTTTTATAAACATCTAAATGATTTTACATTGGAGATATTCGGGCCCACCATATGTACATGGTGGAATGCCCAAAATCAAGATTTAAGAGATTAGCTCATTAACCATTTAGTTGTGTTGTTCAGTAATAACACATTCAATAGAACCAAGGTCCTTAAGAAAGTTGGTACCTATCTAAAGTATATGAGGGACCAATATAGGTCACATTTAGAGAAGAAAAAAAAGTACAAGCATCCCCCCATGATTCCAGAGAGGGAGTGGAAGGACCTAGTGTCAGATGGAAAGGAGAAGACTGAACAGAAAAAAAAAACCATTAGGCCAAGGAAGGTATGTGATACTATCAACAATGTAATTATATACTGATTACTCTTTCTTTTTACATAATCTAACGTATTTCAAACTTTTCATAGACTTTCTAAAACATCAAAGGCAATAAAGGAAAGACTAGAAAAACACAGGCAACACAAAATTGGCTTTGGTGGTTATATGAAATTAGCTGCACGAATTATAAGTATCAATAAATAAAATATTGCATCTAAATAATAAATTTCAAACAATTTTGGTTTTATCACACCATTGAAGTAAAATTCATGATCTAATGCAAAAATGCAGGGCTCTGAATTCAATAGAGTGCCCACAAAAGAGGACCTGAATATTGCCTTCCAGCAAGGCTATGAAGCCGTGGCTGAATGCCTAAGACTCTTGACTGGGAAAACATAAGCTTCCACTGCATCTGACATGCAGGTAAATAAACTCAATGAAGTTTATTTAAAATTGAATACTCGTGCAATCTATTCAATATTAATTTCCACCATAAAGTAATTGTAGACACTTAAAAATGACCTAGGCTTGCAAGCTCTATTTTTACCACTTTCATCCTAGCATAATTATGACATTTAATTATGTCCTAGATTCACATTCAACTATTAATTAAATAATTCATTGTTGTTTAATTAATTCATATCTCTTTTATTCTTCATGATTATTAAATAAATAAATTTTATTTATTTATTAAATATGTCATTAATTGTCTAAGTCTTCCCTTAATTAAATAAATTTTTTAATTTATATAATCAACCTTCTTCAGTCATTTCTTCCTGATTATTAAATAAATAAGTTTTATTTATTTAATATGTTACTAATTGTCATAATTAAATGAATGAATCAATTTATTTAATTATTGATCATATCTGCTAAATTAAATAGTTATCTTTAATTATTTAAATTGACAAAATTAATATTCCTCTCATTTTAAATAAATGAAATTATTTAAAATGTCATCACAATCTTAACTAACAGTCCATTTTGGTAAATAATCTAAAAAAGATTATTTAGTTGTCTCACAAAATCCATATTTTGATATTTAATTCAAATTGGTAGCTTTCTTCCAAAAATCAAATAAAGCAAGCAGGTTCTTGATTTTATCAAATTTGCTTTTCAGTCCATCTTTTATCTGTTTTTTCAAATCTCACAAAGCAAGGTATCTTTATCTTCTTAATTTTGAAAAAATTTATTTTTGAAATTAATTATCTCATCTTTTCTCCACCGCTGATCTGATTTTCTCAGATGACATCTTGACTACTCACTTAATGATTTTACCCTAATCCTGATTAGGGATTATCATATTGAATCTCATCCTCTGATTTTAGGTTTCTGTCAAAGGTTGATCTCATCCATCTATTCAAAATTACGTTTTCTATAAAATGACAATTTTGTTCACAATTTAGGGACCACTTTATTATTATAGGCATTATAGTCATTTATCATTATAGTCATTTATCATTTATCATTGGCATAGGCATAGGCATAATTTTACTGAAATCCTTCAAAACTTGCATAGGACAATGGCATAGTCAAATTGCTCACACACGCGATCTGAGGGCAATCATATGCTACAAATTAGAAGGTGCTATGGAGGTGAATCAAGGAAGCTTCAATGAGGAATCAGGTATAATCATTCTTGTTTAGTTTTCATTGTGCTTCATATCTCTTTGGGTTTTATTATTGTGCTTTCAATTCATTGAATCTAATCCTAAAAATAACCCTTAGTTACGGTAATTATGTACCTATTTGTTTTAAACAGGCAAGCAATGATAATACTGCACATTACATTGGAATGCAGCCTAGTGAGGGTGGAGCACAACCTGAAGATGAAGGTCATGGTGTGCATCTCGGTACTAGATGTATTCATGCGCTATACAAAACACAGTATGGATTAATAGAATTAAACATCTTTAATAGCAATTGGTGTATTAATTGATGTAACCTTTCATGTTTCAACTTTAGAGAATGTAGAGCATGATCAACATGTTGAGCATGATCAAGCTAGACAAGATCAGGAACATGATGTGGCCCCATCAGGTAAAGAGGACCACTCTGATGTTCTTTTAAACATATTTAATTGCAATTGGTGTATTAATTAATGTAACCTTTCGTGTTTCAACTCCAGAGGATTTAGAGGGTGTTGAGCATGTTGAGCATGAGGCTAGAAGACAAAATCAGGAACATGATGTGGCCCCATCAAGTAAAGAGAACCACTCTAATTTTCTTTTAATTAATGAAATACTTGTAACAATAATAATAAAACATAACAATTTAACATTTCTTTGTTATTGCAGTAGACCCCCCTTGCAGTGGCCTCCACATCATGAGTACATGAATAGGCATACATTAAGATCATGAGCAGAGGGCAGAACAACTGAAGGGGGGATAGATGATTTAGAAAATGATACTCCACTTCCTTTTTTAGCTGCAAAAAAGAAATAAAAAAGTGATTGTAATCATATTATGACAACCATATTTTTGATAATATGTAAAAATTGAAAGAATGAATGTTATATGTTAGTGAATGAATGTGAATATGTTAATGAATGAATGTTATATGTTAATGAATTAATGTTATATGTTATTAATGGATGAATGAATGATTAATTTTATATGATAGGGTATGGGGAATTGAGAGTGATGTGAGGGGGGAGGGGCCAAATGAGCTTCCATTGTCACATGGTTGGCCCTATTAAGTAGAGAATATTAAATTATTCTCGAAACAAAGAGAAGATCAATAAGGTAATGCACTTTTCAATATTTCATTATGCTTCACTTTTAAGCTTATGTGATTTTCATTAGTTCTCTTTGCTTCAATATGTTACCCTTTGTACTTATTTTACTTTTTAACAAATTTCATATGTTACCCTAGATGACAGCTTTTGTAGGGGAAGCTATCCACAGATGGATCCCACATCTGGGGATATATGAGTTTGTCTTAGAAAAACTTGGGATGTACTCATGTAGCACAAAAACAAAAGAGAAGAGCCCAACCATTTCAGCACAAGAACAATTGGCTTGAGAATGGTACGTGGTTCGAACTAGGTCTGGGTATGAGGGGTCTAGGAGAGATCCTTGTAACACAACTAGTATTAAATCATTAAACATATAGATATTTTAATTATGTGGTTAATGCTAAAATAATCCACAATTCACTATGTGATGAGTAGTTAGTGATGATTTCATGCCATTGTTTGGTAGGTTATTGATTCTGCAGTTGCTCCCAATAATCATCTCTAGTTGCTTACATGCCATTTGATCCATAGGAGGGGCACCTTTCAATCTGAGTAGCAATTTTATAGATGATTCTCTTATTTAGTGACCAATCGAATAAGTGAGTGGATGGATTGCTCCTCATAATCGCCTATCATGTGCTTCATGCACTGATGATAAAATAATTTCATTGGATAGAATTAATATAGTTATGTATTATATGTTGCTGGTTTGGTTTTTGGTTTGGGTTTAACTTCTATTTTTATTCACCCAGGTATCATATGAGAAAGCACACACATATTTTTCTAGAGATCCATCACAAAAGTGACCTTCTCTCTCTCTCACACACACACACACTCACTTTCTTGCTCTCTCACACACACAGCTGACCAAAAATAGAATGTACTATTTGGAAATCATTAGTTGGGGATTTAATTTCTATTTGAACTCAATTGTAATTAGGTGGGCTTTATACATTGTGGGAACAATACTTGTTTTGATTCGTGAGCTTGGTGTGTAGTTCAATGATGGCATCAACATACTTGTATGTTGTCTTTACACTAAATTTTTCCTATAAAATGTTAAGAACATATTTTACTTTATTCCACTATGAGAGAAGAAGGTGACTATTAGATTTTTTCCCAAGGAGATCTTCACATATTTGAAATTTTACCATAAGTCTTCCATTTTTTCATTCACACCTATCTCAACTATTAAAATCAATTTTGTGATTAATTATTTCAAATTAGTAGACAATTTTTTACTTTTTGATTGGTTAATGAGGGTTTTTGTAGGGATTCCACAACCTTAAGACACAAATTTGGGTCCCTAGTTTCCATGTGTGGGTTTTCAACAATATGCCTATATGCTTTGGGACTTGCATTATTGTAGGTCATGTGAGACATATCCAACAATTTCTATGGTAGTTTTTTCCTGAGTCTTCATTACTAGGTCTTCTACCATTGTTCTTATATGCTATTTACTCACTATATGTATCCAAGACCCATTGGTCACACATTTCAAATTGAAGAGATATAACATATCAGATAAGCAGTATCTATGTCACCCCAATCATGTTTTATGCTTATATTGGCATGATACAATATATCGGCACACCAACTACCAAGCTTCACCTAATAAAAACATTGCAAGAATGGCCTACATGAATGAGGAAGCACATTGTACAATATCGACATAGGAACATTGCATTCATACTGATTGGCAAAAGAAATTGGGTTGTATATTTTGATTAAAAAGGAACAAATAGAGAATGTAGCACCATAAGAAATGCATAGAAACATAACTTATGAAATTTTCCCTAACAAAATACTCATCGGCCATCGAAAGCCTAACAAGTAACAATTTTGATCTCATATACTACTCCGATGAAGATAAAAGGATCGTATCGGGGATACATTCTTTTTGTTCTACCAATGGGTTATTGAAGAAAGTAAAAGATAGACTCACTCAGGATTTTGGCATGAGGTACACCAATATATTTCATTTCAGGAACACATTCATATCAAAACAATAGAAAATAGACTGCCTAATGACACATCTTACACCAATAACAGTTAGTTGTGAACATATCTCAAGTTGCGCCAACATAGTGGATAAAATAAGGCACCATTAGTGAAAGTTGTGCTAATGGAATTTATCAGTGGGAGTATCACCATTGAAAGTAATGAATAACTTTTGGCCCAAAAGAATGAAGTCTCTTCGATAAGATTACATCAGATAAGCTACACCAATAAAGGATGCAAGGAAAGACAAATACTTGTCAAAGTGACTTATATCGAAAGATGCATCGGCCAAATTATTCATGCAAAGAACAAAACCCATACATATAACCATGTTAGGGAGGGAAGATGTTTGAACGAATATTTAAAAAAAAAAAATTGCAGTGCTTCATCACAATTTCAATGAACATAGCCCGACGAACCACAAAAATTTGTGACAAGGTTGTTGTACACGCGAAGTAGTTTTCATCGTAATGGCAACGATAGTTTGCTCCACCTCATCAGAAAATGGACAAACATTTGGTTTTTTTTGACACTTTCAAATGGGCGTTCTGCAACGTTTTGCGTCGATAGATGGATGAAGTTACATTGATTTTGCGATGGACACTACCAACATTTTCCATGGTGCTAACTAACGATGCTAGGTCGTAGTTTCGACGTATAAAAATTGGTCGTTAAAGCGATGAGATTTAAATTAGTGATGCGTCAATAAGTCGACAATATTTTATCGATATGTCACCAAACATTCATTAGAATTTGTAGTCAAATGGAGTAGTGAAAAAGAGATTGTGAGTCTTTAAGGAATTCATTGAGGTGAATAGATCACTAAGTTGAGGAAGAATGCATTTCAACCAATTTATGATTGTGAGGTAGTTGAAAACCTTGTAGCCAAATCTTTGAATTGAGGTAGTTGCACCGAATTCAAGGGGAGATATTCCACCAAGGAGAATGCTTGTTATGATGAATGTCATTAGAAGAATGGATAAAATGTTGGAAATTATGCACAAGATGTGAGTTCAATTAGATGCAATGGAAGAAGACTGAAGGAAAGGCCTAAGCCCTAGGGATGAGGATGAAAGTGATGATGAAGCATATAATGTTGTGAATAAATTTGCAGAAGCCCTAGGTGAAGAAGAAGAATCAAATCAAGTAAAGATGTTGAAAATAAATTTAAATATTTGGAAAAGACCTAGAGTTGAAATTCAAAATTATGCAAGAAATTTGAATCTTGAAGAATTGATTGATTGGATCAATGAAATGGAAGAATACTTTGAATATGAAGAAATTGAAGATCCAGAAAGAGTTAGATTTTAAAAAAAAAGTTGAAATTTCATGCTACTTTATGGTGGAAAGAAGTTCAATTGGATAGAAATAGAAGAGGAAAAGAGAAAATCATAAAAGGGGATAGAATGGTCACCAAGTTGAAGAATCAATTCATACCAATTGATTATGAACTTGAACCGTTGAAAAGATTGTAGAACCTAAGACAAAAAGAGACATTTGTGAAGGAGTATAATGAAGAATTCGACAAGATGATAATTAGAACTAGGCATAGTAAAGAAAGCAAAGAAAAGGTTGCAAGATACATCAATGGACTGAGAAAAAATATTCAAGAAGAATTGAACCTGGTAAATATGACATCAGTTGAAGAAGCATATCAGTTTGCATTGAAGGTGGAAGAGAAGCTAAACAAGAAGTTTGAACAAAGGTAGAGAAGTGCAAGAGGAAGATTCCAGAGGAGCATATCACAATACAGAGAAAGAAGACTCATACATAGAAGAACAAAGATATAAAACCCTACCGGAGTGAAGAAAAGGATGCTAATTCATATCGCAAAGGAAGAGAAGATAGAAATTTCTATCACACCAATAGAGGAAGTCATAATTCTTACCATAATGAAGGATACTCAAGAGATGAAGGGAGATCTGAGAGAAGAACATTTAAAGGAACCTATTTCAAGTGTGGAGGTGAAGAACATAGAGCATTTGAGTGTCATCAAGGAAGTACTAGAAACAAACCCAAGCATACTAGAAGAGCAACCTATGTGGACAAAGAGAATGTTGAATCCCCTAATTTGGCTAGGAAACTTGAGAAAGGTGAATCATTGGTGATGAGAGATTTCATGCATGAAGAAGTTATTGAGGAACCACCACAAATGAAAATTATCTTCAAAACAAGATATAAGTCTAGAGGAAAGGTGTGTAAAGTTGTCATTGATAGTGGTAGCACTGATAACCTATTTTTAGAGGAGATGGTAACCAAGTTAAATTTCGAGAGATTGAAACATCTGAACCCCTATGGGATAATAGGGATTTAAGATAATCATAAGATATTAGTGAATGAGAAATATTTGGTGAAATTTCACATTAGAACATATAGGGATGAAGTATTATGTGATATTACACATATGGATGCTTGTCATTTACTATTAGGAAGACCATGGAAATATGATAAGAAATCAATTCATGATGAAAGAAGGAATACTTATACTATGACTTCAAATGGAAAAATAATTAAGTTAATACCTTTAGAAGAAGGAGATAATACTAAAGTTTGTAACATTGCCAGACTATGTTTGGTAGATGAAAGAAAAATTCTTGATGGATTGAGGCATGAGAATATTTTTTTTGTATCGATCCCAAAGAAAGGGGATAGTTTGGAGACACCTAAGGGTGAAGATCCACCACAAATAGAAGTGGTAGAATTATTGACAGAGTATGAAGATATCATGTCAAAGAATATACTAGATGGATTGCACTAGTCTGGAGTATCAGTCATCATATAGATCTAATATCCGAGGAAAGTTTCTAAACAAGGTAGCACATAGAATGACACTAGTAGAGAATGTAGAGTTGAATTGATAGATACAAGAATTTTTGAGGAAATGATTGATCAAAGAAATATTGAGCCCATGTGTAGTACCTATTGTACTTGCAACAAAGAAAGATGGAGAGTTTAGAATGTGTACATATTCAACATCAATCAATAGTATCACTGTCCAGTATATATTTCCATTTCCAAGGATGGATGACATTATGGACTATTTGAGTGGAGAAAATTATTTCACAAAGATTGACCTAAAGATTGGTTCCTAGATCAGAATAAAAGGAGATAAATGGAAGACTACATTTAAGACTAATTAAGGATTGTATGAGTGGTTAGTAATGCCTTTTGGATTGACCAATGCACTGAGAACTTTCCCATGTGAGATTGATGAATGAGGTATTGGAGAAATTATTAAGTAAGTTTGTCATTGTTTACTTGGATGATATTCTAATTTTTTGTAAGAGTAGAAAAGAACATTTATTGTACATCAGACAAGTATTACAGAGGTTGAGAGAAGAGAAGTTGTTGATTAATGTCAAGAAGTGTAACTTTATGAAGATAGAGTTAGTGTACTTGGGATTTGTTATTTCTATTGAAGGATTAAAGATGGACCCTAAAAAGTTTAGAGAAATTGTTGATTGGCCTAAACCAATAAATATTAGAGAGGTGAGATCATTCCATGTATTAGCAAGTTTCTATCAAAATTTTATCACGAGATTTAGTAGCATTTATAATTCCATGACTAAGACAATGAGAGGATACAAGAAGGGCTTAAAGTGGAGATCTAGAGCACAAAGAAGTTTTGAATTGTTGAAGTAAAAGGTGAAAGAACAATTGGTGTTAGCATTATCAGATTTCAACAAAGTTTTCCAAGTTGATTGTGATGCAAATGGAAATGTAATAGGAGCATTGTTGAGTTAGGAAGGAATACCTATAACTTATTTTAGTAAGAAGTTGAATGATTCCAAAGGAAGATATTTAGTTTATGATCAAGAATTCTAGGCCATAGTTCAAGCCCTGAAGAAATGGAGACATTAATTGTTTCCTAAGGATTTTGTGTTGTATACAAATCATCAAGCTTTATAGTATTTAAATAGTCAAGGAAAATTGAATCAAAGACATATGAGGTGGGTTGTTCTCTTGTAGAGTTATACATTTGTTTTGAAGAATAGGAGTGGAAATTCAAAGAAATTTGTAGATGCATTGAGTAGATGAAGGAATTTTCTAACAGAGATGAGAGTAGGAGTAATGGGTTTTGAAGAACTAAAGCATATGTATGAGGATGATGCAGGTTTTGGTGAATTTTGGAAAGCATGTAAGGAACTAGTAGTAGTAGATCAGAACCAATGGTTGGAATATTTCATTCAAGAGGCTATGTTTTTCAATGGAAATCAGTTGTGTATTCCAAGGAGTTCAATGAGGGAGAATTTGATCAAAGAAAAGCATAGTGGAGGACTACAAAATTTCAGAGTGGATAAGACAATAGCTTTAGTGAGTGAACATTATTTTTGGCTAAAGATATATAAGGATGTAAGGAAGTATGTTTAGAGTTGTAGAATTTTTTATGTTGCAAAAGGGAGTTGTTATAATATTGGATTGTGTGACCTTTGATAGTACTAGAGAGACATTGGGAAGATATAAGCATCAATCTCATATTGGGATTTCTAAGAACATAGAGAGGATATGATTCTATAATGGTAGTAGTGGATATATTTTCTAAAATGGCACATTTCATTCCCTGTAAGAAGACTAATGATTTTGTGCATTTTGTTGACATATTTTTCAAGGAGATTGTGGGATTGCATGGATTACCTAAGAGTATAGTTTTATATAGAGACACCAAGTTCATTAGATACTTTTGGAGGACATTATGGAAGAAAGTGAAGATAGATTTGAAGTTCAGTTCAACATATCACACATAGAAAGATAGAAAAATAGAAGTGGTGAACAAAAGTTTGGATAACCTATTGATATGTTTAGTTGGAGACAAAGCATGAAATTGGGACATAGTTCTACCGTGAGTTGAATTTGCATACAATAATTCAGTGAACCAGAGCATAAGGAAGACACCATTTCATATTGTGACAAGAGTAAATCCTAGATGATTTTTAGAAATAAGAGACATTAATATGGAGAACAAAAGGATTGTAGAGGTAGAATAGTTTGTATATTTTATGGAGGCATTCCATAAATAGGTCGGAAAGCATTTGGAAGACATGAATAGTAAGTATAAGGAGAAGGTGGATGAGCACCGGTGACATAAGGAATTTGTTGTTGGAGATGAAGTAATGGTACATCTAAGGAAGGGGATATTTCCAGTGGGAACATATAATAAGTTGAAGATGAGGAAGTTTGGGCCGTGTAAGAATCTAAGGAATTTTCATTTTGGAAATGCATATGAAGTGGAGCTATCAGAGATATTGGGTATATCACCTATTTTCAATATTGCAGACATATATGAGTATCATAAAGGACAATCAAGTGGCAATAGAAATGAAGTGGATTTTAAGGAGTAGTTACCACATCAATAATTGGAGGATATTGAGAAGATTTTGGATACCACAACCAGAAGGAGCACTAGAAACAAGCAATACAAGTAATTTCTTGTGAAGTGGAAAGGTAGACCAGTAGAAGATTCATCATGGATTTCTTAGGCTGAGGTGGACTATCTTGGTTTTCCTCTTAGCCCTAGAAAGTGAGGGACTCACTTTTCTTCCAACCTCGGGTGTTTGATGGAGGAGCATCCCTAGTTGTAAAGAAATCATGTATCAACCAAAAACATTTCTTTTCTTGTATTTCAGTTTGTATAAGTTTTAGAATTTTGTTCCAAATTTCATCATAGTATTTATTATTAGCTTACACAATAGGATATATCATCTACACATTGACATCTATCACATATCCATATTTCAGGTCATTTTCATTTGTCTACTAAAAGTTATCGCTCTCAAAATTTTACTATATTTAGTAGTTAGAGAATTTGAGGCCAACTTGGTCTGGATTTCTTAAAATAACCTATTCTAGATCATGTAGAGCTTAATGGGACATCATACAAGAATTTTGGGTCTAAATGGATCTATCTTGGAGGTTCATAAGTCATCTCATTTTGTGCAAGACTATCTTTTCATATTTTGAGGCCAACCTTCATGTATGATTCATTCATCAGGATTACGAACCTTTTTGGCTGATACAGACCTTCATTGGAGCTTAAGAAGCATATTTATAATCATTTGTAACTCATAGGAAGTCAGTAGTTTCAAAAGTATGTTTTAGATTCATTACATTTTTGCATTAACCCTTCAGGGACTATAATAAGGCCTTTGGCTAGTTGTAATGTTGAATGCCCTTGCGGCAAGCCTGTGAGCTCTAGGTATTTGCCCATGAGGTATATGTTGCATGCCAGATTACCAATTCAATAAAGAATCATATTTGTAGATTATTCTTGATTAAATTAAAATAGGGTAATTTATTCATGTTACTAGGGTTTGAGCAATATTTCTATAGCCTTTAATGATCTTCTGTAACTTCTTTCCTACCTAATCTTGAAGTTTGAAAGTAGAATTATGGCATGTAGGTGAGTTTTTGTGAAGATGACAACTTCTTGAAAACTTTCAAAACTTTGTCTTTAAAGGATCTTCAAACTGTAATTCACCTAGATCTACAAACACAGATCAAGAGAGAAAAATGTTGTTTTGTTAGGGAATAGGGGCTTCCCTTGGTCAAACCCCATTTTGGTAATTAAACCTTGAAATGAAATAGAAAATCATGAAAGAATGATGAATGAACAAATGCAATGATTCTATTCACAAAAACCTTTAAATGAAGGTTGCAAACTTGTGTGAAATGGCTTCAATGGATGTGGATATTGACTCTTGATTGAATGCTTAAAGATTTGTCTTGAATTCTTGCTTGAATCATAAAATCCTATATCAAAAATGTTATCTCACAAACACACATGATGCATGAAGACTTTGACATGATGCTTGAATCTTGAATGTTGCTCCAAATTCTTGATGATTTTCTCTTGAATGCTCTCTTGATCATAAATTTTCTATAATTCTTGAATACTTGAAATCTTAGATGACTTGAAAATTTTCTAGGAGAAATTATGTGAAATAACCTTGTATTTATACTATTTTATTCCCAATTTCCCAAAATTACAACACTACAAAACAACATTAGATCTAGGATAATAAAATCTCACCAAGAATTTGAATTAAAATAGGTCTAAGTTAAAGCCAAACTCATATGCTAGGTTGGGTGTATGAGTGTGGCTCCAACATGTGACACATATTTTGAGAAGTTTTAAGCTCAATGTAACATTTGAAATTAGGTTCTGAGACCTAGGTGGGACCTATATACCCAAAGGGGTGAATGAGTCCCAGATCCATAGATCTGGAACACATAGCAAAAAACATTAAATTATGATTTTTCATTTGCTAAATGTCAGGAGTATCCTTAGAAAAATGCATTTAATTAGGCTTGTGGATGCAAAATAGGACTAATTAAGGCATAAATGAGGTAAATTTTAATTAAAAGGGCCCAAAACTTAATGTGAACATGTAAGACATGTTACAACACTAAATTAAGGCATCATTTAGATTTTTTTATTAATTCCCAAATTAAGTGAGGAAAAGGGATACTTTTTTCGTTACTACATTTAGCCTACACTTTAGTGATAGGATGACCTTGCATCAAACTCACACTAAAGTAGAAAAATTTGTATCAAAAGGGGTCCAAGTGTACCAATGCTAGTGAGATAGGATAACGATGATCAAGCATGATGATCATGCCCCCAGGATTGAGATCCTATGGAAAACCAACATAGGAATAAAAGAACACACATGTGAATGATGGATGAAGTGACAATAAGATACAAGAATACAGTTCCAAATACATAAAGAAGAAAGAAAAAAGAAAAAGAGGGTGGATCAATCCTTGACTATTTGTCCAACTCGATGTGGAACAATTCTAAGCTATTGTTGATGCCAAAATTTGACGAGGTAACAAAGTCTTATGCAAAAACTCAGTTTAAGGGGGACCTTTTCCGCTAAACTGAGTAACCTCTAGATTTTAGAGAAGCTGGCTTCTTCTATAATGGGGTTTGGAAAGGGAGAAGGAAGCGGATATAATAAAGTAAAGTCTAACCTAAGGCTATGTGCAGAGATTTGCTGATGGGAATGATAAATCATAGATTTAAGGGCCTAAATAGTGTTGTTGTATTCCAAAACATCAGAGACTTAAGATTATAGCATAGACAATTCATTTATTGACATAAAATAATGTTGCATACATTCTCACTACTAAGAAGAGTCATTAGACATGATTTAGGTAAGTAAAATTGTATCCAACATATATAGAAGTTCTTCAAATGAAGTGTCAAGATAGTATAAAGCACAATTCACAGTTTAATCAAAAGCGTGAAAAATAGAAAGGCTGAATAATTGGTAGAGTCTGAAAGCTTTACAATTTAAATAAACAAGTAATAGAGGCCTAGTGCCTTTTTCTAAAACCAACATGTTTTTCTCCAAATTTTGGACCCTTTCTCATCAACAGAGAAAGTATATATAGTAGGAATTTACCTCCCACCGCTTTGGAGAAAGAAATAGAAAAGATCTCACGATCCTCTACAATGATGCCTGAATCAAAATATTCCCAAGGCCATTACAACAACATCAAGCCAGAACACATCATCCAGTTATCCCGGGCACAAGTGCATTCTCTGTAATGATGGCGGTGGTCCCAACCAGGCTCGATCAGACAAGTGTCATCCATTGCTATGAATGATTATGACAAGTAGCAGCCAATAGCTTTATTTAGTTCATCCAACCTATCACCCGCATAACAGATCAGTTGTTAGGCACCTAGTAGCCTTTCATTGCCCGCATGAACCATTCTCCCATCGCTGCCGACGAATTGCGAAAATGCAACATGTGTCAAATGGGCTGAAAACCTTATCACAGTAGAGGGAACGCTCCATCAATTGGGCATAAAAGACGCATGGCAACATTTCACTGCCCTAGTTGCTATTTCATCCCCACGCTAAAAGATTTGTGAGCGGTTGCCACATAGCAATATGTGAGGCCCACCAACACCTTTTAGGAATGAAAACTTTGTGGAAGCATTTTGCAGCCCAACGAGGCCTCTAGGGAACAAGGAACAAAAGTATCCCGTAACCACAAAATGTGGAAGCACAGCAAAGCCTCCCAGGATTTGAAAGGAATGTCGATACCTGAAGCTGTGAAGAGTAGATGCGCAAAGCGGCAGATCAAAACTTTGATAAAAAGCTGAGTAAACTCGGCGATGCATAGGCCAACGCACACACAATAGAAAAAGATAAACCCAAAGGGAGCTGCTCAAATATTTATTTAATAGCTATTTTTCAAAAAAAATATTTGTACAAGTGGAACACAATGTTCACTATGCAAAAAAAATGCACACTCACATGGGCTAGTGGAATCTGGTATTGACTAGGTGTGCCCCCAAAGAGGTGAGACACACACATGCATGATTGGTATGCTCTCACACACACAAGCAAGTGGCTATGAGAAAGGCATGCCTAGGGTCAGATCCCATATGTACTAACCATACCAAATCTATACCTCTTGATAACTTTGATAAGCTACCACAAAAAATGAAAATATGGGATTCATGAGGCAATAAAATTTTTGTATAATAACACCCATGAACAAAAAGGATGGCTCCACAAGAAAGCAAAGTGTGTTATGCAAGGTGGCCATATAACGATTATTGTAAATGTGAAATAGTGTAAGGTACATTTAGAGGGGTTTTCCTTAGTTTAAATAAGGTCTCAACCTAGGGAACATTATGCCTAATGTCTCCAAGAGAGGACCAATCGAAGAATAGAATATTCACAACTTAGGGAATGCACTCCGCTTAGAATTTCCACTAAGAGGAATATAATATGCTAAGAGAGATCACACTCTTGAAGGAAATCATTCCCAATGTCATTAGAAAGAGAAAGAAACATCCCATGAAGTAAGAGGACCACACAATGAAACATGAGTTATAATTAAAATTTAAAATAATAATGCCAATGTATGCCCCCACTTTAAAGAAATTTCTAAATATCATGTTTTGAGAAATTAATTTAAAGTAGAAGAATACATGAGAGCTTATTCAGAAAGCCCTATTCCAAACGAAACTACATCATGAATAAAGGGTTTCCCCAAAAATTTAATGCTAAACATAGAAAAAAAAGTACATCACATGCTATCCTACTTAAGGAATATCATCCACATCCCAAGCTTGCTCCTATATATACATGGAAGTTGGTCAATTATCCAAAAGAGACAATGGAAAGTGTCATATGAGGAAAAGGCTTCCTAACCCCTTGCCCCCACTTAGTACAGGACAAGTATGAGCCAATATGATTGATGAGAAACATAATAAAATGAAAATAAATTTCAATTAGAAGAAATAGGTGCTTCAACACAAGGAAGAGCACCATATTCATTGAGATGTTGAATTTTAGTACCCAAAGCCTTACATTTGTTAGAAGAATGATCACGAACTCTATGATATTCACAAAATGAACTTGTGATATGAAATTTCTTTCATGTTCTTGGAGGGAGAGATATTAAATGATCTTGGAGGAGTCTCAACAAGATACTCTCTTGATTAATAGTAGAAGATGTCCCTTTATTTTGTGACAAAGATATTTCTTTCTTAGTACAAGGTGTCATACTTACACAAGAATCTTTAGATTGTGAGAAATTGTGCTATCCTTTATACAAGGGTCTAAAATCTAACAAATTCAAATCATTAGTGTTTTTTGTGATGAAATTGATATTAAGTGAGGATTTCTTTGATTCTTTTGTTTCTTTAAAAGGACAATAGCCAAGACCACTAGTGGTTTCTTGTGTGTTAGACTATATGGGGACATGGATACCTTGTTCTCTAGCACCACATCCTTTTTTGCTATAACCAAGTTGTGTCATAAGTTCTTAACTTCTTCCATAAATATTTTTTTGTTCTTTTGGATTCGGTGGTTGCTCATAATCAACTTCATCAAAGTTTGTTGTGTAATTTGATTCTCTTTCTAAAGTGGTTGAGGTGATGCTTTTGAAGGTTCATCTAAATTTTGTGTTGACATTACCATTGGTTCTTTTTTCTTTTCAGGCTCTTTTTTTATGTTCTTGTATTCACCCATGAATGTAGGTGTGTAGTCTAAGGAACCCCAATCATCTTCCAATAAGTTTGTGACTTCAATATTCATTTTTTTTTATTTCTCTTGCATTGGATCCACTTGTATGGTTGGTGTCAATGTTTTCAAAGGATTTCCTTGTTTTTCTCAATGTTCAAACAACTATCCAGTTTAGGATCGACATTGATTGTATACACTTTATTGTTGTAGACATACTTCATTAGATGATGAAGACTTGAAGGCACCACATGCATCTCATTTATCCATGGTCTTCCTAAAAGGAGATTATATGTAACATAATGAGGCATAACATGGATTTGGGTTTATAATGTGGCCTTTCTAGCTGTAATAGGTAATGTGATCACACCAAGTTGTTTTTTTACTATGCTGTCAAATCCTTGAATTGATAAGGAATCATATTCAATTCTTGATTTATCTATACCAAGCTTATTCAAAAGGGTTACACTAAAAACATTAAGAGTTGTGTCATTGTAAACAAGGGTTCTCTTTATCCCAGTTGTATTATATATAGCTATTATCATGAAAGTTTCATTTTGTTTTTGCACTTCCAAAGGAGGTAACTCAGTTTGGTGAAAAATAATGTCAGCATTCATTCCTTGAATCAAGGCTGCTATGTCATTCAATTGCACATTAGGAGGGACAGGAAATTTTTGTAAAGCACTTTGAATCATGTTATGATAATGAGATGAGTCTTGAATAAGATCCCATAAGTATATCGGGTATGTGCAGGATCATCATGGAAAAAATAGGCCCTTTAGTGGCGAAAAATTTAGAAAAATTAGAGTTAGGCAGCTTGACATAAAAAAAATTGAATAAGTTATCTATATTATTTAAAAAATATGTAAGAATAGAATCTGCAGAAAATTGAATGTAGTTTCTAAACTACTAGGTTTATTTTTAAAAAAATCTATTTGGTAAAATTTGAAATTTCAATGTAGTAGTACTTAAATTTCAGGGAAAAAATAAGAAGTAGGTGTTTGTTTGACCACCCTAACCACAAGAAAATGATAAGACTCATGTCTGGATGTGATGCAAATTTTTTTGTCTTTTTTTTCCAAGTAAATAATTTATTATAAATTTTTTATTACAACTTTTAAAAAATATGAAAACTCGTATGTTTGACCACCTTAACTTGGTCAAAACTTCATGAAATTCAATTTTTTTTTAATCCTATAGTATACGAAGCATAGAATGTGATGCATGTTTTAGATTAAAAAAATGTGATATTGTATGAAAGCTATAGATGTTTTTCAATTAGCCTATCAATTAGGACTTTAGTCATAACTCAAATAGAAAATGAATAATAATTATTTATTAAATTAAAATTAAAGCATAATTTATATTGGTGGAAAGCTAAGAATCTCCTCTAAAAACCCTTTTTGTTTCATCAATTTTGGGTAAAAAAAAGTCGTCAGCCATATACCCTACACATACCCATCATATCACCACTTTTTGGCCCATCATGATCCTGCACATACCCTATCTTAAAAAGAGTATTATTTAGTTGTTAAAGAAGATTCTACTCATTTCCATTATGTAAAGGAAAATGAGGTGTTGAACAAGAAAAATGAGAGGGGGGTTAATCAATTGTCACCGATTTAAACTTTAATTCATTCACCAAAACTAATCCTTAACATTTCTTAACTGATTAAACATAAAATATTAGTGCATAAATTGAAAACCATCAAATAAACATAATAACACCAAATTTACATGGAAAAACCAACAAGGGAAAAACCACGATGAGGATTACCTCACACTATAGAGAATATCAAAAATGATTACAAGAGGCTCACTGCCAAAACAAGGAATCACTATCCGGGTTAGGACTCACTGTCCAACAAGGCTAACAACCCAAAAGGATCACTACCACAAATTTACAAAGAAGATAGAAGAGAAAAATTATGAAGAGAAGACAATATCAATGCAACAAAGAAATCCACCATAGTTTTCTCAACCACTTGCAAACATGTGTGAATGATAGATTACGCCTTCAACTCATTGCATCTAGAAATTCAGCATTTAGGCTTCACACTAATCTACAACACTTGCATGACACACACTTACTGATTCACATCAATCTCAAATCTATCTGCTATATTTATTTGCACTTATCTCTCTTTTCTATTTCAATGCCTTATCACCACTAATTGATCTTGTGTTTATACCATCTTCAACTTTAAAACATATCTAAAGTTGTCCATCCAAATTCAAATTCAAATTTGGTCAGTGCCAAAACATCCTAGGGTTGAATTAGAATGAGGGTAACAAAAAAAAATGCTTCATAAGGACCCAAATAGATCCAACATGCTTCATCAACTCCAAAAATAGTGTTCAACACAAGGTTAGCCAAACCAGTGTAAAACACTTAGAACAATTAAGCACAAACCTTCCAGATACCAAAATTATGCTCAATACAATCAAAACAACTCAACTTTATAACTGCAAGTCATAAGACTTTAACAAAGAGAAATATAGACTAACAACATTTCTCTCAGACCTCAACCAGAAACATAGAAAACCATAGTTCACAACTAGTGAGCATAACTCACACTATACAATGAATCAACAGTCAAAAATCTAGATATAGCAGCTTCCAACAACCATGATCAACATATCTAAACAACACAAACATAGGAGAAAATCTTGAAGCAAAACTTGGAGTAACCATTGAACTCCTGCAACATATCTTCATTACAATTTTCTCAATATCCTTGATATATACAACCAATAACTTGCATCTATGACACTAATGACAACAACAATCAGTTGATAACTAATTGATTAGTTGACATTAATGACAACACCTTCATTCTTTCCATTCCTACAACAATCTCCCCCTTTTTCAATGATGGAAACACATGATGTGAAAAACCATCAAAGACACCATACTGGCTCTAAATACACTTCTCAAGATTTTTCTTTCTATTCCTTTCCATTTCGCCCCCTTAGTAGATAGTCTTTTATATTTTTTCTCTTTTATTTTTTTATTCCTCTCTCTTTTTCACATGAATCCTCTCCTTTTTCACATGCATCCTATCCTTTTTTCACATGCTTCCTCTTCCCTTTTAACATCAATGGTAAAGGAAAAAGATATTTTACATTGATTTCCCCTTTGACATAAAAAACTAAATAATCTTAATGAAAACAACTAACACTACCTACTCCCACTAAGAGGTAGCCACCAAAAAATCAGTCCAAAAGAAAGATAGATCCATAGATCCATTGGGCTGATGCACCTCCATATGCATCTAGTTCAAGAAATTAGGGGCAATGACCACTAAATTCTCCCGAAAATACTCAAAAGTATCATTAGGAAGAGCCTTCATAAATATATCAGCAACATGATCCTTCATTGGAACATACTCAAGCTTTACTTCATTCTCCATGAACATCTCTCTCAAGAAATGATACCTAATAAATATATGCTTCATTCTCAAATGCATCACAAGATTCTTTGAAATGTTAATTGCACTTGTATTATCACAAAAGATAGAAATGGTATTTTTATACACCACTAGGATATCTTTCAATGTCTATTTCATCCATAGAACTTGCATACAACAAGATGCAACAATAATATATTTAGCTTTAGTAGTAGACAAGGAGACTAAATCTTGCTTTTTACTTAACCATGCCACCAATCTACAACCAAGAAAGAATGCACCACCACTTGTACTTTGTATGGTATCTACACGTCCCACCCAATCTACATCTATATAGGCACTTAGATTAAAGTTAGTATCTCTAGGATACCATAATCCATAATCTGGATTGCCATTCAAATATCTGAATATTCTTTTAGCAACAAAAAATGTGTTTCCTTAGGATCTTCTTGAAATCTAGCCACAAGACAAGCAACATGCATAATATTTTGTCTAGTAGTAGTCAAATACAATAGTCCACCAATCATACATCTATACTTTCTCTAATCAACCTTAGGTGAATAATCATCTTTACCCAATATGCAACTAGTCACCATAGGAGTACATACCAATTTGGAACCATCCATCCCAAATATCTTCAACATCTCTTTCACATATTTAGACTGTGAAATAAAAATTCCTTCCTCAATCTAATTAATCTATAGCCCAAGAAAGAAATTCATCTCTCCAAACATAGACATTTCAAATTCTTTTTGAATTTATTCTACAAACATCTTGCACATATTTTCATTTCCTCCAAAAATAATGTCATCAACATATACAACTAAAATCGATATTTTGTCATTTTTAATCTTAAAATACAAATTACTATCTTGCGTACCTTTGTTGAAACCTTGTTGAATCAAATGTTTGTCTAACCTCACATATGAAGCTCTCGGAGCTTAATTCAATCCATATAAGACTTTCCTCAATTTGCACACCATATCTGGTTGATCTGACAACTAAAATCCTTCTGATTGTTCCATGCAAACCTCTTCTTCTAGTTCACGATTCAAAAATGCTAACTTGACATCCATATAATAGACCTTGAAGTCTTTATGAGTAGCAAATGCTAAGAACATCCTTAAAGCTTCCATTCTTGCTACTAGAGAAATTTTTTCCTAAAAATCTATGCCTTCTACTGGTGAGTAACCTTTACACACAATCCTTGCTTTGTTTCTAACCACTTTTCCATTCTCATTCGAATTATTTCTAAATACCCACTTCGATCCAATAATATTTTTGACTACCAATCTTGGGATCAATTCCCAAGTTTGATTCTTCTCAATTTGCATAAGTTCTTATTTCATGGCTTCCATCCAATGTTCATCTTTACATGCTTCACTTACAGTCTTTAGGTCAATCTCATAAAATAAACATAGATTAACTTTAGTAGTAGCTCTATTTCTAGTTAATACTCCTTTAGTCTTATCTCTAATAATTTAACTTTTTGAATGATTCTTCTACACATATCTAGGTGTCTTAGGGGACACCACCAAATCTTCTTCTCTTTCATTTTTTTCATTCTACTTCTCTTGCTCATCATTTTCCTATTCTTCCACAATCTCTTCTACTCTTACACAATTAGATTCATTAGATACGCATCCATCAATGTCAATTTAATTCTTCATTGTCTCATCTACCTTGACATTTGCACTTTCTACAATCTTTCTCAACCTTTTATTGAAACATCTATAGGATTTTATTTTATTAGAATATCCAAAAAAAATCCTTTGTCACTTCTTGCATCAAACTTACCTAGAGTTTCCTCATCTCTTATGATATAACATTTTCTTTTGAATACCTTGAAATATTTAACAATAGGAATTCTTCCAAACCATAGCTCATAGGGGGTCTTTGGACTATTTTATCTTTCTCAAACTCGATTGAATACATACACAATAGTATGAATAACTTCTCTCCAATATACTTCTAGTAAACCACCCTCAATAATCATTGATCTAGCAACATCTTGAACTATTTTGTTTTTCTTTTCAACAACTCCATTCTATTGAGGAGTCCTCAGAGCAGATAAATGTCTTCTTATTCCATGCACTTCACAAAACATATTAAACTCATGGGAGGTGAATTCTCCACCTATGTCAAACCTTAAACATTTTATCCTCAAATTCACTTCATTTTCAACCATAGCTCGAATGTCTTGTGTGTGTATGAAAATATGATCAATTTAAATCAATAACAACACAATCAATAAAACATTAAATCAAAGAAACCAAAAGAAAAATAGAAATAAGAAAAATTATTAATGGCAGTTTCTTTGAAGTCGTCTTATTGCCCTCTATCTCTAGCGTTTCGTCTTTGCTCAAGTTGCTCTCAGATCTAGAATGCCAAGCTCAACAAAGTAGGCTACTGAAGAACGAGATATAAATGAAATACATACTATACTAAGAATGCAAGATTTTGAAGGTTGATAATGGAGGAATGTTGGTTGCTCAATTCTGCAGCATAACAATGTGATAAAGGTTTGAAGGAGAATGATTGGATGAAAGATAGCATATTTGAAGAATAATTTTGACAGAGTGAGGATACTAAAGAATCAACCCCCTAAATGAATTGTGATAGGTTGTATTTATAGAGTTTTTAAAAGCTTTTGATTGGCTGATATGATCAATGGCTAGGATAATTCTTGACAGATCAAACGGTCGAAGATGGATGAAACTGAAGAGAAAATAGAAGAAACCTAAAAACAAGATTTTTCTATTTTTATGGAAGATGAAAAGATAAGAAGATAAGAAATCATCTTTCTTTAAAAAGATAAAAGAAAGATTTAAAAGCTGATAAATAATGAATTAAAAATTCAATTATTTATTTGTGGATGACATTCAACTTTTCTTAATTAAATGAAATATTTAATTAAGCTTTTAAAGCAGAAGAAAGTTTGTGATAAGAATAAAGCTTTAATCAAGATTTTTGAAGAAAGCAGAAGATATCATAATTGAATAAAATATTTAATTATGATATGAGAAGATTTCACAATCAAATCAAATACCTATTTGTTATTTAGAAAGAAAGCATAAGATATTTAATTAAATAAGATTTATTTAATTAAATCACTTTTATGAAATTAATTAAATGAAACATTTAATTAATTAGAAGAAGAAATTAAAATAGAAGAAAGAGAAATATTTAAACTTAATTAAATCAAAAGATTTAATTTAAATTTAAACAATGATAATTGATTTAAATAAATAAAATGTATTTATTTAATTAATTAAGTGGACGTATGAAAATAATTAAATTAAATAAATTTATTTAACTACGAAAGAAGAATAAGATGAATGAAAAATATAATTAAATTAATTAAATTTAATCATATGTAGAGGATCTTTAGAAAAATTAATTAAATAATAAATATTTAATTAATTGCCAGGATTATAGACATGACCATTTTTATGTGTATACATTTTGCCCCTCTTTGAAGTGATGTGTGAAACACATTGCTTCAAAGAAAAATAAAAAAAATTTCCCCTGATATGTTTCTGATTTTTGATATTGATGATGCCCTCTCGAGAGGATAGGTGGGTTGGACAAACACGGGTATTCTCTCGAAATGAAATGAAATGATAAAGGAGGGATAAGTTGAATGATGCAAGAGAGAATGTGGATGAAGGAGATGAAAGGATGTGCTATGCTGCAATGAAAGTGAGCAACCATGATGTTTGATATAGCACTAGACCTTATGCACCAAGGTATAAGGACCAAGGTGACAATGTGTCTCGTGCCCCAGCGTAATACAACCTTGTCTAGATGTATGAGGAAGTAAACTTAGAGCATTAAAGTCCTAATGCACAAAAGGTATTATGTGACCTTAGATGCAAAGGATAATGCAAAAAGATATTCCAACACACACAAGATATGAATATTAGCTGGAATGATATGGATTTGATACAAATGCAAGATAAAATGATAACACACAAAAGCAAGCAAGCAAGCATGCACAAATGATACAAAAACAAACAAGGAATTGCCCCCGTCAAGCTGTAAACTGTTGATTGATTGATTGATTGATGATGTTGATAGTGTTGTCATTGTTGGGAAGCGATATATCCCTAGAGCAACACAAGGATGATGATAATTGATTGGTTGATTGGTTGATTTGGTTTACGACAAGATTAGGATCAAGACCAAATGATGTGAATTGGATAATTTGACAAGATTGATTGACTTGATTGGTATGGATTAAGGATTGACTTGCATTTGGATATTTGCTTGGAATGTTTGAAGATGATTTGATTGATTTGAAGAAACTGTTTGTAATGATATGATGATTGATTGGATGATAGGATGTGATGAATTGAATAGAAGAATTGATGTCATTGGAATGATTTAGGTTGAACTGATTTGATTAGATAATCGATTGATTGAATTGAAGAATTGATTTGATTGGAATGATTGTGATTGAGTGGATTGGTTGCAATGGTTTTGATGAAGATGATTGATTTGGTGGAATGGTTGAATGATTGGATAGAAGAATTGATGCGATTAAAATTATTTTATTGCTTGGATTTTTGTTGGATATTTGATTTTTTTTTGTATTTTTTTAGGATTTTTTCTAATTTTTTTGTATTTCTTCAGGACTTTTTCTGATTTTTTTGTATTTCTTCAGGAATTTTTCTGATTTTGAAATGTTTTGATTTTTTTGGAGTTTTGAGATGTTTTGATTTTTTGGATTTTTTAGATGTTTTGATTTTTTTGGAGTTTTGAGAATATTTTGATATTTTGGATTTTTGGAGAATATTTGGAGGTGTCAAAGGATGAAAATTTGAGTAGCGTTTGTGCTAGATACCAATGAAAAGGGGAAAACCAAGTCTAGGTGCAAGGGTGATGGGATTGATGGATGAAAGGGTGGGTGATGGGGTAAGGGATAAAAGGTTCATGATATATGGATGGATGGAAAGGATAAGTCATAGTGAATGAAATGGATGTATGCATCATAAGAGAGCAAGGATGTGATTTCCAAAGACTATGTTGCATAGGAATAACATGCCCCATTCTAGGTACAAGACTTAGGAATTTTCATGACAAAGCTTATGGCAATAGGATAATAATAGGCTTGTTTGGAAGGATGAGGTATATCAAAAGATATCCAAAGCATGTTTCAACATTTTTCCCTTATATCTTCATCAAGATCAAAAGAAGAAGGGTGGATGAATGGACTCGCTATGAGAGGTATGTATGATGGCTAAAGATGGTAGGTAGGATGGAAATGATATGATATGAAAATGATAGGTTGGATAGATAAGACATTGTGCCCCCAAGTGTAAGTGACATAGAAGATCAACCTACACATGATGCCTATTTGCTAGGTTTTCATCATGGTACTTATCCAAGGCGCCTGTTTACCAGGTTTTCACCATTGGACGAAGGGATTTCTCTTTATTTATTTATTTTATTTTTTTTGAATTTCTGGATAGGAGGGAATATGGATAGGAGGGACTCAAGTGTATAGTTGCATGAAAGGTGATAGTCCCACTAGATGGATGTCATTGCATGGACCATGTCAAATGCTCATTATGCTCATAGATGTTGGTAAGAGATGACATGAAAGGGATGGATTAGGTAGATAATAGATTATGAAAGTCTTATGTAAGAATGGATGGGTAATAGTGGATGATGATGTGGAATGACTAGGACTTGTGCAAAAGGATGGATGAAAGGTTTATGCAAAATCATGGACCATAGGAAGATGGTAGGGGAGATATGTAGGATAATGTGTGAAGGATGGGGAGATGGAAGTATGTGGAATTGTTGTGAAATGGAAGGGAACCATGACCAATGGTTGCACACACTATGATAAACGTTGAATCTTTTGATGTGGATGGGATGTAGGAAGAAATGAAGTTGTTTGCTTAGGAGGTGGAGGATGTAGTGCTTTAGGTACCCACATAGACTTAGTATTTTTATGATTTTTGTTTGGCTTGTGGGTTTTAGGAATTTGAGACTTTTGAATGGAATGAGAATGTGGGGTGGAAGTGGATGGTTGGGATTTTTGTGATGTGAATGCCTCATTTGACTTGATTTCTTTTTTCTTAGGTACCCAAACCATTTTAGTTTTGGCCTTTACTTTTGGAGGTATGGGCTTATATAACTTTTTAGATGGATTTTGCTTTGTCTTTTTGTATTGATGTCCTAAGGCACAAGAACCCTTAGAATTTTGTACTTTATAGGTAGAGGCATTGGAATTATTGCTTTTGAATCCCATGGGTATGGTGGAATGGGTGGAAGCTTCATGTTTATACAATGTGTGCATTTGTTGGTCATGATTAGGAATGTTAGGGTATTTATGGATGGAGGGATAAGGGGATTGGATAATAGGGATATTAGGTGTTGGGAGAAGTGGAGGTAAATTTGATGGAGGGATATTAGGAGTTGGAAGAAATGGTGGTAGATTTGATGGTGGAAGGTGTATGGTCACATGCTTTTGACATTTGTAGGATGATGGAGGGGGGATGGTAACATATGTTTTAGGGATACGATAGGCTCTATGATGGAAAGTGGTGGACTTAGGATGGATGGAGGAAGTACCAACATCTTTAGGTTGTTGTCCTTGGGGTGTATGTCCAAGGTCATAAGAGCATGGAGGGACTTTGACATGGATGGGCTCCAAAACATCTCATTCATGAAGGTCTAGAACTTTACCTTGGTGGTTCATGTTTTGGAGTGTGCAATGGACAATGAGACTAGGTGTAGGTGGAACACTAGACACGAGTTCCTTATTGGATGGAGAAAATAATGCTTGGGAAGATAATGGTTGTTGTTGTTCTAAGGAGGAACATTCATGAATAAGGGTGGAAAGACTACCAGGATATGATGGAGGACTTGCAATGGGGTCGATAGAGGGTGATGGAGGATCATTAGGATCTTGATTAGCATTGTGTTCACTTAGATCCAATGTATTTATTTGATCTTCTATGTGTGCTTGGGATGCATATGTCTCATCAAGGGAAGTGGATGTTTGTGCATCATGGATGGGTGAGGTGGAAAGCTCTTAACCATGGAATGCATAAAGTTGGCTAAGAGGATCATCATGGTCTTCTTGATCATAAAAGGGGTCTTGATCAAAGATGGAAGGTTGATCATGAACAATATTAGGTATGTTATCAATGGAATCATTGGGAGGGTGTTGATCTTTATGTGGATGAGGGGGTAATGTTTCTGCATGTTTAGGATTGTCCTCTTGAAATACCTCATGACTTATTGGAATGGAGGTGGAAGGGGATGACTCATGGAGAGACTTGTCGTATTCTTGATGGTCAACAACATAGGAGCATGATAGAGGGTGACTTGGACTTGTGAAGGGAGACTCTTGAATTGGATCAAGGGGTTGTGGATGACATGGTTGACTTGAAGGACTTGGCATGGCGTTTGAGGACTCTTTTGTATGTTTAAGAGTATGAGTTGAATGACATGGCGATGTTTGATTCCTTGCTTGTAGCCCTTGGGTCACATCCTTTGGAGGTGTAGGGGTGGAAGGCATTGGCTTAGGACTTTTATTTTTACTGTATAGTGGTATGATATACCTTGAGAGTACATAACCTAGATCAGTGTTCCCCTTGTGAATGGTTGCATTAGAACTTAAAGGCTCTTGATTTTGTTGCCTAGGTGGACTTAAATTCACATGTGTTTGTCGTGATGTGGATTGATAGGTTGATGTGGTACTGACACACGAAGAAGTGGATGGATTAGATTGGTATGAGGTGGAAGGAAAAGCCCCTCGAAGTCTGATTTTAGGTTTTGGTTTTGTTTCATTATTTGGACTATAGAAAGGGACTCCTTGAATTATGATCTCATGCTTAGGTTTAGGATTGGGCTTGTTTATGATTATGACCATTTTGACAAGTGGTGATGGTGATGATGTGGAATGATTAGATTGGAAGACTTGGATTGATTAGGGTTGATGATGATTGGATATGAATGTGTTGGAAGAATGTGTAGAGTGACTTTATGTGTTTGGTTTTTAACTTGATTGGACAATGTTTAAATGAATCACACATGTACAACCATAAATCACTCATGCAAGACACATAAGCAATTTTGAATTTTGAAATTTGAATAATGTAATAACAAGCACACATGAAAGACACATCAACAAGCCCTATGGCTAGTCAAGTGGGGTATGGCCAATTAAGTCTCAAGCTAGTTTGCACAAGGTTGACTAAGGAATTATTTGAAAGAAAAATTCTGCCAATAAGCCGGGAGAAAGGGGTAACCCACCCTTCACCTTCACTTCCCAAAGGTATAAAGTTCTTTGGGGCTTAGCTCAGAGTGACAAGATTCCAACTTCCAAACAAGTGTGTCTTTCGATTCACACTTTGATTAAGGTCGTCCCTTGGAGGGGCGTGTGCTCCAAGCAGGCCTCCTAAAAAGGGTATGACAAAAGCGAACCAAGTGAGGTGTTTTGGAAGACACACACACTTGATTCGCACTCACAGTGATTAATTTCTCTTTAGAAAATTGAAATGTTTTGAAGAAAACAATGAAGCACTCATTCTTTTTAGATCTCAAATCAAGATGTGATGGAAGACAATGATTAATTTTAGACCCAATGTTTGAAATGTGATTGAAGACAAGATTTTTTTTTAAACCAATTGCAATGATGTGATCAAACAAGATTTTATTTTTTTGTCCCAAATTGAAAGATGTGACAAACAAGATTAAGAGATGAAGGATGAAATGAGTGCACCTGGTTATTTTCGCTCTCCAAATTGTTGTTGTGAGTGATATTGCTACTACTAGAGCTCCTTATGATCACCTACAAGATAAAAAAACAATATTATAATGCAGCCAAAGAAAAGAAAAAGACAAGTTCACCAGAAAATTTCAATTTCAGATACTTTTGACATAGCCGAATTATATTTTAGTATTTGATGATCTTTTTGATCTCAAAAATGAAAAATCAAAGAAGAGATCCTTGCTAATTTTCTGAGAGCTTTCCAGAAATGTAAAGTACAAAAAATTCCCTATTTTGCTCTCAGAAATGCGGATTTATGAAAACCATACAAAAAATGAAGATCGAAATTTTTTGCATTATATTTGACCTCCAAACTAAATCTGTGGTTTTGTACAAAAATTGGTAGATCTGCAAAACAAAGTCAATAAAACCTGCCAAAAACACCAGTAAAAGCCTTGTATGCACTACATAAACCCTTGTATGCACTACAAAAACCCTCAGATGTGCTAAAAAGATAATTTTCGTCAAAAAGCCGAATTCCAGAATGCGAAATCCTGTCAGAAAACCTGCAGATAAATGTTAAAAATGGGGCAAGGCCCCACGGTGGGTGCCATTTAATGTGTGTATGAAAATATGATCAATTTAAATCAATAACAACACAATCAATAAAACATTAAATCAAAGAAACCAAAAGAAAAATAGAAATAAGAAAAATTGTTAATGGCAGTTTCTTTGAAGTTGTCTTATTGCCCTCTATCTCCAGCCTTTCATCTTTGCTCAAGTTGCTCTCAGGTCTAGAATTCCAAGCTCAACGAAGTAGGCTACTGAAGAATGAGATATAAATGAAATACATACTATACTAAGAATGCAATATTTTGAAGGTTGATAATGGAGGAATGTTGGTTGCTCAATTCTGCAGCATAACAATGTGATAAAGGTTTGAAGGAGAATGATTAGATGAAAGATAGCATATTTGAAGAATAATTTTGATAGAGTGAGGATACTAAAGAATCAACCCCCTAAATGAATTGTGACAGGTTGTATTTATAGAGTTTTCAAAAGCTTCTGATTGGCTGATATGATCAATGGCTATGATAATTCTTGATAGATCAAACGGTCGAAGATGGATGAAACTGAAGAGAAAATAGAAGAAACCTAAAAACAAGATTTTTCTATTTTTATGGAAGATGAAAAGATAAGAAGATAAGAAATCATCTTTCTTTAAAAAGGTAAAAGAAAGATTTAAAAGCTGATAAATAATGAATTAAAAATTCAATTATTTATTTGTGGATGGCATTCAACTTTTCTTAATTAAATTAAATATTTAATTAAGCTTTTAAAGCAGAAGAAAGTTTGTGATAAGAATAAAGCTTTAATCAGGATTTTTGAAGAAAGCAGAAGATATCATAATTGAATAAAATATTTAATTATGATATGAGAAGATTTTACAATCAAATAAAATACCTATTTGTGATTTAGAAAGAAATCATAAGATATTTAATTAAATAAGATTTATTTAATTAAATCACTTTTATGAAATTAATTAAATGAAACATTTAATTAATTAGAAGAAGAAATTAAAATAGAAGAAAGAGAAATATTTAAACTTAATTAAATCAAAAGATTTAATTTAAATTTAAACAATGATAATTGATTTAAATAAATAAAATGTATTTATTTAATTAATTAAGTGGACGTATGAAAATAATTAAATAAAATAAATTTATTTAACTACGAAAGAAGAATAAGATGAATGAACAATATAATTAAATTAATTAAATTTAATCATATGTAGAGGATCTTTAGAAAAATTAATTAAATAATAAATATTTAATTAATTGCTAGGATTATAGACATGACCATTTTTATATGTATACATCTTGAATCTATCTAATGCATCTGATTTCTCTCTAAGAAATGTAACCCATCTATATCTAGAATAATCATCAATCAAAATCAGAAAGCACCTTTCACCTTGTAGACTTCTCACTCTTGTAGGACCATAAAGATCTGTATGAATTAAGTCTAGTATTATTTTAGTAGACTGTTTCTTTGGTCTATAATGACTTCTTGCTTGCTTTCCAAACTGACAATTCTTGCAAATAGCATTAACATGCTTTGTAATTCTTGGTAAATCTCTCATGACTTAAATTTCACTAATCCTTTTCAAGTTATCAAAATTCATGTGACACATTCGCCTATGCCATAACCAACTATCATTAATATAAGTCATAAAGCATTGTCCATCAACACCCTTAAGTTGATAAATATTTCCTTTTGATTTCTTTCCTATAGTGATCAATGTTCCATATCCTTTCTGGATTTCACATCTCTCATCCTTAAATAAAATATCATATCGTTTACAACACATATATCCAATAGTTAGAAGATTATGCCTTAAAATCTTAACATAGTAGACATCATCAGTATTATGCTTGTCATCAAAACCAACTGAACCTATTCCACAAATTTTAGCACTAGTATCATCTCCAAACATAACCAAGCCTCCATCATATTTTTAAAATTTAACAAACTTAATTTTATCACCAGTCATGTGATGTGAACAACCACTATCAACAAGCCAATAGTTATTTTATTGTTTAGCATGTAGGGAAAACATAATAGTACCTTCATTTTTCTCCTTCTTCAGAGGCCTTTCCTTTACCTATTTTTCAAAATTAACATAAGTAGGTTCATCCTTTATAGCCAAGAACAAGCATTCATTTTCATCGAGATCTTCATACTCAGAATCTTCATTAGATATACTAGCATTCTCATTCACATAATATGCTATGTTGATCTTCTTTCCTTTCTTTTCTTTCCCATATCTTTGTTTATTCCTCTTAGCTCTTTCCAAACATTTTATAGCACAATGACCTATTTCTCCACAACTAAAGAATTTAAAGGGTAACTTACTATGTGCAAGTGTTACTACCTCCTAATATGCAAAACTAATTAAGAAATACAAGATAAAAAAACACTAGACCACCTCAAGATTGGGTTACATTGAACATAAATAAAAGAAAGATAAAAACAAGAAAGTATACCTTTTACTTGTGTTGATCCTTGGTTGGCCCTTGATGCAGCTTGAGTCTGTGCTCCTTGGATGGTAAATGATCTAAAATGAGATGAAAAGGGGTGAAGATGCAATGGAAGATGCAAATGATGAAGGTGGTTATGTGATAGTCTAAGCAAAATGGATGCAAGAGGATGGGATGAGAGCTTAAAGTGTGCAATAATGAAGGATGAAAATTAAGTATGTAAAGAAGTGCTTAAATGGCTTGAGAACATAAGTGTGATAAAAATGCATAAGGTCAATGAATAAATGAGAAGGGGGGTTATTTATAGAAGAAATTGAATTCTCTAGAGAATTCAAAGGTTAGGATTGAGCCACCATGTCCAAGATGGAGGGCTATGGTGAGTTGAGGACTCATAAGCCCTCTCATCTTTTCATGTGGAGGATGAAGTGTCCAAAGGACATGGTGAGATGGAAAGGGTACAAATGATGTGGAAGAAGGATAAGTACTTTGAAAGTACCTTGGTAGGGGAGAATATTTCCTCAAAAAGGAACTTGTTTCCATATGAGAGGAAAGTGACATATGAAGAATTTTAGTATTCCTCAAAAATCTCCATGGGGAAGAGAGAAGTGGTTGGGGAAATAAATGTGAATTTTAAATTCACATGATTGGAAGGGATAAGGTGGTTGGGAGAATAAATATGAATTTTAAATTCATATGAGGAGCACCTTGTGGATAAGACAAGGTCCTTATAATAGAAGGTTCTTGGCTTCATGTGATTGATGTGACCTTTTAATGATCACATGGGGAAGAGGAGAATCCTTGGAGGAATAAAAAAGTGAATTTTAAATTCACATGGGGAAGAGGGTCTAGGCTAAATGTAGAAAATGTGAAGGTTGACCAAAAAGATATGCTAAATGTAACAAGGGGATTAGATTAAGGTTGTGCAAACAGGTGATTAAAAAACTTAATGAGGGATTAGAAGCAAGTGAGAGAATATGGAGGATGTGACATTAATCTTGATTAAGGTGTGCACATCCTAATCAGGGATTAATTAAATTAATCCAAATTAGAAGAGGGTTATGGAGGATGTGACAAGGAGAGAAAAAATAGAATTTAAAATTGCTTTAATTCAAAAAGGTCAAATGACTAAATTAAATAAATTGATATGTTTATTTAATTTAGAGAGGAGAAGATGAAGGGTAAAGTATTTAATTGTTAAATTAAATACTTTAAGAACCTTAGGGAAAGGGGACATATTAATTAAATAAATCATTTAATTAATATTGATGAAGGAGACGAATTTGACCATATGGAAGTGGTCAAATTTGGATGTCTATATTTTGCCCCTCTTTGAAATATTGTTAGAATAATAGTGTTTCAAAGAAAAGAAAAATGCAAATGAATTAATAGAGGAAGTGATTAGAAAAATATGCCCTAGCATAGGACAAGTTGTGTGAGCTGCCCAAACAGAGGGAAATGAAGGGGAATGCCCTGATCTTGCCAGGAAATGACCATGACAGAGGAATGGAGGAAAATGGTAGGGTATGCCCCCTCGAGAGAGTGGTTCAGGAAGAAAAAGGGGCCCTAGGTGACTTCTCAATATGAAGAAGTGGAAGGTACCATTGGATAGAGCTTAAAAAACTAGAAAGATTTGGTTTTTGAATGAAGTCGAATGAACACATGGTGTGAAAATGGTGGCCTGTGAAAGTTTTAGAATTAATTAGGGTCTAAAAGGTTAAATAAAAAGTAAAAATACCCCTCACTTAAAAGTAATTTAAAAATGAGGCAGAAAATTACTTATAGTAATTTTAGAGTTACTATTCCTCATTTTCACACCTGGCAGTTGAAGAAGAGAGAGAGAGGAGAGAAGAAGGAGGATCCGAGGAGATGAGGAGATGAGGATGTTAGATGACTACGATGATGACATCATCCACCAAGTGGACAAGGTGTGGGAGTTCTACCACGAGCGTGCAGTTCCACACCAGGTTAGGTTCAAAAATCCTCTTTGTGATTTTAAGCATGTTTGATTACATTATTAGTTTTTATGCTTTTTAAACACATGGGTTTTGGGATTGGGGTAGCTTAGGAAAATGGGTTGGAGGTGAAATTGGGATTTCGCCAATGAGGTAGGTAGAATAGTCTATTAAAGGCCATGGGAAGGGGGGGAGTTGCCTAATTAGTGGGTAAATTTTCCCTGAAAACTTGAAAACAAGATGCCCAAAATGGGTTGGGGGAAATAGGGAAGGGCAGACTTGCCCTGAGATCAACTCAAGATGAGTCCACCCAAAGGAAAACAATTTGGTCCTCAAAGGGGCGGCCACGCCCCAGGGCAGGGGCAGTTGCACCCCTTGAGGGTGGCCTCACTTGGAAAGGGCTAAGGGCTAGACAAGGAAGCAAAAAAGGAGAGGAAAGAAAAGAAAAACAAAGGAAAATTGGGAAACTTGGCCAAAAGGGGAGGGAATACTTAGATAACTTGGAGTCAGGAAATGAGAGAAGAGATGAAATGACTAACATAGCATTGTGGTATGAATGCAATGATTTGAGTGGCTACGGACATGAGAGAGATAGTTTGAGGTGCTGCAGGTGACCCTAAGGGCAATGACCGAAGTAGATCATGAGGCCATGTCATGAGTGGGACTACTACACTTGAGAGGATATCCGATGGTTAGAGTGCATCGAGCTATGTTGGCAGCACCCATAGAGAAATCGGATTTGTTGACCTCCACATTCCATCTCTCGATAGGGAAGATGATGATGACTCTCGAGTATGTATGGTGGATATTGAGGATCCATATAGCAGGGTGCCTAGTGAGTGAGGTGATGTTGACTGGGGAGGAGCTAGATTAGACACTGTACATGTTGTTTGGATGAGAGGACCATCCTTTTCAAAAGAAGCGGTTAGATGTGGATCGATGTTTGGTGGTGTGGGTGCCAACACTACCACTCTATTTGTGTGGGTTGATCAGTAGCTTACTAATACCAGATAAGAGCAGGCAATTTTGCAGCCTAAGTTATATGGAGGTTATTTGACATATTTTCAAGAGGAGAGAGGGATAGTTCACATGGGGGACATGCGTACTGGCACAACTATATACAGACATTCATGTGGTGTGCTATTGAGGGAGGCTCAGATTGACACAAGTGACCCTATTGCAGGTATGGGCCTAGGAGCACATTAGTGTGACCAGGCCAGGAGTGGTGAGAGCAGGGACAAAGGATGAGGCAGTGCCCATAGCATGGTAGTATGGGACAAAGTATGGATAGGTGTGGCACTATGATGGCCTTGGGGATTTGGATAGATGGAGGAGGACCATAGATGACCTACAGGAGGAGCACATAGTGTGGCGGTCAGACATGTTGTGGAGGTTTACTGGGTGGAGGGTAGAGGAGGTGAGACATAGGGGCTACTTCAGCACTAGGTGCTACATAGTCAGGAGGGAGCCTCACATAGTGGAGTTACATAGACTAGATAGGGTGATGAGACAATTTGGGTTACCACAGGATATTCCCCAGGCACCAGAGAGTTTCAAGTAGATCACACGAGAGCGGCTATGGGGAGAGCCATTTTTTCTTGAGTTTGCAAGGGCGCATTAGGCAACACTACAGCTAGTACCCTACCTATGGAGGACCAGAGGGGAGCAAGTGGTAGGAGTGACACGTTGATATGTTTGATGGTTGTGGGAGAGGATTACACTAGAGGATCCCATTACAAAGGCACTAGGCTTTGGACTAGAGGATGAGCTAAAGCTGGCAGCATAGAGGAGAGGGAAGGGGAGAGTCTAGCAAAGGGGAGGTTAGGAGGTAGTTAGGGTGGCAAGATAGTAGGAGAGAGAGGGACACGACGTAGGAAAGGGCTGCAGGATAAGGTGTTAGTGGCAAAGACAACACTTGGGGATGCAAGGTCAAGGGTAGAGGCAGCAGAGGCCTAGTTAGAGGTTGTGCAAAGAGAGAGGGACATGGCATAGGAAGAGGTGTAGGACCTCTGGGGTGAGAGAGACAGAGTATAGACACAAGTACAAGTGATTTAGGGGGAGAAGGGTGTTGCACGGGCACAAGCTCAGGATATGCAGGGGGAGAGGGATGTTGCATGGGCACAGATAGTGACACTATAGAGTAGTAGTGGTAGGATAGGGGCAGAGGTACAAAGACTATAGAGAGAGAGGGATGTCGTAGAGGCACGAGCAGTGGCTATAGAGGAGGATAGATATACAATGAAATATCAACTACAGGTGAAGATCGATCAGTTGAGGATGGCTTAGGAGGCATGGGAACAAGAGAGGAGAGTCATCTGTGGAGATCGAGACAGATATAGACATGAGAAAAATGTAGCCCGGTATCAGGCTACAAAGCGAGGTGAGCATATGAGAGAGGTGGCCTTCTAGATGGTTGATTATCAACATGCAATTCCAAATCTAGTGCAACACACATTTCATTATGTTTGATAGGATCCTTAGATGCTCGTGCCATCCCAGTCACTAGGGACACAAACTCAAGGATACAGTGACTCTCAGGCGACCCTCCCTTGCAAAGGGCTGGTGCTTGACTCTCCACAGAGGTCAGACGTGGGTAGCTCTTTTGGCAGATGATAGGATGCCAGATTTTGATAGGTACAGGGTGGATGGACAACACAGAGTAGTAGTGGTTACATTTGATTCAAATCCTTGTACTTGTACTTTATTTCGTGACTATGATGTATACAATGGGTATGTATTTTGATGATATTGATGGACATTATTATGGAATATGTGATGGAAATTTTATTTTGATATTTATATGATATGCAACAACCCTTATTGACACCATGTTATGTATATGATGGATGATTCTATTTATTTATATATGTATGTTTATGATTTTATGATGGGTGATCATGATGATGTAATACATATACATGTTTATGATGTTATATGTTGATGCTTATATGGATGCAACTAACGTGTGTAATGCAGGATGTGATGCATGTCTTATGATTTTATCTATGATGGATATGGACCTAAAAAAATTTGTTACAGGTGGCGATGCATGTAATATGTTAATGATATAAACTAATATGGAGATGTATGGATATAAAAATGAATCTAAGATGCTTAGAATAACCAAACATGATTAATCTAAACAACTTAATATGAGATGATAATGTACACGGGATAAAATGCAATGAACATAAGTGGCAATAAGGACTTGCATGGGAATGTGAGTAGATAGTGTGAAACTGCACCTACCAAAAACCATTGGTATCTAGAGAAGAATGAGACAGAGAAGGTGAATATTTGCACAACCAAAATCATAGGTTAATGGATAGGGATGAATACAATGCAACATAATTGATTATGAAATGCAATCCTAATTTAATTTTCCATCTTTGGAGCACTGATTTTTTCTATAGCATAATACACTAGGTGCTAGGGTATATGAAACCAAGGCAAGTTATTGTCTAACACATAAAACAAACACAATAGACAAGAATGCCATCCCAACACCCCAAAGTGATAAATAATTTGGTTGGGCTAGGCATTAGAATAACCACAAGCACAAAGGGATTCCCCAGTGTAACACAAGATCTCAGAGATCCTGGTGGGTACTATGTGGGACAACCCAGTAGAAAACAGCAAGAAAAGATCAAGATATTCCCCTATGTTAACCAATCAAAACACACCATAATATGATAGATCATGGCAACCTTGACTAGTTGTAATAGGGAGCTCAAACAATAAACAAAATCCAAAAGCATCAAAAGATCACAATCAATTTCAAACATCCTTTCCCATTGGATCAAAGGGGATGGATGGGATTGATGAGGTCTGCTAGGAAGGATGCATCCTATTAAGACTGAAGATGGAAAGTAAACTTAGCTAACCCACATGATGTAGGATATTTGATACTAATCAAATCTCCCGATACTAGAGGATCCCATTTGTGAAGAACCAGCTAGATAGGGACACACTTGAAAACATGACACAAGACACAAGACTCAAGAATGACACATCCTACAGACCTAGGGGCTCAGGGGCTGATCATAGATTAGCCTTGCCTACGTGAAAGCACAAAGCCCTCATAGTTTAGAAAAGATCATGGATAAAAGCATAAATAGGACAATGGAGACTGATGATGGATGACGAAAGACACGATAGAAAAATTCCCCAAGGGAGGATCAAATGATAAACCTTGCCTACGTGAAAGCAGAGGGGCAACATAGTTCAAAAAAGACAAACAATGAAAGATGAAAGACTGACACGACAAAGTGATGAGGGAAAAACAAAGGAAAAATGTTGATGATCAATGCAATGAAGGACTCGAGATGATGAAATGAAACTGACATAAACTCAGGATTATAGATAGTTGATGATCATCCAATGCTCAATCAAAACATACCAAGCGGTCAAGGACGGGATGTAGATGAAGTGATAAGATAGGATAGGATGTTAGGAATTGGATGTGAGGATAGGATTGATGGAGACATGTAGTAACTAGGACACATGGTAGATAATGATTAAGCTCTCTATGGATGATGCCTGTTACTAGGTTTTCACCAACCATACTTATCCAAGGTTCCACCAAGGGTGGTTTTCACCATAGGATGAATTTATTTCTCTTTACTATTTTTTATTTTTTTTAATTTTTTTTAATTTTTTTGTATTTTGAATAAATTTTCACTTTTTATTTTTATTTTTAGCAGGATAGGACCCATCTAATTTGGGTATAAAACTTCTTTAGGTACATGATGTTGATAGGATCTTTGAGGGGCTCCCCTTCAGGTGTGGCAAGGTAGTACACCCCTCATCCATACATTTTTGTAATAACATAAGGACCCAACCAGTTAGGTTCAAACTTTCCCTTCTTGTCTCGATCCTGTTGGGTACTCTGATTCTCCTTAAGGACTAGATCTCCAATGTTAAATTGGTGAGGATGAACTTTCTTGTTGTAACTTCTCTTAAGATGATTCTAATACACCTAAAGATGATTGTATGATTTGATCCTCTTTTCTTCTAAGAGCTCCAATTGAACGAGGCAAGCAACCCGTGAGTCTTCTTCAGTGATGAGATTCTTCAAGGATATTTTCTAGGATGGGATCTCGACTTCAATAAGTAAGATGGCTTCAACACCATAAACAAGGAAATATGGAGTGGCACCAGTGGGAGTGTGGATGGATGTGTGATAAGCCCAAAGGGTGGGGTGGATGTGGAGGTGCCAATCTCAACCAATAGTGTTGACAACCTTTTTCAAGATTTTAATCAAAGTTTTGTTAGTGGCTTCTACATGTCCATTACCTTGAGGGTAATAGGGCATGGGCCACCAATGTTGGATATGGAAGGTGTCACATACCTCTTTTACAACCTGGTTTTTGAATGGTTTTCCATTTTTGGAAATGATGGTGGAGGGGATGCCATATCTGTAAATAATATGGTAAAGGATGAATTTGGATATCTAAGTACTGGTTATCTGGGAGAGTGGTATGGCTTCCACCCACTTACTGAAGTAATCAATGGTAGTGATAATGAAGTTGTGGCCATCAGAGGATGGAGGATATATCTTGCTGACTAAATCAAAACCCCACTAAGAAAAAGGCCATGGTGCTATGATGGGTTGTAGATCTTGAGTAGGAGTGTGTATCAAGTCTGCATGTTGTTGGAAAGGTAAGCATTTCTTCATGAAGTCAGAAGAGTCACGCTCAATTGTAGGAAAATAGTAACCAGCCTTGAGAATCTTCTTAGCTAGGCCCATGTTGTTTGAGTGGGCCCCACAAACAATGCTATGTACTTTCGTTAATGCAGTGTGAGCTTCAGCCTTGTTTAGACATTGAAGAAGAATTCCATCATATCTGCGATGATAAAGAGTGTGTGAACCCCAATCCGAATACCTGTAAAATAATGAGAACAAACACATTAAGCTAGAGATTGCAAGCAAGAACAAGGATTCCCCATGAAATCCATTTACAAAACTCAAATTAGGAAAGAAAACAATGAAGAACATAATGAAATAAGAAAATATAGATTCAATCCTAATTAGAATAGCAAACATATGATCCCATGGGGGAATTGTTGCCAATTTGATGTGAAAATTGGCCCTTCCCAATTCCTAAGATGCAAGCTTGATGTGATGAAGAGATTTGATCCACTTTATTGATGAAGAATGAGAGCTCCAAACAAAAAATCTGCAAAACCTAGCTAAGAACTCAATGGTGATGGATGAAATTTGATAGATATTTGAGCATGGTAACTTTGCATAATTTGTGGATGATAAAATGAGGATATGATCTCTTTATTTATAGAATTCCAAGATGGATGAAGGTAAAAATTTGAGCAATGTGGGACTAACATTCACCCAATGGAAAGATGCCACTTGTCAATCTATGAGTGGATGGAGGATGTGCAAGTTTTGAGGATTGTGCCAATAAATGCATATTTTTGAATTTCAAATTTGTTGAAATTACTTGTAAGAAGGAATGGAAAATGCAATAAATGGCACTTGGCAAGGAAAAGGACATGTAAGATAGAGTTATTTCCTTGTTGGATGTACATGTTGACTTGGAATTTTTCAATTGAAACTTGGAGAATATTCCAAAAGATGCCTTGTGAGGAAAATAGAGATTTAATAAATGAATTAAATCTATTTTCATGTGCAACTTGCAAAATCTAGAGGATGGGACATGAAAAGAGATTAAATTAATCAAAGTTTAATTAATTTAATGAGAGATTAGATGATGTGACCTATTTGACTCAAATTTATGGATTTATTTAAATCAAATAAGAGAGGAATATGATAAGAGATTAATTAAATAAAGATTTTGATTTATTTAATTAAAAGAGATGGTGTTAGATTAAATCAAATAAGGTTTTAATTTATTTAATTTAATAGATAGACTTTTAAAGATTTAATCAAACAAAATTAATTATTTAATTAAATAGGGATAATTAGATCAGATGGATTGATTTAATTAACAAAAGAGAGAGAGACTTAATTAAATAACTAGTTTATTTAATTAAGAGGAATATGGATGAATTTAATCAAATAAGGAGATTTGATTAAATAGTTAGACCGAGGGATGATTCAGATGAAACAATGTTAGTAGTTGGGATTAGATGCACAATGTCAATCGGTATATTTTACGTGTCTACATTTTGCCCCTCTTTGAAGCAATGCACTTGTTGCATTAGTTCAAAGAATAAACGATCTCGATCAAAGCCAAAAAAAATAATTATTTAAAATCTTGCCTCACTTTGCCTAGTGAGAGAAAATATGCCATTATAATGCCCCCTCGAGAGATTGGACGAAAATTTTAATTTTTGGGTGATCTCACGAAAAACAAGGTGTTCGAGAGGTCCGAAAAGGCTCTAGGAGGCCAAAAACATGTCTAAATGCAATAAAACAATGTAAAACATGCTAACTAGATAGAAACAGGTTCGAGGGTCCAAAACCCTAGTAGGATAGCCAATTAGGGTGAAAAAACCCTAATTTTCAAGCTTAAAAGGGGCCCGAGGGGTCACTTTCAAGTCATTTTCACGCACTTCCATTTGCAACCTCAAGATTTGAGCTCTGAACTCTTGAGGATATGGTGCAATGATAGCTTCCCCTGCACATTTCTGATCGAGTTCAGACATACCAGTTGCCGCCTGGCATTGGGGCATCGGTAAGTGACCCTGACTTGAGCTTCGCTTTTTATTTTTAGGCTTCATTTAATGTTTCAAAGTTGGTCTTTTTGCAGCGGTGCTATATAGCACCGCTCAGAAATCAAACTACACCCCTCGGTGTCAAATACCACCAGAACGGTGTAGTTTGGAGTTTGAAAATAAACTCCAAAGTATGACACTGAACTCGGGGCTGGCGGGGTGGTTTGGAAATTACGACACGGCAGTACTGGATTTGATCAAAGTGCGCCGCTAGAAGGAAATGTGCACCGCGACAGTGCCATTTTGGTATTTTATGCCCTAGCATCAGAGTTTGATTAGAAATCAAACTATGATACCTTCATGGATTGCACCACTGGAAAGTTTTTTTGAACGCCCGGCAAAGAATTTTTTCAAAAATTTTAACATGGTGACCTTCCTTGATGTAGGATGTAGTGAGGGAGCTCTACTCTCGAGAGCACATGTCATGGGACCTCTTCAACTATTTGTAGGACCTGAGCAACAAGGATCAGGATCAACTCTGGATTGAATGGTTATGGTATATTGCTTATGCAGTGCCCATTCGCACTCACCTAGGGATGTTATCAGTGCTGGCCAAGAGATGGCACAATGAGACTTCTTCATTTCATCTTCCCACTGGCGAGGCCACCTTCACCTTAGAGGATATTTGGTGTATTTTGAGATTATTGATTCACGGTCAGTGAGTGATTTTTGATATGGGTGAGGGGCGCGATGCTTGCCATAGAGTCCTCACCATAGAGGACATTATTTTCTGGAAGGGGCAGATCAAGCTTGAGCGGAACAAGATCCTGGCACCTCCCTTCCACCTACTTGTTGCATGTATTATTTTGGGTCTTGTTGCCCCTGACAGACAAGAGAGATACTTTAGTCCCAGCTGGGGATATTGTTGGGAGTGGATGGTTCGAGACAGGTCGGTCCATTTTGCTTGGGGGTTGGTGCTTCTAGCTTATTTATACAGAGATCTGCACGAGTACGTGTACATGGATGACAGAGCACTCAGAGTAGGGGTGACACTTCTTCACATCTGGGAATGGGAGCACATTGTTGTGCTACGTCCATGTGTTGTTTCAATTCTGATGGTGCCAAATGATCCCCTCATGTGGTGTTACAGAGGTGGTGTGTCCTTTACACACACCGGTGAGCATGGGATCCCCTACTAGAGGAGGGTCTTGGATGAGATGTAGGTTTTTATGTGGAGACCATACCTTGGTCAGCCTGGATGGGCTAACGATGCTGATCAATTATTCTATGCCTGCCAGGACCATTTTATGTAGGGGCGATAGCACACCATGATTGAGAGGTACTTGCCTGGGCATATACAGTGTCAGTTCAGTGAGCCCCAGGATCACCCTGATGATGACTATGTAGCCATCTTTGCCACACCATGACATAGGTTTCATGGGGCGGTATATTCCTACTTTAGAGGCAGTCAACAGTTTCAGGTATTTAGTGGCTCAGTCGTGGGCTTATGATCAAGGGCCTACAGATCCAAGCATGACACAGGCCTACAGATATTGGTTTTGACCTCCGCTTTGATTGACTATTCCAGGAGCAGTCCCAGATCAGTGGAGAGTGAGAGGCAGAGGGGGAGGATGAGGACGGAGGGCTGATGTTCAATAGGACTAGCTAGTTGTGCCTCCTGTTCAGCCAAATCAGGCATATGTGCACATGCAGGACCAACAGCAGGTCCCAACAGGTCCACCATGAGCTAGGGGTGAGGATTAGCCTCAGGTATAGCCTCAGGTACAACCATGAGCATAGTCGGCAGGATAGGGGATCCCTAGGATACTTTGATTGCACAATTACAGGCTCAGGTGCAGACTGTGATAGGGGAGAGGGATCAGGCTCGAGCTGAGAGAGAGAAGATGAGAGCTGAGAGGGATCAGGTCATTCAACAAAGAAAGGCTACAGATTTACAAGCAACCACAGAGCTAGGCCATAGACAACAGCTAGAGAGTATGGCAGCCTCCTCCTCCCAGGGTATAGTGTTCATTCGGTCATACAGGGATGTCGTCTGAGAGGCCGAGTACTATCGGAGACACTATCATGAGGCCATACCTAGAGCAGGACAGGTCCTAGAGTACTCAGAGAGGACCAGCCACAGACCAACATAGGGTCACGGTGATAGGGGTGAGGGTAGCATACACAGGGATAGAGCTTGATCGAGATGATACAATACTTTTTGTGCCTTATGGGCTCCTTTTTGATAGCCCAATGGGCCTTTTGTATTGATTGCCATACATGTACAGTGATTTAATTTATTATTGTACTATAACAGTTATTTGATGATATATATGAGTCGATGATGATTTTGATGTGATGCGATGTGATGTCATTTATTTATGCATGGATGGATGATTTATTTCTATATGTTGTGCAATGATGTTATGATGCTATATGTTGTATGCATTATGTAATGATTATGACTAACAGATCTATATTATGCAAATGTATTTATGTGATGTGCAATAATGTTGTCTATATGATGATCTATTTATGTTGATGTAAATGATGATGTGATATGTGATATGGATTGTAATAGGTAAAATGATATGGAAATGATCTATGGTGTATGTACAAAATGATATGTGAATCCTTCTTATATATGAAATGATTATGGATGCATGTACTAGATTTTTAATGTTTCCATTTAAGCTTATGATGATGTGGAATGATTTATGCAATGAATGATTTATGATGCTATTTATGAGATGACATGGATGATGAGTGGTCAATATAATGCACTGTAAATGTGATGGTCATGTGTTTTATAATATGATGCAAATGGGATGGTTTTTTAAGATGCTTAGAATAACAAATTTTATTATCCTAAACATATTAACTGATAATGTATGTATGTGATGCATTTTAATGTGATATAATGATATGTCTATGCAAAGTGGTATGATGATGCATAATGTAACATGAACATTATGTGTGAGATGATGTTATGATGTTATGGAAGTATCTATGCAAATGAATTATTTATTATTCTTATATACCTATTGTGTATGATTATGCATTATGTGATAATGGTGAAATGATTATGAAATGCTTATGCAAATGAATGTTATGCAATGTAATGGATGAAATGCAATAAAATGGATATGCTTATCTATAAAGATGCTTGTAATAACATGTTTATATATGATGATGGAAATGCAATGCATACGTTCCCTATATGTTATGTTGATGCAATATGCTAATGATTTATGGATGCAGGATCAATGATGATGATGATGGTGATGATCAACTATCATAGTACTTTTGTTAGTGCAATGAGAAAGAAGAGAATAAGTCATTTCAACAAGACACAAGATGATGAAAATGCAAATGATGATGATGATAATTTCTTGCCGAGGAATTAGGATTTTCAAAGGGCCAATTTCCTTATATTTGATGACACACGTGGTATGATGCATCAAGGTATAGAAAACCAGGATGGAATTGTACCCAGTGTGATGGACTTTGACTTGACAAACAGATAGGAGTATCCTTTTTCACACTTGACATACAGAAACCTTGCTACGATGCACTTTAGAAGTTTCAAACACCTCGAACCAAAACACGGAAAGGTAAACCTATCAATGCAATAGTCAACAAGTTGCCCAAAACCTCCTCCATACATACCTAACAAAGCAAGTATTCATCAGGGTTATATTACAAGAACGTCCAACAAGCATAACAGACAAAAGATAATAATTGTTGCCCCATTCCTATTTCTCTAAATCCTCTTGTTTGGATATCATTGAGAAGTCAGGTGGAATGAGCGAAATAAGATAAGTCAAAAGATAAAGACAAAGTAAACAAACAAGCTAATGCTCTTCAATACCACTAACCAAAAGAGGATGTGTTTTCAAGGATAAGAGACGAAACTATTGCCAAAAGATAATGCCCATTGTAGGAAGGATTCATCCTAGGACATGTTAGTGGATGGTGGCACACCATTTCATTTATCCAAAGCATTCTTTCAAATGATTGATATGGGACCAATTTGGATGATGAGTTACCAATACAAAGAGATGACCAACTTGTTTATGCACTAACTTAGACCTAAGACTTGATGATTTGAGTTTTTACTTTCGACCTGCTAGACTTGTTTCTGATTGTCTTAACAAAGATTGAGGATGACGATCATTTTTTATGAGTGATGTTATTGTGGGTGCAAGCGAGATGAGATGGATGGATTTTTCAAATATTTGGATGTTTTTTATCCTTTCGAGATGTTTTGAGGTTGTTTTTGGTATTTTTCAAGATTTTGCAAATGTTTTGATTTTTGATTTTCCAAATGTTTTGGAGTTTTCCAAGATTTTGATGAAGAGACTAACCTAAAGACCTATCCCAGGGGCCTCGAGGGTTGATCAACAAATTAGCCTTGCCTACGTTATACGCGCAAAGACCATGTAGTTCGACTGACGACCTTGACCAATTTATAGATGATGATATACATGATGAGATGTCAGTTTATTATGATGGACTCCTATAGGTCTGACCTAAATGTCTTAGGGGATGATCAAAGATCAACCTTGCCTATGTTCAAGCTCAGAGATGACGTAGTTTGACAAGACAACCTTGTTTTGGATTTTTTGACTGACTTTTTGACATGTTTTTCGATTTTCTGATGTTTTGATGTTTTTGGATTTTCTAATTTGAGGATTTTAAGGATATACATGAATTCGATCCAATAAGAACATGCCCATAGCATGATGCAATAGACTACTCTGATAAAGGTAGGACAAACTGACCTTGAGGATGGGCCAAGTAGTACTAGGAGTGATCATGAGACAAAAATAGGACTAAGCTATGGTGCAGATGCGGGTGGATGAGTGATGGATGGAGATCTAGATGTGATGGATGATGGAAGCATAATGGATGGATGAACAAGCCATAAATATCCTAGTGGATGGAAAGTGCTTATTTACACAAGGCACCTATTTGCCAGGTTTTCACCAAGGTACTTGCCCAAAGTGCCACCGAAGTGGTTTTCACTAGAGGATGATTTTTTTCTTTACTATTTTCAATCTTTTTTCTAATTTTTCTAATTTTTTGCTTTTTTAATTTTTTTTTGTTGTCACCAAGATGCCTGTTTGCCAAGTTTTCGCCAAGGTAACCATTTTTTCAGGACATTTTCTGATTTTTTAGATTTTTGGTTCTATACCTTGAAAGATTTAGGCATAAATTTTTTTGAGATGGGAGCTATTCATAGGCTCCTGTAGAGGTTCCCCTTCGGGTGTTGATAACTGATATGCCCCTAACTTGTAACTTGTTGTGATAACGAATGGTCCCAATCAATTAGGTTCAAACTTGTCTTTGCTACTTGGGTTTGGGACATTCTTCTGGTTCTCCTCTAATACCAGTTCTCCGACTTGGAAGGTCCTGCTCTGATTTTCTTATTGTAGCTCATTTTGAGTATATTCAGATAGACTTGTAAATGATTCAAAGCATCTATCTGTCACTCGTCCAATAGCTCCAGCTCATTCAATCTTGACACTCGATACTCTTCATTTGTGATGAGGTTTTGCAGTGATATCCTAAGTGATGGGATCTTGATTTCAATGGGGAGTACTGCTTTTGATCCGTAGACTAGAGAGAAAGGGGTGGTGCCGGTGGGTGTGCAGATGCCAGTCATGACCTGCATCATTTACTGTTTGCTTGAGGATTTTTAGAATGGTTTTGTTTGTAGCTTCTACTTGGCCATTGCCTTGGGGATAGTATGGGGTGGAGAAGCGATGTTGAATTTTGAATTTTTTGCATAAGTCACGAACCTCCTAATTCTTGAATGGTGTTCCATTATCTGAGATAATGGCTTGTGGAACACCATATCAACAAATGAGATAGTTTAGGATGAACTTAGAAATATGCTTCCTAGTTATATACATCATGGGTATGGCCTCCACCCACTTAGTAAAGTACTTCATTGCGGTTATGATGAATTTGTGGCCATTAGATGAAGTGGGGGTGATTTTTCCAATGCGATCAAGTCCCCACTACGAAAAGTGCTATGGTGTGATGATAGGATGAAGCTCTTGAGCTGGAGCATGGATGAGGTCTCCATGTTGCTGACATTGTAGACACTTTCTGGTATGATCATGTGCTTCTCTTTCCATTGTGGGCCAATACTACCCATCCTCAGTAGTTTCTTGGCTATGGTCATTCCAATCAAGTGCAAACCACAGATACCATTATGTACTTTAGTTAGAGCGATTAATGCCTCCTCAACATTTAAGCAACGTAGTAGGGTTCCTTCTATGCTCCTACTATATAGGGTATCTCCTAGGATGACAAATCTGGATGCCTTTTTGACAAAGGTTCATTTTAGATTTGAGGGTAAGTCAGCAAGTATGACTCCTATATGAAGGTATGTGTAAATGTCATGATACTAAGGATTGCTGGGACCAATGATTTCACACACATATTCTAATTCTGGTACCTTGAATGTGGGTACGAGAAGCTGCTCAATCAGGAATTCATATTTTGGAATATTGTGGGGGATGTCGAGCAAGGATCCAATTGCTGCCATGGCATCTGCTGCTCTATTATTGGTTCTAGGAATCTGCTCAAATGTTATTTCAATGAAGGATTCTTTGAGAGTCTCCACCAATTTCTTGTATGGAGTGAGCTTTTCATCCTTAGTCTGGTATTCATCATTCACTTGATTTATTATCAATTGAGAGTCCCGGTATACTTTGAGAGCTATAATGTTCCACTACACTACTATTCTAAGACCTATGGTTAAAGCCTCATATTCTACAATGTTATTGGTGTAGGGGAATGCCAATTTGTAGGACCTTGGTATGCAATCCCCTTGTGCGGTGATAAAGAAGACAACAGTGTCTGATCCATGCTACGTGTATGAGCCATCAAAGTACAATTTCCAATGGTCAACTACGTTGAGATTGAAAATAGATTCATCTAGAAACTCTAAGATGAGAGGGTTCTCTAAATAGATTGGTGCTTCTGCAAGTTGATTTACGATGACCTAGCCTTTTATTGCTTTCCTCTCCACATATTCAATGTCATATTTTGATAGTATCATCACCCATTTTTCCATTCTTCCTGTGAGCATTGCCTTTGATAGTAGATACTTGAGAGGTCAATTTTGGTGATGAGTTTTATTTTATGTGCTAACATGTAATGTCTAAATTTTTGTGATGCAAACACTATTGTGAGGCATGCTTTCTTGATGAATGAATAGTTTATCTCATGCCCAACCATTGTTTTGCTGATGTAATAGATAGCCCTTTCCATTCCATTTTTGTCATGCTGAGCTAGGAGAGCTCCAAGGGCTGTTGTTGTTTCTGACACGTATAAAATCAATGGTTTTCTTGGGATTTGTGGCATTAAGACTAGTGGTGTCAGTATATATTCTTTGATTTTGTTGAATGCCTCTTCACACTTGGTATCCCATTTGTATGCTACTCCCTTGTGGAGTAGGTGAAAATATGGGTTATGTTTGTTCGCCAATTGTGCTATGAATCTTCGAAAGGATTGGAGTCTGCCTTGGAGACCTCTTAATTGCTTTAATGTTTTTGGTGCCTCCATTTCGAGGATTTATTTTACTTTTTCTTGATCTACCTCGATACCCCTCATTAACACTATATATCCTAGCAATTTTCTTGATTGTACACCGAAGATGCACTTCTTTGGGTTTAGTCTAACCTTGTACTCTTCCAACCTATCAAAGATGACACTTAGGGTTGCTATGTGATCTTTTCTCTTTATGGACTTGGCTAAAATGTCGTCAACATAATCTTCAACTGTCTTATGGATCATGTCATGGAATATCAATGTCATGGCCCTTTGATATGTTGCTCCTGTATTTTTTAAGCCGAATGGCATCATGTTCCAATAGTATGTTCCCCATGGACAAGTGAAAGTTGTTTTGTGTTGGTCCTCTTTTGTTATCATGATTTGATTGTACCTTGAGAATCCATCCATTAGTGACAACATTTCATTTCTAGCTGTCATGTCTACTATCATGTCGATGTTAGGAAGCATGAAGTCATCTTTCAGACATGCCTTATTCAAGTCTCTGAAGTTTGTGTAGATTCTGATATTCCCATTAGGTTATGAAACAGGTGCCAAGTTTGACACCCATTCTGGGTAATCTATCGGCTGGATGAATCCCACATCTAATAGCTTTTTTAGCTCCATTTTGACTAATAAGGTGATTTGAGGGTGAATTCTTTGAAGCTTTTGTTTAACAGGCTTTTCTTATAGATACACTGCTAAGTGATGAACCACGGTCTTTGGATCAGTTCCTGGCATGTCAGCATAACTCCATGTGAAGTTTATCTGTCTTTCTCTTAGGAAGGCTGCTAGGAGCTCTTTCTCTTCTGATAGTAGTGATTCCACATAAAATGTGATGTGCGGGGTTGCCTCTGTTCCTAGGTTGACTAGATTATATTTTTTTGCTAGGAATGTTGATTTCTCTTGATGAAGAGCTCTTAAAGAAAGATTGAATCCCCCATCCTCAGGTGCCCCGAAGAGGTTTTCACCATTGAATATGTCCTTTCTTTTTAATTTTTTCTAGTCAAAGAGTGCCACAGTGTGGTTTTCACTTAAGGACTTGGATATTATTCTTAATTTTTCACTTTTGCGACTAAGGGATTCAATCATTTCCCCATAATAGGCATGTGTATCTAGCTCTATTATGAACCATGCTTTGTGATCCCCATCTAGAATGTTATCTCGCAGTCCCATGAATTTTGAGAGTGCCTCATCATTTTCAAATGTATCAAGAACTAGTGGTCATCGTTGGTTGTAGTTGATGAGTTGGGGATATAGTATGCGCATCTCATGATTTTGTTGGTTTGTTTCAAAAGATAGGGTGCTAATCATGCAAAGAGTGGTATCCTCAAATAGCCTAGGTAAGTTGGTTGTGGTATCCTCATCATCTCTACTACTATAGACGTCAGTTATATCAAATGTAAAGTTATCTATGATGTGACCTGTAGACACTGGTAAGCGTAGTTCTGCTAGGGTTGGCTGAGGAGGATTATTAACTATTCTAATAGGAAGACTTTGGCCACATATGATTATACTCAGAGGGGTACATCCAAGGCCAAGATTTGTTATTGGTTGTGTCTCTGGCATGATAGGTGTTATAAGCCCATTGTCATTTTGTCAAAGTTTTTGATTTTTGTCGTAGCCCATTGCAAGCATCATTTGTAGACCCTTGCTTTTGTCATCCATTGGTAAATCAGCTATTGGTCTTTCATATTGATATAGCATATTTCAAATGGATTTGCCTCAATAACTTAGCGTCCAAGATCTCTACAACTTGTAAAGGTGGGATAGTTTTTAGGAGATGTTTGGGATGTGGAGGATTCATTTATTTGCGGACATCCCCGTGATCTAGGAGATTGTGGTAACTCACCTACCACAAAAGAATTATTAGGGAGCTTGTATTTTCCACAACCATTATCTTGGATGATGACCTTGATGTCAGAGATGGTGGGAATGGTGGGAGTGGCGGGTGTCTCTGTCGCAGAAGTGGATCGATGTATGGTGTGGATGGTCCCTCAGAATTTTTTGGTACTTGGGGGATTTTGTAGTACTTTGCTTCAAGGCTTTTTCAATAGGAGAAAGGTTTAGGATCTCCATGGATGGTGACTTCTTGTCCCTCATGTGTGAATTTCACACATTGATGGAAAGTTGATGCTACTACTTTCAACGCATGAATCCATGGGCATCCTAGGAGAATGTTATATGGGAAGTCAAGGTCCAAGACCTGACAAGTGGTTTCCATGATGGCAGGCCCTACTTTAATAGGGAGTTTGATCATGCCTTGAGACACTCTTTCTTGATCGTCATATGCTCTTATTGTGATACCCTTCCCTTTGTTGATAAAATCCTCTGATATTTACAATTGCTTGATGAGACTAAGGGAACATATATTCAAGCCCGCACCTCCATCCACCAACACCCTTTTGAATTTTCTCTTGTGTATGATGGTTTCCAAGTGAAGTGCATGGTTGTGAGATGGTTGAGCGGGGAAATCTTGGTCAGAGAATGTGAGGAGATTTGGCATAATGATATTTTTGACCATAGCTTGGAATTGCTCCGCATCAAGATCTGTGGGGACAATGGATGAAGCTAGAACTTCTTCAAGGATTTTCCCATGGGAAGATAAGATTTTTAGCAACTCCATGATCGATATTTTTGCTGGTGTTCTTTTGAGTTGATCTAGGACATTGTAGCCATTGGGGACAGATCTAGATGTAGGGACCTTGTTTGGCTAAGATGATCCTATGATGGTAACTTTTCTGCCTCTTGTGGTGACTCCACAATCTTCGGCATAGGTGCCCTTGATGGTGGTGACCATGCAGTTTTCATCTAGGGAGGCAACGACTATTTCATACACATGATTTACGTTTAAGTGGGTGCCTTTCCCTTTATCTTTTTTATTGTCATTCCATTTATTGCCATGATTAGGCATCTGATTCATGTATATCTTAAGATCTTGGTTTCCTATTGGTTGTTCCACGTTTGTAATTCTTTTATAGATGATATCTTGAATTATGTTCTTTAATCTCATGCAACTATTTGTGGTATTTCCTTTGATTTTATGGAACTCGCAGAGTTGATTCTCATTATACCAAGGAGGTTTCACATCCGGTTCTTGGTAATTCTCAAAGGTAGGAGCTTTGATGAGTTTTTCATCTATAACCTTTTTCATTATGTCTTCAAGTGGTTCCCCCAAAGTGGTGTATTTTTTCTTGGGAGAACTGTTGTTGCATTGGGGTGGTCTTCTTCGATCATTGAGATTATTGATTGTCATATTGTTGTGCAGTTGTTGTATTGTGTGATGATTGTTTTGGTGTTGGATTTGGATTTGTGGTGCGGGTGTATTTTGGCGAGAGGCACTAATGACGACCTTGGCATTGACAACACCATCATTAGTAACATTTTTGTTCCTTTCCCATGTGTGAGGTTTATCATTGTAATTGGAGGGTTGGTAGTTGTTTTGTTGTTTGGGGTATGAAGTTGATCCCGTGGGTTGAGTCATAAGGGCTCATTCGATGCTAAGTTCCCTAGAGATCAACTAATCATATGTGGTGATTCCCTAAACCTTGAGATGAAATGCCAAGAGGCCTTCAAGGTTGGCTATGATGGTGCAAAAAAAAATTTCTTCGGGTATGGTCCACTTGCTCTGATTGGCCTTGGATTGCCATCGTTGTAGGAATGAAGTGAATGATTCACCCCTACCTTGTTTCAGAGCTAAGAGTTCTAAAATAACATCCATTGCAATATTGCATGAGAATTTTTTTATGAATGTGTCTATAATTTCTTGGAATTTCCTGATTCCTAAAGGTAGGTGAGAGAACCATTCCATAGCGTGGCCTACCAAACTCCTAGGAAATAGTCGCATAGATAAGTATCGTCATATGCAACTTCCATGCAATGAACCTAGAATTCCCTGATGTGATCTTCAGGGTTTCCCGTCCCATGATATTTTTCAAACTTGGGGATCTCAAATCCCTTGGAGAATGGTTTCATCACTAGGCTCCTATCAAATGGATAGGGACACAAGTTGCTTGGTGTTTTTGTTGTTCACTCTGATTGAAGATCGAGCACTTGTTGCGAGATCAACCTGATTTGTGTCGTTACATCATTTTGCATATCAGGGGGTGGGATGAAAGTGTTTTGGGGTGTTTCGATTGTGGGTTGGATGGGTGGGTTGTTTGGTGTGTTGTTTGATGGTATCTATATGTTCTGCCAAGCTAGGAAGGCTTCCACTTGTTGTTGTATGAACAATGCTTATTGTTGCTGCACTAAGATTTGTGCTTGCTATTGTGCTTGCTGATGTGCTTGTTGTTATTCCAACAATGTTTGTTGTTCTTCCAACAATGCTTGTTGTTGGGCTACCAATTGGGTTGCTTCTTGCTACTCTTGATATTGCTTTATTGCTTGCTGATATGCCTGCAATTGTGCTGCTTGTCTTTGTACAAGAAGTTGTGCTTGTGTTTGTGCTTGTTGTTCTTGATATTGGGCATTTTCCTGAGCTTGAGCTTGTGCTTGCGCTGCTTGTTCTTGGGCTTGTGCTTGTGCCGCTTGTTGTTGTAATAGAATTTTTTCTTGATCAGCCTTTTGTGCTTGCAATGCGGCTTGGGCTGCTTGAGCGGCTTGTTGTTGTTGTTGCAATAAAGCTTGGTCTTGTGTGGCTTGTTGTGCTTGTAATGTGGCTTGGGATGCTTCGGCAGCTTGAGCGGCTCGTTAAGAAGCTAGTTGTACAACTTTTTGTTTTTGCACTTGTTGGAATCCCCTTTGAAAAGCAGCTTGCAATGTCGTGTTGTATCGGCTTGATGTGGTGGAAGTTGGTGGTGGTGGGGGCAGTGGTGGATTCAGAATGGTATTTGTGAAGGTGGTGAGTGGTGATATCTTGTTGGTGATTTGAGTGGTGGATGGTGTTGTTGATGTGGTGGTTGGTCCTTGAGAAACCATGCTTTGCAATGTTAGGGGGTGTTTGATGATGTTGTAATTGCTTGTGCATTTGTCGTCTGTTGTTTTGATATTGATGATAAGTTTTGAGCATTTGGCATAATGCTTTGATTGATATTTGGGATTTTGGTTTGATTGATAGTTGGTAGAGGGGGAAGCCCTAAGCCAAGGAGTGATGTGGATGATGATGGAAATGGTGGAGGAGGTGGAAATGTGAGGGGTGTGAGTTCTTGAGAAAATGTTGTGGTGTTGAAAATGCCCCTTGGTCTGAACATATCTCCCTCCTCTTGCAAATTTGTGAGGAGAGAAGTTTGAGGTGTTGCGTGGAAAAATGATGGTGATGGATCATGATGGAAAGTGAGAGGAACATTCTTATGTAATGGGTTTTTTAGTATGTTTTTTTCCAAGATGGTATTTGCATCCAAGTTTTGATTGTTAACAAGGGGGTGTGTTTGAATAGCATTGAGAAATGCATTTCCCTTATTAACATTGGGTTGGGTTGGAGCAAATGATGTCGTGATCTATGGAATGTTTTGAGTGATATTTTGGGATGGGGGTGTAGATGAGATGGGAATGGTGGATGAGATTGGAAGAAACGATGTCTCTACTATGGTACTCACGTTGAAATCCGAAGGTAACTTGGACCCTTGTTTTGCTAGTTCAAGCGTGTATAATGAAGAGTTAAGCCTCATCATGATGTTGATGATTTTATGGTTTTCCAAATTTTGGAGCATTTTAGTTATTTCTTCATGAGACATCCCAAAGGTAAGATCCTCTCCTTGGTTTTCCTCTTGCGGATTTTGTGATGATGAGATGGTCAAAGGATTGCTTGATTTGGCGGGATTCATTTTAACATTTGTCTGGATTAGATCGCTTGAAGCAGGTGTTTCTTTGTTGGCTTCCATGCTCTTCTTCTATTGAGATCTAGTTTGAACCATAAAACAAGGATCAATTTTCAAGAATAGGAGAGATGAATCTCTTGGTTCTTTGGATTGATCTTTACTTTATGCCCAAATTAGAAAAAATTTAGGATATCTTGAGGATCGGAAGGTGATATGATGATGATGCAAGGGATGGATGATGTTAATGTTTGTGGTCTTTTGATAAATCTTGAAGGAAATGCTAGGATTTTGGGACTTTCAGATATGTTTCAGATTTTGATTTTGATTTGATTTTGGATTTTGAATTGTCCTTGATTTTGATTGATTTTGTTTTCCTTTGATTTTGAAAAAATAGACCCTAAGATGTTGGATGATTATCTAAAGGGTATATTTTCTCAAAGGATGATAAATTTGAATGTGTGTAGGGAGAAGGATGTATCTACCCACACCTATTCAAATAAGATGATATTTTAACTAAGCATATGAAGAAGGATGCATCTACATATACCAAGCTAAACAAGATGATTTTGATAAATATGACTAAGCGTATGCAAAAGGATGCATTTACACATACCTAGCCAAAGATAATTTTGATAAAGGTTTCAAGGATTTAGTCTCAAGGATTTGATGATTTTTTATTTTGCCAAAAATCCTAGCATTATGGAAGATTTCAAGATTTTCCCAAAAGGTGATGGTGAGATGATTTTTGTTTTGACTTTTGAAGGATGGGTGAAAAAGATTTTGATTTCCTTTTGATCCGAAGATGAACCTAAAAAAAGACACTTTGTTTGCCTAAACCTAGGTATTGAAGAGCATACAATGCTTCTATAGACCTTTGTAACCAATAAGTGATTTCACTTGAACATTCATTTTTGGATTTTGAACCAATGACTTTTGCTTCGGGATTTGGACTTCTTGAGGTTTCAATCACATATGAGAGTTCATTTTGTTTAGCTTTGCTTAATGGCTTTATTTTACCAAAAACACTTTCTTTGATTAGGTTTTTCAAGCTTAGATGTCCAATGTCTTAATTTCTTCAAATCCCACAAAATATGTTATGTGGAAATTTGATGAACTCAAGGCAAGGGTTACCTATTGTTTACTTTAGTAGACAAATTGAGATGTAATCCAATGTTTAGAAACATCTAAGGATGTAAATCCCAAGTTCAAGCAATAACATATGGATTGAGTCAATTATATTTTCCTTCTAAAGGGTTTGACATTTTGAGGATGATGTTAAGTGTCTGTTTTCAAATGTTTTCAAACAAGCAAAGTGTTTTGAAACCACCAATAAGTACAACCCTATGGATGTAAAAGACAATATTTGTTGGATTCCCACTTGAAAAATTCCAACTACGCTTATCTTTAGTGAATGGTTAGATGCTTGACCCCACTGGCTCCCCTCCACGACACTCACTTATACAGGGCAGCCAAGCATCAACACCCATGAAACTCCCATGGAATGCTTTCCATTTCTACTAAAAGACCATAAAAGTGTGGGGTGGCTTCAGAATGACCATTTTTGCACCAATAAATAGATTAAGGATTTTGGAAAATTCTAGAACATAGGTTTTAATAAGGACTTTCCATTCGTGAAGATTTACCCATACGGAAAGAGTCCCCTTTCGGATCCATCTTGTCAGAATCAACCACATGATATTAGCGTTTCTTCCAATACCCACATATATATCCTAGTTGGAAATACTCTTGGCTTTAGAGTGTTACCAGTTGAGTTGTTCCCTTGGGTGAGTACTTTTTCCCCAAGGCAGGCCCTCTAGGATAAACAAAAGTGAGTAAAGACAATAATCGCAACTCAATCAATCTTTGTTTGCAACAAAGAGAGAATGTAAGCAATAATTCCCCCACTCACACTCACACAATATTTTTTTCAATTCTTAAACCCAAAATGAAGTGTGGAGGTGATTGCTTTGTGTCAACCTAAAATCATGAAAAAGGCCTTTTGATTCTCAGGATCACTATAAAGCGTGAGAGAAGCACATATGTCCTTTTTCAATGAGGTTAGTTCAAGTAAGCCTTCACAAAACAAGATAACACATGTTCATTTTAGATCCCCAAAGAAATTATGAGTTCTTTTTAAAGCACCAAAAGACAAATGATAGAAATTTTGTTCAATTTTTAACCAAAAAAAAAAACTTTAGTATGTTGTGATCCTAATATTCGTTTTAGCCTTTGCAAGGAAAATTTGAAAAGATTATTTTTAAACCCAAATGAAATTAGTGTCCTAAGCAAGAAGTGATAACAATTTCTTAAAAGTGTTAAACAAAAATTAAAGTGTTTAAAAACACTTTGATCTTGCGAAATATCATCCTCATGCTTCTCCTTCTTTCATTTTCAATTCCAACCTACAAGAGAGAAAACCAATTAGATTCTAGAAAATGTGGAGATTAAACAATAGAAAATAGAAGATAAACTCATTAATGACCAAAAGCACGTGCTAAAATTAAATTTCCACTTTTTACTCCTTGCCAGCAGTGCAACCCATGACTGCGTCATAGTTTGATCTCTCAACGGTGCTCTACAATGCTGCTTACCAGTTAGCATCACTCTATGTCGGGGATAGTGAGCTCAACTGCATCGCACTTTTGCATAGTGTCATAGTTTGATTCTTTTGAAAACTTCGCGGGTAAGAACGGTCAAGCGGCGTAGTTAGAAATTCAATTTTTTTGGCGGGAAGACTCCAATGTCGCAGTTTGAGTTTCTAGCAGTACTATATGGTAACGCTGAAGAGTCAACAGTGCTAAAATAGTGACACTGAGCTCTCAACGTGAGAATTTTTCTGTGTATAAGAAAAAATGTAGAAATTTTAGGAAAATTTGATTAAAAATGAGATTAAGCCCTCCTTCTAGCCCCAAATGTGTGAACCCCAATCCAAATACCTACAAAACAATGAGAAAAAATACATTAAGTTAGAGATTGCAAGCAAGAATAAGGATTCCCCATGAAATCCATTTACAAAACTCAAATTAGGAAAGAAAACAATGAAGAACACAATGAAATAAGAAAATATAGATTCAATCCTAATTAAAATAGCAAACATATGATCCCATGGGGGAATTGGTGCCAATTTGATGTGAAAATTGGCCCTTTCCCAATTCCTAAGATGCAAGCTTGATGTGTTGAAGATATTTGATCCACTTTGTTGATGAAGAATGAGAGCTCAAAGCCAAAAATATGCAAAACCTAGCTAAGAACTCAATGGTGATGGATGAAATTTGATAGATATTTGAGAACGGTAACTTTGCATAATTTGTGGATGATAAAATGAGGATATGAGCTCTTTATTTATAGAATTTCAAGATGGATGAATCTCAAAATTTGAGCAATGTGGGACTAACATTCACCCAATGGAAAGATGCCACTTGTCAATCTATGAGTGGATGGAGGATGTGCAAGTTTTGAGGATTGTGCCAATAAATGCATATTTTTGAATTTCAAATTTGTTGAAATTACTTGTAAGAGGGAATGGAAAATGAAATAAATGTCACTTGGCTCAAGGCAAAGGACATGTAAGATGGAGTTATTACCTTGTTGGATGTACATGTTGACTTGGAATTTTTTAATTCAAACTTGGAGAATATTCCAAAAGATGCCTTGTGAGGAAAATAGAGATTTAATAAATGAATTAAATCTATTTTTATGTGCAACTTGCAAAATCCAGAGGATGGGACATGATAAGAGATTAAATTAATTAAGGGTTAATTAATTTAATGAGAGATTAGATGATGTGACCTATTTGACTCAAATTTATGGATTTATTTAAATCAAATAAGAGAGGAATATGATAAGAGATTAATTAAATAAAGATTTCGATATATTTAATTAAAAGAGATTGTGTTAGATTAAATCAAATAAGGTTTTAATTTATTTAATTTAATAGATAAATTTTTAGAGATTTAATTAAATAAAATTAATTATTTAATTAAATAGGGATAATTAGATCAGATGGATTGATTTAATTAACAAAAGAGATACTTAATTAAATAACTGGTTTATTTTATTAAGAAAGGAATATTGATGAATTTAATCAGATAAGGAGATTTGATTAAATGGTTAGACTGAGGAATTATTAAGGATGAAACGATATTAGTAGTCGGGATCAGGTGCACAATGTCAATCGATATATTTTACATGTCTACAAAGAGTATCACCTACGATGGTGTAACGAGATGTACATTGGATGAATGACTTATGTTGACTATGGGTAAGGTCAGTGGGTATGATGTTGTCATGAAGATAAGCATAGATCTCATGATACCATGGGGATGTAGGACCTATGATTTCACACACCATCTCATTCTCAAGGATATCGTATGCAGGGATTAAAAGTTGTTCAACCAAGAATTCACACTCTATCCAATCCTTTGGCATGTCAATTAAGGAACCAATTGTAGCCTTCACATCAATAGCTTTGTTCTATATTCTAGGGATCTGGTCAAACTAAATAGAGGTGAAAGACTTCTTAAAATCATCGACCATGCATTTATAAGGTAATATCTTCTCATCCTTTGTTAAAAATAATCATTGACCTGTTTGATGACTAATTGTGAATCACCGAAGACCCTTAAGTGAGTGAGATTCCATTTGATTGCAATTATAAGGCCATTGAGAAGAGCTTCGCATTTAGCTATATTGTTTGTGGATGGAAAGGCTAGTCTGAATGACTTCAGGATATAATCACCTTGGGGGGTGAAAAACAAGATTCCTTCCCCCGATCCCTTATGTGTTTACGACCCATCAAAGTATAGTGTCCATGTGGTGGCTTTTGCTACTATAAAGACCTCTTCATCAAGAAATTCTATTACCAAAGGATGTGAATCAACTAGGGGAGCATCAACTAACTGATCTTCTATCACCTATCCCTTAATAGCTTTACGATCCACATATTCTATGTCAAACTCGCTCATCAACATGACCCATTTAGCCATTCGGCTAGTCAAAGTTGTTTTAGATAGAAAATACTTAAGAAGGTCAACTTTTGATATTAACTTGTCTGGATGACTGAGCATGTAATATCTAAGCTTTTGTGAATAGAAAACTATGGCTAGGTAGGCCTTCTCCATTGAAAAATAGTTGAGCTCATAGCCAACTAAGGTTTGACTGCTATAGTAGATCATTCGTTCTCTAAATGACTCATCATGTTGTGCCAATAGTTCCCCTAGTGCCACTAAAATAGTTTTGATGTACAATAAAAGTGGCATCTCTAGGATTGGAGGCATAAGGATGGGAGGATGAGCCAAGTATTCCTTAGTCTTGTCAAAACCTTGCTGACACATAGGATCCCAATTGAAGGATGTATTCTTTTTCAGGAGGTGGGTGAATGGTTGACACTTGTTAGCTAATTGTGCTATGAACCTTATGATGGACTATAGCTTACCCTGGAAACTCCTTAACTATTTTAGGTTGTGAGGTGGAGGCATATCGATAATTTATTTGACCTTGGCCGGATCCACTTCTATACCTCTTCTGAAGACAATGAAGCCCAACAACTTTCCTGATGTAACCCCAAACACCTATGCTCCATGGGGATGCGTCCCCTATGTTTTTATGCCATTTCCCATATCAGGTACAAAACGGGGATGCATGGACAACTAGGAAACGTCCCCTGGCCGTCCCCTTTTTCCCTCCAAGTACCCGATACTTCTAGGGGACTTTTGGAAAAATGCAGGGGATGTAGGGTACTTCTAGAAGTACTCGAAACTTCCCAGCCATTCCCCATCTGTACTAGGTACTTCTAGAAGTACCCTATGGCCCAATAGCAAAAAAAACATTTTTTTATAAAAAATTAAAGTTTTTTAAAATGAAAAAAAGGCATGGGCGGGCCCACAAGGGATGCGCCATGCCACTTAACCTAATTTATGCCTTATATATGCCCTAAAATGAGAAAAAAGCAACTCATTTTTACATTTGGCTTATGAAGTGAAGGAGAGCAAAAGAAGAGCAGCTGCGTGAACGATCGCCAAACTAGTCAGTATCGTTAGACTCCAGCCTTACGTTGGGATGTTAATCCCAAAGATCCTATGCAGATTGAGGATAATGCACATGAGGGATTGGTTGGGGTTCCATTGGTTGAGGCAAATCCTTCTATTGACATGGACACTGACACTAACTTAGACTTGAGCTCTAATGGTGAGGGCGATGCTGATTTAGACCTACCTTATGCTGATTAGGGACCTTGGACAGTGATACATTTTCTTAGTTTTATGTTTAGCATGTCATTTCATAGTTGAGACTTGGAGCCTTTGGGAATTTTGGTTATAATTATCAGACTTTTATATGATATGTGTGCACATTGATAATAAAAAGCATTTGAATTTTGTTAATTTGTTTGTCGATTCTCATGTGAAATCTCAATTCAAGTCTAATGATATGTATTAAGCTTATACAGATGTCTAAAATGAATGCTTTATCAATGGTATGCTATGAACATTTGAAATTTCTATATATTTTTAAAAAATTCCCTATTTTTTTATCAGTCATCCCCTACCATCCCCTAAAAAATGACCCAAAAGTACCCTCGTACCGGAAACTCATCCCGCCGTACTGGGTACTCCCCATCCCCGAAACCCCATGGAGCATAGGTTTTTTGGATTGAGGTGCAACTTGTATTGCTCTAGACACTCAAAGATCTTCCTTAGGACTACAAGGTGTTCTGCTCTAGTTCTTGATTTTCCTAATAGATCATCAACATAGTCTTCCATGATGATGTGGATAAGATCATAAAAGATGATGGTCATTGCACATTGGTAGGTTACCCCTTCATTCTTAAGACCAAAGGGCATAACATTATAATAGAATGTACCCTAAGGTGTGGTAAAGGCTATTTTATGTTGATCTTTAGGCACAATCTTGATCTTATTGTATGCAGAAAAGCCATCCATGAGGGATAGCATCTCTTGTCCTACAGTTAAATCAACCAGCATGTCAATGTTGGGCAAGGGAAAATCATCCTTAGGACAGGCCTTGTTGAGGCCTCTAAAATCTATACACACCCTGACATTCCCATTGGATTTGGCTACTGGCATGACATTGGAGATCCACTTAGAGTAATCAATGGGTAAAATTTTCCTCCAACAACTTCTCCAATTCTTTCTTGACCAATAGAGCAACTTGTGGGTACATTTTGTGAAGCTTCTTCTTAACCGGTTTTGTATCAGGATGCACATCTAGATGGTGTACTACCAAGGTAGGGTCTAACCCAGGCATGTCTGAATATTCCCATGCAAAATTTATTTTTCTTTCCTTAAGGAGCTAAATGATGGTAGAGTGTTCTTCTTCTGAGAGAGCTTTGGCTACATATATGATTTTGGGATCCTCTTCAGTTCCCAAATTTACCTCTTGCATTTCCTCCATCAGAATGGATGATCGTTCAGACAACTATGTTCCCACAAGGGAAAGATGAATGTCCCCATCTTCCGACACCTTACTGAGGTTTTCACCATCAGATACGCCCTTTGTTTTGACTTATTTTGAGTCAAGAAGTGCCTTAAGGAGGTTTTCACTAGGTGACCCTTTTGGATTTTTCTTTTTCTTATTTTTGTGACTAGGGCATTCATCTTCCCCTAGTCCCATGAGGTGTATATAGGTATCCACTGAGGGAAGTGAGTTGATAGTTGTGCTTTCACATAGGTCCCAATCTATGAGTTCGGGATGGTGAAGGGAAAGGTTGATGGTGCAAATGGATAGGCATTCAAACATAGAGGAAAGGTCTATGTGACCTACATCATCATATCTGTGTATGATAAACTCTTCCTCTAGTATATCTTCCAAAAGACCATCGCCCGCATTGACTTTGTTAGAAGTACTAGTCGACATTGCGGGACTCTTTTTCTTCATATCATAGCCTAAGCCTGAATTCTTTGGACATATGGAAGACTCAATCGGCTTCTTTCTTCATAGCTCTTCTGAATGAAGACCTCCCCCCTGATAATTTTATTTCTCAGCATACTTATAGGGCCAAGGATACATCTCTTGAAAATATTCCTTTAAAGGGGTAGTAGGTTCAGGTTCTTCATGATATATCGACTAACTTATATCATCTTCAAGCATATATTGTGGTAACACAGGAGATACATAAGTGTTGGTTCCCATATTTTTGGAGCTCAAGGTGACTGCTTTTGTTCTTCCTTTAGTGTAGACTTGGAGGGTTGACCATATGTGTGTGGTAAGGGTGGCATGGTTTCCACGTTCAAAGTAGTACTCATCTCATACTCACCACATCCCTTGTCAATGATCTGGACCTTGGTGATAGTGGAATTGGATGTAGAACATGGAGCAAATGACGTGGTGGGTGATGGATTAGATGATGGATTGGATGAAGATGCTAGCGGTGGTCCCATTTCCACTCTTGGACTATAATGGGAATGGGGGAAAGAAGCTTCAAGTGAATAGAAGTATTTAAATCATTGGGGATTAGCTTGTATCGTAACTTCCATTCTATTAAATGGGAACTTCAAGCATTGATGATAGGTAGATGGGATGGCTTGCATGGCGTGGATCCATGGTCAGATGAAAAGAAGATTGTAGGGGAGGTCCAGATCAAGGACATGAATAGAAGTGTATTGTATAATCAAGCCAACTTGAATTGGAAGATCAATAACCCCTTCAAAATCTCTTTCTGCATTATCATAAGCCTTTATAGTGATGATCTGATTGCTTAAATCAGCATGGGTATATCCTACCTACTTTATGAACCTTAATGTATAGAGATTGAGAGTAGAGCCATTATCTATCAAGACCCTCTTTAATTTATGTCGAGCGACGAGAACCTCTATATGGAGGGGTTGATTATGATTGGAATTGATGGTAGGCATGTCGTTTTGGATGAAACCTAATTGGTAGGTTGATGAAAGGTGTCCTACCAGAGCTTGGAACTATGTGAGGTAGATGTCATTGGGGAAATGGGCATCCTGTAAATATTTCATCAAGATTTCTCGATATATAGGAGAAGAATTTAGAAAATCTAGGATAGATATTTGTGTTGTGGTCTTTCCTAGATGGTCAAGGATGTTATACTAAGAGCTCACAAGAGGTGATGGGGCTAACATGGAGGATCTAGGGATAGTAATACGAGTGTAGCGAGTGGTAACAACACATTGAGGCTCCTTTCATTTGACATGTATCATACACACACGTGGTTCTGCTTGCCCAATATGCATGATGAGAGTCTCATAGTTAAGCAAGACATTCTTGTAGGTGATATTATTAGTGTTGTTATCATTGTTATTATTGTTACCAGGTCTAGGATTTGCATTGGATGTGATAGGACCTTGATTGTGCTTGGGGAAAGCATTTTGATATATCTGTAACTAAGCATTAGATGATGAGACCTGGTTGGAATCCACATGGATATCTCCTCAATCTATAAGATCTTGGACAAATGTTTTCAGACCTTGCCACTTGTTTGTGGAATGACCTTTGATCTTGTGAAAGTCACAATACTCATTTTCCTTGTACCAAGTAGGTTTAGGTTTAGAGTAACCAAAAGGTTGTCACTAGATATGTGATGGGGTAATTGACCTGCAACAACCTATTTAAGACAACGCTCAAGGGTTCTCCTAATTGAGTTTATTGACGTTTACCATTCTCTTGATTGTTTTGATTGGATTTTTGAGGGGGTCAAGGTGCCCCCTATGGCACGGATATGGCATTGGGAATAGATTGTTGTTTCCTCTAGGAGGTATTGGTCACCTAAAGATGTTTAGGATTAGTGACATCATTGTTGACTGCATTCTTGTTCTTATTCCAATAACAAGATTTGTCACTAGATGACTTGTTCTTATCCGAGTTATACAGTTTAATTTTCCCTTTAGTGACAAGCACTCTCTCAATGATGAGGACCTTTTCAATAACCTCTATGAAGGTAGTGACGAAATGAAGATTAAGATAATGTTTCATTTTAGGATGGCCATTAGCTGCAAAAAGGGTGACCATTTATTTCTCACAGGGAGGGTATTTCATATAGTTAGCTACAACTCGTGACCTGTGTAGGTATTTAGCGAAAGTTTATCCGTCACGTTGCTTCTCCTTCAAGAGGTCTAGAGTGTCAATTTACTTCACCAAATTAAAGGAGAACTATCTGATAAACTATTTAGAAAGATTAGCAAAGGAAGAAACTATCCCCTTATTGAAACTCATGAACCAATCTAAGGTCGGCCCTCCTAAGCTTCTAGGGAACAGGCGCAAGAGATAATTGTCATTATGTTGGACATCCTGACATTGTGCATAGAACTCTTGTAGATGAGCCTTTGGGTCTTTAGTTCCTGTATACTTTTTGAACTTGGGTATCTCGAAATGCTTTGGAAAATGGACAAGTGAAATCGAAGAATCAAACTGATATGGGAAAATCTCCTCAAACTTGAAGGATTTTTTGGATGTATCCACTTGTAGATCTTTCAATGCAGCTTTGAGCTTCTCTAGATCTTTATTAGTGGGAAGAGTTGGATTAGACGGATTGGGTGGATATTGTTGATGTGATGAAGATGGGATGAAAGCAATGGGATCATATGAGGGTGTAGGTTGATATTGATTTGCATAAGCGGGTTGTGGATTAACATAAGGTGGATAGGATGATGACAGATTTTGGTAATAAGAGGTGAAGGGTGCTTGTTGCTAATAATATGAAGTGGATGGGGCATTGTGTGGAGCTTGGTAGTATGAGGATGTGGAAGCATCTTGTTGTTGTGACAATGGTTGCTGGTAGTAAGAGGTGGATGAAGCACCCTATTGATAGGGTGATTGTTACTAAGTGTAATATGGATTGGATTGGTAATTATAGGCAATGTTTGGCTTTTGTGCAACATATGGCAATAGTTGCAAATTGAAATTTTGATGGTATGGATTAGTGTGTGATTGTGGAGGATTAGTGTAAAGTGGCGGTTGATTTCATGGTTGATTGTAAGAGGCCACATGGATATTTGGATTAGCATAAGTAGTCTATGTGTTGGATGGATGGTAGAGATATTGCACAAGAGGATTATGTTGTGTTTGTGTGGGAACATGCATATGTGATTGTTGATAAGGAGGGTGAGATGGGATGTGTTGTTCTTGTGGGACTACTACAGAGGCACCTTGAAGTGGTTTTTGAGGGTGTGATGCAATTTGCGTTGCCTGATGGGGAGGTTGTATATGAGTGATAATATGCTACTATGGGTTCAAAACATTTTGTTGTGGCATGTTCTGTCATGGAATTGAAATATTTTTTTGCGGAGGTTGTTGATGATGTTGTTGCATGGGGACGGAAATGGTAGCAGTATGTTGTGGTGGTGCTTGCAAGGGGATAGTTGCATGTTATAGTAGTTCTTGTGAAGCAATGGATTGATGAGGATTAACAGGAGGTTGTTGGAACACTTGAGTATTACCATGAGGGGGCGGTAGGAGATTTCTTGTGGGTGCAAGTCTTGGTCAAGGTGTCAATACGAGAAAGGGATTGCCCCTGGTGTTGATGGGTGGTTGACCAAAATACTAAGGTGGGAGTGGTGGAGCAGATGATGTGTTTTGTGGCATGCCATAGGCATAGGGATCATAAGGATCAGATTGTGTCGTAGAGGATATGGATGGAAGAGGAGGATAATTGGCAACTTGATGTATCACAACATTTCCAAACTCAGGATGATACCAGTTATCTAGTGGTTTACCCTTGGGAACATAGGAGTTTTTGGGAATATTTTGCATGTCTTGATGCATTAGAGGGGTCTGGGTGTTGGTGTACGATGACATGTCAAAACCAGATGGTGGTTTGACTCCCTTCATGAGTAGAGTGGTGAGGATCTTATCCCCACGCTCATCGAGGAGGTGATCTATCATCTGAACGTTAGCGAGATTGCTTAGGTATTCATCAATGGTGACTTCAGGTTGATTGATCATGTTCTCATCATCGGGTAGTGAATTATTTTGATCGTCGGTGTTATATTGTGATGAAGCACCGTTATGGGGACCTTGAGGGATTTTCACACCATTGTTAGGATCTTGAGAGATGTTTTCCCCATTGTTAGGATCTTGGGAGATGTTTTCCCTGTTGTTAGGACCTTGACTAATGTTTGGTTGGGAACCTTGACCTTGTTGTTGTGTCATTTGCTTCTTGGTTTGTGATCTAGTCTGAATAGGCATGAAAATGAAGAACTACTGGGTGGACTGAGATGAGACTAGACTCAATGCAAGGATGACCTAAATGACAGTTGGAAGATTGATTGGATTGGATAAAGGATTGATTGATTGGATAATGAGACCGGATAATTGGATGAGGGTTGATTGGACAATTGGATAGGATTGATTAGATGATTGGATATGATTGAGGTTGGATGATTGGATAAGGATTGATTAGTAAAATGATTGATAGGGTTAGATGATGGATTAGGATCTGTTGATGAAATGACTGAAAAGATGGATGATGTAAGGGATTCTAAACCCAGTTCAAAAATCACCCTAGGTGACTTAAGGTGTTGGTTGATCAGATTAGAGGACAAATAGTTGATTATGGCACTGAATCCACCTCAAGATGGAAATGGATTGATTGGGCTGAAGATGATGACATATGGCACCGAATCTACCTCAAGATGGAAGTGGATTGATTGGGCCGAAGACAATTACTGATGTGTAGGATAACAATTGGATTCAGATGCCTAGGTCAATTCAGATAATAACCTCTAAAACAAGATTTAGAGGATTTGGATCGAGAGAAGATGATGAATGATGCAACCTAGAGATGCTCTAAGAGTTCCATATGATGTGGGTGATGACTGAATGACCTTTGGAAAGTGAAAATGGACTAAAGGATGAATTGCGAGTGAATAGAAGGGGACGAAAGTGTTTAGATCATAGCAAATGACAAGGTTTTAGGTCCCTAATTGTTTGATTCTCTAGATTGGCTAGGGTTTCCTATTCAAGGGGTGAGGTTTCCTATCTAAGGGGTGTGGTCACCTATCTAAGGGACATTGTCGCTTGTTCCCTAGGTCTGATCACCTGTTCCCTAGGTGTGGTCGCCTGTTCATAGGGCTTGGTCACTTGACTAGTTTTTGGACTTGTTTAAATCAAAAACAAGGTCAAACGAGCTATCAGAACAGGGAAACAATCCTTCGACAAGTGGTGAAGCAGACTCACTAGATGATGGAATGGGTTCCCCGAATGGAGAAATGAGATCCTTAAACAATGAAATAGATTCCCTGAACAAAAAAATAGGTTTCTTGAATGATGAAACGGGTTCCCCAGATGACAAAACAAACTCTCTAAATGGACGAACAGATTCATGGAAGGGGAGAACAGACTCTTAGAATGGGGAAATGGACTAGCAGAATGACTGAACGAGAGATTAAAATGGGAGATGGAACTAACTGTTCAGAGTGTAAAACAACTGTTTGGGTGGGATCACCCCTATTCTAGGCCTAGTCGCCCCTTTCAGGGCATGGTCACCCTTGTTCAGGGTGGGGTTGCCTGTCTAGGTGAAAAGTGAACAATTTTGACTCAAAAATGACTAAGACGAAGGGCAAGGTTGCCCCTCTTGAGGTTGGGGTCACCCCTGGTCAAGGCGTGGTTTCCTCTATCAATTGACCTAAACTTGACTTAAGAAAAATGACTATGGAAAAGGACAGAAAACACTTCAAACAACAAGAAAAAAGAAAAACTAACTTGACTAGTAAGATATGCACTAGTTTTTCATTCAAGTAGCACAATCCTATGATTAGTATGAGGGGTATGTCCAACACAATCCTCTAACTAGGCTAAACAAGGTGATCTAGGGAGTCCTTGATATATGCTCGATATGTGAGGCACAATCATGAACACCAGTCCATCACAATCATGAGTCAAGAACCCCAGTGAGATACTGAAGGCTCAGACAAAATTTTTGCATCTATCTAGGTATCACCCTAGCTTCGATGCTCTACTAGACACAATGTGAATGGATTGGGGTACAACTTTGGCCTCCCCCCTTTATATATCTTGCCAGTATGCATGGTTGGAATTGTCTCTTGGGGTGATGAAATCCCCAAGCAAGTCCCACTAAGAAGAGAACACTAACCATTTTCTTCTACTCCCTAGGCTCACACAAAGTGCAAGGGGAAAGCTTGAATGGTGTAACGCCCCCTTGGGTAACACAAAGGACTTAAGTAAGCTACAATTTCTCTTCACCCAAGATCGCCAAATGGCACAAAGGGATTGGATACGTCAATAGATTACTTACAAAAAGCACACAATGCATTGACTCCCCTACTTAGGCTATGTACCTAATTAGTGAGAAAATGAAAGCAAACAACTAACTAAATGTCTTGGTTCTTTCATCTTGGAACAAATGTGTTAGTAGTTTTAACCTCCATTCTTCGTCAAGCATGAAATAATTGCACAAACATTAGTAAAAACCTTCACAATCACCAACAACATGAGTTAGTGGGTCAGTAATAACCAAAATGATAGAAAAAAATTGTAAAAATGATTTAAAATGTTACTTTTTTCTTCCAGAAGGCTCTATTTGGGCCTAGTCACCCCTGTTCTAGGTCTGGTTGCCCCTCTAGAGGTCTTGGTTACCCCTCTGTAGGGCCTGGTCACCTCTCTACAAGTCTTGGTCACCCCTCTGGTCAAAACAAAGAGTTAAACTAGTTGTTCTATCTCAGAAAAGTGTTTGTGTTTGGGCAGGGTCACCCCTCTAGTCAAAATAGAGAGTTAAACTAGTTGTTCTATCTCATATAGGCATCTTTGTTTGGGCAAGGTCGCCCCTCTACAAGTCCTGTTCACCTATTTGAGGGTGGGGGCAGCCCTCTATGTCACCTAAACCTACAAAATATCAAAAGATAGTAAACGTAAGAGTAAAAGGACCTATTTGTGGGTCCCACTTGGTGTGCCAGAAATGTGTGCAAGTGTTATTACCTCCTAATATGCAAAACTAATTAAGAAATGCAAGATAAAACAACACTAGACCACCAAGAGATTGGGTTACGTTGAACACAAATAAAAGAAAGATAAAAACAAGAAAGTATACCTTTTACTTGTGTTGATCCTTTGTTGGCCCTTGATGCAGCTTGAGTGTGTGCTCCTTGGATGGAAAATGATCTAAAATGAGATGCAAAGGGGTGAAGATGTAAATTATGAAGGTCTAAGAAAAATGGATGCAAGAGGATGGGATGATAGCTTAAAAGTGTGCAATAATGAAGGATGAAAACTAAGTATGCAAAGAAGTGCTTAAATGGATTGAGAGCATAAGTGTGATAAAAATGCATAAGGTCAATGAATGAATGAGAAGGGGGGTTATTTATAGAAAAAATTGAATTCTCTAAAGAATTCAATGGTCAAGATTGAGCCACCATGTCCAAGATGGAGGGCTATGGTGATTTGAGGACTCACAAGCCCTCACATCTTGCCATGTGGAGAATGAAGTGTCCAAAGGACATGGTGAGATGGAAAGGGTACAAATGATGTGGAAAAGGGAAAGTACTTTGAAATTACCTTAGCAGGGGAGAATATTTCCTCAAAAAGGAACTTCTTGTTCCCATATGAGAGGAAAGTGACATATGAGGAATTTTAGTATTCCTCAAAAATCTCCATGGGGAGAGAGAAGTGGTTGGGGAAATAAATTTGAATTTTAAATTCACATGATTGGAAGGGATAAGATGGTTGGGAGAATAAATATGAATTTTAAATTCATATGAGGAGCACCTTGTGGATAAGACAAGGTTCTTATGAAGGAGGCTAAAAAGTACCTTGTGGATAAGACAAGGTCCTTATAATAGAAGGTTCTTGGCCTCATGTGACTAATGTAACCTTTCAATGATCACATGGGGAAGAGGAGAATCCGTGGAAGAATTAAAAGTGAATTTTAAATTCACATTGGGAAGAAGGTCTAGGCTAAATGTGGAAAATGTGAAGGTTGACCAAAAAGATATGCTAAATGTAGCAAGGGGATTAGATTAAGGTTGTGCAAATAGGTGATTAAGAAACTTAATGAGGGATTAGAAGCAAGTGGGAGAATATGGAGGATGTGACATTAATCCTAATTAAGGTGTGTACATTCTAATAAGGGATTAATTAAATTAATCTAGATTAAAAGAGGATTATGGAGGATTGACAAGGAGAGAGAAAAAGAAGAATTTAAAATTGCTTTAATTCAAAAAGGTCGAATGACTAAATTAAATAAATTGATATGTTTATTTAATTTAGAGAGGAGAAGATGAAGGGTAAAGTATTTAATTGTTAAATTAAATACTTTAGGAACCTTAGGGAAAGGGGAGATATTAACTAAATAAATAATTTAACTAATATTGATGAAGGAGATGAATTTGACCATATGGAAGTGGTCAAATTTGGATGTCTACACTTACCTTCATACATAATGGAACCTTTCCTCATCCTTCTAAAAAATTTAGCTTCTATTTCATCAAAACTTTCTTCATCGGGATCTTCATCTTTTGTACCCTTAAAATTAGTTTGTAATTTGCATCCATTCCTCATATTCATCTTCCTCATCTCATAAGATTTTAGAAATCCCAACAACAGATCTTTAATTTAGGTCTTATAATCAATACTTTTTCAATAGCACACACCTTCTAACTATAAGCATCAAGGAGAGTTTTAAGAATCTTCTTTACAATCCTGGTTTCATCTATAGCAGCACCAAGCATCTTATCAAATCTCAGTACATAAGCTTTAACATTCTCATCCTCAGACATGTGTTGAAGCTCAAATCGTGTCTCCAAATTTTTTAATTTTTCCTCTTTAACTCTTTCATCACTTTCATGTTCCCCTTCCAAAGAACCCTAGACTTTCTTAGTAGTCTTTAGATTTTGAACCTTAATCAACTTAGAATGTACCATACTATTCTTCAAAATGTACTTCACCTTATTTTTTGCTTCATGTGTTTTGATCTTATCAACCATACTTGGACCATTAGCAAGACGAGTGTAAGGATTCTTGAAAGCTTTCTCCACATCATATCCATAATAATCCAGATATTCTTCCATCAATATTTTCTAGATAGCATAATTAGTTCCATTGAACCTTAGATAATCATAAGTCATTTTTCCAGCCATCCTAGATATTCCTCAAGTGATTAATCTCTTCACCAAGGAACCAAGCTTTGATACGAATTATTGAAAAAGACAGCTAAGGGGGGTGAATCAATTGTCACTGATTTAAACTTTAATTCATTCACCAAACCTAATCCTTAACACTGCTTAACTAATTAAACATTAAATACTAGTGCAAAAACTAAAAATAATCACATAAACATAATAACACTAGATTTACATGGAAAACCCAATAAGGGAAAAATCGTGGTGAGGATTAACTCACACTATAGAGAATATAAAAATTGTTACAAGAGGATCACTACCAAAACAAGAACTCACTATCTGGATTAGGACTCACTATCCAATAGGGATAACAATTTGGATGGATCACTTCCATAGAGATACAAAGAAGATAGAAGAGAAAAATTATAAAGAGAAGACAATCTCAATGCAATAGAGAAATCCACCACAATTTTCTCAACCACTTGCAAATATGCATGAATGATAGAGTACACCTTTAGCTCACTACATCTAGAAAATAAGCATTTAGGCTTCACACTGATCTACCACACTCACATCACACACACTTACTGATTTGCATCAATCTCACATCTATCTACTCTATTTCTTTGCACTAATCTCTCTTTTCTCTTTCTATGCTTTATCACCACTAACTCATCCTATATTTATACCATCCTCAACTTTGAAACATATCCAAAATTGGCCATCCAAATTCAAATTCAAATTAGGTCAATGCCAAAACATCCTAGGGTGGAATTAGAATGAGGGTTACCCAAACATATGCTTCATAAGGACACAAATAGATCTACCACACTTCATCAACTCCAAATATAGTATTCAACTCAAGATTGGCCAAACCAGTGTAAAACACATAGAACAATTAAGCACAAACCTTCCAGATACCAAAATTATCTTCAATACAATAAAAATAATCAACTCTAGAACCAAAAGGCATAAGAATTTAACAAAGGGAATTTAGAACCAACAACATTTCACCCATACCTCAACCAGAAACATAGAAAAGCACAGTTCACAACTGGTGAACATAACTCGCACTTTACAATGAATCAACAGCCAAAAATTTGGATATAGTAGCTTCCAAAAACCATGATAAACATATTTGAACCACACAAACATGGGAGAAAATCCCAGAGCAAAACTCAGAGAAACCACTAAACTCCTGCAACATATCTTCATTACAATTCTCTCAATATCCTCAACATATATAGCCAATAACTTTCATCCATGACACTAATGCCAACAAAAATCAATTGATAACCAATTGACTAATTGACATCAATGACAACACCTTCATTCTTTCTATTCTTGCAACATAAGGAGGACAAGGAAAGATAGTGCTAGGCAATGGGAGAGATGTTGAAGGAATTTTTATTGGTTGTGGATTGTTTCTAGTGTTATATGTATGAGCAATGGTATTATAATTCGATTGTTGTGAAACATTATTCTTGGGTGGTTCAATGATGAGGATGGTTTTGGTTTCAATTTGTGGTTGGTTTGAGGGTTGGCATAGGATAATTTGAATCAGGAGATTACTTCAAGGAATATCTAATGTGCATAACCTTAGAAGACTTATCCTTATTTTCATGGTTTCTTAGTGAAGGGGAGTCTAATGGCACTTCATAATATTCATTTAAGGAAACTATATCACTATTGTCAATGTTGTTATTTTCTTGCACAATGATACCTTCCCTAGTAGGAGTGTTTTTAGGAGAGCAAAAAATTAGGCATTCATGACATTCAAAGGTTGGTTCCTCTAAAATAACTTCATCACGGGTAGGGGAGTCATCTACATTTGGATTTTCTTGCTTATCAATGATGGTATCCTCTTGTTCAATGATGTTTTCCTTAGTAGCAAAAGAGAAACAAATAGGATTCTCATAGAACTCAATGATTTGATCTTCTCACACCAAAATATCTTCATCACAAATAGGAGAGATATTAGGAGAAGACTAAATTTGATTGTTATGATTATCCATTCTATTCTCTTTCACTAAATCATTCTCATAGGGGGGATTTGAACTTTTTCTTAGCATGCTTAGAAAGGTAAGATACTAACATTGTTTGACCAAAAATGAAAAGTACTTCTAACCATCTTATACAATGCTTCAAGAATGTAAACAATGTATATCCAAAGATGAAAATTACTTTTATCCAATTTATGGAAAGCTTTAATAATGCAAACAATGTCTATCCAAAAATGAAAAGCACTTTTATCAAACTTATGCAAAGCTTCATAAGTGTAAACATTGTGTATGCAAAAGTGAAAATCACTTTTATCCAACTTATGAAAAGTTTCATGAGTATAAACATTGTATATGTAAAAATGTAAAATTTCAGAAATGTAAACATTTTTAGATCTGATGATTTTTGCTACTAAAATGATTTTGGAATGATTAAAAAATAACTACACTAAATGGATGTTTTTGACCTAGATGCATAAAATAGAAGTTCCTAAAACTTTCCAAACTAATAGTATAGGTTACTAGCAAGTCTAGGAAGTACAGAAAATCACCAGAAAGCTCAAAAAAGTTGGTTTGTGTAGGCTTCCAAGGACTCATTCGCCCAAGCTGGGCATATGAGTCTCACTTAGGGTTTTTACAGTTTTAGATAGTGAAAAATAAAAAGCACATAATACCCTGAAATATAGAAAAAGACTTGTATAGGGGCTAAATCACCTAGGTGGATGAATGAGTCCCAAATTTGTGATTCTAAGTTTGAATAAACAAATTTTGATTTAACAATTACAGATTTCCAATGAAATTGAATGATGCAAAATGCAAAAATGCAACCTAGATGCACTTTTCACTAATGCAATATTTAGAAGTCTTAAATACAATTCAAATAATGCAAATATAATGCAAAGTTAATTCAATCTATATCTAGGACTACAATGTTCTCCAAATAAAAAATTCAAGGGTCCAAAGGTCGGGTTCACCAAAATGATTAAACAAAAATAGGGTTCAACCTTTTGAGAAATGGAATTGGAACTATTTCACACTTTAATCATTGGGAAAACTAGATACCTCAACCAGGTGACTCGATTGAGGGATGGACTAGGGGTTTCCTTATGAAATTGGACAAGGGTTCACCATGAAATGAAGTTTTAAAGGAGAAATGCAAACACTTATGCACAAAACCCTAGAAAATTGAAAGCATGAAATCAGATTAACAAATAGAATGAAAAAGAAAAGTAACTAGAGGAATGATGCAATCAAAGCAAGGTTTGCAACCTTGAAAATATTCCTTTTGAAGTGCATTGGGACTAAAACACTAGATTGGGTGATTTAGTCCTGCTACAGGATCCTGGGAAGAATCTAGAATTTTCTGGTGACTGATCAAGATCTATAGAAAGATGGCAAAAAGGGCTATACTGGGACTCATACGCCCAATAGGGAGATTTAATCCTATTACTAGGTTTTGATTGATATTTTTGCAGCCTCTAATGATCTTCTGTAGCTTCCTTCATGTCTGATCTTCAAGTCCACAAGTATGAATTCAGGCCTATAGGTGAGTTTCCATGAAGATGACAACTTCTTGATTATTTTTGCAACCTTTTCTTCAAAGGATCTTCAAGCTCCAATTCACCTAGATATGTAAACACACATCAAGAGAGAAAAATGTTTTTTTTTTAGGGAAAAGGAGTTTTCCTTGGTCAAACCCCATTTTGGTAATTAAACCTAGAAATGAAATAGAAAAGTATGAACGAATGATGAATGAACAAATGCAGTGTTGGAAATCACCAAACCCTTGAAATGAAGGCTACAAACTTGTGTGAAATGGCTTCAATGGATGTTGATCTTGACTCATGATTGAATGCTTAAAGATTTGTATTGAATGCTTGCTTGAATCATGAAAACTTACATCACAAATGTTAGCTCACAAACACACATGATGCATGAAGACTTTGACATGATGCTTAAATGTTGAATGTTGCTCCAAATGCCTGATGATCTTCTCTTGAATTCTCTCTTGATCATAAAAGTTTCTATAATGCTTGAATACTTGAAAGCTTATATGACTTGAAAACTTGCTAGGAGAAATTAATTGAAAAAACCTTGTATTTATACTTGTTTATGCCTAATTTCCTAAAATTACAACACTAAAATCTGGCATCAGATCTAGGATAATAAAATCCCACCAAGAATTTGAATTAAAATAGGTCTAGGTTAAAGCAAGACTCGTACTCTAGGTTGGGCATATGAGTCCCAATGGCTTAAACCTAGGACATATATTTTGAGAAGTGTTAAGCACAATGAAACATTTGAAATCAGGTTTTGAGACCTAGGTGGGACCAATATGCCCAAAGTGGCATATGAGTCCCAAATATCTCGATCTAGAACACAACCAAAAACATTAAATTATGATTTGTCATTTGTTAAATTTAGGATTATCCTTAGAAAAATGGATTATATTAGGCTTGTGGATGCAAAATAGGACAAATTAAGGCATAAATGAGGAAAATTTTAATTAAAAGGGCCAAAAACTTAATGTGAACATGTAAGGCATATTACAACACTAAATTAAGGCATCACTTAGCTCATTTTATTAATTCCCAAATTAAGTGAGGAAAAGGGATACTTTTTCCATCACTAGAATTCCCTTGTGTTATTTCCACTATTTTGACTCTAAGTTGCATGGTTTTTTGTTCTTTTTGAAACCTCCATTTGTGACTACAACATTGTGAAATATTCACTTGATAGAGGTATGCCGATTTAAATGTGCACCATTAATTTTTCTCATGAAGATCAAAGATCAAGGGCTCATATTCAAACATTCTCAATGGCTAGTCCTTAGTTCAAAATTTTCTCTACATAGGCTAACATGGTAGTGATTGTTAAGAATTTTTACAGTATGAATTTCCTTACACCAAACGTGCTACTTTTTGGTCTTTTCTAATATTGCAATGTAATCTACAACTCTAGATCAATATTTAAGGAAATTATTTTGGTTTGTTGGGTGTGTGTGATAGTACATAATTTTTTTGGTACATATGTCTTAGATTAGTTTGAGTAATTCATATTTAATCCTTCAGGATAGAGGATATCTATGTGAAACAAAGCAAGGTGGGCATGTGAGGTTGTGAAATTGACAAAGAATAATTGTAATATATCTCTATTACCTTCATGAAAGAAACTCATTTGTAAGTTTCTCTATAATCATCTATAATATACTATGTGGTTGGTTCCATAGCTCATGTGAGGTTTGTGCCTCTTGTTTATTGATTTGGTGCTCATATTTTAAGGTTGGTAGCTCTCTAAAAAGTTGGTGTGCCTCTAACAAATTGGTGCTTATCAATGTGCCCTGGGGATTGGTGTCTCTAGTAGGTTGGTGCCTACAAATATATTGTAATATTTTAATTTATTTGTGAGGCTATATTTAAAAAATTCTGTGTTTCCAACCGATTGTCTAGGTTTTTCTAAAGGTTAGCTAGATCCTATATTCAAAAACCCTAATTCAATGGCCAATGAACATGAGATAAATTTTATAATTTTTCTCCTCTATACTTTCTGATCTACAAAACCAAGGTGGGTTCCCTTATAACATCTTTTGATTTATAGAAATGCTTATAATGATGCTTAAAATAGATTCTTCACACAATTTTTATAGAAGGTGAACCTAATTGGCTAAATCATCTTCAAAACCCTCCATCTTCTCTATATTTCTTGTTAGTGCAAATTGAGCATAAAATAGTAAACTATAATAAAAGTAAATTCCAATTTTTCTTATGTTTTATTCTATTTAGTTTTGATCTTTGTAAATCACTTTGGCCAATGCCTTATACATTACAAAACCAATAAATAAAGTAAAACTCTCTTACAATAGATTTACTTGATGGATTCTTATAACCTCATTGCATTACAATGAGAAACCAACAAAGAGACAATACCACTACTCTACTTACAAATCCTTACTATAACACATAATCTTTAATGAGTAGATTGAAAGAAAATTTAATTCATTCCTTGAATAGAAGCCAACAATTTAGACATTCATAATAAAAAATGTGATATGAGAATCAAGAACAATATTTGATTATATTGATTCAAAAGAGGATGTATTAGGACATGGATATAGTATTAGATTAAGATTCAATTTGAGAAAACATGAATGTATGATTCATTTGTTGCTATTATAGAGAAAAATTATAACATTTACTCTTTAAACTTTAAAGGAATTATCTATACAAAACCCTAATTCTATACAAAATCTATAAGACTAAAGACTCTAAATTGATTTACAACCCTTGAAATGAGGCTCAAAATTCCCTTTAATAGACACAAGGGAAGAAACAATAAAAAAACCTCATTCCAATGCTTAAGTCATAAAAGACAAAAACTTAGGTGGTAGCGCTACACAAAAGGACAAAAGCATTTAAAATTTATAGAGAGCTGCTGAAAAAGTTATTGAAGGCCTTTGGGGTAGTTACTCTGTCATATGGCTATGATTTCTTCCAAAATTATCCTTGCAAGTGACAATACATATCTAACATTGCTTCTCTGGTGTGCCCATGCAATATTGATGTCTAGCTAGTGGGAATTGATTGAAACACAACTCAAAATCTTCCACACTATCCTTCTCTTTCTTCCTATCATTGTTGTGTTGATCTATCTTTGTATAGTATCAACTAATTTAGGAAGTGCTTTATTTTGACTATACTCTTCAAAATTGTAAAATTATAATTCCCTAACCCAAAATTTGATAACTTAAGCCCAAAATGTTGTTAGCCAATAAATATTCAAAAAGTATTTAAAATCATGGCAAGTGATTATAATTTTCATCCCATGCCTTGTATGATATTTTTGATGACCATTAGAATGCAAGAAGTAAATCAATATTATACATGTATCAGGTATGTCTAGACAAAATTGAATTGGTCTCTTTTACAAAGGCACCCAAAAGCTAGTTTGTATCAATTAACTTGAACATACAAGTTTTAAGGTTTTCTATGTCAACCTTATTATCCAAATTAAAGAAAGAGAGAGTGGGGGTCAATGCCTTGAATTGAGACTTCCACTCAATGAATTCCTTCATCTCCCCATTTTCCTTTCTAATATAAGGAATAAATCTTATTTGTATATTATCAAAATGTTGTATCCTCACGTCTTCCTATTTTTCTAATTGTTCCATATATTATTACATCTTTCCTATCATCTTAGACATATTATATGTAGGATAAATATTTGGGGGTGAACTAGCTTCATGTGCAAATCCTTTATACATACCCTACAAAGCTAAAATCCTAGGGACCCATTTATTCATGAGATCCCTAGTTCTCTCCTTATCTTTAGCCACCTTTATAATTGCTTATACAAGGTCACCATAATCCCTATAAAAATTTCCAACCTTTTTAAAATATTGGACATTAAATGTCCCAAAATTTTAGTCACAATATGGAACATTTCTTTATGTTGGTCATTCTCAACATTCTTTAATTTCTCCTCCAACATCTAAACCTTTTCTTTCAGTTCCTCATTTTCTTTTATCAAACTCTCTGAAGGTGCTATTGAAGAGGAAATTTCTCCTTATGTGTCGGATGAAGGATGTGTTTCTTGAGCCTCTTTGATATTTAATTTATTATATTTATGCAAGGGTACCCAGAAGCATTCAAAACAATGGAGGCAGTTGACAGTGAAGTTGTAGAGTGTCGAATTACTATATTTGATTACTAGAGGCCGAGGAGCTGAAATTAGTTACTAGACACTATTAGCATTAATATCTTTAAGGATATATATGTTGAGGATATTGAGAAAATTGTAATAAAATAAGTTGCAGGGAGTTAGAGATGAAGTGAAGTGAAGTTTAGCCAACAACATGGCTAGCTTAGTAGGTTGATGATTAGAGGTTGTGGATTAAAGGGTTTTTTTTAATATATCTAGTTTCTCCATGTTAAGTTTCAAATATCCACATGAAGACTTCATTGAGGTATGAGTATCTATGTTCTGATAGTTGTTCATTTGTTCTAGTTGGTGTTCCTAAAAGAAGATGATGTGATTATAGTAACCAGATTTGTTGTGGATTTTTCAGTGGTGATTCATGATGTTTGTGGATGTTTCTAGATCATTCTCTATCTTTGTTTCACATCCACATTGATCATTGTGCTCGCAATTGGTTATTTTCTTTTGTAAGTTCATGTTTCCATGTTCTTAGATGACAAGGTGTTTGTAGCATGTTGTGGATCTTCAAGGAATAATATTTGAAGCTATTTCATGCTCGAGGATATTGTTTTGGGTCCTTACTTGGTTGTGGCTGACCTTGGTTGGTTCGCATTGTAAATTGTTAATTGTTTGAGGCTGACCTATTTGAGTCTGCATGTTACCTTACTAGCTATTGTAATTGGGCCGACATGTTAATGGTTAAATGATTTGTGGATGATATAAAATGAAGATAGAGGATTTGTTACAAGACGTGGAGGAGATAGATCAATAAGGTGCTCAATGGAATGAAGTGTGAAGTTCAGTGACGAAGTATTTTGATCCAGAAGAATCATAGAGTAGAGGGGGTGTGGAGCAGGACAAGGAGTCAATTGAAAATTGTTATTGTATGAATTATTTGTAATCCCTGGGCTATGACCTAGAATCTGTTAATCTTAAGAGGCATATGTAATGTGTTTTGAGATTATAATATAATGAAGAATGAGCTTTGAAGGCTAATATCTTGTGTTCGATGTTCATGAATCTCTTTTATCTTTCTGTGGATTACCTATTAATTTTTGTTGCATGTCTGTGGTGATCAAGGAGTTAGTAATTTAGGCTACAAGGCTGGACAATCTTTAATTGGATCATCCTACCTTGACTACATCAAATGGTATCAGGGCAAGGTTGTGAGTCTATTATCTAGTTGTGAATCTATTAGGAAGGAAGATAGTATTGAAAGAATTGTGAAACCTTAAGTGTCATCATAGAAGAAAGATCGAGGCAAGAAAGATTTGGGTAAGCATTCAAATTAAGTTGTTCATCTGATTTGTTTCATTGGGGAAAATTGGGAAGAGGATGAAGAAGGAAAATGAAAACCTAATATGCAAAAGAGATACTTTGGAGGAAGAATTGTGTGAAATCAAGAGGTGTAATTTAGAATTGATGGTGAGGATGAAAGAACTAGGAGGAGACAAATATGATGCTCTTGAAGAAGAACTGAAAAATGTAACAAGGAGAAATGAAGAAATAGAAGCATAGCTAGATATGGTTGAGGATGTTGAAAATAAATTTCTAGGAGTCAAGTTGTTTGTAAAGGTGGAAAAGAGGTATAGAGATCTGGAGGAAAGTTTGAAAGAGTTGAACAAGGAGAACAGTTTGCAAAAGAAGGAAATATCTGGCTTGAAGGAACATATTAATCAGTTGGAGCAATCACTTATAGAATTCTAGAAGGAGAATGAGAATCTTAAATCTAAGCCTAAATTTTGTGATGTTTCTTGTGATACTAATGATTTGTGTGATGTTGCAGATTTCTTTAGAAGGTGAGGTAGAAGATAACAATGTAACAAAGCCTATAATTGTTGGTGAGGGTATAGGTTTCAAAATAATGTAGAGGATGGGATATGAAGGAAAAGGATTGGGAAAGAAGTGTCAAGAAATTATAGAACCTATTGAACCAATAATGAGCCCCAAAAGTGAAGGCCATGGATATGATAGAGGTAAGAATGTTATTGCAAGTTTGAATCAGAGAAGAAAAGGTATGTATTGTTCACATTGTAATAGGCATGGACATGAAAATGAATTATGTTCAGATCTATATCCTTGTAAGTTGTGTTGATTAAGGAATGATTATGAAAAGATGTGTTGGGATAAAATGAGAAGGGGAAATCCTATGAAAAATTGTAAGCAAATGGATTATGGATGGACTGATGGAGCAAAATGCAAACATGTTACTTGTATGTTTAGAATATTGTACAAATGGAAGAACTCATATATTGGAGGAAAAGAGGGATCAAGATGTAGAGAAAGAAGACCTTATGCAGAGCATAGAGGAAGAAGTGATAGGAGCAGTAATACTTATCATGATGAGGGGTACCAGAGGAGTGGAAGAGGAGTTGCTAGAGGAGGAACCTATTTTCAAGTTTGGAGGAGGAAAGAATCAACCACTAATTTCATCAAGAACTGAATACTAGAGAAGCTAATGAAAGATAAGTAGTAAAGGATGCTAAGATAGTTTGTGCAGATGAAAAAGAGCCTAAATTAGTTTATGTAGAGGAAGGGGAACCTTTGGAGGTATTATATTTCATAGAGGAGCTGGAAGAAGGTGAAGCATTGATCTTAAGGAGAAAGTTTATGTACCAGAGCTAAGTAAATGTGAATGAAGGAATAGAAAAATACAATGATCTTGAGGAAACTTGCAGAGAAGACTTGATCAGACCACCAACAAGCGAGGCAGTGCAAGGATTGCAAGTAGACCATTGAACCTCAACCATGACAAGATGAAGAAGTAGAGGAAACTTCAAGGGTGGGCTTGCTCAGACTGCCGACCAGTGAGGCAGTAAAAGGCTTGCAAGTAGAATGCCAAAATTAGAAGAACTCAAGGCAATTTTGCAGGGTGGACTTGAACATAATGCCAACCTTGAGACAGTTACAAGTTCCTATGGATAGATTGCCAAAAAAATTCAAAGAGATGACACTAGATTTGACACAATACAAACCAAAGTGAAGAGGCTCAATTCTCAAATAACCCCAAGAGTCTGATGTAGGGGAATCTAGAAGCATTCAAAACAATGAAGGAAGTTGACAGTGAAGTTGCAGAGTACCATATTACTACATTTCATTGCTAGAGGCTAAGGAGATGAAATTAGTTACTAGACACTATTAGCATTAATATCTTTAAGGTTGTATATGTCGAGGATATTGAGAAAATTGTAATAAGATAAGTTGTAGGGAGTCAGAGATGAAGTGAATTTTAGTTTAGCCAATAGTGTGGCTAGCTCAGTAGGTTGATTATTAGAGATTGTGGATTAAAGGGTTTGTTTACAAATATATCTAGTGTCTCCACATTAAGTTTTATAGATCTACATGAAGGTTTGATCAAGTTATGAGTATCTACGTTCTAATAGTTGTTCAGTTGTTCTAGTTGGCATTCCTAAAAAAAGATGACGTGATTCTGGTAACCTGAGTTTTTGCAGATGTTTCAGTGGTGATTCATGATGTTTGTGGATGTTTCTATATTTTCCTCTATCTATGTTGCATGTCAAAATTTATCATTGTTCTTGTGATTGGTGATTTTCTTTTGTGAGCTCATTTTTCCATGTTCTTGGCTGACAAGATGTTTGTAGCATGTTGTGAATCTTTGAGGAATAATATTGGAAGGTATTTCATGCTCGAGGATATTGTTTTGGGTCCTTACTTGGTTGTGGCCACCTTGGTTGGTTTGCATTGTAAATTGTTAATTGTTTGAGGGAAACCTATTTGACTCTACACGTTACCTTACTAGCCATTGTAATTGGGCCAACATGTTAAGGGTTAAATAATTTGCAGATGATACAAAAGGAAGATAGAGGATTTTTTACAAGACATGGAGGAGATAGATCAATAAGGTGCTTGATGGTATGAAGTGTGAAGTTTGGTGACGAAGTATTTTGATCCGGAAGAATCACAGAGCAGAGGGAGTGTGGAGCAGGAGAAGGAGTCAATGGAAAATTGTTATTGTATGAATTATTTGTAATCTCTAGGTTGTAGCCTAGAATCTGTTAAGCTTGAGAGGCATATGTAATGTGTTTTGAGATTATTATATAATGAAGAATGAGATTTTAAGGCTTGGTTTTTCCCTATTAGGGTTTTCACAAGATATATCTTGTGTTTGGTGTTCATGAATCTCTTTTATCTTTCTATGGATTAGCTATTAATTCCTGTTGCATATCTATGGTGATCAAGGAGTTAGTAATTTAGGTTGCAAGGCTAGATAGTCCTTAATTTGATCATCCTGCCTTGACTGCATCAAATGGTTTTTCTCTGATACCATTTGATGCAGTCACTACATTTGATTGCTAGAGGCTAAGGAGCTGAAATTAGTTACTAGACACTATTAGCATTAATATCTTTAAGGCTATATATGTCAAGGATATTGAGTAAATTGTAATAAAATAAGTTGTAGGGAGTCAGAGATGAAGTTTAGTTTAGTTTAGCCAATAGCATGGCTAGCTCAGTAGGTTGATGATTAGAGGTTGCGGATTAAAGGGTTTCTTATTGAATATATCTAGTGTCTCCACATTAAGTTTCAGAGATCCGCATGAAGATTTGATCGAGTTATGAGTATCTGTGTTCTAATAGTTGTTAAGTTGCTCTAGTTGGTGTTCTTGAAAGAAGATGATGTGATTCTGGTAACTTGAGTTGTTGCAAATGTTTCGTTGGTGATTCATGATGTTTTTGCATTTTTCTAGACCATGCTTTATTTGTGTTGCATGTCCGCATTGATCATTGTGCTCATGATTGGTGAATGGAAATCCTTAGGGTTTTTCTCTGATACCATTTGATGTAGTCAAGGTAGGATGATCCAATTAAGGACTATCCAACCTTGCAACCTAAATTACTAACTCCTTGATCACCACAGATATGTAACAAAAATTAATAGCTAATCCATAGAAAGATAAAAGAGATTCATGAACATTGAACAAAAGATATATCCTGGGAAAACCCTAAAAGGGAAAAACCTAGCCTTCAAAGCTCATTCTTCATTATATTATAATATCAAAATGTATTAAATATGCCTCTTAGGCTTAACAGATTCTAGGCTGCAGCCCAGGGATTATAAATAATTCATATAATAACATTTTTCCATCAACCCCTACTGCTCCACACTCTCTCTGCTTTGTGATTCTTTCAGATCAAAATACTTCATCACCAAACTTCACACTTCATACCATCGAGCACCTTATTGATCTATCTCCTCCATGTTTTCTAAAAAATCCTCTATCTTCCTTTTATATCATTCATAAATCATTTAACCCTTAACATGTCAGCCCAATTACAATGACTAGTAAGGTAACATGCAGACTCAAATAGGTCGGCCTCAAACAATTAACAATTTACAATGTGAACCAACCAAGTAAGGACCCAAAACAATATCCTCGAGCATGAAATACCTTCAAATATTATTCCTTGAACATCCACAACATGCTACAAACACCTTGTCAGCCAAGAACATGGAAACATGAACTCACAAAAGAAAATCACCAATTGTGAGGACAATAATCAATACAGACGTGCAACACAGATAGAGCACAATCTAGAAACATCCACAAACATCATGAATCACCACTGAAAAATCTACAACTCAAGTTACTAGAATCACATCATCTTCTTTTACGAACACCAACTAGAACAACTAAACAACTATTAGAATGCAGATACTCATAACTCAATCAAATCTTCATGCGAATCTCTAAAAATTAATGTGGAGACACTAGATATATTTGAAAACAAACCCTTTAATCCACAACCTCTAATCATCAACCTACTAAGCTAGCCACGTTGTTGGATAAACTAAACTTCACTTCATCTCTAACTCCCTACAACTTATCTTATTACAATTTTCTCAATATCCTTGACATATATAGCCTTAAAGATATTAATGCTAATAGTGTCTAGTAACTAATTTCAGCTCCTCGGCCTCTAGCAATCAAATGAAGTAATCTGGTATTCTACAACTTCACTATCAACTACCTCCATTGTTCTAAATTATTCTAGATGCCCCTACATCAGACTCTCGAGGTTATTTGAAAAATGAGCCTTTTCACTTTGGTCTATATTGTGTCAAATACAGTGTTGTCTCTTTGAATTGGTTTGGCGATCTGTCCACAAAAACTTGAAACTACCTCAAGGTTGGCATTTTGTTCAAGTACACCCTACAAAACTACCTCAAGTTCTTCTAAGTTTGGAATTCTACTTGCAAGCATTGCACTAACTCACTGTTCGGTGGTCTGAGCAAGGCCACCCTGCAAGTTTCCTCTAGTTCTTCATCTTGTCATGGTTGAGGTTCAACGATCTACTTGCAAGCCTTACACTGCCTCACTTGTTGGTGGTCTGAGCAAGTCTTCTCCACAAGTTGCCTCAAGATCATTGTATTTTTCTATTCCTTCATTCACATTTACTTCACTTTGGTACATAAACTTTCTCCTTAAGATCAATGCTTCACCTTCTTCCAGCTCCTCTATGAAATATGATACCTCCAAAGGTTCCCCTTCCTCTGCATAAACTAATTCAAGCTCTTTTTCATATGCACAAACTATCTTTGTATCCTTTACTACTTATCTTTCATTATCTTCTCTAGTATTAGGTTCTTGATGACATTTAGTGCTTGATTCTTTCCTCCTCCAAACTTGAAAATAGGTTCCTCCTCTAGCAACTCCTCTTCCACTACTCTGGTACCCCTCACTGTGATAAGTATTATGGCTCCTATCACCTCTTCTTGTATGCTCTACATAAGGCCTTCTTTCTCTACATCTTGATCCCTCTTTTCCTCTAATATATGAGTTCTTCCATCTATACAATCTTCTAAACATACAAGTAACATGTTTCCATTTTGCTCCATCAATCTATCCATAAGCCATCTTCTTACAATCTATTAGAGGCTTTCCCCTTCTCATTTTATCCCAACACATCTTTTAAGAATGATTCCTTAATCTACATAACTTACAAGGATATAGATCCCAACACAATTCATTTTCATGTCCCTACCTATTACAATGTGAACAATACATACCTTTTCTTCTCCGATTCAAATTTGCAATAACATTCTTACCTTTGTCATATCCAAGGCCTTCACTTTTGGGTCTCATTGGCTCAATAGGTTTTCTAATTCCTTGTTGTTACTTTCCCAATCCTTTTCCTTCATATCCCATCCTCTACATGATTTTGAAACATATACCATCACCAACAATTTTAGGCTTTGTTACATTGTTATCTTCTACCTCACCTTCTAAAGAAACTTCTACAACATCACACAAATCATTAGTATCACAAGAAAAATCACAAAATTTAGGCTTAGATTTTAAATTCTCATTCTCCTTCTTGCATGCTATAAGTGATTACTCCAACTGATTAATATGTTCCTTCAAGCTAGATATTTCCTTCTTCTACAAACTCTTCTCCTTGTTCAGCTCTTTCAAACTTTCCTCTAGATCTTTGTTCCTCTTTTCCACATTTACAAACAACTTGAATCCTTCTACAAATTTATTTTCAACATCCTCAAACATATCCAGCTCTGCTTCTAGTTCTTCATTTCTCCTTCTTACATTTTTTAGTTCTTCTTCAAGAGCATCATACTTGTCTCCTCCTAGTTCTTTCATCCTCTCCATCAATTCTAAATTGCACCTCTTGATTTTGCACAATTCTTCATCCAAAGTATCCCTTTCACATATTAGGTTTTCATTTTCCTTCTTCATCCTCTTCACAATCTTCCCCATTGAAACAAATTAGATGAACAACTAAATTTGAATGCTTACCTAAATCTTTCTTGCCTTGATCTTTCTTCTATGATGACACTTAGGGTTTCAAACTTCTTTCAATACTTTCTTCCTTCCTAGATTCACAACCGGCTAATAGACTCGCAACCTCACTCTGATACCATTTGATGTAGTCCATATTTTAAGGATTTCCATGTCAACCTTATTATCCAAATTAAAGAAAGAGAGAGTGGAGGTCAATGCCTTGAATTGAGACTTCCACTCAATGAATTCCTTCATCTCCCCATTTTCCTTTCTATGATATGGCATAATTCTTATTTGTATATTATCAAAATGTTTTATCCTCATGCTTTCCTTTTTTTCTAATTGATCCATATATTATTACATCTCTCCTATCAGCTTAGCCATATTATATGTAGGATAAATATTTGGGGGTGAACTAGCTTCATGTGCAAATCCCTTATACATACCCTACAAAGCTAAAATCCTAGGGACCCATTTATTCATGAGATCCCTAGTTCTCTGCTTATCTTTAGCCACCTTTATAATTTCTTATACAAGGTTGCCATAATCCCTCTTAAAAATTTCCAACCTTTTCAAAATATTTGACATTAAATGTCCCAAAATTTTAGGCACATTATGGAACATTTCTTTATGTTGGTCATTCTCAACATTCTTTAATTTCTCCTCCAACATCTAAACCTTTTCTTTAAGTTCTTCATTTTCTTTTATCAAAATCTATAAAGGTTCTATTGAAAAGGAAATTTCTTCTTATGTGTTAGATGGAGAATGTGTTTCTTGAGCCTCTTGATATTTAATTTATTATATTCTACATTAAGTACTAGATGATCTTTCAATAATTTATCATAGTCACTTTTTAGTCTTTTAGGTGTGGCTTCAGTAAAATTGGAAACATCTACCATTAATGAGGTAGATTCATAGGGATAGGTATCTGATACTTATTACCAACCCTCCTGTGATATTCTATGTTGCTTCTACAACTTGAGGTTTATTTATATTATGGGAAAAATCCCATATAAGCAAGGGTTTCCCATTTTGGGTTGAATCCTGACCCTGAAAGTGCTACCTTAGCATGTTCTTCAAAAGAGTATATCTTTTTATCTTTCCTCCTTATTGTATCAAATGTTATTGCTGAGGCAATATCCCATTCTAGAACCAATAGCAACCCACTATCTCTTACAATCTTCCTCCCCTCTTCAGGGTTATTATGCCTTGCATCAAAATTCATCTTTTCATCACCTTTTTGGTGACATCTTCATATTGTTTAGTAGGTACACCTTCCTTTTCCCTATTGAGTTTCTTATGAAACTCTTATCTTCTTGACCTTAGAAAAAAATATTTAAACAACTTTGATCTAACAAATTAATCATCAAAGATGAATTGTGTGAATACTAATGCCCTGATGTCATTAGCCTCATCTTTCCCCATTGTTAGATCTATTCCCAACCTACTTTGGAGGATCATAAAATCATTGTCTCTTGTGGGGAGGGAATGTGTTGATGCAATTCTTCTATTTTCACCTCAATATCTTCCTCTTCATCATAACCAAGACAATAATCAATGAATGATGGATTATTTGTTGTCCTCTTATTTTGAGGCTATTCCCTTGGAGGGGAATCTATAATATGAATTGGAGGAGGGGATGATGGTTCTTGTGGTAGAGAGGGTCAAGTGGAGTGGCTTGATTAGAGGATGGTGGATTAGGCTCCCTTATAATAGGTCCCTTAGACCTTCCAATGAAAGAATATATAGATGAATCTATATTGGGTTGATAAGTAGGTCATTCTTGAAGAATAGGGGCCTTTCCAATTACTCTACCAAAATTATCTAGGATCATTTGGATCCTAACAATTGGATTCCCTATCTCATACAATGACCCTTGATAATATAAATTTTTCTTGGCCTTGGTATCCTTTTCTTTAGAAAATTCCACACATTTTACCATTCTATCATCAACATCCTTGTCATATTTATAATTTCTTAAAACATCCTCACTGAAGTGGAGTTGATGCTAGAATGTTGATCTCTTAATGTGTGTTTTGAGCTAGATAATAAATCATTTAGGATCAAAAGCCATTGCCTTTTATTGGGCCATTTTGTATTATTTTAGCGTGGGGTAAAGCTACTCCAATCCTTCTCTAGTGACTGTAAAATTAGAAAAGGTCGTGGAAAATGGGAAGAATGATCCCTTATTTTTCCCTTTGATATGAGCCTTATCTGATTCACTGATTTTCCACATTATTTCCAAAAATTTAGGCCTAAAAGGTAAATATTGTTGAAATATATGGGTCCAACATGGCATCCATATATCCTTATGACTGTGGAGTCAGTGTGGAGATAGTAATCTCCCCAATTATGTTGAAATCCTAGATCTAGCCTCCTATCCTTAGGTCTTAGGAAATTTAGAATTTTGTTTTACAATCTGACCTCTCCAAACCCAAAATATGATAGCACCTTATTTATAAAATGGTTCTCTAAAATTTTTTTTGGAGGCATCACAATGCATATCCCATACATGATTCCAACATTGTACAAGAAGACCTTCCTTACCATCATCCATGTTGATCTATACTTGGTCTTATTTATTTTCACTAGCTTTTTATGGATGGAATCAGTAATAAAGGTGGAAAAATCAATCTCAATGTTCACCAGGGGATTTTAAATATCAACAACCATATACATAAGTGGCATTGTTATTCTCATTTTTTCATCTCCCCTCAAAACTTGATATAAATCATATAAGTATTAATGAAATAGTCCTCAAAAATCTCCAAATTGAAAGGCTTGGTTTCATTGGATGAAATTCTCATAGATATTTTGACATAACCCTTTAATCTGAATCTAGGAAGCCAATGCACTTTGTAATATTTCTATCCTTTTGATATTGTTGTTTAAATTGGCCAAAGTCTATGGCCTTGTTGGTAGCTAGTTTTAGGGTGAAAACCTCTAAAATATAGTCCTTGTTGATTAGAATCTATTACACTCCATTTTCTACCCCGAAAACCCTAATATTCTCATCATAGTTTGTAGTAATGCATTAGAACAACTCTACATCCATGAAAAAATAGGGACCACTAATTTCTCAAAGTCATAGTTCCATACATTTGAAATGGGAACTTTGGAATTTTTTTTGGACCTGTACCAGTGGGTAAACAAAATCCATCTAGTCCATAGGATATTTATATCTTGGAATTCATATGAATTATCTATGCTTGTAACAACTCCATGACCATGGAGTTTGAGATTTTTTTTGGTTGAACCAAGGAGTTGTACAATGATGTCTTCATAAAATGGCCTTTTTGAAGTGGAGGTTTGTTCCTTCAAATGGCTCATGGTTATAATTTAGGTTTCAAACTAGGGTTTCATGTGCAATGATTCTAGGGTTTCTTGACACCTTTAAGTGATAATTAAATTGAAAACCCTAGGATTCAAATTTGATGAGTTTTATAGAGATGTACTTACCTAATTTTTACTTTTCTAAAAACCCTAATTTTTTGAAGAAAACACTAGTGCTCTACAAATTATCTTGATGAATTCATTGGATGCTAAATGAGTTGAATTCTAGGTGGGCTTATAATATTTATAAGAGTAATTATAATGAAATCCTAGTAAAAATCCATCTTTCCTGCCATTACTCCTCATTCACATGAGAGTAGCTCCTCCAACTATCCATTTATCAAGTTTGAATGTAAACCTTCCATCAGGTGATGAAAGTACAAGATCAATAATGAATAGTGACTTGGTCTATCTAAAGGATTTGTTGATAGATCTCTAGCAAAAAATATTAATCCATGTAGGATTAGTATCATACAACACCTTTTTGTGGTTTTTCATCATGGGAAAAATGTGCGACACAATGAATTCATGGATTTGTAGAATCCCTTAACCACCTACCACATGCCATTATTCCATGACTCTCATACACATCTTTCCTTGAAACACCTTGTAAACCCTGAAAAATCCTTTGAAACATGACACATGTCCCTCTTTTGTAGTCCATGTGTCATCATCTCCTTAGAAAAACATTTCATACAAAGGTGTAGAAAAGCACAATGGTGGGGATCACATACTAAGCCTTGATGATTCAAGTAATTTTATTAAAGCATGTGTAAGATTTATCTCTTAAGTGAGAATAAGGGAATAGGAAAAAAGAAGTGGAGAAGCTAATGATATAGAGGGACATAGACTTAGGACCTCAAGATTTAATTAAAATCAAACCAAATTGGTAACCTAGTAGATGAGATTGGTGAACACATGAGATTGATTCCTAAATGACATAACTTAAGAAAAGGGAAACTTTGGTTACTAGTCAATGATGGAATATAATAAATGTGTAGGGGTTCAAGATATATACTAGGATTTTTAGGCAATATTTAGGGTTCTATGAGCCATTTTGCATGATTTAACACTTCCTTGCATGATTTCTAAGGATTTTTAAAATTTTCAAAAGGCTAAAATGCCAAAAGGAGGTAAAATTATAAGTAATACTAGTGGCTCTAGTTGGGGATTTTTGTTTTATAGGAACAAGGAGAGGATCCAAAAAACTTTGGGAAAGTAGATCAAAAGAAAAACCAAAACAAGAAATGGAGGAAACTATACACATTTACTCTAAAATACAATATGCATGGATATTTCCTACTTATGAAAAGTATGGTTTAAAGAATTATCAATGCACTAGAAATTCCAAATTTTATCCTTTCATATTTTGCATAAAATATGAATTATCACCATGATTATCAAGGATAACATAAGGAATTATCCATGTGGCTTCAATTTTGTTTTGTTTTTCTTTATCTCGAAATCTAGCATTCCACATTAAGACCATATCCCCTACTAAAAACTTAATGTCTAATGTCTTATCAAACAAATATTTGACCTACAATCGTTTCTTGAGGTTTATGTTTCATGCTTTCCTTCTTGATTCATCCAACTCTATATGTTGGTTGATCCTAACCATATTTTTATCACCATTATCCTCATCATACTCTTAGATGAATTTGTATACATACAAACAATTGTTAATTGGTAGCATGGCATCTAACCCATGCACCAATTCATAAGGCGATTTAGTGGTTTTCTTATCCTATCAACCCATAATGCCAATTTTAATTTTGAATCTTAAGACCTTTTATTTTTTCTAATCACTCTTTTCATGATCTTCATCAAACTCTTATTGTTTAATTCAACTTGTCACATCCCATAAGGGTGGTAAGGAGAAGAGTATGATATGTAAATTCCATAGTTGTGATAGAAATCTATAAACTCCTATGATTTAAAGAACATGACACTTTCCATAATTAACTTTGCAGGAGACCCAAACCATGAAATAATATTTTCCATGACAAAATAAATGAAAACCTTTCTAGTTTCATTACTGGTTGGGATAACTTCTACCCACTTGGTGAAGTAATATATAGCCACTAAAATTCATCTATAACCACCACTAAATTTTTCATTAAACTCACCAATAAAGTCTACGCCCCATTGCTGAAAAGGAGCTTCCACATTTAGTGTTAGGTAAAAGTATAAAGTATTGTCACACTTTCAGAAAACTTATCAACACAAGTGAATGTAAGTATTTCTAAGTAAAAATCAATTTTGGTCAACACATATGAGCTTGTAAGATTCATTCTAGCTAAGTTGATGCAAGAGCATCCATAGCTATGTGCAATCTTGTATTGGTTTGAAGGTTAAAATTTTGTTTCAATTTTGAAATTTTGATTTTGAGATGGATTATTTGGTGGAAAATAATTTTGGAATGATTAAATTATTTTATCCTTGAGTCAAGTGATAAAAAAGCATGAAAATATTTGACAAGGTGAAAAAGCAAGGTAATAATGCAATTTTGATTTTCCAATATTTAAACTCTTGAAAATTAATTCATAAGGCATTGGAAATTTAATGAAATAATGTTATAAAAAATCATTTCAAAAATCTCTAAAAAGTAGGTATTGCGGAAAGTGGATGCCAAGGCTAGCCAATCTTGAATTTTGGCCTTTTCAAGTAAAAATGGTCAAACCAATGGTTGTGGCAAGTTATGATTTTGATTGGTTGGACTTTAATTTTTTAATTTTTAACTTTTTGGAGGGAATTAATGGTGTATCCTATAATTATTCATGAGTTTTTGGAGAAGAAGTAAAATGAATGTGGAAACATTCATGGAAAGGGGGAAAAAATCTAGAAAAGGAGGTCATTTTCTGAGTTGAGTTTATAAAGAAAACAAGTAAAGTCATAGAAGAAGCCATGTAATTCATGGAGGATATTTTTTGAAGGTTTTATTGCAGGTTTGGGACTGTTCTACCATAGTCCATATCAAATCCATATTGAAAGAGGAAAGTTTGAGAAACTATAGGAGGATTTTAGGTGTTGGAGAATGAATTGTTTGGCATAAGCTCTCATTGTTTGAGCTTGAAACCTTGTTGTGGTAATTTTATGGAATTTTTAATGAATTTATTTAATTTTAAACTACTATTATCAATCCATCTTGACTGATTTATTGATGTAATACATCATTCCTTTTATTGCAAATAAGAGTGCATATGTGCATATCCAAATTTCTAAATTTTAGAGCATTTTTGTCAATTGTTTGATTAAATGTTTGTGAGGATTTAAAAGGATTTTAAGGTAGATTTTGAAGGTTTTTACAGCCCTTACATCATAAGTGAGATATTTCCACAACTTTTCCAACTAAAATTGTTGGCTAAATACATATGTAGCACCACATTGAGGCTAATTTACCCAAAAAATAAACTTATTAGAAAAATTGATGTTACAACAACTTCTACTAATGTAAATAATTTTTTTTTTTAAATATAAAATACCCTTTTGTTGATGCATAAGTGTAATTTTCAAAAATATATATTTTAATAGTTTAACTATTATTTATTTTTCCATTTTATTTTTACTAAAAGTAGGTTATCAACACAAAACATTAGGTTGATTACCATGTCAAGGGAAAATAGTAAAACTTATTAAAAAATTTGAAAATATTATGATGCACTACATAAAAGAATCTATATAAAGATGTTATAATATTTTTCTAATTTTGTTAAATAGTTAAGATGAAAGCTGACATCAAATGGAAACAACTATGTTTTAATACACACACATTTTAATATATGTTTATCAAAATTGGAAAAAAAATCATATCCATGTACTAAAGTTTCAAGTTAGAAATACACACAAAAAAATTGAAGGAAAAAATAAATTTACTATATAAATATTGACATCTGATGTGACTTCATTTTTTGGCATTTTATCAACAACCAGATTATAGTGTCAATTTCTAAAAAACTATATTCAAATAATTTTTTCACAAAAATACAAACATAAAATATACCAAAATATAAATATTTTACTAGTTTACATCATTTCAAAATTCAAAACATATATGCCACTTTTTAGTGATTCAAGTTTAAAAGTTCGACTAGTGTTGGTTGTTTCCTTTATAGAAGTGTGATACAACTTTGTGCTTTTACCTTGTCAACATACTTAGAGGTAGAGCACAAAATTTTTTTAGCTTGTCAGAAAAATTTTGGAAACCATCACATATTCTTATCATTTTATTTGTGTCAATGAATAGGGAAGGCCATCAATATCCAAATCTTAGGATCTTGTCAGTAGTTTTCCTAGCCATATAGTGTCCTCCAAAAACTCCACTATGCATTTCTTTAAGAATCCTTGCAACTTTTTCTTCATCAACACACCTGAGCAAAGCACTAGCTTTGTCCCTCCAATATAAACAATCTTTGATTATAACATATTTTATGACTTACAATTTTAGAGTTCTTTTTTGGTTATCATTCATGTGGTCTAGGAGAGATATTTTTCAAGTAATACAAGATATCCTTATACCAAGAACACAATTGCAAATCACATTCTTTTACAAGTATATCCTCTTGTACTTTGTTGATTTGATTGGCCTCAAGGTTAGATTCAAACATCAATTTGGCTAAACCTTATCCTCTGACAAGTTTAGTGATATTGATATCTATGTTGAATTATTGGATATTGTTGATCCATTTGCATATTCTTCCAATAAATTCTTGATGAGTAAATACATCTTTAACTATAGTAGTAGGAACATAAGATACTATTTTTGCACCTACTAGATAAGATTTAAATTTTTTAACAACTTTAACAAGTGTGCATAAGCTTATTTTTCCATAATATCATATTTTAGTTATGTAACTGTATAAGAGAAAATTTCCACCCTAGGCACAATTCCCCTTTCTGGCTTTGTACACTTTAGAAAACCAAAGTCAGAGGCTTAAATTTACTTAAGTCCACTGCTGGTGGTCCACGTGGAGCCTATTTTGTGTGTCGATAGAGGCGTTTCTATTAGGGAAGCCCCCGTAGTGTGCAGACGTCTGCGTGGCATGCTTACGTCCCTAGCAGATTCCTACAGTTGAGCCAGTAGAGGCGTTATTCTTCCCATTGGCAGCGAAGTTGTAATGCCTCCTTCAGTCGACCGACCTAAATATGGCCATTTTCTTCTTCATTCCTTCATATTCACTCTTCCAATTAGAATTCCAACTCTTGAACAGACTAAGCTTCCATACTCTCACTCTCAAAAGCTCACTTTCACTCACTCCCAAGTATTCCAAGCATTCCATTACAACAATATCACACTTCATCAACTCAGTAGAGCATGTTTGGGACCACGCTATTCACAGCAGAGGCTTGAGTTCCTCTCATTTTCTCCCCCAAGTAGCCTTGAGTGCTCTTGGTGGAGGTGGTAAGCTTCCCTCTCCTCTCCTCTATCATTTGGTGAGTAGCATAGTATTACATTGTAGTGTTTGTTTTTTCATTACACTGCTTCTTTATCTCATTCTCTTGGTTGTCCATGCTGGTGGAAACACCTAAACGAGGGTCTAACTGAGGAAAGCCCCTATATAGCCACCAAAAATTTTCCCTTCTTATTGTGTGTAGGTGTGCGAACTCCTGGAGGATCAACTGGTGAACAAGTTCATTTGTGAGATTCTCCTCATCTTCATCACTCTTGCTTATTTACTTTATCATATTAGAGATTATATAATTTACTTAGTTCTATCATTTTGGCCCTTTAGTTAGCTTGTTGGGCCATTAGCTAGGTTTTAGTGACTTAACCTCATTTTTATTGTTGTCTAGTTGTACGGATGACAACACACATTTGAGAAACCAACACGCCGCACTGTCGTCCAAAGTCTGCGCTTCTATCCTCAGACAGAGAGCTTTCCAAGATGAAGTGTTAAACCAAGAAACCAGCTCACCTAGCCTCTTCCTGCATTTTGAGCCTGTTGAGTAGCTGAGGAGCCCTACGATCCTCGCTACCCTCGCCTTACATATTCTAAACATTGCACTTAGCTGAGGTAAGTTAGGGCAGTCTCTCGTGTCTTGACCTTTCGTGACCTGGGGTCTTGCACATGGTGGTCACCCTCTCTTACATGTTTGGTGAACCTGATGTGAACCATTTTGGATCCGTTCTTGCAATACTGACAGTTCCTTTCCTCGTACCCTAGAAGTGTTGTAGGTGTGAGTGTTGTAAGCCTGTCACCTTGCAACCAAAATTATAACCCCTAATTGACGTAGTTGGAAGGTTCGAAAGGAATTGCATGATGAAACCTTAATTGTGTCATTGTCTTATCCATTAACCTTTGGGGATTCTATGAAAGCATTGTCTAGTGTGCATAATGGCCTCCTTCTTGCATCAACCCATCCCCCCTACATAGCCTACAGATAGTAGTGTTGGTATAACCTATAGTTCACAGGACCTATCGATGGGCTTCAACAGGGAACTATCTTCTCTTTACATTCCTACATGGATCAATGGGAACATCATAGCAGGTGTTCTCATTGACCCAACATCACAAGTAAATATAATAATAGAGGAGATTATGCTAATTAAATTTTTACATAAGGATGGATATGATGCTCCCATAAGCTTCATTCGCATGCATGATGGGATTTTCGTACCCCCCTTGGGTAGCATTGTCCTATCAGTCTTAGTCGGGCCTAAGTCCATAAACCTCTTGTTTCATATCATCCCTGGGTCTGAGCTCTTTCATGTAAAGTTGGGTATCCCTTGGTTGGTAGCAATGAATGTGACACCCTCCATCATGCATAAATGTATGAAATTTATCCATGGAGGTTTCATGCATGTAATCCATGACACTAGTTATTGACCATCAGTTGCATGTGGTAGCTACTTCTTGGATCACTCATGGCCTGTGTTCATTGGTCCCCTTCCACCTAGGATGGACCTTTTGTATAAGACATATCAGAACTAGAAGAAAGGATGTCTGAGGCTGAAGGTGAGGTATCCTCCCTCACCCTATGCTATCTCACATAGGGCTTGTTTGAAGGTTGACAACAAGGCCACCAAGGCTCAAAAGAGGAAAGAAGAGAAGCAGTCTTGTGATCCCCCTTCTTCTTCTTCCACTGCCCAATTTGACACTTCTTCTTTCTCAGTTGTGGTACCCTTAGGTTCTGCTCCTCATTTGCAAGAGAACCCTTTGCTGCCCGCTTAGCGAAAGCCCAAGCATCCCACATTCAAGCTTCCTATTTTTTTGACGGAGCCTAGACCCATTCAACATGAAAGGAAGAATATCCTTCAAGGAGATTCCTACTTGTCTCGACCACCATAGCCTCCTACTTCTCCTACTCCTAAGGCAGTGAGCGGAAAGAGGCTCACTGCTAAGGCTCTTGAATCGACTCCTCCTATTGTTCCTTAGCCTACTCATATTGTTCCTATACAAGAACCCATTCCTTTGCCTAAAATAGTCATACTAGATGCTCCTATGGTCAAGAAGGAACCTCATGTCCCTTTGCAAGCTCTGGCTTCTAACTCCAAGAGTTGTAGAAACCACCTTGTACGTGAGTGCAAGCGCCAGTGAAAGGCTCTCCTGGTTGAGTAGGCTACCTCACAGTAGAAGGAGGAAGAAATGACCACTCCTGTTTTAGGATCTTCTACATTGTCTTCTTCCTCCCTTCCTTTTGTTTCCCTTCAACCTAATTCACTCCCAGATTTTGTTGTGAGTACAAACGTGCCTAACCCTAAATAGGTATAGGTGTTTATCACTCCTCCAATAGAGCCACCTTTGTTGATGTCCATCCTAGATATTCATCCCTTCCCTAAGCCCATGGACATTTATAACACTTTGGTCGTGTCCATTATGGTTCTATCCTCCTCTTCCTTTGCATCCCTAGCTTTGTTTGTGGGGAGTTCATCTCCTCCCATGAAGAAAGAGGCGGAGGTTGGTCCTTCTAACAAAGTAGGATGTAAGAGGAATCCACCTTCTTCACAAGGTGGCCCCCTGATGAACTATTTTGTCCTTGTGACATAACTAGTCTCGGCTTCCCCTGATGTTGTCACCACTCTAGAGTCATTCAGCGAGCTTAATGGAAAATCTCAAGCATAGCTTGCATTTTCCACTAAGGATAAGCATGATGCTCATGCAGGATGCATGTTTAATTCCATGGATGAAGTCCTAGCCCTATCGACGATCTTCACAAAATCACTGACTTTGACTCCATAGGAGCTCGATGGAGAGGACCTCGAGGGGCCCTCTTCCTTGGCCCTTGTTGCAGGAGGGCTGAATGCTCCTCCTCTTAAAATTCCACCCTTGCAGGCTCGTCCTCCTTCCCCTTATGAGGATCTAGATTGGGAAGTAGATGACCTCCTAGAGTGTTAGGATGAGGTCCTCTTTTTGTTATCTTATGTGTGTGTTTTTTGTGATGTGTTCCCCCATACTCATGCTATATGTGCCTGGATGACCCTTGTCACCCCAACTAGTGCTTGGATATAGGCATGGTTTTTTGTGTCGTAAACCTTCTTCTATTTGTACCATCATTTTCCATGTTTGTGATTGATTTTTGATAAATTGGGGATGATGCAAAGCATTGGGGGTATTTAGGCTTCCCTTCCAGGTTGACCCAATTTATTATTTTTACTTTGTTTTTTGTGCATTCTTCCTAATCTAGTTGGGGATTGATGATCTTTTTCCTTGCATTGTGGTTACCTATTATTATATGAGCTTGAATAGATCTAACCCTGCTAAACCAGATCTCCTTGTGCCCTTTATTTGTGTTTTTCTTTTCTCTTTCTATTTCACTTTCCCTTTATCTTTCTCTCTTCTTTGCTTGAGTTGTCCCTCCTATGTGTGACAACATTCTCCTCTTTAGCACTTCAATTTTTATAAAATGAATTTGTTTCCAACAAATCTTTTCTTGAGAATATTTACAACATTTTCCTTAGAATTGCATTCTCAACTTGGAACTCTAATGGAATGTGTTTCCTTCATCATGGGTTCATAAAGAAAGGACTTGAAGACCTTCCTTTGAAGTGGGAACTACTTTGACTTCCCCTCGCATGGGGGCATGACCTTCCTTTCGAATTCCTTGATGAAGTGAACATCTTTTGAAAGGATCCTTTGATGACAAATCACTCTAAGGTGAACAATCGCTTTTGAATTGTGTGTCCCTTGAGTAGACCCCCTTTCTTCTTCACGGTGGGTCCCCTAGGGACCCTTTCTTCAAAATCCTTTGTAGCAATGGACCTTTTCACGTCTAGCCTAAGGGCAGCCGAACTAGGCTCATTCCATTTTCCCTTCCGCATCTAGCTTAGGGGCATCCTGAATAGACCTTACCTTTCAAACAGTGTGTCCATTGAGTGGACCCCTCTCCTTTTGAAGGGTTTCTGAGGGACCCCTTTGAAAGTTTTTCAGTTTGCATGACCGGCCGCTTTTGACATGCTCTATCTATGGGTAGACATGTCGCCACTTTAGACATGCTCTATCTGTGGGTAGAAATTTCACCACTTTAGACATGTTCTATGTACAGGTAGACATGTCACCGCTTTTGACATGTTCTATCAGCAGGTAGACATGTCGTCGCTTCATACATGTTCTATTTGTGGGTAGACGTGTCACCATTTCCTAACTCTACAGAGTTTGCTTCCTTGGGGCTTCCTCCATGCGAGAGATCTTGAGGGTTTCCTCCTTGCAGGTCTATGGGCCTATAAGACACTTTTGTTCCAACTCCATAGTTCTAAGCAGCTATGGAGTCCACATCTCCTACACCTTCAGGTATGCCATAATGAGTACTGCTTCCTTGATGGTTTAGGCATAATTTTATAACCCTACTCTCTTCTTGATCTACTTTACCGAGCACTCATCAATACTTGTGCTCGCTAAAGTGGGGGAGAAATGTATAAGAGCAAATTTTCACCCTAGGAACAATTCCCCTTTTTTCCTTTGAACACTTTAGAAAACCAAAGTTGGAGGCTTAAATTTACTTAATTCCGCTGTTGGTGGTCCACGTGGAGCCTATTTTGTGTGTTGGTGGAGGTGTTTCTGTCACGGACATCTGTGCAGCACACAGACATCCATGTGGCATGCTTACATCCCTAAAAAATTCCTACGGCTGAGCCAGCAGAGGTGTTACTCTTCCCATTGGCAATGAAGTTGTAACACCTCCTTTGGCCAACCACCCCGAATATGGTTGTTTTCTTGTTCATTCCTTCATATTCACTCTTCCAATTTGCATTCCAACTCTTGAACAGAATAAGCTTCCATACTGTCACTCTCACAAGCTCACTTTCACTCACTCCCAAGTATTCCAAGCATTCCATTGCAACAATCACACTTCATCAACTCACTAGAGCACGTTTGGGACCACACCATTCACATCAGAGGCTTGAGTTCCTCTCATTTTCTCCCCCAAGCAGCCTTGAGTGCTCTTGGTGGAGGTGTTAAGCTTCCCTATCCTCTCCTCTATCATTTGGTGAGTAGCATAGTAATACATTGTAGTGTTTTTGTTTTCATTACATTGCTCCTTTATCTTGTTCTCTTGGTTTTCTATAGCGGTGGAAACACCTAAACGAGGGTTTGAGTGAGGAAGGCCCCTATACAGCCACCCAATATTTTCCCTTCTTGTTTTGTGTAGGTGTGTGAGCTCCTGGAGGATCAACTGGCGAATGAGTTCATTAGTGAGATTCTCCTCATCTTCATCACTCTTTCTTATTTACTTTATCATATTAGAGATTATATAATTTACTTAGTTCTATCATTTTAGCCCTTTAGTTAGCTTGTTGGGTCGTTAGCTAGTTTTTAGTGACTTAACCTCTTTTTTATTGTTGTCTGGTCATATGGATGACAACGGACTTTTGAGACGCCAATGCACCGTGTTGTCATCCAAAGTCCACACTTTTGTCCTCAGACATAAAGCTTTCAAAGACAAAGTGTTAAACCTAGAAACTAGCTTTCCTAGCCTCTTCCTACATTTCGAGCCTATTGAGTAGCTGAGCAGCCCTATGGTCCTTGCTACCCTCACCTTACATATTCTAAACATTACACTTAGCTAAGGTAAGTTAGGGGATCCTCTCGCATCTTGACCTTTCGTGACCTGGGGTCTTGTACGTGGTGGTCCCCCTCTCTTATAGAAACTTGAAGGGACTTTTTGAATAATGTAATTGGTTGTTCATAACCCTCATCTTCCTTTTGTAATAGTACATCAACAATAGTAAATTTTTTAATTTTTTCAAAAAAATACAAAAAATAAATATACTAGAAAACAAATATTTTATTAGTTTACATAATTTCAAAATTCAAAACATATATGTCACTTTTTAGTGATTCAAGTTTAAAAGTTGGATCAATTTTGGTTGTTTCCTTTTTAAAAGTATGGCACAACTTTGTGCTTTTAACCTATCAATATCCTCAAAGGTAGAGCACCAAAATTTTTTTGGCAATCATCACACCTTCTTATCATTTTATGTGTATCAATGAATATGGAAGTCCGCCAATATCTAGATCTTAGGATCTTGTTAGTAGTTTTCATGGCCATATAGTGTCCTCCACAAACTCCACTATGTATTTCTTCAAGAATCCTTGTAGCTTGTTCTTTATCAACACACCTGAGAATAACACTAGCTCTATCTCTCCAATATAAACAATCTTTGATTATAACATATTTTATGACCTAAATTTTTAGAGTTATTTTTTGGTTATCAGTCATGTGGTCTAGGAAAGATATATTTTTCAATTAATACAAGATATCCTTATACCAAGAACAATATTTTCCAAGAATGAAAAAGCCTATCAATGCAATTTGCAAAGAGTGTTAGTTTGGAAAACAAACAAGGATCAAGTTGAAAACTAAGGAACATTCTACTACAAGACCTTTAAAGTTGGTGCATACAAGCCTATGCAGACCTACCTTAACAAGAAGCCCTCAAGGTGACAAGTATTTTAAGTTGTTTATAGATGATTACTCTAGAATGGCCTAGATGACCTTTCTCAAAGATAAATTAGAAGCTCTAGATAAGTTTAAATTATTTAAATCTATGGTTGAGGATGAAAAGGATTTGAAAATCAAGTGTTTAAGGTCTAATAAAGGTGGTGAGTTCACTTAAAATGAGTTTAATAGTTTTTGTGAAGATCAAGGGATAAAAAAGACATTTTTTTAGCTCCTAGGACTTTGTAGTAGAATGGGTTGTGGAGAGGAAGAATAGGATAGTTTAGGAGGCATCAAGAATAATGTTGAAGGAAGAAAATCTATGGGATGTCTATTGGAGAGAAGATATTCATATCATAGTTTATATTCTCAATAGAGGACAAGCAAGAGTGAAAAGTTCAAAGACCCCCTATGAGCTATGGTATGGAAAAACTCCTACTATGAAATATCTCATAGTTTTTGAAAGTAAATGTTATATCATGAGGGATGAATAAAAATTAGTAAAGTTTTATACAATATTAGATGAAGGAATATTCATTAAATACTCTACAAAGAGCAAGGCATACATGTGCTATAATAGGAGACTAAAGAATATAATTGAAATTGCAAGTGTCAAAGTGGATAAAAAACCACATCAGAGCTTAGTGCTGATAGAAGGAATGAATCTGATGAACCCCTTTGCAGAGAAGAAGAAGAAGAAAAAGAAGAAGAAGAAAAAGAGATGCTAGTGGAAGAGTAAGATGCTTCATAAAAGATCTCTAAGACTCCTAAGTATGTGCAGAAACAACATTTTAAGGACCAAATAATTGGACAAGAGAGAAAGGGTGTGCTAATAAGAAGAAAATTTGTTATGGAAAAGGAATAGGTAAATTTTTGTTTAATCTCTAACATAGAACCTAAAACCATTACTAAATCGTGTAGGGATGAAAATCAAATCAAATCTATGGTAGAAGAACTAAGGAAAACTAAGAAGAATCAAACATGGGAACTATTCCCAAGACTAACAAACAAGAATGTGATAGGAACTAAATTGGATTTTCAGGAAAAATATGAATGAGGATGGAGAAGTTATCAAAGAAAAGGCTAGGCTTATATATAAAGGCTACTCACAAGTGGAAAAAAAAAATTGAAAAGACTTTTTCTTTGGTGGCAAGAATGGAGGCTATTAGGATGTTTTTGGATTTTGCAACACATAAAGACTTCAAGGCATATCAAATTGATGTAAAGTTTGCATTTTTGAATGGTGAGTCAAAAGAAGTGTACATTGAACAACCAGAAAGTTTTCAATTATTAGGTGATCTTGATATGGTCTCTAGGTTGAACAAGGCATTATATGGACTCAAACAGGCTCCTAGAGACTGGTATGCAAGATTGAGCAGATACTTATTGTAGTAGGAATTCAAAAAGGGTACCCAAAACAACAAAATTTACCTCAAAGTTGAGAAAGATCAAATCCTGATTGTGGTTTTGTATGTTAATGATATAATCATTGGAGAAAATGAGACCATGTGTGTAAAAAGTTTGTAGAGGAGATGCAAAATGAGTTTGAAATGTCAATTCTTGGGGAGATGACTTTCTTCCTTGGGCTGCAAATTAGTCAATTAGAAAATGATATTATTCATTTCATAATCAAAATATGTAAAGTTAATGTTAAAGAAGTTTGGGATGGAGGACTCTGAACCAATATGTACTCCCATGGTTACTATTTGTAAATTAGGAAAAAATGATGAATCTCATAAGACAAATCAAACTAAAAATAGATCCATGATTGCTAGATTACTATATCTAATTGCAACTAGACCTGATATTGTGCATGCAATATATATTGTGGCAGGATTTCAAGAAGATCCTAGAGAGTCACATGTGGTAGTAGTGAAAAGGATATCTAGATGTTTGAAGGGAACTCTAGAATATGGTCTATGATATTCTAAGGATACTAATTTTTCTTTGAGTGCTTATATAGACATAGATTGGGTAGGTTGTGCGGATGATAAAAGAAGTAGAAGTGGAGGTTCTTTCTTCCTTGGAAACATGCTAGTTTCTTGGATAAGTAAGAAGAAGGAATCAATGTCATTATCTACTATAGATGGGTGGGTGAAGAAAGATGCAGGCCAAAAAGTGGCCACCCAACTTTCAAGTTTCAAAAAAATCATAACATGAGCATGTTATAACGTGTTCATGTTATAATGCACTCAAGTTATTGCTTGGTGTGACTGAGCCTTAGGCTTGGCACACAAAGGTCAAACACATGCTTTCATTATAATGCAAGAATGTTTTAATTCATATAAACAAAAAAACCTTAATTTCATTCTATTCTCTGCTATTTCAAAATTTCCTCTACATCCTGCAAACCCTCAAAAGAATACTCACATTATAGGAAGGCTCAAACATCTCTGTTTCTTCACCCAATCTTCATAAAAAATCTTCCACAACATTAGAGAGGTCAAAGGATAATTTTTTTTTTTTTTGTGAATTTATTATTAAATAGGTAGAATTAATATGTTTTTTGATGTAAATTTATTTAATTTTTAGGAAATGATAAAGCACCTTCTTCTCCTCCTCAAAATATCTTGATTCACCTCATCCCAAATCCCTACTAAACAACAACTCCAATAAGCACCTCCAATAATCCCTCAACATGCTCTAGGAACTTAAGAAAAGTTAATGGGGAAAATTGAAAATAACAAAAAACAAATTAAGGATATAATTGCAAGGTTGAAAGATCCTACAAGCTCAACCTCATATAGAATCATGATTGCTTAATCACTTGAATTTATGTTATCATATGTATATACAATTAGAAATAAAATAAGTAGTTGTTCAGAGAAGAGATGAGAGTATAGAGAATTTTATGCAAATAAATTATCCAATAAACAAGTGAAAGATGAAAACATTACAAAATTTGACTTGTATGCCCTATTCACAAACCCTAGAATGAATCAACCTTTACATCCTTCAAGCAAGAGGCTCCCTATATATTGGTGAAACTACTAACGGATAAAGAACCATTTTTAGAAGAGGTGGTGGATGGATTTTTACCATCCTCCATGCAACAACAATGAGGTTCTACAATATTTTTTGTGGATATTCTACTGTGAGTTTTTCCTCAATAAAATCCCAAATAATATTTATATGTGGTACTTCTAGGGTAGAGGTTGGGGCATGTCTTGACACACAATGACCAGAAAAATGAGAACTCCCTAGACCAACATATGAGCATGTGACTATCCCTTCCATTGTGAAGGAGAGTGTTCACATCGATACATTGCAATTAGTTAGTTCCTTGACCTAGAGCCTTATACAACATGCCAGCCCTCTAGCATAGTGTGAGTTGGGTGAGTCTTTGGGGAGTATAGTTCCACCTCATAATTTTTTAGGCTTGTGGTTCATCCTATAGTTATTTCCCACACATAGTCAGGATGCAGGTACCTAGGGTACATCTATAAATGGCGATGATAGATGCCCTCTTTCATGAGGCGTTCGACCTTGATAGTCAGGTAAATGTTAGCAAGTTCATTGAATTTATTTATTAAATTTCATTTTTGAAATGAAAGATTAACTAAATTAGGTGAATTATTATAATGAAATTTCAAGGTCATAGCATTCACTTTGTTTTCAATGGTCTTCCACCTCCCTATTACATGACCACATGTATTGCTGAGGTATGTCACTAGTAGATAATTATAAATATTACATGTGAATAGCTAAATGTTATATGAATGGTATTTGTATATCTCATATTGGATGTTGAATAGGTTAATCCTGGAGCTTTGATGGCAACACCTCCCAGTGGAGGTGGACATCAAATTTTCACTTAGGTAATATAGACTGTACACTGTATTTCGTAATTGAATAATGTTTAATGAATTGAAGGTTCTAGATATTTTGTAAGTATGCTTTTTAATTTTTAATTAATTTTATTATAGGTTTCTATTCACTTCATAATTTATGAATTTCATTTTTTCATGTTGCTGACCTCAAAAAATGTAGGCTAGTGGAATCACTAGCTCCTAGTATACCATTTCACTCTTATCCTGCTAATTGTTGTCACTAGCATACCATTTCAATAATCTATGAATAATGTTATTTTATTTTTAGATGTCGCAAGCAGAGATTCCTCCTGATGTTGATAGGGAAATAGAGCATGGTGTCTCTACTACAATAGATAGCTCATTGCCTTTGATAGGGATATGAGGAAGATTAGTAAATTCCAAATTGCATTCATTGTTATAGCTCTTTATTATTGAAAAATCAAATGATTATTGATTTTTAGTTTAATTTATATCTAGATGATTTTAATAGGACTTTGGAACACCACAGCCTAAGCATGCCACTATTGCAAATGAGGAGAGAGATTATTTGGTGGTGGTAAGTGATTATTTTGTTAAATATTTCATTTTTATAATGTAATTTTTATATATTAATTTCTATATTTTTTATTGTAATAGGTAAAGCTCCATGGAGAATTAAATAGGAGGATCAGCCCTTGAGTTCAAAGTAGACCACTTTCATAGGCATCTCCACCTCCTCGATAATCAAAGGCCACTTGTGATTTATTTTCTTCACTTGGATGGGAATGCCTTTTTATTGGGGTCCTTTGTTGTATGCCTATATGGAATTTTTGGACATATATTTTGTATTGCATATATGTGAAATTGTATGCCTATATGGAATTATTGTAAGCATATGGCTATTTGATTAATACACATATTTTTTATTGATGGTATCCATATTTTACATTATAAATCCATGCTTAATAGATATTTGTAGATGTTTTACTTCAAATATTTAAAATCCAAGTGTATTCCATGCACTCTTCCTTTATATAATTGTAAATATATAAATTTTGAACATTATTCTCCTCTAAGATTATTTTGGGAAGTTTTTTTGCATACCTTTCTTCCCTTCAATTCCAAGTTCTCAAAAGCACTAGTGAACCTTCCATTTATGCCAAAATAGATTTATTAAAATTAAAAACTTTGAGAAAAACATTATGCAATGCACCCAAGAATGTGGCTAAGGAAAATATTGGGAAAAATTTCCCCACATAAGAATAACCCATGTAGGGAAATAGCTACAAGCCTCTCATATAGAAGCAACATCCTTTCATGTAAGATTAGTCAACATACTACAAATCAAGCACCCAAAACCCTAATATTTCTCCATTATCTTCTCTAGGTTGATACAAGGGTAAGAAACTATAACAAGGTGATATAAATTGACATGATCATCACACCGACTCTCAAAAAGACACTAACTTTGCTGAGGATACTAATCAAGAGATGTAATGCCATAAAAATAATGTTGTGACCACTAGTGATTTCAAGGAATGTATGTATTCCACATGAAATATTGGGTGAATTGAAAGCCTAGCCATGTCATAATTGACATCATAAATCATAAATCATATGAATATAATGCATGATGCAATCTAACACCTAGGTCTCTCTACCACAACACATCTAAGCCTATACTCTCTAGGATCATTGTAGCATGGTAAGGAAATTGATGTAACTATATAATTCACTTTCAAGTATGAAACTAAACATGAGAAAGAAATTATTACACGTGACCTCATACCTCCAAAATTTTGTGGTATAATCCTTGGAAGACATCTACCATTTCAAACCCCGATAGTGGATGCTATGAATCAAAAGATAATATTTTGACCTCAACAAGTATAAATTATAAAAAAAATAGCTTGGTCTATACTAAATAATGTTATAACATTGAAAATATACAAAAATTCTTGTGTCTTATTGTCTACTTAGAGATGTTGCATAGGCAAGCTCACAAGCAATAGCATTTCTCACTCATGCATCTTCTCTATCAAAAAATAGATGCTTGAAAATGTACTATTATAGGATGAATATGTCTTTATAAATTGTAAAAGTATTCTAAAAATAATTTATGGTACAAAATTAAACCAATTTCTTATTGAATTCCCTTTCCCAAATAGATCATCATATCATAGGTCAACTTAGGAGAAAGATGAAATTTAGCACAAAATCTAAGAGCTACTTGATCAAGGAAAGAGTTGAACTAGCTATTTTCCATGTGGCACCTTAGAAGCATGAACAATGATGCAGGAACACTTGCAATAAAACTAGAGTTCATGTGGCATAATCTACAAGCATTGTAGTTTTGAAATTAAAGATTAAGTTACCACATGTATTTATAAGTAAAGTTATGATTGTGTGCGCTATTGTGAGGATGTAGTAGTGATGGCTATATTAAAAATGTGTATGTATATCAAAATATTAAGTATATAACTATTTCTTCATAGCATGTGCTAGAAATTGCATATTTAAGGTGATTATTCACATATATACATCATAATTACAAATAATTTACACTACATTTCCAATCATTTTATTCAAGTACATTCAAGTACCCATCCTCTAGTTGGTTGATCACTACTTTAAATTTAGAGATGTATTCTTCATGCCCACACTTTCCTTCATCTCAAAAAATATTTTCTAATATTGACCAATTTTTTTATGAATGTATTGAGTTCAAAAAACAAAGGAGACTAGTTCATTGTTGTAGATTATTCAGTCATAGGATTATTAAAGACACCTACATTGACAAAAAATTATAAAGTGGAATTATTATATAGCCACCTCAACATGTTCAAATTGTTAGTTTACTCGCAAGAGATGAAGAATGTAAATAATGCCTCTTGACAACTTCTTAATAAACGCAACTGACACTTTTTGGAACATCTAAAACATGGTTGCCATAGTGGAATGACTTGGATATATGAAAAACTAAGGAAAATTATTATAGAGAGACCATACATGACCTTATGCCTTTAGACAAAATGTTTCTAAGAGCCATGGTTTCTGAGTAATAGGTCATCAAAGTTTGTTTCCCTTTCATACTTTGGCCTCTTATGAGAAATTTCCAGTGTAGTGTAGTCTGGAACATTTTGATATGTTGAGGTGAAAAACAAGACCCTACCTAGCATAAACCTACCCACCTTGACATGTTGGAATTGTCATTTTGGTCACACAATGAACATAATGAGTCACACCACCATTCAACTTTAAAATGCATGCATCTGACACATTTTCTATCAACTAAAAACTTGTCACCATAGAAAAATGGATCAAAGACATGAAAAATAAAGAGAGGTTATTGTAGAGGGGCCTACATGATTCTATACTTTTCTAAGTGTCATGGTTTCTGAGTAATAGGGCATCAAAGTTTGCTACCCTTTTGCACTTTGGTCTCTTAAGAGATACCCCTGATGCAATGTAGCTCAAAATGTTTCGCCATGCTCAGGTGTGAAATAAGACCTTTCCTAGCATTAACCTACCCATATAGATGTGTTGCAACTATCATTTTGGTTGCACAATGAATAGTGTTAAATGGATAACTGAGAGGGGGTGAATTATTTTTCATAAAATTAAACCTTTAATTCAATCACCAGAATGAATAATTAATACTCCTTAAATGATTAATCCTCAAATGCTAATGAAAAAAATAAAATCCAACACATAAACATAGTAACACCAGATTTACATGGAAAACCTTGTTGGATAGGACAACCAAGAGGGGGGGGAATCAGTTGTCACAAATTATAACCTTAAATTCAATTACCAAAACTAACACATAAACTAATTAAGTGATTAACCATCAAATGAAAATACACAAACACAATAACACCATATTTATGTGGAAAACCCAATGAGGGAAAAACCATGGTGAGGATTAACTCACACTATAGAGAATATCAAAACTGATTACAAAAAGGCTCAATGCTCGAGATAAGGCTCACTGCCTAAAATAAGGACTCACTATCCAAGAGAAGGACTCACTATCCATAGGGATACAATCTGGAGGGCTCACTACCACATAGATACAAAGAAGATGGCTCATTGCTAGAATACAAAAGTTATGGCTTACTGCCAAAAATGAATTGATGAATTACACATTTCTTATGTTAAATTCAGTTCTAGATGAAGCTTAGTAATCGCTCAATACAATTATTCTAATTACACACTTTTTTCTTCGCCTAATTCGTTTATTCTGATCTATTGCACCCACACATTTTTTTGACTTTATGTTATTTTTTAACCTCACATCTCGTATCTTTCACTGTTACTTTTTGGAGACACATATGACTATATATATCTTATACATTAGTAAGGTTGGCCAAAAACATCCATAAAGTAATGCATATGCCAAGTTGGCCAAGATCTTGAAATATCCAAATCATAGTTTATCACATAGTAGGAACCAAACCTAAAACCAACATGTCAAACCACATATAACAGTCAACTTCAATGTGAAATAACTTCTGGTAAATAAGTCATATATGCAATACTGTGTTGACATCAATGAAAACCATTTGATGTAATCTTCAACTTCCAACAATCTCCCCCTTTGTCATTGATGGCAACATAATATGTGAAAAGCCAACAACAACAAAAAAATGATTTTCATTTTTCACATGTTTCATATCTCCCTTTTTCACATGCTCTCTCTCCCTCTTTGACATCAATGACAAAAAAAAGGTAAATCTACCCTTTGCTTCAAAAAATTTTATCAAAAATTTTGTCAAAAATGATTCTCTACCTCAATCCTTCTTTCTTCAAAATATTTCCTTGTATTTTTCTTTTAGTTCCGAAAGAAATTTCTTCTATGAATCCACTACTAGCTTGATGTATAGACAAATACTATGGTTCTTTTCTATTGAATCAACTATTTCTAGAAGAGTATCTAGAATGGCAATATTCTATGAGTTTTTCTCAGCATTCTCCAAGAGACCAAAAAGTTGTTCCAATCTTAACTCAATTATCTCCTTGACTTTCCAAAAGGTCTTCACAATACCATCCCTTTGTACCATGATGACTGCAAGATCAAATTGTAAGGAATTGATCCTTTTCCTTTGCATTCCATCCTTGTCATTAAGAACATCGTATGTTTTTCCAATAGAGTTCAATTCATGCTCAATATTGTCAATTTATGTTTTATAGTTCCCAATAGTAGTAGGCCACCAAAGGCAATACCTATATACATTGTTTAAAATTTTGATACAACTCCTCAAATAATTTATATTCTTAGTCAACTTCTTTTGTTCATTTTAGCATCTTTCTTTTAAGGCCAATTAAATTTCATCTTTTTTTGTTGTTTCACTAGGTGACAGTTCCCTTAATCTATCTTCAATCTATTCAATCAATGCTTCTGGTAAGGTTCTTGTCAATTCACTTAGATCAACATCATTATGAATTACATAGATATCCAAAGTGTTTGTAATCTCATCCTATTCATATGATGGTTGACACAACCAAATATCTCCAATATTCTTTATCCCATCAGGTTGCTCAAGAATCTTTAACACTTTTTCTTTAGTAACATCTTCTTCATCATCATTTTTTGATACTAGATCAAGTGCTCCTATAATTTTTTCTTCCTTTCCTTCTTTCTTCTCCTTTTTTTTAGCTTCATTTTCAAAGGGAGACATGAACTGATTTTCTTTATTTTCCTCTTTCTAGAGGAGAATCCTTCCTCTAACATCATAACCAGACTAGAAATCATACCAGAATTCCATGCATTTATCTTGATTTCAAAATACTTTTGGAAAACATTTTCCCTTTCTGCTAGATAGTTCAAATATCAATAAAATTTCTTCCCAATAGGTATAGTAGACTTCCACACAACATTTTGTTTTAATGGTAATGAATTTAGAAAATACATAATCAAGCATATAACCAAAGTTCCAAATCGAAAAGGATAATTTTCATTCTTTGTCATAGTTATATTTTGCATTAGTTGATTTCTCAGCAACTCACACAAGTGAAAAATCCTCATTTTTCTCAACCATTTGATGCACAACATAAACAAATATCATTGAGGGAGAACCTTCCCTATTCTTAAAATAGATCTTATATGAGGCACCATATGCCACATACCTTATCACTGGGTCGATTATGGTGTGAATTATAAGTACCCTTTGATCTCCTGTTACCCCAATTAGGGCTTCAACCTCTTTGTTCTTTAAGGATTTCTTAACTGGATCTGGTCTGATATTGCATAGACCTGTTATTGCTGCAATTCCTTCCTTCGTGATCTCATAGGGTTTTTCAAGGATCATCTGATTACCTTGAATTCTACTTAAAATAACCTAAAAAATGTCCACATTTTAAAAGTATGGAAATTCACTCCAAATTTCTAAACCCTTGTGCCCTAAATCTTTGACCTTTTTCATTTTATCAACTGAAAGAGAAGTTTCGAGACTTCAAATATTTTCATGATCAAATTCATCAGTGTGTAACTTACTTAATTTTTGCAATTCATTAATCCATAGATTAAATACCACCATTTCCTTTGAATCCATTGTTTCTACCTTGTTCTCCATACTTTCGCTTACTGGTAACCCTAACTCTTTATTTCTCAACTTGTTCACTTCAAAATGAAAATGACCACTCAATCTTCCTCATTTAACTTATCATTTTAAGGGTTTCATCATAAAGGATAATTTATTTCTTGCCACAACATCATTTGTACTTTAGTCTGTCAATTTCTTTTTCTGCCTAAGCTGCCAATCAATTTGTGAGATGCATAGTAAAAAGGTTTCCACAAATCTTTTGTAATGCTTGTTTTCTGCTGGATTTTTCTTCATTTCCTTTAGAATGAAAATTTACATTACATATGCTTGTTCATCGCATGACATCTCTTATACTGTGGGTTTGATAGATTTTTTTGTGACTATTCCCCTTGGGGCTATTACTAGATTTAGTTCATAGAAGAGGTATCTACACTAGATGTGGATACAAGATTATCTTATTTGTCCTTATTCTCTAGTTCTTCTTTCTTTCTCCATATTTTTTCCATTTCTCTCCTTACGTCTTCTAGATTAAGCTTGTTCTTATATTCTGGATTCAGTTTCTTCCCAACTTTGCTCTTACATAATTTTGAGATATGTCTGGATTTGTTACAAGAGTGACATACAACAAATCTTTGATCAAGAGAGTTTGTATTCATCTTTTTCTTGCATTAATTAGCCTTGTGTCCAAAAGTATTGCATGTGTAACAATATCCTTGAAAATAATGAAATCTTCTATTGGTATTAAATTTTTTCATCATTATTCGACTTCTACATTGTGTAGATTTATGTCCAAACTTGTTGCAAACATAGCACTTTCCACCAAAGAATCTATTCTAGTTCATCATTCTTCTACATTTTCTTGCTCTATGTTTGAATTTATTACATGAATAACAAACTACATTAAAATATGTGTAACTTTGATCATTAGGATGTCGGTTGGGTATCCTTTTGGTATTGGTCCTTCTATTCTTGCCGTGATAAGTATTACCTTGAAATTTATTTTGACTAAATTCATTTTTTTGAAACTTGGATTAGTCTTTGAATTTTGTCCTTATTCAAGTCCTAGACCACTTTTATCCTTCGTAGGCTTCTGAGATGAAATTAATTCATCAAGCATTCCCAAACTTATCTTAAATTTGTCTTCAAAACTTTTTTCCCTTTCCAGATTAGACTTAAGAATTGCTACTTCCTGTTCAAGCTTGTCACATTTTTCTATCTTTTGAATGATAATTTCTTTGCTTTGTCCAATTTCCAATTTCATATTCACTTCCATTTTCTTGCTTTCTTCAAGTTTCATCCTTAGATTTTTAGCAGTCTCCTTTGCTTCTTTTAGTTCCTGGTAAACTTCTTTATGTTTCAACTTAAATTTCTGGATTTGGTTTCTAAGTTTTTGAATACATTCACCCGCCTACTTGAAATTTTCTTTTAGATCTTCATTCTTAGACTCTAAGGTCTCTTCTATCAATTCTTCATCTAATTCAAATCCCTTCATTATTTAGTTAAACCTTCCAAGATCTCCTTTAAGTTGTTTAAATTATTCCAAAAGACCTTTCTCTAATACCAATTGTTGGATAGGACAACTGAGAGGGGGGGGAATCATTTGTCATAGATTATAACCTTAAATTCAATTACTAGAACTAACACATAAACTAATTAAGTGATTAACCATAAAATGAAAATTCACAAATTCAATAACACTAGATTTATGTGGAAAACCGAATAAGGGAAAAACCATGGCGATGATTAACTCACACTATAGAGAATATCAAAATCAATTACAAAAAGGATCACTTCTTGAGATAAGGCTCAGTGCCTGAAATAAGGACTCACTATTTAAGATAAGGACTCACTATGCAGACTCACTATCCACAAGGCTATGTAACCTGGAGGGCTCATTACCACAGAGATACAAAGAAGATGGATCACTGCCAAAATAAAAAAGTTATGGCTTACTACCAAAAGTGAACTGATGAATTACACCTTTCTTATGTTGAATTCATTTTTGGATGAAGCTCAGTAATTTCTCAATAAAACTACTCTGATTACACACATTTTTCTTTGCCTAATTCGCTTATTCTAATTTGTTGCACCCACACTTTTTTGACCTTGTGTTCTTTTGTAACCTCGCATCTCACATCCTTCATTGTTACTTTTTAGAGACACATATGACTATATATATATATCTTATACATCAATTAGGATGGCAAAAAACATCCATAAAGTATTACATATGCCAAGTCGGCCAAAATTTTGAAATATCTAAATCATAGTTTGTCACATGGTAGGAACTAGACCTAAAACCAACATGCCAGACCACATATAACAGTCAACTTCAATGTGAAATAAATTCCAGTAAATTAGTCATATATGTAGTATTGTGTTGACATCAATGACAACCATTTGATGCAATCTTCAACTTCCAACAAACCTAATGAGGGGAAAACCATGATGATGATTAACTCACACTATAGAAAATATAAAAAATGATTACAAAAGGCTCACTACCTGAAATAAGGAGTCACTATCTGGAACAAGGACTCACTACTATAGAGATACAAAGAAGACAAAGAAGACTTGTTAGAGAGAGAGACTATAATCCCAATATAACAAAGGATTCCACCACAGTCACTCGATCAACTTGGATGAATGTTAGAGTTCACCTTCTACTCACTACATCTGAAAACTCAGCATTAAGCTTCGCACTCATCTCTGGCACTTGTAACACACACTTATTGAATATAATCAATGTTGCACCAAACTGTACTTTCTCTTTTCTCTTATCACTCTTCTTCTTTGATCTTGTATATTTTCCATCACTAACTCATCTTGTATTTATATCATCTTCAACTTTGAAACATATCCAAAGTCGGCCATCCAAATCCAAATTCAAATTAGTTCAATGCCAAAACATCCTAGGGTGTAATTAGAATGAGGGAAACCCAAACACATGCTTCATAAGGACCCAAATAGATCCAACATGCTTCATCATCCTCAAAAGTAGTATTTCACACAAGGTCGGCCAAATGAGTGTAAAACACATAGAACCATTAAGCAGGAACTTTGCAAATTTTAAAATTAACTTCAATACAATCAAGGCAACTCAAATTTAGAACAACTCACCATAATACTTCATCAAAGAGAAATCCACACCAACAACATTTATCCCGGACCTCAACCAAAAACACAAAAAACCATAGTTCACAACTGGTGAACATAACTTTCATTATACAATGAACCAAAAATAAAAAATCTAGATATAACACCTTCTAATAACCATGAACAACATATCTGAAAAGCACAATAATAGTAGAAAATTTGGACCAAAACCTAGAGCAACCACTAAACACTTGCAACATATCTTTATTACAATTTTCTCAATATCCTCGACATATACAACCAACAACAACTAGTGGATAACTAGTTGACAAGTTGACATCAATGACAACACCTTCAATCTTTCCATTCTTGCAAAAATATCCCCCTTTGTCATTTATGGCAATACATGATGTGAAAAACCATCAAAGAAAACATACAAGCTCTGAATACACTTTTCTATTTCTCCCCCTTAGAGGATAATTTCTTATACACTTTTTTTCCTTTCACATGCTTCTTCTCCCCCTTTGACATCAATGGAAAAGGAAAAAGAATATTTTACATTGATTTCTCCTTTGACATGAAAAATATAATACTCATAATGACAACACCTGATACTACATGCTGCCCCTAAGAGGTAGCCACCAAAACATCAACCCAGAAGAAAGATAGATCCGTTGATCCATAGGACTAATGCATCTCCATATGCATCTAGTTCAAGAAAGGAGGGGAAAGAACCCCTAACTTCTCCTAGAGATACTCAAAAGTATCTTTAGGAAGATCCTTCATGAAAATATCAGCAACCTAATCCTTCGTTAGAACATACTCAAGATTTTCTTCATTCTCCATGACCTTCTCTCTTAGGAAATGATATCTGATAGATATATGCTTCATCCTCGAGTTCATCACCAGATGCTTCAAAATTTTAATTGCACTTGAATTATCATAGAAAATAGAAATAGGATCATCATATACCAATGTATCTTTCAATGTCTATTTCATCCATAAAAATTATCTACAATAAGATGCATTAGTAATATACTCAGGTTCAACAATAGAAAAGGAGACTAAATCTTGCTTTTTAATTGACCATGCCACCAATTTACATCCAAGAAATAAAGCACCGCCACTTGTGATTTTTTTGTTATCTACACATCCAACCCAATCTACATCTATATAGGCACTAAGTGTAAAATTAGTATCTTTAGGAGACCACAATCCATAATCTAGAGTGCCATTCAAATATCTAAAAATTCTTTTAATGGAAACAACATGAGTTTCCTTAGGGTCTTCTTGAAATATATCCACAAGATAGACAACATGCGTGATATCCGGTCTAGTAGCAGTCAAATACAATAGTCTACCAATCATAGATCTATACTTACTCTGATCAACCTTAGGTGAATCATCATCTTTAACCAATTTGCATCTAGTCACCATAGGAGTACTTATCGATTTGGAACCATCCATCCCAAACTTCTTCAACATCTCTCTCACATACTTAGACTGTGAAATGAAAATTCCCTTCTTTGTTTGATTAATCTGTAGCCCAAGAAAGAAATTCATCTCCCCAAACATAGACATTTAAAATTATTTTTACATCTCCTCCACAAAACTCTTGCACATATTTTCATTTCTTTCAAAGATAATGTCATCAACATACACTACTATAATCAATATTCTATCATTTTCAAGCTTAAAGTACAAGTTACTATCTGTCGTACATTTCTTAAAACCTTATTGAATTAATTACCTATCTAACCTCGTATACCATGCTCTAGGAGCTTGCTTGAACCCATATAAATATTTCTTCAATCTCCACACCATATCTAGTTGATTTATTAACTGAAATCCTTTCGGTTGTTCCATATAAACTTCTTCTTCTAGTTCACATTCAAAAATACTGACTTGACATCCATTTGATAGACTTTAAAGTCTTTATGAGAAAAAAATGCTAAGAACATCCTTATAGCTTCCATTCTTGCTACTAGACAAAAAATTTCTTGAAAATCTATACCTTCAACTTGTGAGTACCCTTTACACACAACCCTCACTGTGTTTCTAACAACTTCTCTATTCTCAATCAACTTATTTCTGAATACCCATTTTGATCCAATGATGTTTTTATCTATTGGTCTTGGGACCAATTCCCAATTTTGATTCCTCTGAATTTGCATAAGTTCTTCTTTCATTGCTTCCTTCCAATGTTTATCTTTACAAGCTTCACATACAATCTTTGGTTCAATCTCAGAATGTAAACATAGATTCACTTCAGCAACAACTCTGCTTCTAGTGAACACATCTTTTTTCTTGTCTCCAATAATCTCTTTCTAAATGATTCTTCTGTACATATTTTAGTGTCATAGGGGACATCACCAGATCATATTCTTTTGTTTCATTTTGTTAATCCTTCTTCCCTCACTCATCATTTTCCTATTCTTCCACAATCTCTTCTATTCTTACACAATCAGGTTCATCAGATACATATCCATTAATCTCAATAGGATTCTTCATTATCTCATCAACCTTGACATTATAAATTTCTATAATATTTCTTAGTATTTAATTGAAGCATTTTTATGCCTTTTTACTAGCAGAATATCCAAGAAAAATTCCTTCATTTCATTTTGCATCAAACTTACCCAAATTTTCCTCATCTCTTCTGATATATCATTTTCTTTCGAATACCTTGAAATATTTAATAGTAGGAATTCTTCCATTCCATAGATCATAGGGAGTCTTTGTACTATTTTCTCTTGCTTGAACTTGATTGAATACATAAACAACAGTATGAATAGATACTTTCTAGTAAACTTCTGATAATCCAGCCTTAGTAATCATTGATCTAGTAGCCTCTTGAACTGTTCTATTTTTAATCTCAACAACTCCATTTTGCTGAGGAGTTCTCAGAGCAGATAACTATCTTTTTATTCCATGCACTTCACGAAAAAATTTAAACTCATTGGAGGTTAATTCTCCTCTATTAGAACTTAAGCATTTTATCTTCAAATTCCCTTTATTTTCAACCATAGCTTTGAATTCCTTGAATCTATCTAATGCATCTAATTTCTCTCTAAGAAATGTAACCCATGTATATCTATAATAATCATCAATTAAAAGCATAAAGTACCTTTCACCAAGTAGACTTTTTACTCTTGTAGGACCACAAATATTTGTATGAACTAAATCCAATAGTCTGGTAGTGGACTATTCCATTGATCTGTATTGAATTGATTTCTTTCCTACTTTCCAAACTGACAATTCCTACAAATAGCATTAATAAGATTTGTAATTCTCAGTAAATCTCTTATGGCTTGAACAACACTAATCCTTTCCAAGTTATTAAAATTCATGTGACACATTATCCTATGCCATACCTAGCTATCATTAATCTAAGTCACAAAACATCGTCCATCAGCACCCTTAAGTTGATAGTTATTCCCTTCATATTTCTTTCCTGTAGCAATCAATGTTTCAAATCCTTTCTAGATCTCACATCTCTCATCCTTAAACACAAGACCATACCTTTTCTAAACACCTAACCAACACTCAACATATTATGTCTTAATCCCTTACCATAGTAGACATCGTCATTATAATTCTTTCCATCAAAACTTACTGAACCTATCCCACAGATTTTCACACCAGTATCATCTCTAAACATAACCAAGCCTCCATCATATGTTTCAATATTAACAAACTTACTTTTATCACCAGTCATGTGTTGTGAATAACCACTATCAACTACCCAAAAATTCTCTCTTGTTTAGCATGTAGGGCAGAGATAATTGTACCTTCATTTTTCTCCTTCTCCAGAGAGCTTTCTTTTCCCTATTTTAAAGAATTAGCAGAAGTAGGTTCATTCTTAATCATGAAGAACAAGCATTCATTTTCATCAGGATCTTCATATTCTAAATCCTCATCAGATATACTAGCATTGTCATTCACATAATAAGCTTTGTTAGTCTTATTTGCTTTCTTTTCTTTCTCATATCTTTTTTTATTTCTTTTAGCTCTTTCCGGACACTTTGTAACATAGTGACCTATTTCTCCACAAACAAAGCTCTTAAAGGGAAACTTACCTTCATACTTAGCAAATCCTTTCCTTGTTCTTCTTACAAAGTTAGCTTCTATTTCATCAATTTTTTCTTCATCTGGATCTTCAACCTTTCTAACTTTAAAAGAAGACTCTAATTTGCACCCATTCCTTAGACTCAGCTTCCTCATCTCATAAGATGTCCAAAATCCCAATAGCAGATCCTTAGTATAGGTCTTATAATCTATAGTCTACTCAATAACACTCACCTTCTAACTATAAGCATTAAGAAGAGTTCTGAGAATCTTCTTTACAATCCTGGTTTCATCTATAGTAGCACCAAGTCCTTCCATTCTGACCACACTCTCATCTAATATTTCTACATAAGCTTTATTATTCTCATCTTCAAACATATGTAGAAGATCAAACTATGTTTCCAAGTTCTATAATTTTTCCTCTTTGAATCTTTCATCACTATCATGTGCTCTTTCCAGAGCATCCCATACTTCCTTAGCCATTTTTAAATTTTGAACCTTAATCAACTCGAAATGTACCAGGCTATTCTTCAAGATGAACTTTTCCTTATTGTTCACTTCATGTTCTTTCATCTCTTTGGGTGTACTCGAACCATTAGCAGGAGGAGTGTAAGTATTTTTGTAAGCTTTCTCCACATCATATTCTTAATACTCTAGATATTCTTCCATCAATACTTTCCAAATGCCATAATTAGTTTCATCGAACCTCAAATAATCAAAAACCATTTTTCCAGCAATCCTAGACCCTCCTCAAGTGGTTAAGCTCTTCACCAAGGAACCTTGCTCTGATACCAATTGTAGAATAGGACAACTAAGAGGGGGTAGTGAATCAGTTGTCACATAATTAAACCTTTAATTCAATTACGGGAACTAATACTTAATACTACTTAAATGATTAATCATCAAATACCAAAGAAAAAATCAAATCTAACACATAAACACAATAACACCATATTTACATAGAAAACCAAATGAGGGAAAAACCACAGTGAGGATTAACTCACACTATAGAGAATATCAAAAGTGATTACAAAAGGCTCACTGCCTAAAATAAGGACTCACTATCTAGAACAAGGACTCATTGTCCAATAGGGCTAACAACCTGGAGGGCTCACTACCATAGAGATTCAAAGAAGACAAATAATACTTGTTACAAAGATACTACAATCCCAATGCAACAAAGGATTCCACCACAGTCACTTGATCAACTTGCATGAATGATAGAGTTAACCTTCTACTCACTGCATCTGAAAACTTAGTATTAAGCTTCACACTGATCTCCCACACTCGTAACACACACACTAAATAGAATCAATGTCACACCAAACTACACATTCTCGTTTCTCTTATCACTCTTCTTCTTCACTCTTGTATATTTTCCATCACTAACTCATCTTGTATTTATATCATCTTCAAATTTGAAACATATCCAAAGTCAACATCCAAATCCAAATCCAAATTAGATCAGCACCAAAACATTCTAGGGTGGAATTAGAATGAGGGTGGCCCAAACACATGCTTCATAGAGACCTAAATATATCCAACATGCTTCATCATTATCAAAACTAGTTTTTCACACAAGGTCGACCAAACCAGTGTAAAACTCATAGAACCATTAAGCATGAACTTTCCAAATTCCCAAATTAACTTCAATACAATCAGGGAAACTCAACTTTAGAACCACTCACCATAAGAATTCATCAAAGAGAAATCCAAACCAACAATATTTCTCCTGGACCTCAACTAGAAACATAGAAAACCACAATTCACAACTAGTGAACACAACTTGCACTGTACAACAAGCCAACAACCAAAAATTTGGATATGGCATCTTCTAAAAACCATGAACAATATATTTGAACTGCACAACCATAAGAGAAAATCTTGACTAAAACCTGGACCAACCACTAAACACCTACAACATATCTTTATTACAATTTTCTAAATATCCTTGACATATACAGCCAACAAAAACTAGTGGATAACCAATTGACCAATTTACATCAATGAAAATACCTTCAATATTTCCATATTTGCAACAAATAGAATGAAAGTTACACCACCTTGCAACTTTACACTGCATGCATTTGATACTTTATCCATCGATTGAAAAATTTTCACCATGAGCAAATGGATTGGAGATATCAAAACTGTGAGAGGTTATTGTAGAGGGGCCCTACATGGTCATGTACCTTCAAAAAAAATGTTTCTAAGTGCCATGGTTTTTGAGTAACAGGTCATCAAATTCTACTGCCCTTTTGCACTTTTGTCTCTTTAGAGATATCACTAGTGTAATGTAGCTTGTAATGTTTCGGCATGCTGGGGTGAAAAATAGGAGTTTTTCTAGCATTAAACTACCCACCTAAATGTGTTGGAACTATAAATTTTGTCACACGATGAATAGAATAAAAATTAAACTACCTTACAACTTTACACTACATGCATTTGATACTTTTTCCATCGACTAAAAACTTGTCACCATGGAAAAATGGATTAGAGATATGAAAAACAAAGAGAGGTTATTGTAGAGTGAAACTATGTGATCTTTTATCTTTAGAAAAAAAATTGTAAGTTCCATGGTTTTTGAGTAACAGGTCATCAAAGTTTGTTACCCTTTTTCACTTTGGTCTCTTAAAAGATATCACCAATGCAATGTAGCTTGGAATGTTTTGGCACGTTGGGGTGTAAAATAGGACCTTTCCTAGTATTAACCTACCCATCTAGATTTTTTTTCACTATCAAGTTGGTCATACAATGAACAAAATGAAAATTACACCACCTTGCAACTTTTCACTACATTCATTTGATGCTTTTTCCATCGACTGAAAACTTATCACCATGGGCTAATGGATCAAAGATATAAAAAACTAGGAGAGGTTATTGTAGAGGGGCCCTAAATTATCATGTACCTTTATACAAAAAATTTCTAAGAGCCACGGTTTTTATGTAATAGGTCATCAAAGTTTTCTTCCCTTTTGCACTTTGGTCTCTTAAGAGAAATCATCGGTGTAATGTAGCTCAGAATGTTCTGGCATGCAGGGCTGAAAAACAAGACCTTCACTAGCATAAACCCACCATCTCGATGTGTTGGAATGGTCAGTTTGGTTGCATGAAAAACAAAATGAAAATTACACCACCTTGCAACTTTACATTGCATGTAACTGACATTTTTTCCATCGACTAAAAACTTGTCACCATAGGAAAATGGAATGGAGTTATGAAAATTTGAGAAAGATTATTGTAGAGGGGCACCACATGACCCTTTAGCTTTAGAAAAAATCTTTCTAAGTGCCATGGTTTTTGAGTAACAACTCGTCAAATTTTGTTTCCCTTTTGCACTTTGGTCTCCTAATAGAAATTGTCAGTGTAATGTAGCTCAAAATGTTCTAGCATGCATAGGTGCAAAACATGACCTTGCCTAGCATAAAACCACCCATCTAGAAATGTTGGTATTATCAGTTTAGTTGCACAATGAACATAACCAAAATTAAACCACCTTACAACTTTACACTACATGCAACTGACATTCTTTCCATCGACTAAAAACTTGTCACCACATGCAAATGGATTGGAGGTATGAAAAAATAGGAGATGTTATTGTAGAGGGGCCCTATGTGACCCTATAGCTTTGGATGAAATGTTTCTAAGTGTCATGGTTTCTAAGTAACATCTCATCAAAGTTTTCTTCCCTTTTGCACTTTCATTTGATAAGAGAAATCGTTGGCGCAATGTAGCTTGGAACATTCTAGCATGCAATTTTCAGAGCATGACATTATAAATAAAATATTATAAATATGTTTTTATTTTCTATATATAAGTAAGGTTGAAATGTGGAATCAAAAGGTATAACTATCAATTGGTCATTCCCAAGTGCTAGGTGCTACTATTGTTGATCAACTTGGCTAGAACCTAAAAATGAAATTTACAATTGACACTAATTAAATAGAAGCACATGATTACCCTATCTTAGAGTAGAATATTAAAAATATCAAGAATAGTATGAAGACAAAAAATAATAGAGTTAATGTAAATGATTCATCTATTTCAAAAAATGTGAATGTACCTTGATGCTAATCTCCTATGTACCTACACATTATATCATACTTTTTTACCCTTATTGGGAGAAATATTTTATGTCTTGATGATTATCTATTGTCTATATGATTCTAATAGTTATCATTCAAATTGTTACACCTAAGAAGATGGTCCATTTACCACCACTAAGGGAACCACATCATGTCATTTTGACTTGATAGTGAAACACAACAAAATATGGTGAAGGTAATTTTTATCACAAAAAAGCCCACTATGTGCCATTTTAAATAGACCTACCATAAATATGCATGTAATCTACCCAATATTCACTATATATGTGTAAAAATGCAGTAGCAAAAAAAAGAGAAACTTTAAGTTAAAGAGGGGCAGTAAGTCCTTCCTATTCAATATGAAATTTGGAACCAAAACATAAGTAATGTTGAAATGTGATAGAGAAAGGTAAAAATATCAACTACAATACATTAATATCAATAACATGAATTTACAAATTCAATGTGCATACTTACAAATTAATCCAGTGAACTATCTGGGTCTAATCTACTATTTATTGTGTCAAGTATTACCTCATGGTTAGACTCACACACCTTCCACAATTTCTTGTTCAAAGGTCTACTTGATATTTGATCAAATGAACATTGGATGCCATGACAAGAATTGAGTAATGGAGAATCTTTTAATGTGTGTAAAAGTCTTGAAACAACCAAACATTAACCCTCTTATGTGGGTATCTTCTAAGCCATGTTTTGGTAACAACCACCAAGCATGTAGAGTATTCGATGTTTTCTCCATTTATAATTGAGGCCTTCAAGTTGCCTCTTCATTTCCTTCATCTACAATAACTACATAAAAATTCCCTGCATTGATGTGTGCAACAAATTAGATGAATTTAGTCAACATTACAAAAACACTACAAAGTAAGATAATATTAGGAATTTCAAAAACTATGAAAGTAGATATATTACTTGGTTGAACTAGATCTAATATGTGAGAAAAGTCAACCAATGATTCCATCTATGTCAGTTCTAGTGTGATTGGGATTAGATACATGTCAAGTGGGTTAAGAATACTTAGCCACCATTTGTCAACCTACTTCTTTGACTCACACTCATTCTAGGCTTGAATTGTACATGAAGAACAAACGCATTCCATCTTTCATGTATGGATACTCCATGAACCTACATTAGAGCTTCTGAAAGAGTGTAGCTCACTTGATAATGTCAGTGTATAAAAATACTCATATTATGCAATGTTATCATCTATCAACCAAAAAATCTATGAACTAAAGACTTACCTTCACTACCTAGACCCATTGAAGCATTACACCACTCAATGATTGATTTTGTATATGTCAAATTTTCATTATCTTTATACTTTAACTCTTCTCGTGATAATGATCTTTTAATACATGCTCCTACACCATCATTCTCCCCCTTTCCATGCCCGACCTCACAAAATTTATACATATGCTAAACACCTGTAATTGTATGTATCTTTCTTAACCTATAGAACATCTATGAGTTCTTGAATTGTGATGCATAGTTATCTAACCATATGATATGCTAAAGTAATTATATGCCTCTTCTAGCCAAATCATGGTTGAACACTTGAAAGCAACCTTGCACAAAATTTTTAAAATGCATGTGATCATCATTGATATAAAAATGATACTCCCTTATGATATTTATGTCATCCTCTATACTTTCATTAGCATGAAGGAATGTTATGTGCACATATATAAAAACCTATGTGGTGTTGTAATATTGTGATTGCACCTCATGTTATGGTTGTAGACTATAGTTCTTTTCAAATTCGATGACTGAAACAATGATACAAAGTGGAAATGTGTCCTTATATAACTTTAATTGCAATTCTAACCATTGATATCTATGGGTATTCCTTGCATACTCATACACAATACTATCACAAAATGTAGACATAAACTAATACACTGGAATCTTTTGAATAACCAAATCACACCTTTTTGCTTCTTTACCATCTTTTTTATTGTAGCCCACTTTCTTATACTTGTTGAACTCTACTAGTTGATTTCCTACTACATATGTACTTTCCATAACTTCACATATTGGCATACATTGCAAGCCACCAGAATGCTGACATGTGCCATTCAAGCAATAATTTCTTGTAGAATAATTAACCTTCCTCTCTTTCACATAAAATTGTTGATATGAAGTCTCTTGAAGATATAGGTGGGGCATGTATACCACAGTCTTGCAAAATATTGTTAGTATACAAATCTAAACATATATACCAATAAACATCAAAATGGTTAGAAAGTTTAATATGTACTCTACAACAACAAGTAGTGCATGTGTGATTTATTTTAACATAGAAATGCTTTAACATTTCAAAATATCTTTGAAAAATTTAACATAAGGAAACATCTCTAGAAATTTACCAAAAAATTGTGTTTGAGTCGTATCCAAAAAATTGCTTTGGATGTGGCTCGTAGTTTCGACTATCATTTTTTCTTCTTACCACATCCATTTTATTTGAAGATACCCTTGTGTTATTCTTCCAAAAGTCTTCAATTAGTGATCTCAATGCTTCAACAATTAGTTTATATTTTTGTGGTAGTCTCCTTGAGAATTCCCATAATTCATTGTCATCAATTTCCTCAATTCTTTGATTCCTTCCAATAACTCTTGATAAAAAAAATTATTTATTCACAATGCTTGACTTGTCATTCTAATGATACAAGCTTTCTTCATTTGATTACTTACTATTTATAATGTAATGACACATCATGTGACATTACTATAATTTTTGTGCAAGGTTTTGTAGTAACCAAAAAAGTATCCCTTTTCCTTACTTAATTTCAGAATAATTAATATTAAAATGAGCTTAATTATGCCTTAATTTAGTGTTGTAATGTGTTTTACACCTTCATATTAAGTTTAGGATACTTTTAATCAAATGGAATTAATTGTGCCTTATTTAAGGTGTTGTAAAGTGTATCTTTACACTTTCAAACTAATCTAAGGCTTTATTAATTAATTGAGGTTAGTTTGAGCTTAATTAGACCCTTTAATTCAAATCCAAGCCTAATTTATTACATTTTCCAAGGGATAAATCTCAACACTCTTAAATGAAATTACACAACACTTAATTTTTCAAGGAATGTGTCTAAGGATAGGGACCTAAGACCCATTCACCACCTAGCGAATGGGTCCTCACTAGGTCCTAGGACCCCCTTTTGGCATGACATTTCATATCCCCTGAAATATGTCCTAGTTAAGTATGCTAGGACCCATTTTCCTTATGAATGAGTCCTCACTAACTTAGGACACCCCCCTTGGGATATGTTTTTGGCAGTATTTTAATAATATCAAATCCTAGATCTGATGTCGGCTTGTATTATTTGAATTTTTGGATTTAATCTTAAGATAAGTATAAATATAAGGTTATTTTACATAATCTAAGAATTTTTATAAGAAATAAAGAGTACTTTCATACTCACAAGAGAATTATAAAGCATTCAAGGGAAGATTATTAGATTTTATTGCAACAATTAAAGATCCATTTCATCATGTCAAAGGAATAGTGCATCATGCATGTTGTTGAGCTAATATGTTGATGTGGCATTGGAGATCATATTCAAGCATTATTTCCAATCAATTATTGTGATAAAGATCAATATACATTGAGGCCACTTTATGCAAGATTGTTGATTTGTACTCCAAGGTTCAATTGAGGATTGGTGAGGTGTAGCATTACATTGTTCATTCATATTTCCTTTTATGCATTGTTTCAATTCAAGGTTTAATCACCAAAACAAGGTATGACCAGGGAAAACCCCTATTCCCTAATAAATAAACATTTTTCTCCTCTTCGATGTGTGATTGTAGGTTTTAGATTGAAGATCAAGTGGAGAGAAAAAGTTATCAAAGTTTTCATCTTTCTTTCAAGATCACAAAAATTCTTCTAAAGAATTTATTTCTAACTTTTAGGAGCTGAACCCAGGATATAGGAGTGCAGACATTGAAGAATAGAACCCGCAAATTGGTTTTCCAAAACCCTAGAAGGGACCCATTCACCATTGGGCGAATCAGTCCTTAGTGAGGCCCAAAAAAGAACTTTCTACAATAGGTACACATCATTTTAGCATCTTAAAACATTCATTTTTACTCTTATATTAGTTAGGTTTGTTTTATGATGTTCTTCTATGCATTATTGAATGAAATAACAAGTGAAAAGTGTGGTTCATCATCTTGTTAATTCACTTTGATTGAACCCCCTTTTCCCATTATTTCATTATGGTGAACCTAACTTTTTGAGCATTGTAGGTTTTAGATTTTGGTGTCTCTTTTCATCTTAGATTCACTATTGCATTCATTTTCATTCATTTTCATTGAATTAGATCTCATTTAGGGTGTATAGTTTGCATTCAAATTTGCATCTCATATAAGGTTTTAGGATTGCATTACTTTTTCATTCTTTAAATATAAAAAATGTAAAAAATAAGTCATTTTGCAGATCATCTTGCATCACATAAACTTTCATTTGAAAATTTAAAAAAATATGCATATCAAACTAGGTCTTTTAGTTCATCATTTTGTCACATTTTCAATTTGCATATCACATTGCATTTATAGAAAATTAAAATTGAAACTTATTGTAGCAAACCTAAATCTAAAAAATATTATAAATGTCTTGAAAATATATAAAAATTAGTTTCAAAACCCTAATCTAGGACCCATTTTTTATAGGGTGAATGAGTCATTGTTAGGGATACCAAGGTAGGAAGTTTTCACAGTTCTTGAGCTTCAATATCAAATTCAGAGTTTTCTGGAAAAGCATACTAGGAACCATTCACCACTGGGTGAATGAGTCCTTGGATGCCTACAAAAACCAAATTTTTGAGCTTTTTGGTCATTTTCAGCAGTTTCTAGGCTTACTGGTAACCTACTATAGCAGTTTGGAAAGTCTCAAGAATTTCTATTTTAATCATCTAGGTCAAATCATCCATTTAGTCTAGTCATTTTTACAAATCAATCCAAAAACTCATTTTAGATTTATAGGACATTTTTTTACACCTTTGAAGCATTTCATAAGTTAGATAGTTTACTTTTTCATGTTAGCATGTTTCCTTTTAAGATATGTGGTTTTCATATGGTTAAGAATGGATTGCATAAGTGCAACATCCCCTCTTATGAGTTCAATTTAGAGTACAACAATGAGGTCATTAAGAAACATGTTAGCCATCCTTTTGCTATCTTTCCTAGTTATGAGAACATGTTAGAGCAAGAAAATCAAACCATTGACACAATCCTTAATATCACCTTGCCTATCCCTCACTCAAACCCTACTATCTATCCCATTTGTGAGGATGATATGATACAAAAAGATACAAGCATAGACAATTATGAAAATCATAACTATTCTTCTCTTGATACCTCTCCTAGTAGTGACAAAGGTGTCTTGGTGAAAGAAGATACAATAATTGACAATCATGAAATTCTTGTTTATCCCTCTCCTCCTCCCCCTTAAGAATACATTATGAAACAAGATGAGATCGTTGAAACATTCCTTAACATTACTTTATCTAGTCTCCATTCATCTCCCAACACCTCCCCTACTTGTGAGAATGCTTTAGTCAAAGAGGATATAATCGTGAATAACCATGAAAATCACATTTTTGAGGAGGATATGTTGGTGTTAAGAGATCTAATGATTAAGAGCTATGACAATCCTACCTCTACTACTTGGGAAGACATCATAAGACATGGCGATGTAATTATAGACAACCATGACAATTAAATTTTTCCTTCTCCTAATATCTATTCTAGATACAAAGAAGATAGTTTGGTGTTAGAAGATACACTTATTGGAAGTCATGAGAATCTTGTTTCTCCCTTTCCTAATGCCCCTACCATTTGGGAAGATCTATTTGAACAAAAATGTCCAATCATTGGTAACCATGAAACTCATAGTTGTTCTTCTCTTGATGGCTCCCTTATTTGTGATGAAGCTACTTTGAAAAATATAACCATGGAATGTGATGAACCTTAAATATCTCCTACTAGGATAGATATTATGGCACAAAAGAATGAGACCTTAGAGAAAAAGGATGAAATCAAGGAAAATTGTAACAATCAAATTTGGCAATTTGATGCAGGAGCATCCAGTGGTGTAAGGGAAATCTTGCATCACCCAAAAATATTGTGTTTTCATTTTTTTGTAGTTTTCTTAGTTGTCTTGGAGCCCATGGTGACTCATGTAGTCTCTAGGATAGTTAGAAGCTTGAAGCAACCAAAAATAGTCACCTACTATTTTTATTAAGTCAACCTATTTGGGTCATATGGACATGAAAATTGACCCCAAGGAGTGAAACTATAAAATAAGATTTTTGGTGAAAGAATCATCTCAAAATCTTGTACCATTTGGAAGATATTAAATTTTCATCCCAGGGAATTTCTCTAATGAAGTTTAAAACTAAAAAATTGAGGCCCTTCGGAGCCCTAGAACAAGGTGCAAAATCTCTAATCTTTTAGATTTGGTGAAAGATGGTTGTAGATCCCTACACAATATTTCCAATGATATATTACAATTGAAAATCTAACAGTTGGATCAAAATTTATGTCCTCAAGAAGCTGCCCCATTAAAAAGTGAATTTCATTAAAATATCTTCCTAGGAAAGAAATATAATGGCGGGACTTTTGGTGCCATAATAAAAGGGAAAGTTACACTTTCTAGAACATTCTAGGCCAATTATTGGGTAAAATGATAATTTTAAGTGGGTTTTGTAGAAGGTGGCTCCATTAGTGCAGATTGCAGCTTCAAATAATATATTTTCTTTGAGAGTTGAATTTGTTGTAATGAACCAAGCCCATGAGGCTATAGCATTCTAATTTCTGAATATCTAATTTCATTTTCTAAAACTAATTGAAAGTGAGTTAGTTTTTTTTTTCAATCTTTTGTGTTGGTATCTATTATTGTGTTTTGTGTGGTTTTCGATGGTGTATCCCTCATCAAATGGTATCAAAGCAGGTTTTCCTAAGTGTGTAAATAGATAGCCAAATGTGAGGCAGTTTGCATCAACACTTGTGGTTGTGGGTTTTTAAGAAAATTGATCAAAATGCCTCCACAAAGATACCATGGTGATGGAAGCAATGTTATTGTAATAGAAGAGGGTTTTAGAGCCCTACAGAGATAAGTTCAAGCATTGCAAGAGGAGATGCATTGAGGGTTTGAGCCAAGAAGAGGAGATGAAAGTGAAGATGAAGCTGAAAATGAGGAACAATTTGAAGAAGAACAAGATGTAATAGATCCAGAGCAAGTTAGATTATTTACGGCCATATCTAACATTGGTAAAAGGCCAAAGATCGATGTTTCTACATTTTCTAGAAATATTAAACTAGAAGAGTTGATTGATTGGATCAATGATATGGAGGAGTACTTTGCGTATGAGGAGGTGGAAGATCTTGAGAGGGTCAAATTTGCAAAGACCAAGCTAAAGGCTTAGGTGAATATTTGGTGGAAAGAGGTACAACTAGAAAGAAATTGTAAAGGAAAAGAGAAAATAACAAGATGAGATTGTATGGTGGACAAATTAAAAAGACAATTCCTTCCTATAGATTATGAGCTAGATTTGTTGAAGATGTAAGGTTTGAAACAAGTGAGAAAAGTCATCAAGGAGTATATAGAAGAATTCTACTGTGTCTTGATTAGAACAAGTCATTATGAGGCCAATAAAGAGAAAGTTTTCCATTACATAAATGGGTTGAAGCCAAGTATTCAAGAAGAGTTGGGTCTGGTAGGAATTTCTACCATTGAAGATGCATATCAGTTTGCTTTGAAGGTAGAAGAAAAGTTGAATAGAAGATTTGAAAGTAAGAAAAGAGGTGGGGGTCATGGTGGAAAGACTAGTGGATGGTCATATGGAGGTCAAAATGAAGATTGAAATAAGGTTGAGGGATCCAGTAGTAGCTAGAACTAGAAAGGAGATAACACCTATTGTCCTCATGATCAGAATAATGGGGACCAAAGAGGAAGAGGAAGATTTGGATGAGGACCAGGAAGAGTAGGCTTTCATGGAACCTCTTTCCAATGTGGAGGACATATAGCCTATGATTTTCCTCAACATCAAGGAAGGGAAAATAGAAGACTTGAGGGTAATGCACAAGCTGCACATGTATATGAAGATGTCGAGTCTTCACATTTTGAGGATGTAGAAAGAGGAGAGATTCTTGTTACTAGAAGAGCCTCGCTGACTGAGGAGAAGGAACCAACTCAAAAGAAGAATTTATTCTGCACCAGATGTAAGTGTGAAGGTAAAGTTTGCAATTTTATTATTGATGGAGGTAGTACTGATAACCTTGTTTCAGAAGAGATGGTTAGTAAGTTGTAGTTAGAGAGAAGAAGGCATCTAAATCCATACTGGGTTGCTTGGTTGTAGAAGGACCATAAAGCTTTGGTAAATGAACAATGTTTGGTAAAGTTTAATATTGGAAATTACCATGATGAGGTATTGTGTGATATTATGGCTATGGATTTTTGTCATATGTTATTAGGCAGACCATGGCAGTTTGATCAACAAGTAGTACATGATGGACATGCCAACACCTATTCTTTGACAAAGGATGGAGTTCGTCATAAGTTGAAGCCCTTGAAAGAGGTAGAGGAAAAGTTATGCAATAATGCAACAATTTGTTTGGTTGATGGAAGAAAGTTCCTAGAAGGTATGAGACATGAGCATATGTGTTTTTCATTGATCCCTAGAGTTGATAAAGAAGATACTAATGAGGTACCTGTAGAGGTTTCAAATATGTTGAATGAGTTTCAGGATATTGTTTTTGATAACGTACCTGAAGAATTTCCTCCAGTAAGAAAGATTAGTCATCATATGGACCTGATTACTAGAGCCATTTTATCAAATAAGGTAGCTCATCATATGACTCAGCAAAGAGTGAAGAGTTGAATAGAAAAGTGCAAGAGTTGTTGTGGAAGGGATTGATCAGAGAGACTTTGAGTCCATGTGCAATACCTATAGTACTAGCACCAAATAAGGATGGGGAACAACGGATGTGTACAGATTCTAGAGCCAATGATGGATGACATCATGGATTGTTTAAGTGGAGTTTAGTACTTCAAAAAGGTAGATTTGGAGAGTGGTTATCACCAGATTCAAATCAGAGAAGGAGATGAATGGAAGACAACCTTCAAGACCAAAGAGGGCTTGTACGAGTATTTAGTCATGCCCTTTGAGCTAACCAATGGAACAAGCACCTTCATGTGGCTCATGAATGAGGTACTAAAAGAGTTTTTGGATAAATTTGTCATTATTTATTTGGATGACATTTTAATTTTTAGCAAGACATTGGAGGAGCATTTGATGCATATCAAAAGTTTTTTGAGAAGCTAAGAGAGGAGAAGTTGATCAATTTGAAGAAGTGTAGTTTTGTGAAAAGAGAGTTGGTATACTTGGAATTTTTTGTCTCAGTATAAGGTCTTAAGATGAACCCAGAGAAGGTAAAATCTATCATTGAATGGCCTACACCAAGGAGTTCTACTAAGGTGATATCTTTTCATGGTTTGGCTAGTTTTTATATAAATTTTATCAAAGTCTTTAGTAGCATTTGTGCACCTCTAATGGAAACAATGAGAGGGGATATACATGATTATAAGTGGACTACACGAGCAGCAAAATTTTTTGATATGTTGAAGAAGAAAGTTACAGAGAAACCTATTTTGGCACTTTCAAATTTCAACAAGGTATTTCAGGTAGATTGTGATGCTAGTAGTAGTGCTATTGGAGCCGTTTTGATTCAAGAAGGTAAGATTGTTACCTATTTCAGTGAGAAGTTGAATGATGATAAGAAGAAATATTTTGTCTATGATTAGGATTTTTATGCTATAGTTCAAGCTTTGAAGAAATGGAGACACTATTTGTTTCCAAAAGAATTTGTTTTATATACTGATCATCAAGCTTTGCAGTATCTTAATAGTCAAGGAAAGTTGAATCAAAGGCACTTAAAATGGGTTGAGTTTTTGTAGAATTATACTTTTGTTTTGAAGCATAGGAGTGGAAGGTCAAATAGAGTTACAGATGCCTTGAGTAGAAGGAAAAAATTGTTGATAGAAATTAATATAGAGGTTGTTGGGTTTAATGAACTCAAGAGTTTGTATCCTAAAGATCCATACTTTTTAGAAGCTTGGAAGGCTTGTTTGGAACCTATTACATTAGATAGGAAAAGATGGTTGGATTTCCTAATCCAAGATGGGATTTTGTTTAGAGGAAGCCAATTGTGCATCCCAAGGAGTTCTATGAGATAGAATCTAATCAAGGAGAAGAAAAGTGGAGGATTGGCTAGAAATTTTGGTCAAGATAAGACCATTGTTCTTGTTAGTGAGAAATATTACTGGTGACAATTATAACAATATGTGAAGATGTTTGTACAAAGTTGTAAAGTATGTCAGATGGCGAAAGGAACAAGTCAGAATATTGGACTGTATCATCCATTACCTATACTTGAGAGGCCATGGGAGGACATTATTATACATTTAATTTCATGTCATAAGACTAGTGATGTTGTTCATATTGCAGAGTTATTTTTCAAAGAGATGGTGAGACTACATGGTCTACTGAAGAGTATAGTTTCAGAAAGAGATACCAAATTTGTTGGTTATTTCTAGAGGACATTATGGAAGAATTTGAAGAAAAATTCAAAGTTCATTTCTATGCACCATCCATAGAATGATGGAAAAATGGAGGTGGTGAATAGGAGTTTGGGTAACATGTTGAGATGCTTTGTAGGAGATAAACCAAAGGGATGGGATTTGATTTTACCATAGGAAAATTTTTCTTACAAAAATTCTATCAATAGGAGTAATGGTAAATCAAAATTCTATATTGTATATGGAAGTAGTCCGAGTAATGTTTCTCATATGAGGAAGATGGAAAAAGGAGAGAAGAGTAGTGTTGAGGCTAAATATTTTGTTGAGCACTTGAAGAATTTGCATGAAGAGGTGAAGAATCATATCAATAAGATGAACTCACAATATAAGGCTAAGGTAGATCAGAAAAGGAGGTATAAGGAGTTCCGTGTAGGAGATGAAGTCATGGTTCATTTGCATAAGGAGAGGTTTCTAGTTGGTACATCCAACAAGTTAAAGATGAAGAAGTTTGGACCATGCAGGATCCTGAAGAAGCATGATTTAGGAAATATGTATGAGGTAGAGTTGTCTAATGAAATTCATATTTCACCTGTGTTTAGGATTTCAGATTTAATAGAATATCATGAAGGAGGAATTGATGAAGAAATAATAGAAGCACAGTAGAATATTCTAGCACCTACTTTAGAAAAGGAGGAGATAGAAGAAATTTCAGATAGTCATGTGGGAAGAAGCACAAGAAATAGGAAATATGCAAAGTACTTGGTGAAATGGAGAGGAAATCCTATTGAAGATTCATCATCATTATTTGCAGTTGAGGTTAACTTCTTGGTTTCCCTCTAACACCTAAGAAGTGATATGGCCAGTTTTCAAATCACCCTGGGTGTCTGATGCAAGAGCATCCAGTGGTGTAAGGGAAATCTTGCATCACCAAAAAATATTGTATTTTCATTTTTTTTGTAGTTTCCTTAGTTGTCTTAGGGCCCATGGTGAATCATGCAATATTTGGGATAGTTAGACGCTTGAAACAACCAAAAATAGTCACCTCCTATTTTTAGTAAGTCAACCTATTCAGGTTGTATGGAGACAAAAATTGACCCCAGGGAGTGAAATTGGAAAATAAGAATTTATGTGAAAGAATCATCTCAAAATCTTGTACCATTTGGAAGATATTAAATTTTCATCCTAGAGAATTTCTCTAATGAAGTTTAAAACTAAAAATTTGAGGCCCTTCAGAGCCCTAGAGTAGGATGCAAAATCTCCGATCTATTAGATTTGGTGAATGATAGTTGTATATCTCTTCACAAGCTTTCCAATGATATATTACAATTGAAAATATGACTGTCAGATCAAAAGTTATGGCCTTAAGAAGCTACCACACTAAAAAGTGAATTTCATTAAAATATCTTCCTAGGAAAGAAATCAAATGGTAGGACATTTGGTGACAAAACAAAAGGGAAAGTTACACTTTCTAGAACATTCTAGGATAGTTATTAGGTAAAATAAAAAGGCTAAGTGGGGTTTGCAGAAGGTGGCTCCATTAGTGTAGATTGTGGCTCCAAATAATAGATTTTCTTTGAGAGCTGATTTTTTTGTAATGAACCAAGCCCATGAGGCTGTAGCATTGTAATTTTTGAATCTATAATTTTATTTTTTGAAAATAATTGAAAGTGATTTATTTTTTTTCTTGCATCTTTTGTGTTGGTATATATTGTTGTGTTTTGTGTGGTTTTTGGGTGGTGTATCCCTCATCACCTTCTCCTAAAATCTCTCCTATTTGTGAAGATAATTTTTTGGTGTTAGAAGATGAGAGTCATGAGAATCCTATTTTTCTCTCTTCCCTAGGGAAAACATTATTGAACACAAAAATTCCATCATTGATAAGCAAGAAATTCCAACCATTGATAACTCCCTTACTTTTGATGAAGTTATTTTAGAAGAACCAACCTTTTAATTTCATGAACATCTAGTTTGTAGCTCTCTTAAAAGCTCTCCTACTAGGGAAGATATCATTGTGCAAGAAAATGACAACATTGACACATGTCTTTCAAACAATAGTAATATGGCTTCCTTAAATGAAGATAATGAAGTAAAATTAGACCCCTCTTCACTAAGAGATAAAAAAATAAGGATAAGCCTTTTGAGGTTATACACATTAGACATCCCTTGACACCAACCACACATGCAAAACTCATACAAGAAAAAAAAGAAAAGAAAATCATATTGAAGAAGTCACAAAGTTATTGGAAAATGCTTGTGAAACATTTGATTTCATACCTACATTTATGGGAGAATACAAGATAATAACAAAAAATTATATAAAGGGAAAAGAAAAAGTGGTAATGTCAATACAAAATTCAAAATCATCCACTTCAACCACTTTAGAAGAAAAGAAAACATACATGACAAACTCTAATGAAGTTGATTATGAACAACCACTGAATTTGGAAGAAGTGAAAAAGCTTTACGAAAGAGGTTATGAAATTATGAAACAACTTGGGTATAGTGGAAAAGGATGTGGTGCTAAAGAACAGGGTACTTGTGTCCCTAGAGAGCCTAAAACATAAGAAATGACTAATGGTATTGGTTATTGTCCCTCGAAAGAAATAAACAAGCCTTCACTCAATATCAACACTCTTACTAAAGATTATTCCAAGACAACTTTAACTTTGGTGCATCCTAAACCAATAGATATCTCATTAAATATGCATCAAGTTACTACTTTGTTTACTCATCATAATCAATAACAAAAATTATTTCTCCTTACCATGTAATAGTTGTAGGATCATAGCATACTCATTATTGCATGGTTTACATTCATTGCAAATCATTTCCTTTCTGCAAGGAGCAACATATCATCATTCACCTCAGTTCATCCTTGTCATACACTTAGTGGGGGCAAGGGATTAGATAGTCTTGTCCTAGTCTTGGAACTTACTGTTGTCCCTTTGGCTAGTTGTCCACCTTTCATGTATACCAACCAAGATTAGGATGCAAATGACCTATTATAGGTTGACTTGCATGTTCCTTACTAGTCCTTTGCATTGTTTTTGTTTTCATGTTTCTTCATGTGATTGTATGTGTATAATGTGATCCCTCATGTTGTTTCATTTGATGTATCTCTCTTTTTGTGCATTCCTCTATATATACCTACATTCTTCTATATGTCATAAATTTTTTACCTTTCTCATTTGTTTTGTGTTTTCCTTTTGTGGATGATGTAAGGTGTCGAGATATTTAGGTATCTTCCATTTTGACTTGAAGGATTTTTCTTTTTTTTTGCTCTCTTTGTGTCATTCTTCCAATTCTATGAGTATTTGGGGAATGGTGATAGTTTTGTACTCTATGATAAAATTGTAGTAAATACATACTAACCCTTGATCCATAGATCCCTTCCATATTTTTGGGGACAACCCCTCCTTCCTTTTTCAGGACGTAACTCTATTTTGGGAACATATGACTTGGCATAGGGCTTTCTGAGTAAGATCTTATGTCTTGGATGGAACATTGGCTACTTTAAAGTAGTTGTTGAAAACAATGGTTTTTAGCAACCACTTTAAAGTGTGGGAATACATTGATGACATCTTTTGAAATTTTTCATATTTCATGGTGTGGTTTTCTTTTTCTTGTGATGCATCCTTTTCTTGGTGGTGTCATTGGGTTTGATTTCCTCCAAGAGTGTGATATTTCTAAGCATATGAATTTCCCTTAGTGGCATGATGCGAAGCAAGGCATCCCATAAGTGGAAATCTATTACTCTTTATTTTCCCCTTTTGGAGACACTAGGTATGATGTTCCCTAAGAATAAGACCTTACACAAATGAAGAAAAATCCCCTTAAGAAAAAACCTATAGACATAATATTCATAAGCGTTTAACATTATGGTGCCTTATCAAAGTTGTTAGGAGGATAAATTTGATGTGGTATGGGAGCCTAATATGATTCTCTCATTTTCCAACCTTTTGGGATACTCACCTAGTAGATGACCTGAGGTTCCACTACCCTAGAGTGAGCACGTGTGTTGTTTGCATAGTAGGCATCGAGTTCTACTTGTGAATTTTTTTGGACAAATAGTTGAGATGTGTTCCACATCATGTTGGACAGTTGAGGCTTGATCCTTACCCTTTCTTGGACAACTAGCCATGTTCCACATCATGTTGGGATAGTTGAAGCTTGATCCTTTATTTCCCTAGTCTTTGATAGTGTATGGTTGTGTATCCTTGTCATTGTTGCATATATAGGTGTCTTGAATGCCTACTTTAGTGTGAGTTTGACGTGGGGTCAAACTCTCACTAAATTGGGGGGAAAATGTAGTAATGGAAAAATTATCCCTTTTCCTTAATTTGGGAATAATTAATATTAAAATGAGCTTTAATTTAGTGTTGTAATGTGTTTTACACCTTCACATTAAGTTCAGGATACTTTTAATGAAATGGACTTAATTATGCCTTATTTAGGGTGTTGTAAAGTGCATCTTTACACTTTCACACTAATCTAGAGCTTTATTAATTAATTAAGGTTAATTTGAGCTTAATTGGCCCATTTAATTCAAATCCAAGCCTAATTTATTACACTTTCCAAGGGATAAATACCAAAAATATTAAATGAAATTACACAACACTTAATTTTGTAAGGAATGTGTCTTTGGATAGTGGCCTAGGACTAATTTGGTCCTCACTAGGTCCTAGGACACCCTTTTGGCATGAAATTTCACATCCCCCAAAATGTGTCCTATTTAGGTATGCTAGGACCCATTCGCCATATGGTGAATGGGTCCTCACTAACTTAGGACACCCCCATGGAATATGATTTTAGTGGTATTTTAATAATTCTAAATCCTAGATTTGATGTTGGCTTGTGTTATTTTAATTTTTGGATTTAATCTTAAGTTGAGGGTAAGTGCACCAAGATGGTATCCAAAAAGAGGGCTTAAGTGGCCACTTTTATTTTGAAATTAGGAAATACTGACCTTGGACATGAAATTGAGGATAGTTACACTCAAAATTTTGAGATAGAACAAAAAGAAGGATCGAAGTGCTCAAATTCTACTTTCTAAACTACTAATTTATTTTGAAAATGGTTGAGATTAAGGGGTTCAAATGAGGGTTGTACACAAATTGGTGTTGTTTTTGTTAGAAAACATAACATATCAACTCTTGTATGACCCCCGTACGGTAAATTTTTTTTTAGTATTTTTAAAATTGCTATAGTTAGAAGTTAGCTGATAGTATGTAGTTGATGCACAATTTTTCTGATAACTTTTTAATGAATATTTTATTTTTTACTAATTTTTGAAGTGGACACTTCCTAAAAAACATAATTTTGGCCATGCTACTCCTACAAATTTTGGAAACTAATTGAAATATTTTTATTTTTATTTTAAATTTGTAGAATGGTGTCTAGTTTCTAAAAATGTAATTTATTTGAAATTTTGATGAACAGTTAATTTATAACATAAAAAAACACCAAACACTGCTTTTTTCCAAAAAAGAGACATAAAAACAAAAGAAATTATGGATGAAAGGCTTAACATTATTAGAAAGTGAAAAAAATTACATCATTGGATAGATAAGAGAGAACCTAACATTACCCAAATGTTAAATTTCTTTGATATTGAACCATGTGCAATTCTGACGGTGAGCATGAACCTAATTATGTGAAATATTGTAGAATTTGCAAAAACACATCTCTGGTCATTGGGAATGCCCTCCAAGCCTTTTGGTTGGTATTCCAAGGAAAATACCAATCCCAAGGCTTGGGGATTCTTAAAGTAATATATAACGTGCACACGTTATAATGCTAGCACATTATAACGCTAGCATGTTATAACACGCTCATGTTTTGGTCTACATTAATTTTTTTCTTCTCTTTTTCTTGTCTATTTCTTCTGGTTATCTTTCAGGGAAACTATATACATGAAATACAAATTTAAGTATAAGTTGAAATTTACATATGGAAATTTACTTTCTTATACTTTAAGTTATATTTCATGTATATAGGTAAGATGTTTGAGAGTGGCTTCTGATATCTAGGAGTTATAATGCAAATTCTAGTTTTTGGAAGATCTTAAAAATTTTAGACTTCGTAAAATTTCAAGAATCAACATGTCAAAATTCAATAACCAGGAGGTCAAATTTTAGTAGTCAACAAGTTGTATCATCTCTCTCTCTCTCTCTCTCTCTCTCTCTCTCCTTTTCTCTACTCTCTCTCTCT
>VDFB02373365.1:181990293-182030536 GCA_007258455.2 Sequoia sempervirens
GGATTTGAGATCCCCAAGTTTGATAAATATCATGGGAGGGGAAACCCTGAAGATCACATCAGGGAATTCTAGGTTCATTGCATGGAAGTTGCATACGACGATACTTATCTATGCGACTATTTCCTAGGAGTTTGGTAGGCCACGCTATGGAATGGTTCTCTCACCTACCTTTAGGAATCAAGAAATTCCAAGAAATTATAGACACATTCATAAAAAAAATCACATGCAACATTGCAATGGATGTTATTTTAGAAGAACTCTCAGCTCTGAAACAAGGTAGGGGTGAATCATTCACTTCATTCCTACAACGATGGTGATCCAAGGCCAATCGGAGCAAGTGGACCATACCTGAAGAAAAAAATTTTTGCACCATCATAGCAAACCTTGAAGGCCTCTTGGCATTTCATCTCAAAGTTTAGGGAATCACCACATATAATCAATTGATCTCTAGGGAACTTAGCATCGAATGAGCCCTTATGACTCAACCCACGGGATCAACTTCATACCCCAAATAACAAAACAACTGCCAACCCTCCAATTACAATGATAAACCTCACACATGGGAAAGGAACAAAAATGTTACTAATGATGGTGTTGTCAATGCCAAGGTCATCATTAGTGCCTCTCGCCAAAATACACTCGCACCACAAATCCAAATCCAACACCAAAACAATCATCACACAATACAACAACTGCACAACAATATGACAATCAATAATCTCAATGATCGAAGAAGACCACCCCAACGCAACAAGAGTTCTCCCAAGAAAAAATACACCACTTTGGGGGAACCACTTGAAGACATAATGAAAAAGGTGATAGGCGAAAAACTCATCAAAGCTCCTACCTTTGAGAATTACCAAGAACCGGATGTGAAACCTCCTTGGTATAATGAGAATCAACTCTGTGAGTTCCATAAAATCAAAGGAAATACCACAAATAGTTGCATGAGATTAAAGAACATAATTCAAGATCTCATCTATAAAAGAATTATAAACGTGGAACAACCAATAGGAAACCAAGATCTTAAGATATACATGAATCAAATGCCTAATCATGGCAATAAATGGAATGACAATAAAAAAGATAAAGGGAAAGGCACCCACTTAAATGTAAATCATGTGTATGAAATAGTCGTTGCCTCCCTAGATGAAAACTGCATGGTCACCACCATCAAGGGCACCTATACTGAAGATTGTGGAGTCACCACAAGAGGCAAAAAAGTTACCATCGCAGGATCATCCTAGCCAAACAAGGTCCCTACATCTAGATCTGTCCCCAATGGCTACAATGTCCTAGATCAACTCAAAAGAACACCAGCAAAAATATCGATCATGGAGTTGCTAAAATTTTTATCTTCCCATAGGAAAATCCTTGAAGAAGTGCTGGCTTCATCCATTGTCCCCGCAGATCTTGATGCAGAGCAATTCCAAGCTATGGTCAAAAATATCATTATGCCAAATCTCCTCACATTCTCTGACCAAGATTTCCCCACTCAACCATCTCACAACCATGTACTTCACTTGGAAACCATCGTACACAAGAGAAAATTCAAAAGGGTGTTGGTGGATGGAGGTGCAGGCTTGAATATATGTTCCCTTAGTCTCATCAAGCTATTGAAAATATCAGAGGATTCTATCAACAAAGGGAAGGGTATCACAATAAGAGCATATGACGATCAAGAAAGAGTGTCTCAAGGCATGATCAAACTCCCTATTAAAGTAGGGCCTGCCATCATGGAAACCACTTGTCAGGTCTTGGACCTCGACTTCCCATATAACATTCTCCTAGGATGCCCATGGATTCATGCGATGAAAGTAGTAGCATCAACTTTCCATCAATGTGTGAAATTCACACATGAGGGACAAGAAGTCACCATCCATGGAGATCCTAAACCTTTCTCCTATTGAAAAATCCTTGAAGCAAACTACTACAAAATCACCCGAGTACCAAAAAATTTTGAGGGACCATCCACACCATACATCAATCCTGCCACTCTTGCATCCGCTTCTGCGACAGAGACACCTGCCACTTCCACCATTCCCACCATCTCTGACATCAAGGTCATCATCCAAGATAATGGTTGTGGAAAATACAAGATCCCTAATAATTCTTTTGTGGTAGGTGAGTTACCACAATCTCCTAGATCACGGGGACGTCTGCAAATAAATGAATCCTCCACATCCCAAACATCTCCTAAAAACTATCCCACCTTTACAAGTTGCAGAGATCTTGGACGCTAAGTTATTGAGGCAGATCCATTTGACATATGCTATATCAATATGAAAGACCAATAGCTGATTTACCAATGGATGACAAAAGCAAGGGTCTACAAATGATGTTTGCAATGGGCTACGACAAAAATCAAAAACTTTGAAAAAATGACAATGGGCTTATAACACCTATCATGCCAGAGACACAACCAATAACAAATCTTGGCCTTGGATGTACCCCTCTGGGTATAATCATATGTGGCCAAAGTCTTCCTATTAGAACAGTTAATAATCCTCCTCAGCCAACCCTAGCAGAACTACGCTTACTAGTGTCTACAGGTCACATCATAGATAACTTTACATTTGATATAACTGACGTCTATAGTAGTAGAGATGATGAGGATACCACAACCAACTTACCTAGGCTATTTGAGGATACCACTCTTTGCATGATTAGCACCCTATATTTTGAAACAAACCAACAAATTCATGAGATGCACATACTATATCCCCAACTCATCGACTACAACCAATGATGACCACTAGTTCTTGATACATTTGAAAATGATGAGGCACTCTCAAAATTCATGGGACTGCGAGATAGCATTCTAGATGGGGATCACAAAGCATGGTTCATAATAGAGCTAGATACACATGCCTATTATGGGGAAACGATTGAATCCCTTAGTTGCAAAAGTGAAAAATTAAGAATAATATCCAAGTCCTTGAGTGAAAACCACACTGTGGCACTCTTTGACCAGAAAAAAGTAAAAAGAAAGGACGTATCCAATGGTGAAAACCTCTTCGGGGCACCTGAGGATGGGGGATTCAATCTTCCTTTAAGAGCTCTTCATTAAGAGAAATCAACATTCCTAGCAAAAAAATATAATCTAGTCAACCTAGGAATAGAGGCAACCCCGCACATCACATTTTATGTGGAATCACTACTATCAGAAGAGAAAGAGCTCCTAGCAGCCTTCCTAAGAGAAAGACAGATAAAATTCGCATGGAGTTATGCTGACATGCTAGGAACTGATCCAAAGACCGTGGTTCATCACTTAGCAGTGTATCCAGAAGAAAAGCCTGTTAAACAAAAGCTTCAAAGAATTCACCCTCAAATCACCTTATTAGTCAAAATGGAGCTAAAAAAGCTATTAGATGCAGGATTCATCCAGCCGATAGATTACACAGAATGGGTGTCAAACTTGGCACCTGTTTCATAACCTAATGGGAATATCAGAATCTACACAAACTTCAGAGACTTGAATAAGGCATGTCTGAAAGATGACTTCATGCTTCCTAACATCGACATGATAGTAGACATGACAACTAGACATGAAATGTTGTCACTAATGGATGGATTCTTAGGGTACAATCAAATCATGATAACAAAAGAGGACCAACATAAAACAACTTTCACTTGTCCATGGGGAACATACTATTGGAACATGATGCCATTCGGCTTAAAAAATATAGGAGCAACATATCAAAGGGCCATGACATTGATATTCCATGACATGATCCATAAGATAGTTGAAGATTATGTTGATGACATTTTAGCCAAGTCCATAAAGAGAAAAGATCACATAGCAACCCTAAGTGTCGTCTTTGACAGGTTGGAAGAGTACAAGGTTAGACTAAACCCAAAGAAGTGCATCTTCGGTGTACAATCAAGAAAATTGCTAGGATATATAGTGTTAATGAGGGGTATCGAGGTAGATCTAGCAAAAGTAAAAGAAATCCTCGAAATGGAGGCACCAAAAACATTAAAGCAATTAAGAGGTCTCCAAGGCAGACTCCAATCCTTTCGAAGATTCATAGCACAATTGGCGAACAAACAAAACCCATATTTTCACCTACTCCACAAGGGAGTAGCATACAAATGGGATACCAAGTGTGAAGAGGCATTCAACAAAATCAAAGAATATATACTGACACCACTGGTCTTAATGCCACAAATCCCAAGAAAACCATTGATTTTATAGGTGTCAAAAACAATAACAGCCCTTGGAGCTCTCCTAGCTCAGCATGACAAAAATGGAATGGAAAGGGCTATCTATTACATCAGCAAAACAATGGTTGGGCATGAGATAAACTATTCATTCATCAAGAAAGCATGCCTCACAATAGTGTTTGCATCACAAAAATTTAGACATTACATGTTAGCACATAAAATAAAACTCATCGCCAAAATTGACCTCTCAAGTATCTACTATCAAAGGCAATGCTCACAAGAAGAATGGAAAAATGGGTGATGATACTATCAGAATATGACATTGAATATGTGGAGAGGAAAGCAATAAAAGGCTAGGTCATCGTAAATCAACTTGCAGAAGCACCAACCTATTCAGAGAACCCTCTCATCTTAGAGTTTCCAGATGAATCTATTTTCAATCTCAACATAGCTGACCATTGGAAATTGTACTTTGATGGCTCATATACGTAGCATGGATCAGACACTATTGTCTTCTTTATCACCGCACAAGGGGATTGCATACCAAGGTCCTACAAACTGGCATTCCCCTCACCAATAACATTGCAGAATATGAGGCTTTAACCATAGGTCTTAGAATAGTAGTGTAGTGGAACATTATAGCTCTCAAAGTATACTGGGACTCTCAATTGATAATAAATCAAGTGAATGATGAATACCAGACTAAGGACGAAAAGCTCACTCCATACAAGAAATTGGTGGAGACGCTCAAAGAATCCTTCATTGAAATAACATTTGAGCATATTCCTAGAACCAATAATAGAGCAGCAGATGCCATGGTAGCAATTGGATCCTTGCTCGACATCCCCCACAATATTCCAAAATATGAATTCCTGATTGAGCGGCTTCTCGTACCCGCATTCGAGGTACCATAATTAGAATATGTGTGTGAAATCATTGGTCCTAGCAATCCTTAGTATCATGACATTTACACATACCTTCATATAGGAGTCATACTTGTTGACTTACCCTCAAATCTAAAATGAAACTTTGTCAAAAAGGCATCCAGATTTGTCATCCTAGGAGATACCCTATATCATAGGAGCATAGAAGGAACCCTACTGCGTTGCTTAAATGCTGAGGAGGCATTAATCGCTCTAACTGAAGTACATAATGGTATCTGTGGTTTGCACTTGATTGGAATGACCATAGCTAAGAAACTGCTGAGGATGGGTAGTATTGGCCCACAATGGAAAGAGAAGCACATGATCATACCAGAAAGTGTCTATAATGTCAGCAACATGGAGACCTCATCCATGCTCCAGCTCAAGAGCTTCATCCTATCATCACACCATAGCACTTTTCATAGTGGGGATTTGATCTCATTGGAAAAATCACCCCCACTTCATCTAATGGCCACAAATTCATCATAACCGCAACGAAGTACTTTACTAAGTGGGTGGAGGCCATACCCATGATGTATATAACTAGGAAGCATATTTCTAAGTTCATCCTAAACTATCTCATTTGTTGATATGGTGTTCCACAAGCCATTATCTTAGATAATGGAACACCATTCAAGAATCAGGAGGTTCGTGACTTATGCAAAAAATTCAAAATCCAACATTGCTTCTCCACCCCATACTATCCCCAAGGCAATGGCCAAGTAGAAGCTACAAACAAAACCATTCTAAAAATCCTCAAGCAAACAGTAAATGATGCAGGTCATGACTGGCATCTGTACACCCACCGGTGCCACCCCTTTCTCCCTAGTCTACAGATCAAAAGCAGTACTCCCCATTGAAATCAAGATCCCATCACTTAGGATATCACTGCAAAACCTCATCACAAATGAAGAGTATCGAGTGTCAAGATTGAATGAGCTGGAGCTATTGGACGAGTGACAGATAGATGCTTTGAATAATTTACAAGTCTATCTGAATATACTCAAAATGAGCTACAATAAGAAAATCAAAGCAGGACCTTCCAAGTCGGAGAACTGGTATTAGAGGAGAACTAGAAGAATGTCCCAAACCCAAGTAGCAAAGACAAGTTTGAACCTAATTGATTAGGACCATTCATTATCACAAGTTACAAGTTAGGGGCATATCAGTTATCAACACCCGAAGTGGAACCTCTGTAGGAGCCTATGAATAGCTCCCATCTCAAAAAAATTTATGCCTAAATCTTTCAAGGTATAGAACCAAAAATCTAAAAAATCAGAAAATGTCCTGAAAAAATGGTTACCTTGGCGAAAACTTGGCAAACAAGCATCTTGGTGACAACAAAAAAAAGTTTAAAAAAAGAAAAAAATTAGAAAAATTAGAAAAAATATTGAAAATAGTAAAGAAAAAAATCATCCTCTAGTGAAAACCACTTTGGTGGCACTTTGGGCAAGTACCTTGGTGAAAACCTGGAAAATAGGTGCCTTGTGTAAATCAGCACTTTCCATCCACTAGGATCTTTATGGCTTGTTCATCCATCCATTATGCTTCCATCACTCATCCACCCACATCTGCACCATAGCTTAGTCCTATTTTTGTCTCATGATCCCTCCTAGTACTACTTGGCCCATCCTCAAGGTCAGTTTGTCCTACCTTTATCAGAGTAGTCTATTGTATCACACTATGGGCATGTTCTTATTGGATCAGATTCATGTATATCCTTAAAATCCTCAAATTAGAAAATCCAAAAACATCAAAACATCATAAAATCTAAAAACATGTCAAAAAGTCAGTCAAAAAACCCAAAACAAGGTTGTCTTGTCAAACTATGTCATCTCTGAGCTTGAACATAGGCAAGGTTGATCTTTGATCATCCCCTAAGACATTTAGGTCAGACCTATAGGAGTCCATCATAATAAACTGACATCTCATCATGTATATCATCATCTATAAATTGGTCAAGGTTGTCAGTCAAACTACATGGTCTCTGCGTGTATAACGTAGGCAAGGCTAATTTGTTGATCAACCCTCGAGGCCCCTAGGATAGGTCTTTAGGTTAGTCTCTTCATCAAAATCTTGAAAAACTCCAAAACATTTGGAAAATCGAAAATCAAAACATTTGCAAAATCTTGAAAAATACCAAAAACAACCTCAAAACATCTCAAAAGGATAAAAAACATCCAAATATTTGAAAAATCCATCCATCTCATCTCGCTTGCACCCGAAATAACATCACTCATAATAAATGATCATCATCCTCAATCTTTGTTAAGACAATCGGAAACAAGTCTAGCAGGTCGAAAGTAAAAACTCAAATCATCAAGTCTTAGGTCTAAGTTAGTGCATAAACAAGTTGGTCATCTCTTTGTATTGGTAACTCATCATCCAAATTGGTCCCATATCAATCATTTGAAAGAATGCTTTGGATAAATGAAATGATGTGCCACCATCCACTAACATGTCCTAGGATGAATCCTTCCTACAATGGGCATTATCTTTTGGCAATAGTTTTGTCTCTTATCCTTGAAAAAACATCCTCTTTTGGTTAGTGGTATTGAAGAGCATTAGCTTGTTTGTTTACTTTGTCTTTATCTTTTGACTTATCTTATTTCGCTCATTCCACCTGACTTCTCAATGATATCCAAACAAGAGGATTTAGAGAAATAGGAATGGGGCAACAATTATTATCTTTTGTCTGTTATGCTTGTTGGACGTTCTTGTAATATAACCCTGATGAATACTTGCTTTGTTAGGTATGTATGGAGGAGGTTTTGGGCAACTTGTTGACTATTGCATTGATAGGTTTACCTTTCCGTGTTTTGGTTCGAGGTGTTTGAAACTTCTAAAGTGCATCGTAGCAAGGTTTTTGTATGTCAGGTGTGAAAAAGGATACTCCTATATGTTTGTCAAGTCAAAGTCCATCACACTGGGTACAATTCCATCCTGGTTTTCTATACCTTGATGCATCGTACCACATGTGTCATCAAACATAAGGAAATTGGCCCTTTGAAAATCCTAATTCCTCAACAAGAAATTATCATCATCATCATTTGCATTTTCATCATCTTGTGTCTTGTTGAAATGACTTATTCTCTTCTTGCTCATTGCACTAACAAAAGTACTATGATAGTTGATCATCACCATCATCATCATCATTGATCCTGCATCCATAAATCATTAGCATATTGCATCAACATAACATATAGGGAACGTATGCATTGCATTTCCATCATCATATATAAACATGTTATTACAAGCATCTTTATAGATAAGCATATCCATTTTATTGCATTTCATCCATTACATTGCATAACATTTCATTTATTACATAAATCATCACATAACATTCATTTGCATAAGCATTTCATAATCATTTCACCATTATCACATAATGCATAATCATACACAATAGGTATATAAGAATAATAAATAATTCATTTGCATAGATACTTGCATAACATCATAACATCATCTCACACATAATGTTCATGTTACATTATGCATCATCATACCACTTTGCATAGACATATCATTATATCACATTAAAATGCATCACATACATACATTATCAGTTAATATGTTTAGGATAATAAAATTTGTTATTCTAAGCATCTTAAAACCATCCCATTTGCATCATATTATAAAACACATGACCATCACATTTACAGTGCATTATATTGACCACTCATCATCCATGTCATCTCATAAATAGCATCATAAATCATTCATTGCATAAATCATTCCACATCATTATAAGCTTAAATGGAAACATTAAAAATCCAGTACATGCATCCATAATCATTTCATATATAAGAACGATTCACATATCATTTTGTACATACACCATAGATCATTTCCATATCATTTTACCTATTACAATCCATATCACATATCACATCAGCATTTACATCAGCATAAATAGATCATCATATAGACAACATTATTGCACATCACATAAATACATCTGCATAATATAGATCTGTTAGTCATAATCATTACATAATGCATACAACATATAGCATCATAACATCATTGCACAACATATAGAAATAAATCATCCATCCATGCATAAATAAATGACATCACATCGCATCACATCAAAATCATCATCGACTCATATATATCATCAAATAACTGTTACAGTACAATAATAAATTGAATCAATGTACATGTATGGCAATCAATACAAAAGGCCCATTGGACTATCAAAAAGGAGCCCATAAGGCACAAAAAGTATCGTATCATCTCGATCAAGCTCTATCCCTGTGTATGCTGCCCTCACCCCTATCACCGTGACCCTATGTTGGTCTGTGGCTGGTCCTCTCTGAGTACTCTGGGACCTGTCCTACTCTAGGTATGGCCTCATGATAGTGTCTCCGATAGTACTCGGCCTCTCAGACGACATCCCTGTATGACCGAACAAACATTGTACCCTGGGAGGAGGAGGCTGCCATACTCTCTAGCTGTTGTCTATGGCCTAGCTCTATGGTTGCTTGTAAATCTGTAGCCTTTCTTTGTTGAACGGCCTGATCCCTCTCCCCTATCATAGCTTGCACCTGAGCCTGTAATTGTGCAATCAAAGTATCCTGGGAATCCCCCTATCCAGCCGACTGTGCTCATGGTTGTACTTGAGGCTATACCTGAGGCTAATCCTCACCCCTGGCTCGTGGTGGACTTGTTGGGACCTGCTGCTGGTCCTGCATGTGCACATATGCCTGATCTGGCTGAATAAGAGGCACAACTGGCTAGTCCTATTGAACATCAGCCCTTTGTCCTCATCCTCCCCCTCTACCTCTCACTCTCCACTGATCTGGGACTGCTCCTGGAATAGTCAATCAAAGCGGAGGTCAAAACCAATCTTTGTAGGCCCTTGATCATAAGCCCATGACTGAGCCACTAACTACCTGAAACTGTCGACTGCCTCTAAAGTAGGAATATACCACCCCATGAAACCTATGCCATGGTGTGGGAAAAGATGGCTACATAGTCATCATCAGGATGATCCTGGGGCTCACTGAACTGACACTGTATATGCCCAGACAAGTACCTCTCAATCATGGTGTGCTATCACCCCTACATAAAATGGTCCTAGCAGGCATAGAATAATTGATCAGCATCGTTAGCCCATCCAGGCTGACCAAGGTATGGTCTCCACGTAAGAACCTACATCTCGTCCAAGACCCTCCTCTAGTAGGGGATCCCATGCTCACCGGTGTGTGTAAAGGACACACCACCTCTGTAACACCACATGAGGGGATCATTTGGCACCATCAAAATTGAAACAACACATGGACGTAGCACAACAATGTGCTCCCATTCCCAGATGTGAAGAAGTGTCACCCTTGCTCTGAGTGCTCTGTCATCCATGTACATGTACTCGTGCAAATATCTGTATAAAGAAGCTAGAAGCACCAACCCCCAAGCAAAACGGACCGACCTGTCTCGAACCATCCACTCCCAACAATATCCCTAGCTGGGACTAAAGTATCTCTCTTGTCTGTCAGGGGAAATGAGACCCAAAATAATAAATGCAACAAGTAGGCAGAAGGGAGGTGCCAGGATCTTGTGCCGCTCGAGCTTGATCTGCCCCTTGCAGAAAACAATGTCCTTTGTGGCGAGGACTCTATGGCAAGCATCACGCCCCTCATCCATATCAAAAATCACTCACCGACCGTGAATCAATAATCTCAAAATACACCAAATATCCTCTAAGGTGACGGTGGCCTTGCAAGTGGGAAGATGAAATGAAGAATTCTCACTGTGCCATCTCTTGGCCAGCACTGATAACATCCCTAGGTGAGTGCGAATGGGCACTGCATAAGAAATATACCATAACCATTCAATCCAGAGTTGATCCTGATCCTTGTCACTTAGGTCCTACAAATAGCTGAAGAGGTCCCATGACGTGTGCTCTCGAGAGTAGAGCTCCCTCACTGCATCCTACATCAAGGAAGGTCACCATGTTAAAATTTTTGAAAAAATTCTTTGCGGGCGTTCAAAAAAACTTTCCAGCGGTGCAATCCATGAAGGTATCGTAGTTTGATTTCTAATCAAACTCTGATGCTAGGGCATAAAATACCAAAATGGCACCGCCGCGGTGCACATTTCCTTCCAGCGGCCCACTTTGATCAAATCCAGTACCGTCGTGTCGCAATTTCCAAACCACCCCGCCAGCCCCGAGTTCAGTGTCATACTTTGGAGTTTATTTTCAAACTCCAAACTACACCGTTCTGGTGCTATTTGACACCGAGGGGTGTAGTTTTATTTCTGAGCGGTGCTATATAGCACCGCTGCAAAAAGACCAACTTTGAAAGCATTAAATGAAGCCTAAAAATAAAAAGCGAAGCTCAAGTCAGGGTCACTTACCGATGCCCCAATGCCAGGTGGCCACTGGTATGTCCAAACTCGATCAGAAATGTGCAGGGGAAGCTATCATTGCACCATATCCTCAAGAGTTTAGAGCTCAAATCTTGACGTTGCAAATGGAAGTGCATGAAAATGACTTGAAAGTGACCCCTCGGGCCCCGTTTAAGCTTGAAAATTAGGGTTTTTTCACCCTAATTGGCTGTCCTGCTAGGGTTTTGGACCCTCGAACCTGTTTCTGTCTAGTTTAGGCATGTTTTACATTGTTTTATTGCATTTAGACATGTTTTTGGCCTCCTGGATCCTTTTCGGACCTCTCGAGCACCTTGTCCTCTTTTTTCGCGAGATCACCCAAAAATTAAAATTTTCGTCTAATCTCTCGAGGGGGCATTATAATGGCATATTTTCTCTCGCCAGGCAGCAGTGAGGCAAGATTTTAAATAATATTTTTTTTTGGCTTTGATCGAGATCGTTTATTCTTTGAACCAATGCAACAAGTGCATTGCTTCAAAGAGGGGCAAAATGTAGACACGTAAAATATATCGATTGACATTGTGCACCTAATCCCAACTACTAACATTGTTTCATCTTGAATCATCCCTCGATCTAACTATTTAATCAAATCTCCTTATTTGATTAAATTCATCAATATTCCTTTCTTAATTAAATAAACTAGTTATTTAATTAAGTCTCTCTCTCTTTTGTTAATTAAATCAATCCATCTGATCTAATTATCCCTATTTAATTAAATAATTAATTTTGTTTGATTAAATCTTTAAAATTCTATCTATTAAATTAAATAAATTAAAACCTTATTTGATTTAATCTAACACCATCTCTTTTAATTAAATAAATCAAAATCTTTATTTAATTAATCTCTTATCATATTCCTCTCTTATTTGATTTAAATAAATCCATAAATTTGAGTCAAATAGGTCACATCATCTAATCTCTCATTAAATTAATTAAACTTTGATTAATTTAATCTCTTTTCATGTCCCATCCTCTAGATTTTGCAAGTTGCACATGAAAATAGATTTAATTCATTTATTAAATCTCTATTTTCCTCACAAGGCATCTTTTGGAATATTCTCCAAGTTTCAATTGAAAAATTCCAAGTCAACATGTACATCCAACAAGGAAATAACTCCATCTTACATGTCATTTTCCTTGAGCCAAGTGCCATTTATTGCATTTTCCATTCCTTCTTACAAGTAATTTCAACAAATTTGAAATTCAAAAATATGCATTTATTGGCACAATCCTCAAAACTTGCACATCCTCTATCCACTCATAGATTGACAAGTGGCATCTTTCCATTGGGTGAATGTTAGTCCCACATTGCTCAAATTTTTACCTTCATCCATCTTGGAATTCTATAAATAAAGAGATCATATCCTCATTTTATCATCCACAAATTATGCAAAGTTACCATGCTCAAATATCTATCAAATTTCATCCATCACCATTGAGTTCTTAGCTAGGTTTTGCAGATTTTTTGTTTGGAGCTCTCATTCTTCATCAATAAAGTGGATCAAATCTCTTCAACACATCAAGCTTGCATCTTAGGAATTGGGAAGGGCCAACTTTCACATCAAATTGGCAACAATTCCCCCATGGGATCATATGTTTGCTATTCTAATTAGGATCGAATCTATATTTTCTTATTTCATTATGTTCTTCATTGTTTTCTTTCCTAATTTGAGTTTTGTAAATGGATTTCATGGGGAATCCTTGTTCTTGCTTGCAATCTCTAGCTTAATGTGTTTGTTCTCATTGTTTTACAGGTATTCGGATTGGGGTTCACACACTCTTTATCATCGTAGATATGATGGAATTCTTCTTCAGTGTCTAATCAAGGCTGAAGCTCACACTGCGTTAACGAAAGTACATAGCATTGTTTGTGGGGCCCACTCAAACGACATGGCCCTAGCTAAGAAGATTCTTAAGGCTAGTTACTATTTGCCTACAATTGAGTGTGACTCTTCTGACTTCATGAAGAAATGCTTACCTTTCCAACAACATGCAGACCTGATACACGCTCCTACTCAAGATCTGCAACCCATCATAGCACCATGGCCTTTTTCTTAGTGGGGTTTTGATTTAGTCAGCAAGATATATCCTCCATCCTCCAATGGCCACAACTTCATTATCACTACCATTGATTACTTCAGTAAATGGGTGGAAGCCATACCACTCTCCCAGATAACCAGTACTTAGATATCCAAATTCATCCTTTACCATATTATTTACAGATATGGCATCCCCTCCACCATCATTTCCAAAAATGGAAAACCATTCAAAAACTAGGTTGTAAAAGAGGTATGTGACACCTTCCATATCCAACATTGGTGGCCCATGCCCTATTATCCTCAAGGTAATGGACATGTAGAAGCCACTAACAAAACTTTGATTAAAATCTTGAAAAAGGTTGTCAACACTATTGGTCGAGATTGGCACCTCCACATCCACCCCACCCTTTGGGCTTATCACACATCCATCCACACTCCCACTAGTGCCACTCCATATTCCCTTGTTTATGGTGTTGAAGCCATCTTACTTATTCAAGTCGAGATCCCATCCTAGAAAATATCCTTGAAGAATCTCATCACTGAAGAAGACTCACGGGTTGCTTGCCTCGCTCAATTGGAGCTCTTAGAAGAAAAGAGGATCAAATCATACAATCATCTTTAGGTGTATTAGAATCATCTTAAGAGAAGTTACAACAAGAAAGTTCATCCTCACCAATTTAACATTGGAGATCTAGTTCTTAAGGAGAATCAGAGTACCCAACAGGATCGAGACAAGAAGGGAAAGTTTGAACCTAACTGGTTGGGTCCTTATGTTATTACAAAAATGTATGGATGAGGGGTGTACTACCTTGCCACACCTGAAGGGGAGCCCCTCAAAGATCCTATCAACATCATGTACCTAAAGAAGTTTTATACCCAAATCAGCTGGGTCCTATCCTGCTAAAAATAAAAATAAAAAGTGAAAATTTATTCAAAATACAAAAAAATTAAAAAAAATTAAAAAAAATAAAAAATAGTAAAGAGAAATAAATTCATCCTATGGTGAAAACCACCCTTGGTGGAACCTTGGATAAGTATGGTTGGTGAAAACCTAGTAACAGGCATCATCCATAGAGAGCTTAATCATTATCTACCATGTGTCCTAGTTACTACATGTCTCCATCAATCCTATCCTCACATCCAATTCCTAACATCCTATCCTATCTTATCACTTCATCTACATCCCGTCCTTGACCGCTTGGTATGTTTTGATTGAGCATTGGATGATCATCAACTATCTATAATCCTGAGTTTATGTCAGTTTCATTTCATCATCTCGAGTCCTTCATTGCATTGATCATCAACATTTTTCCTTTGTTTTTCCCTCATCACTTTGTCGTGTCAGTCTTTCATCTTTCATTGTTTGTCTTTTTTGAACTATGTTGCCCCTCTGCTTTCACGTAGGCAAGGTTTATCATTTGATCCTCCCTTGGGGAATTTTTCTATCGTGTCTTTCGTCATCCATCATCAGTCTCCATTGTCCTATTTATGCTTTTATCCATGATCTTTTCTAAACTATGAGGGCTTTGTGCTTTCATGTAGGCAAGGCTAATCTATGATCAGCCCCTGAGCCCCTAGGTCTATAGGATGTGTCATTCTTGAGTCTTGTGTCTTGTGTCATGTTTTCAAGTGTGTCCCTATCTAGCTGGTTCTTCACAAATGGGATCCTCTAGTATTGAGAGATTTGATTAGTATCAAATATCCTTCATCATGTGGGTTAGCTAAGTTTACTTTCCATCTTCAGTCTTAATAGGATGCATCCTTCCTAGCAGACCTCATCAATCCCATCCATCCCCTTTGATCCAATGGGAAAGGATGTTTGAAATTGATTGTGATCTTTTGATGCTTTTGGATTTTGTTTATTGTTTGAGCTCCCTATTACAACTAGTCAAGGTTGCCATGATCTATCATATTATGGTGTGTTTTGATTGGTTAACATAGGGGAATATCTTGATCTTTTCTTGCTGTTTTCTACTGGGTTGTCCAACATAGTACCCACCAGGATCTCTGAGATCTTGTGTTACACTGGGGAATCCCTTTGTGCTTGTGGTTATTCCAATGCCTGGCCCAACCAAAGTATTTGTCACTTTGGGGTGTTGGGATAGCATTCTTGTCTATTGTGTTTGTTTTATGTGTTAGACAATAACTTGCCTTGGTTTCATATACCCTAACACCTAGTGTATTATGCTATAGAAAATATTAGTGCTCCAAAGATGGAAAATTAAATTAGGATTGCATTTCATAATCAATTATGTTGCATTGTATTCATCCCTATCCATTAACCTATGATTTTGGTTGTGCAAATATTCACCTTCTCTGTCTCATTCTTCTCTAGATACCAATGGTTTTTGGCAGGTGCAGTTTCACACTATCTACTCACATTCCCATGCAAGTCCTTATTGCCACTTATGTTCATTGCATTTTATCCCGTGTGCATTATCATCTCATATTAAGTTGTTTAGATTAATCATGTTTAGTTATTCTAAGCATCTTAGATTCATTTTTATATCCATACATCTCCATATTAGTTTATATCATTAACATATTACATGCATCGCCACCTGTATCAAATTTTTTTAGGTCCATATCCATCATAGATAAAATCATAAGACATACATCACATCCTGCATTACACACATTAGTTGCATCCATATAAGCATCAACATATAACATCATAAACATGTATATGTATTACATCATCATGATCACCCATCATAAAATCATAAACATACATATATAAATAAATAGAATCATCCATCATATACATAACATGGTGTCAATAAGGGTTGTTGCATATCATATAAATATCAAAATAAAATTTCCATCACATATTCCATAATAATGTCCATCAATATCATCAAAATACATACCCATTGTATACATCATAGTCATGAAATAAAGTACAAGTACAAGGATTTGAATCAAATGTAACCACTACTACTCTGTGTTGTCCATCCACCCTGTACCTATCAAAATCTGGCATCCTATCATCTGCCAAAAGAGCTGCCCACGTCTGACCTCCGTGGAAAGTCAAGCACCAGCCCTCTGCAAGGGAGGGTCGCCTAAGAGTCACTGTATCCTCGAGTTTGTGTCCCTAGTGACTGGGATGGCACAAGCATCTAAGGAGCCTATCAAACATAATGAAATGTGTGTTGCACTAGATTTGGAATTGCATGTTGATAATCAACCATCTAGAAGGCCACCTCTCTCATATGCTCACCTCGCTTTGTAGCCTGATACCGAGCTACATTTTTCTCATGTCTATATCTGTCTCGATCTCCACAGATGACTCTCCTCTCTTGTTCCCATGCCTCCTGAGCCATCCTCAACTGATCGATCTTCGCCTGTAGTTGATCTTTCATTGTATCTCTATCCTCCTCTATAGCCACTGCTCATGCCTCTACAACATCCTTCTCTCTCTATAGTCTTTGTACCTCTGCCCCTATCCTACCACTACTACTCTATAGTGTCACTATCTGTGCCCATGCAACATCCCTCTCCCCCTGCATAGCCTGAGCTTGTGCCCATGCAACATCCTTCTCCCCCTAAATCACCTGTACTTGTGTCTGTACTCTGTCTCTCTCACCCCAGAGGTCCTACACCTCTTCCTATGCCATTTCCCTCTCTCTTTGCACAACCTCTAACTAGGCCTCTACTGCCTCTACCCTTGACCTTGCATCCCCAAGTGTTGTCTCTGCCACTAACACCTTATCCTACGGCCCTTTCCTACGTCGTGTCCCTCTCTCTCCTACTATCTTGCCACCCTAACTACCTCCTAACCTCCCCTTTGCTAGACTCTCCCCTTCCCTCTCCTCTATGCTGCCAGCTTTAGCTCGTCCTCTGGTCCAAAGCCTAGTGCCTTTGTAATGGGCTCCTCTAGTGTAATCCTCTCCCACAACCATCAAACATATCAACGTGTCACTCCTGCCACTTGCTCCCCTCTGGTCCTCCCTAGGTAGGGTACTAGCTGTAGTGTTGCCCAATGCGCCCTTGCAAACACAGGAAAAAAGGCTCTCCCCATAGCCGCTCTCGTGTGATCTATCTGAAACTCTCTGGTGCCTGGGGAATATCCTGTGGTAACCCAAACTGTCTCATCACCCTGTCTGGTCTATGTAACTCCACTATGTGAGGCTCCCTCCCGACTATGTAGCACCTAGTGTTGAAGTAGCCCCTATGTCTCACCTCCTCTACCCTCCACCCAGTAAACCTCCACAACATGTTTGACCGCCACACTATGTGCTCCTCCTGTAGATCATCTATGGTCCTCCTCCATCTATCAAAATCCCCAAGGCCATCATAGTGCCACACCTATCCATACTTTGTCCCATACTACCATGCTATGGGCATTGCCTCATCCTTTGTTCCTGCTCTCACCACTCCTGTCCTGGTCACACTAATGTGCTCCTAGGCCCATACCTGCAATAGGGTCACTTGTGTCAATCTGAGCCTCCCTCGATAGCACACCACATGAATGTCTATATATAGTTGTGCCAATACGCATGTCCCCCATGCGAACTGTCCCTCTCTCCTCTTGACAATATGTCAAATAACCTCCATATAACTCAGGCTGCAAAATTGCCTGCTCTTATCTAGTATCGGTAAGCTGCTGATCAACCCACACAAATAGAGTGGTAGTGTTGGCACCCACACCACCAAACATCGATCCACATCTAACCACTTCTTTTGAAAAGGATGGTCCTCTCATCCAAACAACATGTACAGTGTCTAATCTAGCTCCTCCCCAGTCAACATCACCTCACTCACTAGGCACCCTGCTATATGGATCCTCAATATCCACCATACATCCTCGAGAGTCATCATCATCTTCCCTGTCGAGAGATGGAATGTGGAGGTCAACAAATCCGATTGCTCTATGGGTGCTGCCAACATAGCTCGATGCACTCTAACCATCGGATATCCTCTCAAGTGTAGTAGTCCCACTCATGACATGGCCTCATGATCTACTTCGGTCATTCCCCTTAGGGTCACCTACAACACCTCAAACTGTCTCTCTCATGTCCGTAGCCACTCAAATCATTGCATTCATACCACAATGCTATGTTAGTCATTTCATCTCTTCTCTCATTTCCCGACTCCAAGTTATCTAAGTATTCCCTCCCCTTTTGGCCAAGTTTCCCAATTTTCCTTTGTTTTTCTTTTCTTTCCTCTCCTTTTTTGCTTCCTTGTCTAGCCCTTAGCCCTTTCCAAGTGGGGCCACCCTCAAGGGGTGCAACTGCCCCTGCCCTAGGGCATGGCCGCCCCTTTGAGGACCAAATTGTTTTCCTTTGGGTGGACTCATCTTGAGTTGATCTCGAGGCAAGTCTGCCCTTCCCTATTTCCCCCAACCCATTTCGGGCATCTTGTTTTCAAGTTTTCAGGGAAAATTTACCCACTAATTAGGCAACTCCCCCCTTCCCATGGCCTCTAATAGACTATTCTACCTACCTCATTGGCGAAATCCCAATTTCACCCCCAACCCATTTTCCTAAGCTACCCCAATCCCAAAACCCATGTGTTTAAAAAGCATAAAAACTAACAATGTAATCAAACATGCTTAAAATCACAAAGAGGATTTTTGAACCTAACCTGGTGTGGAACTGCACGCTCGTGGTAGAACTCCCACACCTTGTCCACTTGGTGGATGATGTCATCATCGTAGTCATCTAACATCCTCATCTCCTCATCTCCTCAGATCCTCCTTCTTCTCTTCTCTCTCTCTCTTCTTCAACTGCCAGGTGTGAAAATGAGGAATAGTAACTCTAAAATTACTATAAGTAATTTTTTTCCTCATTTTTAAATTACTTTTAAGTGAGGGGTATTTTTACTTTTTATTTAACCTTTTAGACCCTAATTAATTCTAAAACTTTCACAGGCCACCATTTTCACACCATGTGTTCGTTCAACTTCGTTCAAAAGCCAAATCTTCCTAGTTTTTTGAGCTCTATCCAATGGTACCTTCCACTTCTTCATATTGAGAAGTTGCCTAGGGCCCCTTTTTCTTCCCGAACCACTCTCTCGAGGGGGAATACCCTACCATTTTCCTCCATTCCTCCATCATGGTCATTTCCTAGCAAGATCAGGGCATTCCCCTTCATTTCCCTCTGTTTGGGCAGCTCACGCAACTTGTCCTATGCTAGGACATCTTTTTCTAATCACTTCCTCTATTAATTCATTTGCATTTTTCTTTTCTTTGAAACACTATTATTCTAACAATATTTCAAAGAGGGGCAAAATATAGACATCCAAATTTGACCACTTCCATATGGTCAAATTCGTCTCCTTCATCAATATTAATTAAATGATTTATTTAATTAATATGTCCCCTTTCCCTAAGGTTCTTAAAGTATTTAATTTAACAATTAAATACTTTACCCTTCATCTTCTCCTCTCTAAATTAAATAAACATATCAATTTATTTAATTTAGTCATTTGACCTTTTTGAATTAAAGCAATTTTAAATTCTATTTTTTCTCTCCTTGTCACATCCTCCATAACCCTCTTCTAATTTGGATTAATTTAATTAATCCTTGATTAGGATGTGCACACCTTAATCAAGATTAATGTCACATCCTCCATATTCTCCCACTTGCTTCTAATCCCTCATTAAGTTTTTTAATCACCTGTTTGCACAACCTTAATCTAATCCCCTTGTTACATTTAGCATATCTTTTTGGTCAACCTTCCCATTTTCCACATTTAGCCTAGACCCTCTTCCCCATGTGAATTTAAAATTCACTTTTTTATTCCTCCAAGGATTCTCCTCTTCCCCATGTGATCATTAAAAGGTCACATCAATCACATGAAGCCAAGAACCTTCTATTATAAGGACCTTGTCTTATCCACAAGGTGCTCCTCATATGAATTTAAAATTCATATTTATTCTCCCAACCACCTTATCCCTTCCAATCATGTGAATTTAAAATTCACATTTATTTCCCCAACCACTTCTCTCTTCCCCATGGAGATTTTTGAGGAATACTAAAATTCTTCATATGTCACTTTCCTCTTATATGGAAACAAGAATTTCCTTTTTGAGGAAATATTCTCCCCTACCAAGGTACTTTCAAAGTACTTATCCTTCTTCCACATCATTTGTACCCTTTCCATTTCACCATGTCCTTTGGACACTTCATCCTCCACATGAAAAGATGAGAGGGCTTATGAGTCCTCAACTCACCATAGCCCTCCACCTTGGACATGGTGGCTCAATCCTGACCTTTGAATTCTCTAGAGAATTCAATTTCTTCTATAAATAACTCCCCTTCTCATTTATTCATTGACCTTATGCATTTTTATCACACTTATGTTCTCAAGCCATTTAAGCACTTCTTTACATACTTAGTTTTCATCCTTCATTATTGCACTCTTTAAGCTCTCATCCCATCCTCTTGCATCCATTTTGCTTAGACTATCACATAACCACCTTCATCATTTTCATCTTCCATTGCATCTTCACCCCTTTTCATCTCATTTTAGATCATTTACCATCCAAGGAGCACACACTCAAGCTGCATCAAGGGCCAACCAAGGATCAACACAAGTAAAAGGTATACTTTCTTGTTTTTATCTTTCTTTTATTTATGTTCAATGTAACCCAATCTTGAGGTGGTCTAGTGTTTTTTATCTTGTATTTCTTAATTAGTTTTGCATATTAGGAGGTAATAACACTTGCACACAGTAAGTTACCCGTTAAATTCTTTAGTTGTGGAGAAATAGGTCATTGTGCTGGAAAATGTTTGGAAAGAGCTAAGAGGAATAAACAAAGATATGGGAAAGAAAAGAAAGGAAAGAAGATCAAAATAGCATATTATGTGAATGAGAATGCTAGTATATCTAATGAAGATTCTGAGTATGAAGATCTCGATGAAAATGAATGCTTGTTCTTGGCTATAAAGGATGAACCTACTTATGTTAATTTTGAAAAATAGGTAAAGGAAAGGCCTCTGAAGAAGGAGAAAAATGAAGGTACTATTATGTTTTCCCTACATGCTAAACAATAAAATAACTATTGGGTTGTTGATAGTGGTTGTTCACATCACATGACTGGTGATAAAATTAAGTTTGTTAAATTTTAAAAATATGATGGAGGCTTGGTTATGTTTGGAGATGATACTAGTGCTAAAATTTGTGGAATAGGTTCAGTTGGTTTTGATGACAAGCATAATACTGATGATGTCTACTATGTTAAGATTTTAAGGCATAATCTTCTGACTATTGGATATATGTTTCGTAAACGATATGATATTTTATTTAAGGATGAGAGATGTGAAATCCAGAAAGGATCTGGAACATTGATCACTATAGGAAAGAAATCAAAAGGAAATATTTATCAACTTAAGGGTGTTGATGGACAATGCTTTATGACTTAGATTAATGATAGTTGGTTATGGCATAGGCGAATGTGTCACATGAATTTTGATAACTTGAAAAGGATTAGTGAAATTTAAGTCATGAGAGATTTACCAAGAATTACAAAGCATGTTAATGCTATTTGCAAGAATTGTCAGTTTGGAAAGCAAGCAAGAAGTCATTATAGATCAAAGAAACAGTCTACTAAAATAATACTAGACTTAATTCATACAGATCTTTATGGTCCTACAAGAGTGAGAAGTCTACAAGGTGAAAGGTACTTTCTAATTTTGATTGATGATTATTCTAGATATAGATGGGTTACATTTCTTAGAGAGAAATCAGATGCATTAGATAGATTCAAGACATTCGAGCTATGGTTGAAAATGAAGTGAATTTGAGGATAAAATGTTTAAGGTTTGACAGAGGTGGAGAATTCACCTCCCATGAGTTTAATATGTTTTGTGAAGTGCATGGAATAAGAAGACATTTATCTGCTCTGAGGACTCCTCAACAGAATGGAGTTGTTGAAAAGAAAAACAAAATAGTTCAAGATGTTGCTAGATCAATGATTATTGAGGGTGGTTTACTAGAAGTATATTGGAGAGAAGTTATTCATACTATTGTGTATGTATTCAATCGAGTTTGAGAAAGATAAAATAGTCCAAAGACCCCCTATGAGCTATGGTTTGGAAAAATTCCTACTGTTAAATATTTCAAGGTATTCAGAAGAAAATGTTATATCATAAGAGATGAGGAAACTCTAGGTAAGTTTGATGCAAGAAGTGACAAAGGATTTTTTTTGGATATTCTACTAAAAGAAAATCCTATAGATGTTTCAATAAAAGGTTGAGAAAGATTGTAGAAAGTGCAAATGTCAAGGTAGATGAGACAATGAAGAATTAAATTGACATTGATGGATGTGTATCTAATGAATCTAATTGTGTAAGAATATAAGAGATTGTGGAAGAATAGGAAAATGATGAGCAAGAGAAGTAGAATGAAAAAAAATGAAAGAGAAGAAGATTTGGTGGTGTCCCCTAAGACACCTAGATATGTGTAGAAGAATCATTCAAAAAGTTAAATTATTAGAGATAAGACTAAAGGATTATTAACTAGAAATAGAGCTACTACTAAAGTTAATCTATGTTTATTTTATGAGATTAACCTAAAGACTGTAAGTGAAGCATGTAAAGATGAACATTGGATGGAAGCCATGAAATAAGAACTTATGCAGATTGAGAAGAATCAAACTTGGGAATTGATCCCAAGATTGGTAGTCAAAAATATTATTGGATCGAAGTGGGTATTTAGAAATAATTCGAATGAGAATGGAAAAGTGGTTAGAAACAAAGCAAGGATTGTGTGTAAAGGTTACTCACCAGTAGAAGGCATAGATTTTTAGGAAAAAATTTCTCTAGTAGCAAGAATGGAAGCTTTAAGGATGTTCTTAGCATTTGCTACTCATAAAGACTTCAAGGTCTATTATATGGATGTCAAGTTAGCATTTTTGAATCGTGAACTAGAAGAAGAGGTTTGCATGGAACAATCAGAAGGATTTTAGTTGTCAGATCAACCAGATATGGTGTGCAAATTGAGGAAAGTCTTATATGGATTGAATTAAGCTCCGAGAGCTTCATATGTGAGGTTAGACAAACATTTGATTCAACAAGGTTTCAACAAAGGTACGCAAGATAGTAATTTGTATTTTAAGATTAAAAATGACAAAATATCGATTTTAGTTGTATATGTTGATGACATTATTTTTGGAGGAAATGAAAATATGTGCAAGATGTTTGTAGAATAAATTCAAAAAGAATTTGAAATGTCTATGTTTGGAGAGATGAATTTCTTTCTTGGGCTATAGATTAATTAGATTGAGGAAGGAATTTTTATTTCACAGTCTAAATATGTGAAAGAGATGTTGAAGATGTTTGGGATGGATGGTTCCAAACTGGTATGTACTCCTATGGTGACTAGTTGCATATTGGGTAAAGATGATTATTCACCTAAGGTTGATTAGAGCAAGTATAGATGTATGATTGGTGGACTATTGTATTTGACTACTACTAGACCAAATATTATGCATGTTGCTTGTCTTGTGGCTAGATTTCAAGAAGATCCTAAGGAAACACATTTTTTGTTGCTAAAAGAATATTCAGATATTTGAATGGCACTCCAGATTATGGATTATGGTATCCTAGAGATACTAACTTTAATCTAAGTGCCTATATAGATGTAGATTGGGTGGGACGTGTAGATACCATACAAAGTACAAGTAGTGGTGCATTCTTTCTTGGTTGTAGATTGGTGGCATGGTTAAGTAAAAAGCAAGATTTAGTCTCCTTGTCTACTACTGAAGCTAAATATATTATTGTTGCATCTTGTTGTATGCAAGTTCTATGGATGAAATAGACATTGAAAGATATCCTAGTGGTGTATAAAAATACCATTTCTATCTTTTGTGATAATACAAGTGCAATTAACATTTCAAAGAATCTTGTGATGCATTTGAGAATGAAGCATATATTTATCAGGTATCATTTCTTGAGAGAGATGTTCATGGAGAATGAAGTAAAGCCTGAGTATGTTCCAACGAAGGATCATATTGCTGATATATTTATGAAAACTCTTCCTAATGATACTTTTGAGTATTTTTGGGAGAATTTAGTGGTCATTGCCCCTAATTTCTTGAACTAGATGCATATGGAGGTGCATCAGCCCAATGGATCTATGGATCTATCTTTCTTTTGGACTGATGTTTTGGTGGCTACCTCTCAGTGGGAGTAGGTAGTGTTAGGTGTTTTCATTAAGATTATTTAGTTTTTTATGTCAAAGGGGAAATCAATGTAAAATATCTTTTTCCTTTACCATTGATGTTAAAAGGGAAGAGGAAGCATGTGAAAAAAGGATAGGATGCATGTGAAAAAGGAGAGGATTCATGTGAAAAAGAGAGAGGAATAAAAAAATAAAAGAGAAAAAATATAAAAGACTATCTACTAAGGGGGCGAAATGGAAAGGAATAGAAAGAAAAATCTTGAGAAGTGTATTTAGAGCCAGTATGGTGTCTTTGATGGTTTTTCACATCATGTGTTTCCATCATTGAAAAAGGGGGAGATTGTTGCAAGAATGGAAAGAATGAAGGTGTTATCATTAATGTCAACTAATCAATTAGTTATCAACTGATTGTTGTTGTCATTAGTGTCATAGATGCAAGTTATTGGTTGTATATATCAAGGATATTGAGAAAATTGTAATGAAGATATGTTGCAGGAGTTCAATGGTTACTCCAAGTTTTGCTTCAGGATTTTCTCCTATGTTTGTGTTGTTTAGATATGTTGATCATGGTTGTTGGAAGCTATTATATCTAGATTTTTGACTGTTGATTCATTGTATAGTGTGAGTTATGTTCACTAGTTGTGAACTATGGTTTTCTATGTTTCTGGTTGAGGTTTGAGAGAAATGTTGTTGGTCTATATTTCTCTTTGTTAAAGTCTTATGACTTGTAGTTATAAATTTGAGTTGTTTTGATTGTATTGAGCATAATTTTGGTATCTGGAAGGTTTGTGCTTAATTGTTCTAAGTGTTTTACATTGGTTTGGCTAACCTTGTGTTGAACACTATTTTTGGAGTTGATGAAGCATGTTGGATCTATTTGGGTCCTTATGAAGCATTTTTTTTAGTCACCCTCATTCTAATTCCACCCTAGGATGTTTTGGCACTGACCTAATTTGAATTTGAATTTGGATGGCCAACTTTAGATATGTTTTAAAGTTGAAGATGGTATAAACACAAGATCAATTAGTGGTGATAAGGCATTGAAAGAGAAAAGAGAGATAAGTGCAAATAAATATAGCAGATAGATTTGAGATTGATGTGAATCAGTAAGTGTGTGTCATGCAAGTGTTGTAGATTAGTGTGAAGCCTAAATGCTGAATTTCTAGATGCAATGAGTTGAAGGCGTAATCTATCATTCACACATGTTTGCAAGTGGTTGAGAAAACTATGGTGGATTTCTCTGTTGCATTGATATTGTCTTCTCTTCATAATTTTTCTCTTCTATATTCTTTGTATATTTGTGGTAGTGATCCTTTTGGGTTGTTAGCCTTGTTGGACAGTGAGTCCTAACCCGGATAGTGATTCCTTGTTTTGGCAGTGAGCCTCTTGTAATCAGTTTTGATATTCTCTATAGTGTGAGGTAATCCTCACCGTGGTTTTTCACTTGTTGGTTTTTCCATGTAAATTTGGTGTTATTATGTTTATTTGATGGTTTTCAATTTATGCACTAATATTTTATGTTTAATCAGTTAAGAAATGTTAAGGATTAGTTTTGATGAATGAATTAAAGTTTAAATCGATGACAACTGATTAACCCCCCTCTCATTTTTCTTGTTCAACACCTCATTTTCCTTTACATAATGGAAATGAGTAGAATCTTCTTTAACAACTAAATAATACTCTTTTTAAGATAGGGTATGTGCAGGATCATGATGGGCCAAAAAGTGGTGATATGATGGGTATGTGTAGGGTATATGGCTGACGACTTTTTTTTACCCAAAATTGATGAAACGAAAAGGGTTTTTAGAGGAGATTCTTAGCTTTCCACCAATATAAATTATGCTTTAATTTTAATTTAATAAATAATTATTATTCATTTTCTATTTGAATTACGACTAAAGTCCTAATTGATAGGCTAATTGAAAAACATCTATAGCTTTCATACAATATCATATTTTTTAATCTAAAACATGCATCACATTCTATGCTTGATACTATAGGATTAAAAAAAAAAATGAATTTCATGAAGTTTTGACCAAGTTTAGGTGGTCAAACATACGAGTTTTCATATTTTTAAAAGTTGTAAAAAATTTATAATAAATTATTTACTTGGAAAAATGACAAAAAATATGCATCACATCGACATGAGTCCTCTACTTATATATAAAATATTATAATAAAATATTATCATTTTCTTGTGGTTAGGTGGTCAAACAAACACCTACTTATTTTTTCCCGAAATTTAAGTACTACTACATTGAAATTTCAAATTTTTACCAAATAGATTTTTAAAATAAACCTAGTAGTTTAGAAACTACATTCAATTTTCTATAGATTCTATTCTTACATATTTTTTAAATAATATAGATAACTTATTCAATTTTTTTTATGTCAAGTTGCCTAACTCTGATTTTTCTAAATTTTTTGCCACTAAAGGGCCTATTTTTTCCATGATGATCCTGCACATACCCGATATATTTATGGGATCTTATTCAAGACTCATCTCATTATCATAACATGATTCAAAGTGCTTTACAAAAATTTCCTGTCCCTCCTAATGTGCAATCGAATGACATAGCAGCCTTGATTCAAGGAATGAATGCTAACATTATTTTTCACCAAACTGAGTTACCTCCTTTGGAAGTGCAAAAACAAAATGAAACTTTCATGATAATAGCTATATATAATACAACTGGGATAAAGAGAACCCTTGTTTACAATGACACAACTCTTAATGTTTTTAGTGTAACCCTTTTGAATAAGCTTGGTATAGATAAATCAAGAATTGAATATGATTCCTTATCAATTCGAGGATTTGACAGCATAGTAAAAAAACAACTTGGTGTGATCACATTACCTATTACAGCTAGAAAGGCCACATTATAAACCCCAATCCATGTTATGCCTCATTATGTTACATATAATCTCCTTTTAGGAAGACCATGGATTCATGAGATGCATGTGGTGCCTTCAAGTCTTCATCATCTAATGAAGTATGTCTACAACAATAAAGTGTATACAATCAAAGTCGATCCTAAACTGGATAGTTGTTTGAATATTGAGAAAAACAAGGAAATCCTTTGAAAACATTGACACCAACCATACAAGTGGATCCAATGCAAGAGAAATAAAAAAAATGAATATTGAAGTCACAAACTTATTGGAAGATGATTGGGGTTCCTTAGACTACACACCTACATTCATGGGTGAATACAAGAACATAAAAAAAGAGTCTGAAAAGAAAAAAGAACCAATGGTAATGTCAACACAAAATTTAGATGAACCTTCAAAAGCATCACCTCAACCACTTTAGAAAGAGAATCAAATTACACAACAAACTTTGATGAAGTTGATCATGAGCAACCACCGAATCCAAAAGAAATAAAAAATATTTATGGAAGAAGTTAAGTACTTATGATACAACTTGGTTATAGAAAAAAAGGATGTGGTGCTAGAGAACAAGGTATCCATGTCCCCATATAGTCTAACACACAAGAAACCACTAGTGGTCTTGGCTATTGTCCTTTTAAATAAACAAAAGAATCAAAGAAATCCTCACTTAATATCAATTTCATCACAAAAAACACTAATGATTTGAATTTGTTAGATTTTACACCCTTGTATAAAGGATAGCACAATTTCTCACAATCTAAAGATTCTTGTGTAAGTATGACACCTTGTACTAAGAAAGAAATATCTTTGTCACAAAATAAAGGGACATCTTCTACTATTAATCAAGAGAGTATCTTGTTGAGACTCCTCCAAGATCATTTAATATCTCTCCCTCCAAGAACATGAAAGAAATTTCATATCACAAGTTCATTTTGTGAATATCATAGAGTTCGTGATCATTCTTCTAACAAATGTAAGGCTTTGGGTACTAAAATTCAACATCTCAATGAATATGGTGCTCTTCCTTGTGTTGAAGCACCTATTTCTTCTAATTGAAATTTATTTTCATTTTATTATGTTTCTCATCAATCATATTGGCTCGTACTTGTCCTGTACTAAGTGGGGGCAAGGGGTTAGGAAGCCTTTTCCTCATATGAAACTTTCCATTGTCTCTTTTGGATAATTGACCAACTTCCATGTATATATAGGAGCAAGCTTGGGATGTGGATGATATTCCTTAAGTTGGATAGCATGTGATGTACTTTTTTTTCTATGTTTAGCATTAAATTTTTGGGGAAACCCTTTATTCATGATGTAGTTTCATTTGGCATAGGGCTTTCTGAATAAGCTCTCATGTATTCTTCTACTTTAAATTAATTGCTCAAAACATGGTATTTAGAAATTTCTTTAAAGTGGGGGCATACATTGGCATTATTATTTTAAATTTTAATTATAACTCATGTTTCATTGTGTGGTCCTCTTACTTCATGGGATGTTTCTTTCTCTTTCTAATGACATTGGGAATGATTTCCTTCAAGAGTGTGATCTCTCTTAGCATATTATATTCCTCTTAGTGGAAATTCTAAGCGGAGTGCATTCCCTAAGTTGTGAATATTCTATTCTTCGATTGGTCCTCTCTTGGAGACATTAGGCATAATGTTCCCTAGGTTGAGACCTTATTTAAACTAAGGAAAACCCCTCTAAATGTACCTTACACTATTTCACATTTACAATAATCGTTATATGGCCACCTTGCATAACACACTTTGCTTTCTTGTGGAGCCATCCTTTTTGTTCATGGGTGTTATTATACAAAAATTTTATTGCCTCATGAATCCCATATTTTCATTTTTTGTGGTAGCTTATCAAAGTTATCAAGAGGTATAGATTTGGTATGGTTAGTACATATGGGATCTGACCCTAGGCATGCCTTTCTCATAGCCACTTGCTTGTGTGTGTGAGAGCATACCAATCATGCATGTGTGTGTCTCACCTCTTTGGGGGCACACCTAGTCAATACCAGATTCCACTAGCCCATGTGAGTGTGCATTTTTTTTGCATAGTGAACATTGTGTTCCACTTGTACAAATATTTTTTTTGAAAAATAGCTATTAAATAAATATTTGAGCAGCTCCCTTTGGGTTTATCTTTTTCTATTGTGTGTGCGTTGGCCTATGCATCGCCGAGTTTACTCAGCTTTTTATCAAAGTTTTGATCTGCCGCTTTGCGCATCTACTCTTCACAGCTTCAGGTATCGACATTCCTTTCAAATCCTGGGAGGCTTTGCTGTGCTTCCACATTTTGTGGTTACGGGATACTTTTGTTCCTTGTTCCCTAGAGGCCTCGTTGGGCTGCAAAATGCTTCCACAAAGTTTTCATTCCTAAAAGGTGTTGGTGGGCCTCACATATTGCTATGTGGCAACCGCTCACAAATCTTTTAGCGTGGGGATGAAATAGCAACTAGGGCAGTGAAATGTTGCCATGCGTCTTTTATGCCCAATTGATGGAGCGTTCCCTCTACTGTGATAAGGTTTTCAGCCCATTTGACACATGTTGCATTTTCGCAATTCGTCGGCAGCGATGGGAGAATGGTTCATGCGGGCAATGAAAGGCTACTAGGTGCCTAACAACTGATCTGTTATGCGGGTGATAGGTTGGATGAACTAAATAAAGCTATTGGCTGCTACTTGTCATAATCATTCATAGCAATGGATGACACTTGTCTGATCGAGCCTGGTTGGGACCACCGCCATCATTACAGAGAATGCACTTGTGCCCGGGATAACTGGATGATGTGTTCTGGCTTGATGTTGTTGTAATGGCCTTGGGAATATTTTGATTCAGGCATCATTGTAGAGGATCGTGAGATCTTTTCTATTTCTTTCTCCAAAGCGGTGGGAGGTAAATTCCTACTATATATACTTTCTCTGTTGATGAGAAAGGGTCCAAAATTTGGAGAAAAACATGTTGGTTTTAGAAAAAGGCACTAGGCCTCTATTACTTGTTTATTTAAATTGTAAAGCTTTCAGACTCTACCAATTATTCAGCCTTTCTATTTTTCACGCTTTTGATTAAACTGTGAATTGTGCTTTATACTATCTTGACACTTCATTTGAAGAACTTCTATATATGTTGGATACAATTTTACTTACCTAAATCATGTCTAATGACTCTTCTTAGTAGTGAGAATGTATGCAACATTATTTTATGTCAATAAATGAATTGTCTATGCTATAATCTTAAGTCTCTGATGTTTTGGAATACAACAACACTATTTAGGCCCTTAAATCTATGATTTATCATTCCCATCAGCAAATCTCTGCACATAGCCTTAGGTTAGACTTTACTTTATTATATCCGCTTCCTTCTCCCTTTCCAAACCCCATTATAGAAGAAGCCAGCTTCTCTAAAATCTAGAGGTTACTCAGTTTAGCGGAAAAGGTCCCCCTTAAACTGAGTTTTTGCATAAGACTTTGTTACCTCGTCAAATTTTGGCATCAACAATAGCTTAGAATTGTTCCACATCGAGTTGGACAAATAGTCAAGGATTGATCCACCCTCTTTTTCTTTTTTCTTTCTTCTTTATGTATTTGGAACTGTATTCTTGTATCTTATTGTCACTTCATCCATCATTCACATGTGTGTTCTTTTATTCCTATGTTGGTTTTCCATAGGATCTCAATCCTGGGGGCATGATCATCATGCTTGATCATCGTTATCCTATCTCACTAGCATTGGTACACTTGGACCCCTTTTGATACAAATTTTTCTACTTTAGTGTGAGTTTGATGCAAGGTCATCCTATCACTAAAGTGTAGGCTAAATGTAGTAACGAAAAAAGTATCCCTTTTCCTCACTTAATTTGGGAATTAATAAAAAAATCTAAATGATGCCTTAATTTAGTGTTGTAACATGTCTTACATGTTCACATTAAGTTTTGGGCCCTTTTAATTAAAATTTACCTCATTTATGCCTTAATTAGTCCTATTTTGCATCCACAAGCCTAATTAAATGCATTTTTCTAAGGATACTCCTGACATTTAGCAAATGAAAAATCATAATTTAATGTTTTTTGCTATGTGTTCCAGATCTATGGATCTGGGACTCATTCACCCCTTTGGGTATATAGGTCCCACCTAGGTCTCAGAACCTAATTTCAAATGTTACATTGAGCTTAAAACTTCTCAAAATATGTGTCACATGTTTAAGCCACACTCCTACACCCAACCTAGCATATGAGTTTGGCTTTAACTTGGACCTATTTTAATTCAAATTCTTGGTGAGATTTTATTATCCTAGATCTAATGTTGTTTTGTAGTATTGTAATTTTGGGAAATTGGGAATAAAATAGTATAAATACAAGGTTATTTCATATAATTTCTCCTAGAAAATTTTCAAGTCATCTAAGATTTCAAGTATTCAAGAATTATAGAAAATTTATGATCAAGAGAGCATTCAAGAGAAAATCATCAAGAATTTGGAGCAACATTCAAGATTCAAGCATCATGTCAAAGTCTTCATGCATCATGTGTGTTTGTGAGATAACATTTTTGATATAGGATTTTATGATTCAAGCAAGAATTCAAGACAAATCTTTAAGCATTCAATCAAGAGTCAATATCCACATCCATTGAAGCCATTTCACACAAGTTTGCAACCTTCATTTAAAGGTTTTTGTGAATAGAATCATTGCATTTGTTCATTCATCATTCTTTCATGATTTTCTATTTCATTTCAAGGTTTAATTACCAAAATGGGGTTTGACCAAGGGAAGCCCCTATTCCCTAACAAAACAACATTTTTCTCTCTTGATCTGTGTTTGTAGATCTAGGTGAATTACAGTTTGAAGATCCTTTAAAGACAAAGTTTTGAAAGTTTTCAAGAAGTTGTCATCTTCACAAAAACTCACCTACATGCCATAATTCTACTTTCAAACTTCAAGATTAGGTAGGAAAGAAGTTACAGAAGATCATTAAAGGCTATAGAAATATTGCTCAAACCCTAGTAACATGAATAAATTACCCTATTTTAATTTAATCAAGAATAATCTACAAATATGATTCTTTATTGAATTGGTAATCTGGCATGCAACATATACCTCATGGGCAAATACCTAGAGCTCACAGGCTTGCCGCAAGGGCATTCAACATTACAACTAGCCAAAGGCCTTATTATAGTCCCTGAAGGGTTAATGCAAAAATGTAATGAATCTAAAACATACTTTTGAAACTACTGACTTCCTATGAGTTACAAATGATTATAAATATGCTTCTTAAGCTCCAATGAAGGTCTGTATCAGCCAAAAAGGTTCGTAATCCTGATGAATGAATCATACATGAAGGTTGGCCTCAAAATATGAAAAGATAGTCTTGCACAAAATGAGATGACTTATGAACCTCCAAGATAGATCCATTTAGACCCAAAATTCTTGTATGATGTCCCATTAAGCTCTACATGATCTAGAATAGGTTATTTTAAGAAATCCAGACCAAGTTGGCCTCAAATTCTCTAACTACTAAATATAGTAAAATTTTGAGAGCGATAACTTTTAGTAGACAAATGAAAATGACCTGAAATATGGATATGTGATAGATGTCAATGTGTAGATGATATATCCTATTGTGTAAGCTAATAATAAATACTATGATGAAATTTGGAACAAAATTCTAAAACTTATACAAACTGAAATACAAGAAAAGAAATGTTTTTGGTTGATACATGATTTCTTTACAACTAGGGATGCTCCTGCATCAAACACCCGAGGTTGGAAGAAAAGTGAGTCCCTCACTTTCTAGGGCTAAGAGGAAAACCAAGACAGTCCACCTCAGCCTAAGAAATCCATGATGAATCTTCTACTGGTCTACCTTTCCACTTCACAAGAAATTACTTGTATTGCTTGTTTCTAGTGCTCCTTCTGGTTGTGGTATCCAAAATCTTCTCAATATCCTCCAATTATTGATGTGGTAACTACTCCTTAAAATCCACTTCATTTCTATTGCCACTTGATTGTCCTTTATGATACTCATATATGTCTGCAATATTGAAAATAGGTGATATACCCAATGTCTCTAATAGGTCCACTTCATATGCATTTCCAAAATGAAAATTCCTTAGATTCTTACACGGCCCAAACTTCCTCATCTTCAACTTATTATATGTTCCCACTGGAAATATCCCCTTCCTTAGATGTACCATTACTTCATCTCCAACAACAAATTCCTTATGTCACCGGTGCTCATCCACCTTCTCCTTATACTTACTATTCATGTCTTCCAAATGCTTTCCGACCTATTTATGGAATGCCTCCATAAAATATACAAACTATTCTACCTCTACAATCCTTTTGTTCTCCATATTAATGTCTCTTATTTCTAAAAATCATCTAGGATTTACTCTTGTCACAATATGAAATGGTGTCTTCCTTATGCTCTGGTTCACTGAATTATTGTATGCAAATTCAACTCACGGTAGAACTATGTCCCAATTTCATGCTTTGTCTCCAACTAAACATATCAATAGGTTATCCAAACTTTTGTTCACCACTTCTATTTTTCTTTCTATGTGTGATATGTTGAACTGAACTTCAAATCTATCTTCACTTTCTTCCATAATGTCCTCCAAAAGTATATAATGAACTTGGTGTCTCTGTATAAAACTATACTCTTAGGTAATCCATGCAATCCCACAATCTCCTTGAAAAATATGTCAACAAAATGCACAAAATCATTAGTCTTCTTATAGGGAATGAAATGTGCCATTTTAGAAAATATATCCACTACTACCATTATAGAATCATATCCTCTCTATGTTCTTAGAAATCCCAATATGAGATTGATGCTTATATCTTCCCAATGTCTCTCTAGTACTATCAAAGGTCACACAATTCAATATTATAACAACTCCCTTTTGCAACATAACAAATTCTACAACTCTAAACATACTTCCTTACATCCTTATATATCTTTAGCCAAAAATAATGTTCACTCACTAGAGCTATTGTCTTATCCACTCTGAAATTTTGTAGTCCTCCACTATGCTTTTCTTTGATCAAATTCTCCCTCATTGAACTCCTTGGAATACACAACTGATTTCCATTGAAAAACATAGCCTCTTGAATGAAATATTCCAACCATTGGTTCTGATCTACTACTACTAGTTCCTTACATGCTTTCCAAAATTCACCAAAACCTACATCATCCTCATACATATGCTTTAGTTCTTCAAAACCCATTACTCCTACTCTCATCTCTGTTAGAAAATTCCTTCATCTACTCAATGCATCTACAAATTTCTTTGAATTTCCACTCCTATTCTTAAAAAAAATGTATAACTCTACAAGAGAACAACCCACCTCATATGTCTTTGATTCAATTTTCCTTGACTATTTAAATACTATAAAGCTTGATGATTTGTATACAACACAAAATCCTTAGGAAACAATTAATGTCTCCATTTCTTCAGGGCTTGAACTATGGCCTAGAATTCTTGATCATAAACTAAATATCTTCCTTTGGAATCATTCAACTTCTTACTAAAATAAGTTATAGGTATTCCTTCCTAACTCAACAATGCTCCTATTACATTTCCATTTGCATCACAATCAACTTGGAAAACTTTGTTGAAATCTGATAATGCTAACACCAATTGTTCTTTCACCTTTTACTTCAACAATTCAAAACTTCTTTGTGCTCTAGATCTCCACTTTAAGCCCTTCTTGTATCCTCTCATTGTCTTAGTCATGGAATTATAAATGCTACTAAATCTCGTGATAAAATTTTGATAGAAACTTGCTAATACATGGAATGATCTCACCTCTCTAATATTTATTGGTTTAGGCCAATCAACAATTTCTCTAAACTTTTTAGGGTCCATCTTTAATCCTTCAATAGAAATAACAAATCCCAAGTACACTAACTCTATCTTCATAAAGTTACACTTCTTGACATTAATCAACAACTTCTCTTCTCTCAACCTCTGTAATACTTGTCTGATGTACAATAAATGTTCTTTTCTACTCTTACAAAAAATTAGAATATCATCCAAATAAACAATGACAAACTTACTTAATAATTTCTCCAATACCTCATTCATCAATCTCACATGGGAAAGTTCTCAGTGCATTGGTCAATCCAAAAGGCATTACTAACCACTCATACAATCCTTAATTAGTCTTAAATGTAGTCTTCCATTTATCTCCTTTTATTCTGATCTAGGAACCAATCTTTAGGTCAATCTTTGTGAAATAATTTTCTCCACTCAAATAGTCCATAATGTCATCCATCCTTGGAAATGGAAATATATACTGGACAGTGATACTATTGATTGATGTTGAATATGTACACATTCTAAACTCTCCATCTTTCTTTGTTGCAAGTACAATAGGTACTACACATGGGCTCAATATTTCTTTGATCAATCATTTCCTCAAAAATTCTTGTATCTATCAATTCAACTCTACATTCTCTACTAGTGTCATTCTATGTGCTACCTTGTTTAGAAACTTTCCTCGGATATTAGATCTATATGATGACTGATACTCCAGACTAGTGCAATCCATCTAGTATATTCTTTGACATGATATCTTCATACTCTGTCAATAATTCTACCACTTCTATTTGTGGTGGATCTTCACCCTTAGGTGTCTCCAAACTATCCCCTTTCTTTGGGATCGATACAAAAAAAATATTCTCATGCCTCAATCCATCAAGAATTTTTCTTTCATCTACCAAACATAGTCTGGCAATGTTACAAACTTTAGTATTATCTCCTTCTTCTAAAGGTATTAACTTAATTATTTTTCCATTTGAAGTCATAGTATAAGTATTCCTTCTTTCATCATGAATTGATTTCTTATCATATTTCCATGGTCTTCCTAATAGTAAATGACAAGCATCCATATGTGTAATATCACATAATACTTCATCCCTATATGTTCTAATGTGAAATTTCACCAAATATTTCTCATTCACTAATATCTTATGATTATCTTAAATCCCTATTATCCCATAGGGGTTCAGATGTTTCAATCTCTCGAAATTTAACTTGGTTACCATCTCCTCTAAAAATAGGTTATCAGTGCTACCACTATCAATGACAACTTTACACACCTTTCCTCTAGACTTATATCTTGTTTTGAAGATAATTTTCATTTGTGGTGGTTCCTCAATAACTTCTTCATGCATGAAATCTCTCATCACCAATGATTCACCTTTCTCAAGTTTCCTAGCCAAATTAGGGGATTCAACATTCTCTTTGTCCACATAGGTTGCTCTTCTAGTATGCTTGGGTTTGTTTCTAGTACTTCCTTGATGACACTCAAATGCTCTATGTTCTTCACCTCCACACTTGAAATAGGTTCCTCTAAATGTTCTTCTCTCAGATCTCCCTTCATCTCTTGAGTATCCTTCATTATGGTAAGAATTATGACCTCCTCTATTGGTGTGATAGAAAATTCTATCTTCTCTTCCTTTGCGATATGAATTAGCATCCTTTTCTTCACTCCGGTAGGGTTTTATATCTTTGTTCTTCTATGTATGAGTCTTCTTTCTCTGTATTGCGATCTGCTCCTCTGGAATCTTCCTCTTGCACTTCTCTACCTTTGTTCAAACTTCTTGTTTAGCTTCTCTTTCACCTTCAATGCAAACTAATATGCTTCTTCAATTGATGTCATATTTACCAGGTTCAATTCTTCTTGAATATTTTTTCTCAGTCCATTGATGTATCTTGCAACATTTTCTTTGCTTTCTTTACTATGCCTAGTTCTAATTATCATCTTGTCGAATTCTTCATTAGACTCCTTCAAAAATGTCTCTTTTTGTCTTAGGTTCTACAATCTTTTCAATGATTCAAGTTCATAATCAATTGGTATGAATTGATTCTTCAACTTGGTGACCATTCTATCCCATTTTATGATTTTCTCTTTTCCTCTTCTATTTCTATCCAATTGAACTTCTTTCCACCATAAAGTAGCATGAAATTTCAACCTTTTTTTTTTAAATCTCACTCTTTCTAGATCTTCAATTTCTTCATATTCAAAGTATTCTTCCATTTCATTGATCCAATCAATCAATTCTTCAAGATTCAAATTTCTTGCATAATTTTGAATTTCAACTCTAGGTCTTTTCCAAATATTTAAATTTATTTTCAACATCTTTACTTGATTTGATTCTTCTTCTTCACCTAGGGCTTCTGCAAATTTATTCACAACATTATATGCTTCATCATCACTTTCATCCTCATCCCTAGGGCTTAGGCCTTTCCTTCAGTCTTCTTCCATTGCATCTAATTGAACTCACATCTTGTGCATAATTTCCAACATTTTATCCATTCTTCTAATGACATTCATCATAACAAGCATTCTCCTTGGTGGAATATCTCCCCTTGAATTCGGTGCAACTACCTCAATTCAAAGATTTGGCTACAAGGTTTTCAACTACCTCACAATCATAAATTGGTTGAAATGCATTCTTCCTCAACTTAGTGATCTATTCACCTCAATGAATTCCTTAAAGACTCACAATCTCTTTTTCACTACTCCATTTGACTACAAATTCTAATGAATGTTTGGTGACATATCAATAAAATATTGTCAACTTATTGACGCATCACTAATTTAAATTTCATTGCTTTAACGACCAATTTTTATACGTCGAAACTACGACCTAGCATCGTTAGTTAGTGCCATGGAAAATGTTGGTAGTGTCCATCACAAAATCAATGTAACTTCATCCATCTATTGACACAAAACGTTGCAGAATGCCCATTTGAAAGTGTCGAAAAAAACCAAATGTTTGTCCATTTTCTGATGAGGTGGAGCAAACTATCGTTGCCATTACGATGAAAACTACTTCGCATGTACAACAACCTGATCGCAAATTTTTGTGGTTCGTCGGGCTATGTTCATTGAAATTGTGATGAAGCCCTGCAATTTTTTTTTAAAAAATATTCGTTCAAATATCTTCCCTCCCTAACATGGTTATATGTATGGGTTTTGTTCTTTGCATGAATAATTTGGCCGATGCATCTTTCGATTTAAGTCACTCTGACAAGTATTTGTCTTTCCTTGCATCCTTTATTGGTGTAGCTTATCTGATGTAATCTTATCAAAGAGACTTCATTCTATTGGGCCAAAAGTTATTCATTACTTTCGATGGTGATACTCCCACTGATAAATTCCATTAGCACAACTTTCACTAATGGTGCCTTATTTTATCCACTATGTTGGCGTAACTTGAGATATGTTCACAACTAACTGTTATTGGTGTAAGATGTGTCATTAGGCAATCTATTTTCTATTGTTTTGATATGAATGTGTTCCTCAAATGAAATATATTGGTGTACCTCATGCCAAAATCCTAAGTGAGTCTATCTTTTACTTTCTTCAATAACCCATTGGTAGAACAAAAAGAATGTATCCCCGATACAAGCCTTTTATCTTCATCAGAGTAGTATATGAGATCAAAATTGTTACTTGTTAGGCTTCCGATGGCCGATGAGTATTTTGTCAAGGAAAATTTCATAAGTTATGTTTCTATGCATTTCTTATGGTGCTACATTCTCTATTTGTTCCTTTTTAATCAAAATATACAACCCAATTTCTTTTGCCAATCAGTATGAATGCAATGTTCCTATGTCAATATTGTACAATGTGCTTCCTCGTTCATGTAGGCCATTCTTGCAATGTTTTTATTAGGTGAAGCTTGGTAGTTGGTGTGCCGATATATTGTATCGTGCCAATATAAGCATAAAACATGATTGGGGTGACATAGATACTGCTTATCTGATATGTTATATCTCTTCAATTTGAAATGTGTGACTAATGGGTCTTGGATACATATAGTGAGTAAATAGCATATAAGAACAATGGTAGAAGACCTAGTAATGAAGACTCAGGAAAAAACTACCATAGAAATTGTTGTATATGTCTCACATGACCTGCAATAATGCAAGTCCCAAAGCATATATGCATATTGTTGAAAACCCACACATGGAAACTAGGGACCCAAATTTGTGTCTTAAGGTTGTGGAATCCCTACAAAAACCCTCATTAACCAATCAAAAAGTAAAAAATTGTCTACTAATTTGAAATAATTAATCACAAAATTGATTTTAATAGTTGAGATAGGTGTGAATGAAAAAATGGAAGACTTATGGTAAAATTTCAAATATGTGAAGATCTCCTTGGGAAAAAATCTAATAGTCACCTTCTTCTCTCATAGTGGAATAAAGTAAAATATGTTCTTAACATTTTATAGGAAAAATTTAGTGTAAAGACAACATACAAGTATGTTGATGCCATCATTGAACTACACACCAAGCTCACGAATCAAAACAAGTATTGTTCCCACAATGTATAAAGCCCACCTAATTACAATTGAGTTCAAATAGAAATTAAATCCCCAACTAATGATTTCCAAATAGTACATTCTATTTTTGGTCAGCTGTGTGTGTGAGAGAGCAAGAAAGTGAGTGTGTGTGTGTGTGAGAGAGAGAGAAGGTCACTTTTGTGATGGATCTCTAGAAAAATATGTGTGTGCTTTCTCATATGATACCTGGGTGAATAAAAATAGAAGTTAAACCCAAACCAAAAACCAAACCAGCAACATATAATACATAACTATATTAATTCTATCCAATGAAATTATTTTATCATCAGTGCATGAAGCACATGATAGGCGATTATGAGGAGCAATCCATCCA
>VDFB02373365.1:182030636-182094177 GCA_007258455.2 Sequoia sempervirens
TGGCTTCTCACGTTTTTGGCAACCGTAACCATCTCAAACTTGGGGGAAGCTTGGGTCGTGTGTCTTCACTGATGCCGTCATTGAGCAGATTGTTCAGGCGAAGAAATTGAGGACCAATGAGCAGATTATGTAATTCTCTTGGTCTGCACAATGTTTCAAGCCTTTGCCAATTACCTCCGTTCAGTCGAAGCTGAGAGAAATTGATGTTATTGGTTACAGTGTTTAGATGAGCTCCTTCTCATAATCTGGTAATCTAAATTTATATAGTCTCCCTGTTACCATTGGCAACCTATCACCGCTGTAGAATTTATTCTTAGGAGAGTGTACAGATTTAAATAATCTCCCTGAAACCATTGGCGACCCATCTCAGCTACCATGTTTAAAATTCAGTTTTTGATATTCTTGGAAATCTGTCACTGTTGCAACATTTAGAATTAAGGCGTTATATAGATTTAAATAGCCTCCCTGAAACCATTGCCCTTGTTCAGCTGCAAATTTTAGACTTGCATAGGGGTAGTAAATTTAATAACTTCTCTGTTTTCATTTGTCAAATTGTCTTAGCTGCACCCATTTTTGAATTATAATAGGAAGTTTAAAGGTTTACAATAATCTCTGAGCTTCGCCTCTAATCTAAAATGCATTGAGGTTCCAAAACAGAAAAAGTGTATATTAATTATCCTTCTTTTTTGTGCCTTACCTTTCTCCTTCTTTTCAGCCTTCTTGGATAACATTTGAAATTGATAAAATACAAAAAGTAAGTCCTGGAGTTCCTTATATAATGATTGCTCCATAGAGTTAAGTTATCTTCATATGGCTCTGATTTGATCCCGCGGTGCCCTGCTATGCTTTATATTGGTGATATATGGTAGGGCGTATAAACCATGTTATCTAGCATCCGCAATGATCCTTTTTATTTTATTTCTTTGGTATGTTTAAAACATCTTTTCTCTAAGTTTTAGCTCGAGCATTCTTAATTATCTTTAATTTTCAATCTTATTAGAGACAGATTTCATTAAGAAACTGAATAATTTGGTTTCGCCTCTTCTAATATATTTTTACTTAACATATGTGAAATATATAGATCAATAATATCAATGTCTTTATTGCATGCATTTAGTTATCATTATTTAGTTGTCATTCCTCAGAGTCAAAGGAAGCGTTGGCAAGTAGGTAGTCTGAACCCCATTATAGCTTAGAAAAGAAAAAAATACTAAAAGAATAAACCATAAAAATAAATAAATAAATAAATAAAATAAAATGAATAGGCTATATTTGGGTATTCCCATATTTGAATTGAGGCCAATGATTGTATTTAGTAAAATCATTTTAGTTAAGAATAAGATGAAATAGATAATAGCTTGAATTCCCTAAGGTTACAAAATAAAAAGAGTATAAGATATGGTGAATAGTTTGAATGTATTATATAATCTTTTCATGTAAACTCTTTAGATCATCGTAGGTTATGGATTTTGAAAGGATTCCTTATAACAAGGAGTTGCATATTGAATTAAACCTTAAAACACTTTGATTGAATTATAAGAACGTAGATAGGATAAGAGAGTTGTTGTTGGAAGACTTACCCTAGGTAAGAGGATTAACGATTAGGTTCACTTGATAGTAGGATAAAATAATAATATAAGTGTTGTAATTATATGGTTGTGTAAAGAAAGATATAGGGAAAGGTATATTAGCTTTAAAATTTGATTTATGGAAATTATTTCTTGTAAAAGTTGTAATTAATAAATGTTGAGTTAAGAAAACTAAAATAAGGAAAAATGTTGTTTCCTTTCAATAGATGTAATTAGAGATCTAAGACATTAAGTAGGTTTTGCTTGAGAAGAATTAATGTATATTTCATTGGTCAATTAGAGTAATTACTTCAATTTATATAGTTAATTATTGTATTCTTACTATTGTTTCAAGACATAAAAATTACTAAAATGATTGGCAATGTTATTTCAAGTAGAACAACGATATGTCTTTTCAAGCAAGAATAAAATAGTTGTGAATGTAATAAATTGGAATATAATTGTTTTAATTTGCGTTTGGAAGAGTATACTTGTGGTTAGTGTCTTATGGCTTAAAACATCAGATTATACCTTCACTTCGCAATATTGTAAAGGTTGGAAATGATTGATCTTTAAAATAATGTTCTTTATAGATCGTTTCAAGTTACTTCTTATTGGAGGAATGGATATCTTGTATTTGAATGTGTGGTTTTATGGATTGTTTTGTTAGATCCTTTTGAAGTGACTTTTCATGAGTTGATTTTGAGTTGCAGATTTCTCTCATTTAATTTATGTTGCTATTCATTGGGAACCCATATGTTTTCTATTGTTCTTTATCCTAAGTGGTAAATCAGTTAATGTTTTCATTGTCATGATTGATGGTTCTACTTGAGTTGTTAATGAGTCAAATTTGAAAAGTTCTTTGAGTTATGGGTATTCCTAGAGGAGAAATAGAGGTTTCCCTTGGATTCCCGATTTAGTCCATATTGAAGTTGTTGATGTTGTTTGGATGGAGTTGTTGATCTTATTTTGGTTTATGCACTCATTATATTTGTATTGAAAATAGTTCTTGTGGCCTTGTAATTATTGTTGACAGTTCTTTGATGGGGAAACCCTAGTGTTAACTTTTTGAGATTCTTCCAGAGGCTTGTTTTATTGTTGGTTAATGTTTCTTATTTTATGTGCTCTTATCATGGCAAGATATTGGTATCTTTATTTTGAAAGGGTTGTACGGAACTTTGTGAGACTCTGATGTTGTACTTATTAGTGAGATGGGTAATGCCTCGCACGCTTTTATGTTGTAATTCCTTGTTCAAGTTATGATGGTACAACCCTTGATTGTTCTTGGTTTTAGTTTGATGTTGTTGGGTCTCTAGGGAGAGTGGCTCCTCGTGGGGGCCGGCGCCCCGTTTAAGGGGAAGAGAACAGGATAACCCACGAGTGAGTTAGTAAATAAGTGAAAACCTAATAATTAACTTAGGTGGGTTGGGTAGTAATATCATTGCAAGATTTTAAAAATGGATGCCTCGTCTACATTAGTGCTACCGTAGACTAATGGAAGGCTGAGAAGGCCGTGGTTGGCAAGGTCATGGCCTCATCCTTGCGAGAGGTCTACGGCTCCGCATGAGTCACCCTATGGACCGGCGCCTCTAGTTGGGAGGAAGAGCACAGGATAGCCATAGATGGGACCGGCGCCTCCAGTTGGGAGGAAGAGCACAGGACATCCCATGTAGGACTATGCGATGACACTCTCCCCTAGTTGCCCATGTGTTTTACTTTATTATGTTCCTCTGGAATTATGTTGTGGGATATTGGTTAAGTTTGTTGTTTATATTGACTTAAATCGATTTATGATTATTGTCTTAACACATCTTTGGTGTACTTTGTGGTTTTGGATGATCTCATTGATATTGATGACTTGTACTCTTTTGGTATTGTGATATGATGTTATTGTAATTGTTTAATTGCAATTTGGAATTGTATTATGTTGATTTGGAAGTGTTCCATGATCATTCTTTGGTTACTTGTTATTGGTCATTGCTTTGGTTTACGTGATGAGATTTATGATTTTTAAGTTATTTTAATGGATGTGGATTATGTCTTTGTAATTCTTGAGTTTTATGATACTTTTATATGTTGTTGAGCCTTGTGGTTCCCCATTTGGATGTTCTTGGTTGAAGACTCTTTCTTGTTAGCTCCTAGCATAGGGGGTGGGTCTTCGGACTCACATGGTCGGGTGGAACGTGCTAAGAACCCCATTGGGTCCCCAGTCGAGGATCGAAAGGTGCGGATTGATGCTGCTACGACAACTCCAGAGTTGTATTTATATTGGAGCCAGTTATGATATTTTGTATCATGTTATTTCATGTATGGTTTCCATTTATGATTGGAACCACTTTTGTAACATTGTATCTCTTGAACATTGTACTGTAATGTAATGTTAAACTCAGTGTGGTTATTTGGCCATGGCAGTTGTTATTCATTGTGTTAAGTTATTCATGCATATGTTGTATTTATGTACTCAAATGGTTTCTTATCAATGATTATCTTGTGTGTGTTATATTTGTTAATGTTTATTTTGTTATGGATTATATCTTTGGATTTTATTCTTTATTGTCGTTGTATGGATCTTAGTCTCGTAATGACTCCTCGTGTACCCCAAGGGATGTATGTGTTAGTGAATCTGCTTAACTGAATTCATGTCATGACTTAATGCGTATTACATGTATGTTATGTTTACTTATTAAAAAAGAAATTGTGCTGTAATTATTATGTATTTGTCCTTTGGGGTTCACACGGCGGGGCGTTACAACATTGGTATCAGAGCCTAGGTTCATACACTGGGCACTATGTGTGCTCACTATGTAACCTTGCGCTTAGACCCGTGAGTCTTGAGTTTCACTTTTCTTCTGTCATAGTTATGAATTTGAATTTCTTTCGTTTGATGGTGTCGGGTCAATGGTGAAGGAAACTGATGGGAAAGGATAGGACCCTCGGTGTAGTGCGCAATGCACCGATATCCTTCCTGTCAGGGATGCTCTATGGACCCTTATTTTAGTGTGATGTGTTCTTGGTGATATGTTTTATGTGTGTGAATATGTCAAGTGTGCATGAAATCTGTGATTTTGTTGTCCTTGAGTGATGAATTATGTTTCTTGAATCTGTCAAGGTGTAAAATTTTACCCCTTTTTATTAAAATTGATGTGAGATTTGATGTTGAATAATGATTAAAGTGAAGTTCTTTGTGTGAAAATTATGAGTTTTAACGAAAATGTGAGGTTTTTTGGATAATTATTCTATGATTTTTAGCAGAATATAGTATCTCAGGCTAATATGCAACTTGAATTATTGGTACTAATGTGCAATGCTCTATGGTAGCTTCTGATTTACAGGAAATGGGCTTCAGAAAACATAGTAACGAAGGTAATGTAATTGTAAAATGCAGGTATAGACACTTATAATGTCAAGTAGTAATTAATTTTGATACAGTATAGGAATTAGATTTATGGTTAGCATTCTTATGCGAATATTGCCTAACTAATAAGAAGCAAACTGTTTATGAGTTACTAGAATTGTTTTGATTATTATGTGCAGTTTGGTGGGAGGGACAGTGTGGTATCACTCGCACGTGAGTGCCCTACTATGCTGAGAATTTCTCTCATGATGTATTTATGATATATATGTATTGTGCACAACGTTTGTTTGCATGCAGGATTGCAGGAATTAAGTCTCGATTCCACCTGCATTGTCAGGACAGGGCGAGCATCATAAACACTCAATGGGATTGATGTGGAAAATAGGAATTGACAAGAAAGTTTCCTCAACCTAGTTCATCATCTATCCTTGAGTTTGTCAATTGGTTTGTTTGCAACCCCGTCACCATTTTTGTTTTGGTATCCTTTCCTTATTTTCAGTTTATTTAATTTTCGTTGTTTACTTGATGAAGTTTAATCGATGATTTAATGGTGATCTTTGATATTGTTGTGTTACCATGTTTATGATTGAGCTCGACTTCCAGGAGTAAGTCGATTTTTAAGGGGGGGAGGATGTAATAACCCTCCGTGTCGATTGTTTGGGACTTTCGTGTGTGCTTCATTGATTACTGTGTTATTTAATTGTGTGAAAAATATCATATGTTAGAAATCATGTTTAAATAACTAATTAAATCATAAGTGATTTCCAAGGTTATTTAAAATATGATTAGAAATTAAAATAATGATCAATTAAATTAAATCAAATGATTTAGATCAAATAATCAAATTAAACTAATTTGTTAAAAGCACAAGTGATATTATTAGATAAATTGATGAACAAAATAATTTGGAAAAGAAAATAATTAAAAAGGAAGGCAATTGGAAAATGGAAAGTGAATAGTTTATTAATTAAATAAATCGTGATAAGATTTTTGGGAAGTGTAAAAGACAAGAGAAGCTGGAAAGAACTTCACCTATCAAGCAATTGGAAGTTGAATGGTGCCCCGAGGGGAGTGGAAAAGACACCATGAAGCAAATTAGATAAGGACGACGGGGGTGATGATATGAAGATCCTTAGTTTTCGAACATGAATCTAGTCTACAAGAAAATCTTTATAGAATAATGACATTTCTTGGATTGAATCAAAAATGGGGGTTTGCGGGTTCGAAGGGTTGTTCCTTCTATTATGGATTGTTCGGCACAGGGTTTCGTTCCAGTTAACATTGATTTGCGACGTCCATTGAAATCTCTTGTCAATGCTCTCTGGACCAGAGTACAATCTTCTTTTCCCTTTATACTTTTGATATGTTGTGTGCAAATTGTAGATCATTCTGAAGGTTCAAAATTGCATGTGCATGCTGAGAATTTGATTTAGATTTATACGATGTGGTTTTCAATTTATAATCATATGTTGTGGATTCAATTTATATTCATATTTTATGTGAACCTCAAACACGCACACCAGGTGATCAACCATAGATGTAATGCAACTAAGGTTACTGATGTGTGGAGCTACGCACCCCTCAGCCACTAAACCATCATGACTACATGCGCCAGGACACTAGCAAAGCTTATAATGATAGGATGTGTTCTGGAACTCTTCATTAATTCAAAGATTTTGAGAGCTTCCTTGCGAAATCCCTTTCATTTCCTTCATTCTAATATAGCGCTACCTGTGGTAGATTTAATTTACAGAATTTAAATAAACTCTCTGAATTCTTTGGCAGTCTGTCACAATCGCGTGTCTGAGCATATAGGCAGTTTAAAGGTTTAAATAACTTGCTCAATTCTTCTGACAATCTATTGCAGTTGCAGCTCTTGAAAATAAACATTGTCAATGTACTATCATGGTGAAGTTCATCTTCTAGCAGAAACGTGTCCAATTCAGAAAAGAAAAAAGTTGTACATTAGTTCTCCATCTCTTAAGTCACGTATTTGCACCTCATATGTCTCTTTACCTCCCGTCTTGTGAATCACCCTTGATATTTGATAATAATTCAAGTAGATGGCAATATTTCCATATTCCATTATTCACTTTCTGATATGCTTGGCAACCTGTCTCAGCCGCAACACTTGAACATGGTAGGTTGTATAGATTTAAATAAACTCTCTGATTCCCATGCGTTATCCTCAAGTCTGAAGGAAAATGGCTTCTCATGTTTTTGGCAACCGTAACCATCTCAAACTTGGGGGAAGCTTGGGTCGTGTGTCTTCACTGATGCCGTCATTGAGCAGATTGTTCAGGCGAAGAAATTGAGGACCAATGAGCAGATTATGTAATTCTCTTGGTCTGCGCAATGTTTCAAGCCTTTGCCAATTACTTCCATTCAGTCGAAGCTGAGAGAAATTGATGTTATTGGTTACAGTGTTTAGATGAGCTCCTTCTCATAATCTGGTAATCTAAATTTATATAGTCTCCCTGTTACTGTTGGAAACCTATCACTGCTGCAGAATTTATTCTTAGGAGAGTGTACAGATTTAAATAACCTCCCTGAAACCATTGGCGATCCATCTCAGCTGCCATGTCTAAAATTCAGTTTTTGATATTCTTGGCAATCTGTCACTGTTGCAGCATTTAGAATTGAGGCGTTATACAGATTTAAATAGCCTCCATGAAACCATTGCCCTTGTTCAGCTGCAAATTTTAGACTTGCATAGGGGTAGTAAATTAAATAACTTCTCTATTTTCATTTGTCAAATTGTCTTAGCTGCACCCATTTTTGAAATATAATGGGAAGTTTAAAGCCTTAAATAATCTCTGGAAACTCGCCTCTAATCTGAAATGCATCAGGTTCCAAAACAGAAAAATTGTATATTAATTATCCTTCTTTTTTGTACCTTACCTTTCTCCTTCTTTTCAGCCTTGTGGATAACATTTGAGAATTGATAAAAATACAAAAAAAAGTAAGTCTCGATTTCACTTATATAATGATTGCTCCACCAAGTTCTGGTTAATATTCATATACTAATAAATTTAGGCACGGTGCCCTTCTATGCTTTATATTGGTGATATATGGTAGGGCGTATAAACCATGTTATCTGGCATCCGCAATGATCCTTTTTATTTTATTTCTTTGGTTTGTTTAAAACATCTTTTCTCTAAGTTTTAGCTTGAGCATTCTTAATTATCTTTAATTTTCAATCTTATTAGAGACAGATTTCATTAAGAAACTGAATAATTTGGTTTTGCCTCTTCTAATATATTTTTACTTAACATATGTGAAATATATAGATCAATAATATCAGTGTCTTTATTGCATGCATTTAGTTATCATTATTTAGTTGTCGTTCCTCAGAGTCAAAGGAAGCGTTGGCAAGTAGGTAGTCTGAACCCCATTATAGCTTAGAAAAGAAAAATACTAAAAGAATAAATCGTAAAATAAAAAAAAAAAATTAAAAATAAAATAAAAATGAATAGGCTATATTTGGGTATTCCCATATTTGAATTGAGGCCAATGATTGTATTTAGTAAAATCATTTTAGGTTAAGAATAAGATGAAATAGATAATAGCTTGAATTCCCTAAGGTTACAAAATAAAAAGAGTATAAGATATGGTGAATAGTTTGAATGTATTATATAATCTTTTCATGTAAACTCTTTAGATCATCGTAGGTTATGGATTTTGAAAGGATTCCTTATAACAAGGAGTTGCATATTGAATTAAACCTTAAAACACTTTGATTGAATTATAAGAACGTAGATAGGATAAGAGAGTTGTTGTTGTTGGAAGACTTACCCTAGGTAAGAGGATTAATGATTAGGTTCACTTGATAGCAGGATAAAATAATAATATAAGTGTTGTAATTATATGGTTGTGTAAAGAAAGATATAGGGAAAGGTATATTAGCTTTAAAATTTGATTTATGGAAATTATTTCTTGTAAAAGTTGTAATTAATAAATGTTGAGTTAAGAAAACTAAAATAAGGAAAAATGTTGTTTCCTTTCAATAGATGTAATTAGAGATCTAAGACATTAAGTAGGTTTTGCTTGAGAAGAATTAATGTATATTTCATTGGTCAATTAGAGTAATTACTTCAATTTATATAGTTAATTATTGTATTCTTACTATTGTTTCAAGACATAAAAATTACTAAAATGATTGGCAATGTTATTTCAAGTAGAACAACGATATGTCTTTTCAAGCAAGAATAAGATAGTTGTGAATGTAATAAATTGGAATATAATTGTTTTAATTTTTGTTTGGAAGAGTATACTTGTGGTTAGTGTCTTCTGGCTTAAAACATCAGATTATACCTTCACTTCGCAATATTGTAAAGGTTGGAAATGATTGATCTTTAAAATAATGTTCTTTATAGATTGTTTCAAGTTAATTCTTATTGGAGGAATGGATATCTTGTATTTGAATGTGTGGTTTTATGGATTGTTTTGTTAGATCCTTTTGAAGTGACTTTTCATGAGTTGATTTTGAGTTGCAGATTTCTCTCATTTAATTTATGTTTCTATTCATTAGGAACCCATATGTTTTCTATTGTTCTTTATCCTAAGTGGTAAATCGGTTAATGTTTTCATTGTCATGATTGATGGTTCTACTTGAGTTGTTAATGAGTCAAATTTGAAAAGTTCTTTGAGTTATGGGTATTCCGAGAGGAGAAATAGAGGTTTCCCTTGGATTCCCGATTTAGTCCATATTGAAGTTGTTGATGTTGTTTGAATGGAGTTGTTGATCTTATTTTGGTTTATGCACTCATTATATTTGTATTGAAAATAGTTCTTGTGGCCTTCTAATTATTGTTGACAGTTCTTTGATGGGGAAACCCTAGTGTTAACTTTTTGAGATTCTTCCAGAGGCTTGTTTTATTGTTGGTTAATGTTTCTTATTTTATGTGCTCTTATCATGGCAAGATATTGGTATCTTTATTTTGAAAGAGTTGTACGGAACTTTGTGAGACTCTGATGTTGTACTTATTAGCGAGATGGGTAATGCCTCACACACTTTTATGTTGTAATTCCTTGTTCAAGTTATGATGGTACAACCCTTGATTGTTCTTGGTTTTAGTTTGATGTTGTTGGGTCTCTAGGGAGAGTGGCTCCTCGTGGGGGCCGGCGCCCCGTTTAAGGGGAAGAGACCAGGATAACCCACAAGTGAGTTAGTAAATAAGTGAAAACCTAATAATTAACTTAGGTGGGTTGGGTAGTAATATCATTGCAAGATTTTAAAAATGGATGCCTCGTCTTCATTAGTGCAACCGTAGACTAATAGAAGGCTGAGAAGGCCGTGGTTGGCAAGGTCATGGCCTTGTCCTCATGAGAGGTCTACGGCTCCGCATGAGTCACCCTATGGACCGGCACCTCCAGTTGGGAGGAAGAGCACAGGACAGCCATAGATGGGACCGGCGCCTCCAGTTGGGAGGAAGAGCACAGGACAGCCCATGTAGGACTATGCGATGACACTCTCCCCTAGTTGCCCATGTGTTTTACTTTATTGTGTTCCTCTGGAAGTATGTTGTGGGATATTGGTTAAGTTTGTTGTTTATATTGACTTAAATCGATTTATGATTATTGTCTTAACACATCTTTGGTGTACTTTATGGTTTTGGATGATCTCATTGATATTGATGACTTGTACTCTTTTGGTATTGTGATATGATGTTATTGTAATTGTTTAATTGCAATTTGGAATTGTATTATGTTGATTTGGAAGTGTTCCATGATCATTCTTTGGTTACTTGTTATTGGTCATTGCTTTGGTTTATGTGATGAGATTTGATTTTTAAGTTATTTTAATGGATGTTGTGGATTATGTCTTTGTAATTCTTGAGTTTTATGATACTTTTATATGTTGTTGAGCCTTGTGGTTCCCCGTTTGGATGTTCTTGGTTGAAGACTCTTTCTTGTTAGCTCCTAGCATGGGGGTGGGTCTTCGGACTCACATGGTCGGGTGGAACGTGCTAAGCACCCCATTGGGTCCCCAGTCGAGGATCGAAAGGTGCGGATTGATGCTGCTACGACAACTCCAGAGTTGTATTTATATTAGAGCCAGTTATGATATTTTGTATCATGTTATTTCATGTATGGTTTCCATTTATGATTGGAACCACTTTTGTAACATTGTATCTCTTGAACATTGTACTGTAATGTAATGTTAAACTCGGTGTGGTTATTGGCCATGGCAGTTGTTATTCATTGTGTTAAGTTATTCATGCATATGTTGTATTTATGTACTCAAATGGTTTCTTACCAATGATTATCTTGTGTGGGTTATATTTGTTAATGTTTATTTTGTTATGGATTATATCTTTGGATTTTATTCTTTATTGTCGTTGTATGGATCTCAGTCTCGTAATGACTCCTCATGTACCCCAAGGGATGTATGTGTTAGTGAATCTACTTAACTCAATTCATGTCATGACTTAATGAGTATTACATGTATGTTATGTTTACTTATAAAAAAAAAAAAAATTGTGCTGTAATTATTATGTATTTGTCCTTTGGGGTTCACACGGCGAGGCGTTACAATAAACCCTTGTTTGCACTACAGAAAACCCTTGGATTCTCTAAAATGAGAATTTTCGTCAGAAATTTGAATTCCAGAATGCAAAATCCTGTCAGAAAACCTGCAGATAAATGTTAAAAATGGGGCAAGGCCCCACGGTAGGCACCAATTTGTAGATAGGGAAATAAAATCAAAGAGTTTAAATTGCATTGAAGAAAATAAACAAATTAAATCCTATCAAGCACCATGAAGTACAAACTAGAATGAAAATAAAAAAATAGTAAACAAATAACATGCAAACCGATTTTCAAACTAGTGTTGATTGATCTCCATGGCTCTTCTCCACCTGCACAAGGATGCAAGATTTCGAAGGTTGATTGTAGAGAAGGAATGTTGGTTGTTCAAATTCTACAGCATAACAACCTTATGAAGATGATAGAAGATTCGATTGAAGAATGATTTTGACAGAGTGAGGATACCTAAGAATCAACCTCCTAAATGAATTGTGAGAGGTTGTATTTATAGAGTTTTCAAAAACTTCTGATTGGTTGTCTCGATTGATGGTTGTGATAATTCCTGGTAGATCAAACGGCTGAAGATAGATGAAATTGATAGAAGAACCCTAGAAACAGATTTTTCTATTTTATTATGAAAGAGGAAAAAGAAGAGAAGATAAGAAATCATCTTTCTTTAAAAGAATAAAAGAAAGATTTAAAGCTAATAAATAATTAATTAAAAAAATCAATTACTTATTTGTGGAGGACATTCAACTTTTCTTAATTAAATAAAATATTTAATTAAGCTTTTAAAAGCAGAAGAAAGTTGGTGATAAGAAAAGAGCTTTAATCATGTTTTATTGAAAAAAGCAGAATATCTCATAATTAAATAAAAATATTTAATTATGTTATGAGAAGATTTCAAAATTAGGTTAAAATACTTAATTTGTGATTTAGAAAGAAAGTATAAGATATTTTTAATTAAATAAAATTTATTTAATTAAATCACTTTTATGAAATTAATTAAATGAAACATTTAATTAATTAGAAGAAGAGAAATAAAAATAGAAGAAAAGGATATTTAAATTTAATTAAATCAAAAGATTTAATTTAAATTCAAACAGTGATAATTAATTTAAATAAATAGAATGTATTTATTTAATTAATTAAGTGGACGTATGAAAATAATTAAATAAAATAAATTTATTTAATTAAGGAAGAAGAATAAGATGAATGAACAATATAATTAAATTAATTAAATTTAATATATGTAGAGGACTTTAGGAAAATTAATTAAATAATAAATTTAATTAATTGCGGGATTATAGACATGACCATTTTTATGATACATTATCATTAGTATATTGTTATTTAGTTGTTTAGGTCGGCCTAAGTCTTATATAGGTGTGTCTAAGTCGGCCTAGGTGATATCCTTGGCATAAATAGGTATATATAGGAGGTTGTGAGTCTTATTTCATCATCAAGTTGTGAAGTGTGTTCTCATTAGAGATATTTGGAGGTTTGCCCCCTCGAAGTGGCTTATTATTCTCAGTTATTATCAATTATTTGCAGCATATTTCATATCATATTCTTCCATTGTGCAAGTTATTTCATAACAAGTGGTATTAGAGCATGATCTTGGCACCATAGAGGGAAGGTTTTTCTCAATTTTGGAGGTGATTTTGGGAAGAGCATATCTTTCAGAATTTGTCGAATTTTTTTCTGATTTTTAAAGGGTTTTTGAAGAACATATTGAAGAAGATACAGTCCAGATTTTAGAAGAATTGGAGTAGAATTAAGTGAATTATTGCAAAATTAGGGTTTCTACACTATTTTTTTTGGAATCTACATATCTCGCACATCTTGTTGAATTGGAGTCTGATTTTTATTGCGTTTTTGAAGATATACTAAAGGAGATTACAGTAAAAATTTGAGAGAATTTAAGCTTCATTTGTGTTATTTATTTCAACATTAGTGGTTTCCATCATGACAGGGCCTACAACAAGGGGTAAAAAGAATGCTGTCACTCCGGGGAAGACTCCTGATAAGGATGGTGAAACAATCAAGGATATTAATCATAATGAAGAAATCAATAAGGTCAAGGAAGAAATTTCCTCAATTAACAATAAGGTCAAGGAAGAAATTTCCTCAATTAAGATGGATATGTGTGACCTACGAGGAGATATGTCGGACATGCGAAACATGTTAAGCACCTACATAGCGGAATCAAGAAAGGAGTTCTCAAGCGACCAAGGTGAGAATTCTAGGTCAGCCACTACTAACACAAGCTTTAGTACTCCTATGGGATCTAGGAATTTATTTCCCAAGGTGGATATGCGCAAGTTTGATGGTAAGGATCCTCTAACATGGATAAACCAAATGGAGAATTTTTTTGAAGTACACCAAATCCCAAATGGACAAAAGGTCACGATGGCTTCCTTATATTTAGAACTAGATCAATTCATTTGTATCGTTGGCTTTGCACTCATCGGGTAAAAAGGGGCTCACCGTCTCATGGTCAATTTTTACAGAGGAACTCCAAGCACAATATAGTAATAGCGTCACAGACAACTTCTTCAGCCAGCTAGCTAAACTTCAACAAACAGATCAGTTAAGATTATATTCAGCAATTCCAAAATCTATCCTTAAGGGTGGATTCAATTACGGAGGAAAACTTGAATGATTTATTCTTGGGTGGTCTCAAGGATCACATTCAACATGAGGTACACATGTTTAGCCCTCGTTCCATAAATGAGTCTTTTATCTTAGCACGCAGGGTAGAGGAGAAATATTTGATTCCTAAGAAGCAAGTGGGCTAATGTGACAAGAGAGAAAGGATATTCAACACAACCTACTAAGTTGACTCCACAACAAATTGAGGAGAAAAGAGCAAAAAGGCTTGTGTTTCAATTGTGATAGCAAATATAGTCGAGGACATAAATGTAGTGAAAAGAAATTGTTTTATATTGAAGGTCCCAATGAGGAAGAAGAGGAGGAACCCATACTAGAAGATGAAAGGGAGTCAAATGAGGAATCACATGATTCTCAACCAATCATTTCTTGTCATGCACTCGTGGTTTCAGGCTCCACAAACTCTCAAGGTGGTGGGGTTCCTAAAGAAGCAGAAGGTAACAGTGTTGATCGACTCGGTAGTACTCATAATTTCATCAACAAAAAGTTAGCTACTCATCTAAATTGTTTCATATATCCAGCTCCAGAGTTTCAAGTTTTGATTGCAGATGGTGGTACAGTTAGTTGTTTAGGGAAGTGTCATAGCATTAAATTATCCATGGGAGATTATCAACTTGATACCCCAATGTATGTGATATCCATGGGTGCAACAGATATTGTTTTGGGAGTACAATGGCTTACTACATTAGGAACAATTGAGATGAACTTCCAAGAACTATTCATGAGATTTCAATCAGAAGGAAGGCTAGTAGAGCTAAGGGGGTTGAAGGAAAAATCTCCACAAATGGTAAGCTCTCATCAAATGCAAAAGTTGCTTAAGAAAGGAGTGGATGGATTTGTGGCCCAACTATGTTCATTAGAAGTCTCTCAATCTAATACTCCTACTCATCCAGATTTGCAAGCTATAATTGATCGTCACTCAGTTGTTCTTGGAGATATGCCTCAAGGACTTCCTCCTAAGAGGGATCATGATCATGCCATATAGTTAGTCCCAGCAGCCAGCCACCGAACATCAGGCCTTACAGTATCCACACATACAAAAGAGTGAGATAGAAAAAATTGTTGAAGAGATGCTAGAGGCAGGAATCATTAGGCATAGCCAAAGTGCTTACTCCTCGCCGGTGGTGATGGTACGTAAGAAGGATGATACTTGGCACATGTGTCCAGATTATAGAGTGCTCAACATGTACACCATTAAAGATAAGTTTCCAATTCCAGTCATTGATGATTTGCTAGATGAATTAAATGGAGCTATGTTTTTTACCAAGTTAGATCTTAGATCTGGTTATCACCAAATTCGGATTAAGGAGGAGGATATTTGTAAGACAGCATTTCAGACTCATGAGGGTCATTATGAATTTTTGGTGATGCCATTTGGTCTTACCAATGCACCATCTACATTCCAAAGTTTGATGAATTCCATTTTTAAGAAGTTCTTGAGAAAGTTTGTATTAGTATTCTTTGATGATATATTGATTTACAACAAGACTTGGGAAGAACATTTGCAACATGTGGACCAAGCATTACAAATACTTGAAGATCATAAACTCTATGCTAAGCCATCCAAGTGTGCTTTTGGTCTTACAGAGGTGGAGTATTTGGGACACATAGTTTCACATGAAGGAGTAAAGGTGGACCCTAACAAAATTAAGGCTATCATGGAATGGCCTATTCCAAAAACCATTAAGAAACTAGAGAGGATTCTTGGGATTGATAGGGTACTATAGAAGATTTGTGAAGAATTATGGTAGTATAGCAGCACCTCTCACCACTCTATTGAAGAAGGATTCTTTTCATTGGAATGAGTCTGCCAATACAACATTTGAGAGATTGAAGGAGGCTATGTGTTCAACTCCGGTACTTTCCACTCCTGACTTCACCAAGGAATTCATTGTGGAATGTGATGCTTCTGGAAATGGGATAGGAGCAGTGCTTATGCAAGAAGGTCGACCAATTGCTTTTGAGAGTCGTCAATTAAAAGGTAAGAATCTACTAAAACCTATTTATGAGAAGGAAATGCTAGCAATACTCCATGCAGTGAAACAATGGCGGCCTTATCTACTAGGTAGACATTTCAAGGTTAAGACAGATCATGATAGCCTAAAATATTTTTTGGAACAACGACTATCTTAGAAGAGCAACAAAATGGGTCACTAAGATGTTAGGATATGACTTTGAGATTGTATATAAGAAAGGGAAAGAAAATATTGTCGCAGATGCACTATCAAGGAAGGATGAGAAAGATGAAGCCTTATTGTGTGCCCTTTCAATATTACAAGCAAATTGGGTGGAGGAAGCCAAAGTAGAGTGGCAAAATGATGTTGCGACTAGTAATCTCATCGAGCAATTAAAAAGTGATCCTAGTAGTTCAGATAAGTTTTGTTGGAAGGGAGATACTCTTTGGTATAAAGAGTGTTTGTATCTCTGCAAGAATTCCAACCTTAAAATCAAGATTCTCACAGAGTTGCATGAGTCTCCAGTGGGTGGTCATTCAGGATTTTTGAAGACATATCATCGAGTCAAGCAAGATTTCTTTTGGGAAGGGCTAAAGGGTGATGTTCAAAAATTTGTGGCTGAATGTTTGGTGTGTCAAAGGCATAAAGGGGAGACAATTAAGGCACTAGGTCTCTTGCAACCCTTATCTATTCCTAGCCAGCGTTGGGAAGAGATATCCATGGACTTCATCACAGGGCTTCCCAAATCTAAAGGTCATAATGTCATCATGGTGGTGGTTGATAGGCTCACTAAATATGCACATTTCATTGCATTAGCACATCCTTTTACAACAAGTGTAGTGGCTAGAGCTTTTTTGGAGAATATCCAAAAGCTACATGGTACACCTAAAGTTATTGTTAGTGATCGTGATCCTATCTTCACTAGTCACTTTTGGAAAGATTTATTCTCATGTTTGGGTACTTAATTGGCTCTTAGCTCTTCTTACCACCCTCAATTAGATGGGCAAACAGAGGTTGTTAATAAGTGTTTGGAAGGATATCTACGTTGTTTCACTTCAGAGAAACAGTCCCAGTGGGTAGATTGGCTACCACTTGCGGAATGGTGGTATAGCACTTCTTTTCATGGCTCATCAAAAATGTCTCCATTTTTGGCACTTTATGGATATCATCCACCTTCCATCACATCATCAATTAAGGTGTCCCCAAGAGTTTAGGCAGTAGAAGACCACTTGCTTCATCAACAACAAGTACTTTCAGGACTCAAGGATAATTTAGCCATGGCACAAAATCGAATGAAACAACAGGCAGACCAACATTGTAGTGAAAGAAGTTTTGAAGTTGGGGATTGGGTCTTCTTGCGATTGCAGCCTTATAAGCAAATCTCACTAAAGCAGCAAAGAAAGAATAATAAGTTGTCACCAAAGTATTATGGTCCATACCAAATCATGCAGAAGATCGGTAGTGTTGCCTACAAGCTTGAGTTGCCACCTACAACAAAGATACATCCAGTTTTTCATGTTTCCTATTTGAAGAAGGTAATTGGGCATAATATTCCCACTCAAACAACACTTCCCTGAGCTGGATGAAGAAGGGAGAATCATTTTGGAACCAGAGTGCATTCGTCAAACATGCACAAAGAAGCCGAGGAATAGAACTATCACTGAGTATCTCATCCAATGGAAGAATTTACATTGAAGATGCCACATGGGAGGATGAGGAGTTCATTCAAAAGTTTCCAAACTTGATTAGCATTGAGGACAATGCTTCTTTGAAGAAGGGGGCATGCTACGCCCTTAATATTATTGTACATCAAGTTATGAATAGTCGGCTTGTGGCTATCTTAACTCTCTATTAAGTCATATTATCATTAGTATATTGTTATTTAGTTGTTTAGGTCGGCCTAAGTCTTATATAGGTGTGTCTAAGTCGGCCTAGGTGATATCCTCGCATAAATAGGTATATATAGGAGGTTGTGAGTCTTATTTCATCATCAAGTTGTGAAGTGTGTTCTCATTAGAGATATTTGGAGGTTTTCCCCCTCGAAGTGGCTTGTTATTCTTAGTTATTATCAAGTATTTGTAGCATATTTCATATCATATTCTTCCATTGTGCAAGTTATTTCATAACACCCTCCCTCTCTCTCTCTCTCATACACACACACACAAACTCACCTGTATCTCCTCCCTACATGTCCCTCCCTCCCCTATCTACTTCTCTCTATCTCTCTTCTCTCTACATCTCCTTCTTTCTCTACCTATATTTATCTCCCCTCTCCCTCTACTTACCTACCTCTCCCTTTATCACTTTGTATCTCACCTATGTTTCCCTACCTACCTAGGGTTGAGGGATTAAGGGTTGAGGGTTTAATGTATAGGATAGATCATATAGGGTAGAGGATAGATGGTTTAAGGGTAGAGGGTTGAAGGGTTAAGGGCTGAGGGTTTAAGGTTGAGGGTAGAAGGTTGAGGGTATAGGGTTGAGGGTCCAATGTATAGGTTATAGGGTATAGGGGTTGAGGGATTAGTGTTTAAGGGTTGAGGGTTGAGGGTGGAGGGTTTAAGGGTTGATGGATTAAGGGTTGAGGGTTGAGGGATTAGGGTAGAGAGTTTACTTGGGTTTAAGGGTCTAAGTGTATAGGGTATAACGTTGAGGGTAGAGGGTTTTAGGGTTTAGGATTTAAGGGTTAATGGTTAAGGGTTTAGGATTTAAGGGTTAAGGGATTAAGGGTTTAAGGGTTAAGGGTTAAGGGTTTAGGGTTGATTTCTTAAGGGTTTAAGGATTAAAGGTATTGTTATCTACTAAAATTGCACCATGTTGAACCTAATGTTCAACACCTCAGTGTAACATGGGAATACCTCTAAAGTTGTGGGTTACTTGTAAGCAAAGGCCAACCTTGGAAGAAAGCCAGCTTCCTATGGTATCACTATTCTACAGATTATTTTTGAAGGAAAAGGAAGAAAGAATGTTAAAATGAAAATTTAATCCTATGGTGATACACCAAATTTGTTCAAACATGAACAACTGCTTAACACACAATTTTCAGTCAACTAATAAAAGCTGATATGCACAACTCAATACTCATATGATACTACATAAATGTTTCATAAGAAAGCTACGATACATACAATCCTAGAAGGATGATAAACTCTCCTCACAACTAAAAATTGTTTACATCACTAGCATAACCTATAACATGCAATATACATATCTCCTCTACTTAAAAGTGCTATGAATGAGATATATTAACAAGAAATAAGAAAACTCACATGTAAATTTATCAATCATCCAACACACTCAATGAAATAGATAACTGAGAAGGCAAAAATTGCTTTCTTTATTGATCTCCAAAGGTGAAACTCTACCATTCAATGCCTGTGAATGAGTTATAAAACGTAGTATTCTCCTCTAAGGACTCATAGAAGTCACAAAGCAGAAAATATGCAAGTAAGAACTCCCCTACAAAATGAGGCAAAAATGCCATATATACAAAAGTCTCAGCCCCTGCCCTAGGGCTTACAAAAATATCAGCCCAGAAAGATCCACCCCTCAGATCTTTTGGAAATAAAGTTAATGCATTCAATGTGAATCCCCCATGTCCATGTCGGTGAAAGATCACTCCAGGGATGGCCCTTCATATCTTTTGCAACCATCGCATTAACTTCTAGCCCCCGTGTCCACATTCAAACTTCCATCAGAAAAGCTTTGATGTCCTGAAACATTACCATAAATATTTCTCTACCTTTGTCAGTAGACACCACAGCTGTGACTAAGACACATAGCTTCTTCTTCCTTTCTGCCTACTCCCCACTTCAGATCTTTTACAAGTCGATCCTCTTGAGAGACCGCATCCAAATTTCTATCCAGATCTAAACACCATCGTTCCTGAACCGATCCATCAGCTCATTCACAGAGCAGATCCAAACCAGTCATATTTTGTGTAAGGGAAAATATCAGGTTCTGGGGGCATCTCAGAGAAACCTCCATAATAGTAGTGCCTTTGGTAACTTTCATTTCGACTAGGTTGCCTCAAAGACACGTATAACTATGTCCTAAAGCAGAAATAGACACAGTTTATTTCCCACATTGATCCTTCTGAGAGAAGCACATATAAAATCAATAGCATGCATGAACAAATTCTACAACAAGAACCAACAGACATGAAATATGATATAGAAACTAGAACAAATAGATTTACATGGGGAAAATCCTTTCGGATAAAAAACCCCACACTCCAAAGATCAAGCCATTGTATTATTCAACAACAAATGGTTACAATACAATTTCAGGCTCATAGCCTTTATGGAGATTACATCTTGTTCATTATGGATGCAACTAGTAGCAACTGATCAAACCATCAGACCATACAACCTTTGCACTATTACAATACCCTCACATAGTATACAGTGTAGATCAACAATAGAGAGAACAATCATGATTCATGATCAGGAGAGATTCCAGCAGCAAAACCCTACCTCTCTCTTCCTTTGCTTCGGCCTCATGGCCTCAGCCTTTCAACCAGCCACTCGGCCCTCTCTCTATCATTCTCTTGTTCTCTTCGGCTCTCTTCCTCTATGTGTCATACTACAGAACGTCCAATGCATACATATATACATTTGTTCTTTACAGGCTCAGTGAATCAGTTTGTTTCCAACTGTCGGATCACAACGATCGAATCATCTAGCTCAACATCGTAGATGTTTCCACTTCCTTGCATGGAACATAAAACATCTAGGTCACACCACGTAGGACATCCTTTCACTCGGTAAAAGGAATTCAACCTATGTTGCATGTTAGTGAGACACTAACCGTGTCTCCCCGATGCCACAGAGCCCATATCATCATTATTGCCAAGAGTCTTCACTATCGGCAAGACATTTTACCGAGTCCAAAAAGCTATCACTAAGACTTCACCATGTCACCAAGACCTCATGCCAAAGATCAAAAGGTATTCTGAAGAGTTCATTAGTTAGAAAGACTATCACTCTTTTCCAAGACATCATACTGATGCCTTCAAGTCACACCGATCTCAGCTTTCCATTCGGTGAGACAATTGCCTTTAGCCAAGACATCACACCAAAGCTCAGAAGTCACACCAAAGTACCCGACAGTCGGCAAGACATTCATCTTTCACCAAGACATCACACCAAGCACACCATGTCATACCGAGTTGGCAAGACATTTGTCTTTCACTGAGAGGTCATACTGACAATAGGATTCCCATCGGCAAGACAAACACTCTTCGCCAAGATATCATACTGATGCCTTCAAGTCATATCGAAGAGTCCAACCATCAGCCAGACATTCCACATTCATTGAGACTTCAAATTGAAGTCCTTGTGTTTCTCTAATGACTCCATTTGCTAGGAGTCTCACCAAAAACACCCAATCACATGTGGCTTTGTCGGCCAGACTAACCACTATTGCCAAGAGGTCATAGCAAACCCCTTTCATTACCCTGATGACTCCATATGTATCTGTTGGTGAGACATCTCTCTATTGCCAAGAGTTCCTACTGAACCCTTATGTTACACAGATGACCCGAAAGAAACACTATCGATGAGACTTTCCAAGTCACCAAGACTTCATCTCGAAACATATGAGTTTCTCTGATGACTCTAGAAGACAACTATCAGCGAGACATTCATATCGGTAAGACCTCATACCGAAACATAACCCTTTTGGCCAAGTCTCCCTGATATCTGATAGACACCAACCTATCGGCCAGTCATCTCCCAGTCGCTAAGACTTCCTATTAATAGGAGCAAGTCATACCAATTATCACATCAGCTAGACAGACCAAAGGTCATGCCAATATCGGAAAGACTTCCTATCGTCACCGAGACATCATTCCAATAGTCCAAGGTTATGCCGAAGGTTTCAGATGTCGATCGCCAAGACATTCAGGAGGTCACAACAACAGTTCAGGATCAACTAGCAGATCGGCCATACAACATGAATATCACAGTGACCATGCTTTCTCAGAGGTTTTAGCCTATGAGATTGAGGCATCAATCCCAACATTTTGTTGATCTTCTTCAGAGAGGTAGTCAATCAGTCAATGGTTCACCCTTAGTTCCCTCTGATTGGTTGAACAAATGCCACACAAGATTCTTCAAGCGGTCAAAAGTTATTCTTGTAGAATTGCATGTCGGTGAGACACTAGTCGTGTCTCCCCAATGCGATTATACCTCATAGCATCTATCGGCATAACATATGATGGTTGGCAAGACTTCATAGCAAGCAGCCAGAGTCATATCGATATCCACAGTGGTCACTGAGACAATCACTATCAGCTAGACATCATAATGAGTCCTCAAGGGTTACATCACTGCGTGGCTCTGTTGGAAAAACATCCGCATTTGGCAAGACATCTCTTAGTCACTGAGACATTATATCGAAGCCCCCCCCTTTTGGTGAGACTTCCATCAGTCAGTGAGACATTACTCTACACTCAAGATCTTTGGGTGAGCTCATTTCATCTCGGCAAGACCCCATCCTGTCAGCTAGAAGTTATACCGATATCATGTCATGTCAGTGAGAGCCTCTCTAGTCGGCTAGACATTACGGTGAAGACCAACCCTTCAACCAGGAGTCTCGGCAATACCTATAATCTTGTCAACCACTATCAGTGAGACCACTGTCTGTCAACAAGACACTACACCGAAGGAAGAATCCTTTGGCAAGTTCATTTTAATTTGGCAAGAGTCCCCCATGTCAGTAAGACATTACTCTAAAGTCACACCCTTTCGCCGAGACACCATGGGTTGGCAAGACCTTATGCCAAAGGAAAAATCTTTTGGCAAGCTGAGACCAATTTGGGGAGACTTCTTTGGGTCAGTGAGACATCATGCCGAAAGTAAACCACTCTTCTCGAGCTTGAACTTCCTTCGGTGAGACATCCTGGTGATGACACCCCTTTTCGCTAAGACCTCCAGGAGTTGGCAGGACATTACCTCGAAGCCACAACCTTTCAGCCAGGTCTCCTTCAGTCAGTGAGACATTACACTGACCGAGCCTTCTCTCAGCGAGTGCAACTTCTTTCAGCAAGACCTCACTCCGTCAGCCATACCTTTCATCTAGCTCATAACATTACACCGAAGGGAGAATCCTTCAGTGAGACTCTAGCGAGTCAGCCAGACATTACGGAAAACTCAAACCTTTTGCTGAGACCTCCAGGAGTCGGCAGGACCTTATGCCAAAGGAAATCCCCTTTAGCGAGACTTTATGCAGTCAGAGAGATATCATCCTGAAGAAAATCATTTCCCCTGATGCCACCCCTTTGAACAACTTTCGGTGAGACATCCCAAGCGAAGAGATATAAAACTTCATAGTGACGGAGATGTCTTGGCGACCATGAGGATTTCCAACGGGTATAACACACTACTAGTAGGCAAGACATTCAGCTGGTCTCAGCGACTTTCTTCTTTGAGGAGTTTTATGTGAGATCCAATTGAGACATACCTTCTAACAGACTTCCTTGACAAATATCATCAGATGTATGATTTAATCTTGCACAACAATGTCCCCATTTTTCCTTCATGAACACTTGAAACATAGATTGCCTTATCTGATTGAGCCCATAGGTGAAAATCAGGTAACATTTCTGGCGACCTCAGCTGGATGTTTGCCTGGTAAACATGCAAACCAACAGCCTAGACTTGTCCATTGGTCATGGAGTCACTTGATAACTCAGAGGTTGAATTAAAACCCCAGCTTTGCACATAGCCCAAATGCATTTGTAACTCAAGAACCAGATCACTTAGACATTTGTGAAAACAAGAAACTACTGAAGTGAAACTATTTACTGTGTTGGAACAACACTTAAGTAATGAAACAACAACTAAACTAAAGTGCAGAAGCACTTATTGAAAGCATAAAACCTAACCTAAAGAATGTACAAGGAGGAACTTATCAAACCTCAAAACAAGGCTTGAGGTGTATCCCATTGACTGGGATAGGAAGCACTTCACCTTCAGTTGTGGCCAATTGGTAAGCATTCTATTCTTTGCAGTTTTTTATAATAAATGGACCTGTACACATGTTGTCAAACTTGGTGTGATGGACCGGCCTGCTTTTTAGCACATCCCACTTGAGAACACTATCGCCTTCTTTAAATTTTTTGGTTGTAGCTTTCTTATCAAATATTCTCTTTTTTTGGAGCTGATTATACTCGAAACTTTTCATTGCCTTATCTCTTGATTCTTCAAGCTCCATGAGCTCTGCATATTTCACGGACATTGGGTCCTGTTCTTCATACATCTCCAACTGGTGAACAATGTCGAGAGCTAGAAGCTCCATAGACAGAGGTAATCTAGCCTCTTTACCATAAATGAGTACATACGGAGAATTACCAACTAATCTCTTAGGGGTTATCCTATCTGCCTACAGTGTAGATTTCAATGTGGTATGCCAAATTCTTTGATTCTCTTCCATAGTCCTCTTAATGGTTCTGATCATATTTTTATTTGTACTTTCAGTTAACCCATTACCCTATGGGTAATAATTGGAGGAAGTATTCAAATGAATACCATGTTTAATAGCCCAATCTATGACTCTTAATCCAACAAATGCAAGAGCATTATCTAAAATGATGGAGTCAGGAACTCCAAATCTGGTGATTATATCTTCATAAAAACTCAAAACTAAAGATTCATTTCCTTCTTTCAAAGCCACTGCCTCTATCCACCGTGTGAAATAGTCTATAGTAGTAAGCAACCACTTATGACCAGCACTGGATGGTGGATTAATTGGTCCAATAAAGTCAATGCCCCATCTCATGAAGGGCTGCTCTACCTGAATTGGATGTAAAGGCATAGCAGGCAACTTTTCTTTTCCTATGAACAAAGCACACTTCTTACACTTCCTTGACCATGCATATGCATCTTTAAACAAGCTAGGCCAGTAGTAACTAGCTCTCATAATTTTCCAAGCAATTTTCCTTGGAGCAAAGTGACCTCTTGAAACTCCATCATGAAACTTATGAAGTACCTTTTCTATTTGATCAACATCAATGCACCTTAATAAAACACCATTCAGATCTTTCCTAAGAAGAATATTATCAATGAGGACATAAGGAATTGATTGCAATCTAAAGTATCTTCATTTTATTTTATCTAGACCTGGTGGACATTCACCAGTATGAAGAAAGTGGGTCATTTCTTGAACCCAACTTGCTGTTAATGTAGGTGTGAAGCCTTGAACATTTTGAGACTATCAGTATTAGCTAAAACAACACCAGTTTTTGATATCTGTACATCTTCAGGGATTGAGGCAAGTTGCTCACAAAGTCCTCTACCTTTGACAAGTTTTGTGATGTTGATGTTGACATCAAATACCATCACTTTTGTGATCCACCCTACTTTTTTCTCACTCGGATCTTTGTTCAACAAAAACTCCTTCACACTTGGGTGTGCAACCAAAATATGAATTTTATTGTTTGAAACTAGAGGCTTAAACTTCTTTAGACTTTTGATCACAGCGAAAACATATTTCTCCACAAATGTACATTTCTCTTCATAATCAGCAAGTACTTGACTAAAGAAAGCTATTGGCTGCTCTAAATTATCACTATTTTTCATAACTAGCATAGCATAAATTGAACTAATGCTACCAAAAGCATACAAAAAGAAGTCTTTAGAGAAATTTGGATTTACCAGTGTTGGAGTTGATGCTAAAGCTTCCTTGATTTCTTCAAAACTATGTTTTTCTTCTTTAGTCCAACTGAAAACTACATTCTTTTTAAGCATGGCAGTCAAGGGTTGTAGTAAATTTGCAACATCAGGAATGAATCTTCTTAAAAAGTTAAATCTCCCTAAAAATCTCTGCAATCCTTTCTTGTGATTGGGTAATGACAGTTCAAGTATAGCTTTAACCCTTTTAGGATCAATGGTAACTCCATCTTTTGATACTATGTGGCATAATAGTTTACCTTAATGAACTACAAAAATACTCTTTTTCAGATTGAGAGATATTCCATATTCTCTACATTTTTCAAAAACTTCCTTGAGATGTAACAAGTGCTCATCTGCATTATTTGAATATATAGTTATGTCATCTAAGTAAACCAACAAAAAATTATGTATTAAATTTTCAAAACGCCATATCCATGGCATGTTGAAAGGTGGCACCAGCGTTAGATAAACCAAAAGGAATTCTCTTGTAAGCCATAGTGCCCCATTTTGTTGTAAATGTTATTTTATAATGATAATCCTCTTTTACTAGAATCTGGTTATAACCAGAATATCCATCCAGAAGAGAAAATCTCTCTGAACCAGCGACAACTTGGAGAATTTGTTCCATAGATGGTAAGGGATAATGATCTTTCAGAGACGCTCTATTAAGGTCTCTAAAATATACACATAATCTTACATCACCATTCTTTTTTCTAACCAGAACAAGGTTAGAAACCCATGATGTGTGTTTAATTGGAAACACAATACCCCCCTCAACTAACTTGGTCAACTCTTTGATCATTAAAGGTTCAAGCTTGGGGTTCAATGGTTTCTATTTTTGTCTAACAGGCTTGCCACCAGGTTCTAACTCAATTGTATGTTATGTAATATGAGGATCAAACCCTCTTAAATCAAAATATTTCCAAGAAAAAACATCATGATACTCTTGGCATAAAACAATGAAAGCTCTCTTATCTTCAATTGAACAGATTTTGCCTAATTTGAGGAGGTTAACTTTAAAGATTTCCACTTTTTCATAATGATCTTCTTTCATTTGAATGCTGACTTTGGTTTTTTTAAGCTGATCATCAGAATTGAATATGGATCCCAAGGTAACCAACCCTTTGGGAAGTTTATTTATCTTCAGTTGTATCACTTTATCATCATACTGTTGTTTAATCTTTCCCTGGTTCACCATAGAAAATAGATCTTCCTGGAGCAGAAAGGTTAAAATATGTTCATCACTTTCAAATACCTACCAATTAATGTTGTTATTAGGAATTGATGGCCTAATAACCACCTTGACATACTGCTGTATTTTATCTTTTTTGATATCGCCTGGGATATCAAACCATGCTCCAATTGTTGCAAGTCTATCAACATGCTTATTCTAACTTTGTGGAATAGAAATCAGATTGAAGGCATTAAATTCTTCAATTGTGTTCCATACTTTGTTTCTGTAAGACTTCAAAGCATCATTCTTGGAAACATTCAGCCCCCTAACCTGATTAACTATTAATTCACTGTCTCCATAGACTTTCAAACAGTTAATTCCTCTTTTCCTTGCCCACTCAAGGCCTTGAATGAGTCCTTCATACTTAGCACTGTTGTTAGAACATGCAAAAGAAAAATGAAAGGATGAAAAATACTTATCACCTTGTGGAGAAACTAGCATTGCACCTCCACCTACTCCATTCTTGCTTTTGGAACCATCAAAAAATATTTCCCAGAGTTCACTTTGCTATTTTAACAACTGGTTTGTACCCTTTTCAAGGTTTGGAACCTTTGCGTCAGGTTCAAGCATCACATAATTACCCATATCGACATCTTGAATAAGGTCTTCAGAACTGTCCAACACATTTTCAGCTGAGCATTCATGTAACAGCACATCAGGGACAACTTCTGCTTGAAGTTCTTCAATGGCAGCCAATTCACTGTCAGTAAAAATGACACAATTTGTCCATGCAGTAGTAGGAATAGCATTGATAGGACTTGGGTTATACGGCTCAATATGATCTTTAGCCAACTTTTTAGATTTAATGGTAACTTTAGTTCTGTATCTTGTTCTAAACAACATATGTGACCAATCAGCTGACACATAACCACCTATCTTAGCTGTAAACTCTCTTGAGAGACATAAAGAAAACAAGGGTGGGAGATCTATGACACATGTTATGAGGAACTAAAAAATTTGGACAAGCATGAAGGATAAAACTCAAATCTTTGATAACACCTAATGTATTAATAGAAGTACCATTTAATTGAATCATTCCTTTCTCTAAAGGTTGCTACTTTAGTCCAAGCTTGTCAGCAATTTGCTTTGGCATTACTGAGCTACTAGCTCCACTATCTATCATACAGTTATCAAATAACTTATCACCTATGATTACATACACATAAAATAGAGGTGGTTTGACTTCTTTTCTTGCCCCTTTGCTGGGCGGTTTATCATTTTCTTGAGGATTATTTGTTAACACAGTTCTGACTTGACCTATTGGAGACTCAAATTCATCAAACACTTTATAATTTGACAAGGCTGAATGTAACAGATCTTTTTGACCTAGGATAGCCAATGAATCCCACATAGACATCATTATGTTCATCTTTTTCATACTATCAAGAATATTATAGGGTACAATTGGGTTCAATTTATGATGTACCTTTATGCCAACATGATCAACTTGCAAGTGTGGCTACTCCTTAACTGGGAGTTGTTGATTTCTTTGCAAAACACAAGTCCCTTGAGATGTAGATGGTTATGTAGCTGTTGCTTTTCCTTTATCAGCTGCTTGATCCAACTCAAAAGATCTTTTCTTCACCCTTTTATTAACTGTAACTAGAGAATTATCTATATTAAGTCTACAAAATTCCTCACCTTTCCAGTTAAGTAGGGTAGTTTCATTGATGAACTAGTCTTGGTGTTGTGAAGATGCATCAGTGAGTGCATTCTACTATGAACTTGAGGCATTTTGTACCATAAGTGCCTGATTAATAAGTCTATTTGAGCAAGTGACCTGATTGTGAGATTGGTTGTAATGGTAACATGACTCATAATCTGCTGCTAAGTTATTTTCAATAGGGACAAGATCCTTAACTGCACTAACAGGTGTTGGAGCATAAGCCTAAAAAGGTCTAGTATTTACACTCTGTCTCGGGCCCTGGTAGTTGCTTTGATAAGCTTGTCTATTACCTTGATATTGTGTTTGCTGACCTAAATTCTACTATTGATAAGGCCTGTTATATGATCGTTGCTTTTCCAACCTCACAAACTTATTTCTAAAAGTCTGTAATAAACTTTTGATCTCCTGTAACTCACTTGAAGATCTTGGAAAAAAAGTTTCTTGTGTTACAATAGCTGGAACATCAGCTAGTACTGCTGGAAAAGGTGGCAAAGGTGCAAAAGGTGGTATCTGCAAAGGGATATTCAAATGAATATCTAGAAATATAGGCATTGGTGGCCTAGGAGCAAGTTTACTAGCTTGTATTAGGTTGTTTTCTTCTCTAATTGCTATTTCAAATGCATTTGGGAGAGAAACACCCCCCATTGATTGTATCATAATGGTTATATCACTGTTAAGGACCTTCAAAAAGTACAAAAATGCATATTCTAGAGTTGCTCTCACTGTTGCAGGGATTCTATCCTAGGTTCTTTGAAACTTGAAATTAAAATCATTCATTTGCTCCTAAGGAGCTCTCTTAATCGTAGTTAATTTCTCCAATAAAGATAAATTATCAAACCTATCCTGAAACTATCTGTGTAATTTGTCACCTAACTCATCGCAAGTGGCAACTGAACCTACTCCAAGACTCCTGAACCACTGTAATGCTCTTCATTTGAATGATGTTGCAAGTAGTCTTACAACTACATCTTCTTGTGTGATATGGTGCACACCACATAAGGAAGCAACATCTCATATATGTTGAATCAGGGTAGTCTGATCTTCCCTAGTAAAAATTGGCAAGCTTTTCAAAGCTGTCATTGGAATGTCATTGTGCTATAACAAATTTAATGGACTACCTCCATTAAATGGCACAAAAGGCTAATTTATGGGAACAACCATTAGAGGTGGATTTGAATTTGTAAAAACTACAGTTGATGCACTTGCTGCAATAGCAGAACTTGAAAATATATAACTAGCAAAAATAGTTGGACTGCTTAAAGAAGACCTTTCTATTCTAAGGCTAGGTGAGGCTAAACGATTCTCAATTTGTTTTTTAGATGGTTTTCCTCTCCTTCTTGATGGTGAAAATGCAATTTCTCGTCTAACACCAGGTGGTGTAGACTGTACTCTCTTAAAAGGAGGTACCCTTTTTGTTGCTCTACCTTGTCTTCTGGGTGGTGATAGCTACAAATATTCAAAAGAAACTAAGTTGCTTCTTGTCTAAACTCTTCTCATAAACTATAAAAGCATTGATTCTAAAGTTCTTTCTCTTTATGGAGTTGACAAGTATGTAGAAAATGACTTTTGTAAAGTCTGAAACTTGCTGGTTGCATACCAAACCAACTATATAACGTGGAACTAGTCCCAACAGGGGTGCCAAAAACTGTTATCTACTAAAATTGCACCCTGTTGAACCTAATGTTCAACACCTCAGTGTAACATGGGAAGACCTCTAAAGTTGTGGGTTACTTGTAAGCAAAGGCCAACCTCTGGAGAAGGTTGGCTTCCTATGGTATCACTATTCTACTGATTATTTTTGAAGGAAAAGGAAGAAAGAATGTTAAAATGAAAATGTAATCCTATGGTGATACACCAAATTTGTTCAAACATGAACTGCTTAACACACAGTTTTCAATCAACTAATAAAAGCTGATATGCACAACTCAATACTCATATGATACTGCATAAATGTTTTATAAGAAAGCTATGATACATACAGTCCTAGAAGGATGATAAACTCTCCTCACAACTAAAAACTATTTGCATCACCAGCATAACCTATAACCTGCAATATACATATCTCCTCTACTTAAAAGTGCTATGAATGAGACATATTAAGAAGGAATAAGAAAACTCACATGTAAATTTATCAATCATCTAACACACTCAATGAAATAGATAACTGAGAAGGCAAAAATTGCTTTCTTTATTGATCTCCAAAGGTGAAACTCTACCATTCAATGCCTATGAATGAGTTACAAAACTCAGTATTCTCCTCTAAGGACTCATAGAAGTCACAAAGCAGAAAATATGCAAGTAAGAACTCCCCTACAAAATGAGGCAAAAATGCCATATATACAAAAGTCTCGGCCCCTACCCTAGGGCTTACAAAAATATCAGCCTTCAGAAAGATCTGCCCCTCAAATCTATTGGAAATAAAGTTAATGCATTCAATGTGCATCCCTCGTGTCCATGTTGGTGAAAAATCACTCCAGGGATGGCCCTTCACATCTTTTGAAACCATCACATTAACCTCTGGCCCCTGTTTCCACCTTCAAACTTCCATCAGAGCTGCTTTGAATGTCCTGAAACATTATCATAAATATCACTCTACCTTTTCCAGTAGACACCACAGCTATCACTAAGACCCGCAACTTCTTCTTCCTTTCTGCCTGCTCCTTGCTTCAGATCTTTTGCAAGTCGATCCTCTTGAGAGACGACATCCAAATTTTTGTCCAGATCCAAACACCATCATTCCCAAACCGATCCTTTAGCTCATTCATAGAGTAGATTCAAACCAGTCATATTTTGTTGATCTTCTTTAGAGAGGTAGTCAATCAATCAATGGTTTTCCCTTAGTTCCCTCTGATTGGTTGAACAAATGCCACACAAGCTTCTTCAGGTGGTCAAAAGTTCTTCCTATAGAATCGCATGTCGGTGAGACACTAGCTGTGTCTCCCTGATGCGATTATAGGAATCGCATGTTGGTGAGACACTAGCTGTGTCTCCCTGATGTGATTATACCTCACAATAGCTATCAGCATAACATATGATGGTCGGCAAGACTTCAAAGTGAGCGACCAGAGTCATATCAATATCCACAGTGGTTGCCGAGACAATCGCTATTGGCCAGACATCATAGCGAGTCCTCAAGGGTTATACCACTGCATGGCTACCTTGGAAAAACATCCACATTCGACAAGACATCTCTCATTTGGCCAGACGTTATATTGAAGCCCCCCTTTTGGCGAGACTTCCATCGGTCGATGAGACATTACTTTGAACTCAAGATCTTTGGATGAGCTCATTTCATCTCGACAAGACCCCATACTATCAGCCATAAGTTATACCAATATCATGTCATGGCAGTGAGAGCCTCTCTGGGCAGCCAAACATTATGGCAAAGACCAACCCTTTAGCCAGGAGTCTCGGCTATACCTACAATCTTGTGAGCCACTATCGGTGAGACCACCATCTATTGACAAGACACTACATCAAAGGCAGAATCCTTTGGCGAGTTCATTTCAATTTGGCAAGAGTCCCCTGTGTTAGTGATACATTACTTTGAAGTCATGCCCTTTCACTGAGACACCATGGGTCAGCAAGACCTTATGCTGAAGGAAAAATATTTCGGCGAGCTGAGACCACTTAATGGAGACTTCTTCGGATCGGTGAGATATCATGCCAAAAGTAAACCACTCTTCCCAGGCTCGAACTTCCTTCGGCAAGACATCATGGCGATGACACCCCTTTTCACCAAGACTTCCAGGAGTCGGCAGGACATTACCCTAAAGCCACATCCTTTCAGCCAGGCCACCTTCGATTGGTGAGACATTACACCGACCGAGCCTTTTCTCAACAAGTGCAACTTCTTTCGGCAAGACTTCACCCCATCAACCAGACCTTTCATCAAGCTCATAACATTACACTAAAGGGAAAATCCTTCGGTGAGACTCCAGCAAGTTGGCCAGACATTATGGTGAACTCAAACCTTTCACCGAGACCTCCAGGAATCAGCAGGACCTTATGCCGAAGGCAATCCCCTTCGACAAGATTTTATGCAATCAAAGAGATATCATCCTAAAGAAAATAATTTCCCCCAATGCCACCCCTCTGAACAACTGTCGGTGAGACATCCCAAGCAGAAAGATATAAAACCTCACAATGACCGAGATGTCTTGGCGACCATGAGGATTTCCAACTGGTATAACACACTACTAGTCGGTAAGACATTCAGCTAGTCTCAACGACTTTCTTCTTTGAGGAGTTTTATGCCAGATCCGATTGAGACATGCCTTCTAACAGACTTCCATGAGAAATATCATCAGATGTATGATTTAATCCTACATAACAATGTCTCCATTTGGCCTTCATGAACACTTGAAACATAGATTGCCCTACCTGATTGAGCCTGTAGGTGAAAATTAGGTAACAAGTATAGGGTTGAGGGATTAGAGTAGTGAGGGAGGGATGGATGGAGGGAGAGATGGAGGGAGAAGTGAGATAGAGAGAAGTAGAGAGGAGGAGGGAGGTACAAAGATAGATGAGGGTTGAGGATCCAATTTATATGGTAGAGGGTTAAAGGTAGAGGGGAGAGAGAAAGAGGGAGTGAGTGAGTGAGAGAGAGAAACCTAAGAGATGGAGAGGACGTAGGAGGGAGATACTTGAGAGAGAGAGGAAGGGAGTGGGAGAGAGATAGATGGAGGGAGGGAGTGTTAAGGGTATAGGGTAGAGGGTTTAAGGGTACATTTACATATGGATAGTTAAGTTCTTATACTTTAAGTTATATTTCATGTATATAGTTTTAGGATGTTTAAGAGTGGTTTTGGATCTCTAGGAGTTATAATGCAAATTCTAGTTTTTGGAAGATCTCACAAATTTTAGACTTAGTCAAATTTTAGTAATCAAGAGGTCAAATTTTAGTAATCAACAAGCTGTATTATTTCTCTCTATCTCACTTATTTTTATCCCTTACACTCTAGGCCTCTCTCTCACTATATCCATCCCTTTATATAACTCTATCTCCCTTGATCTCAAGAACTCTCTATCTTTGTCTCAATCTCTCTCTGTCTCTCTCTTTCTATCTCTCTGCCTCTCTCTATCTCTATCTTTGTCTCTATCTCCTTTTCCCTTTAATTATCTCTACCTCATTTCTCTCTCCCTCCCTCCTTCCCTCCTTCCCTCTCCACTTATCTCTATCTCCCTCCCTCCATCCTTCTCTTTCTCTCTCTCTCACATACACTCTCTCTCTCTCTACATACCTCTCTCTCCATCACTCCCTACCACTCTATTTATTTCTCTCTGCCTCACCATTTTCTCTCTCCATACTTCTCTCTTCCTCTCTTCTTCCCTATCTACTTTCTATCTCCCAATCCCTCTCTCTCCCTGCCTCTACATCCATCAAACCTTACCACACTCTCTCTACACATTTCTATCTCACCTTTCTCTCCCTCCCTACCTCTCCCTCGCTCCCTCCCTCATTCCCTCTCTAATTCTCTCTATCTCATCTCTCTCTACCTGTCCTTCCCTCTCTACTTATCTTTATCTCCTCTCTCCCTCTTTCTACCTACCTCTCCTTCCACCACTCTCTATTTCTCTCTATCTTACCTCTCTCTTCCTCACTACATCTCCCTCCCTCTCTCCCTCCCTCTCTACCTAGCTCTCCATCCATCACAACCTACCACTCTCTCTCTCTCTATTACTCTCTATCTCACCTCCCACTCTCTCCATCCATACCCCTCCCTCTCCTTCCCTCTCTACTATCTATCTCCCTAATCCCTCTCTACCTACCTCTCCATCCATCGCTCCCTAACACTCTCTCTAAACCTATATATCTCACTTATCTCCCTCCCTCCCTCCCTCATTCCCTCTCTACTTCCCTGTCTCTACCTCTCCTTCCCTCTCTAATTATCTTTATCTCCCCTAGCACTCTCTCTCTCACTAGTTGTCTCCCTCCCTACCTTTTCCACTATCTACTCTTTATATCTCCTCTCCCTCCCTCTACCTCTCTCTCTCTAACTCTCTCTCACTCCTCCCTAACCCTCTTTCTCTCTCACTCTCTCCTCTCTATCTCACCAATCTCTCTTTCCCTCTCTGTAACTCTCTACTTCTCTATATGTCACCATTCTCTCTCTATGTATCTTTATCGCATCTATCCCTCTTTACCTCTCCCTTCCTCCCCTCTCTCACCCACCCTTCCTCCTTCCCTCTATCTCTATCTCTCTCTACTTCTCTCTATCTCACCTATCCCTCTCTACCTGCATATCCCTCCATCACTCCCTACCACTCTCTCTCTATTTCTCTCTATCTCACCTCTCTCTCACCTCCGTTTATATTCCTCCATACATCTCCCTCTCATTCCCTCTCTACTCTCTATCTCCCTAATCCCTCTCTACCTACCTTTCCATCCATCACTCCCTACCACTCTCTCTACACCTATCTATCTCACTTCTCTCCCTCCCTTATTCTCTCTCTACTTCTCTCTCTCTCTACCTCTCATTTCTCTAATTATCTTTATCTCCCCTATCCCTCTCTCTCACTAGATGTCTCCCTCCCTACCTTTTCCCCTATCTACTCTCTATCTCTCCTCTCCCTCCCTCTACCTCTCCCTCTCTCTCTCTTTCTCTCTCTCTCATACACACACTCCTCCCTCACCCTCTTTCTCTCTCACTCTCTCCTCTCTATCTCACCATTCTCTCTTTCCCTCTTTGTAACTCTCTCCTTCTCTATATGTCACAATTCTCTCTCTACTTATCTTTATCTCACCTATCCCTCTTTACCTCTTCCTTCCTCCCCTCTCTCACCCACCCTCCCTCCTTCCCTCTATCTCTATCTCTCTCTATCTCACCTATCACTCTCTACCCACATATCCCTCTATCACTCCCTACCACACTCTCTTTACTACTCTCTATCTCACCTCTCTCTCACTCCCTCTCTCTCCCTCCATACCTCTCCCTCCATATTTCCTTCCTTATATACTCTTTGTCTCTCATGTCTCTCTACCTCTCCTTCCCTCTCTACTTATCTTTATCTCCTCTTCCCCCCCAACCTCTCTCTCTCTCTCTCTCTCTCCTCAATCCCTCTCTCCCCCTCTTTCTCTCCCCCCTCTATGAAGGTTGAGGGTGTAAGGTTTAGTGTTTAAGGTATAGGTTTGAGGTTATAGGGTTAAGTTTATAGAGAATAGGGATTAGGGTTTAGGATATTAGGTATAAAGTTGAGGGTATAGGGTATAGGGATGAGGGATGAGGGTTTAGGGTTTAGTGTTTAAGGTATAGGGTTGAGGGTTGAGGGATAGTGTTTAGGGTTGAGGGTATAAGGTTAAGTGTATAAGGTATTTATATTATGGTTTAGGATATTGGGTATATAGTTGAGAGTATTGGGTTGAGGATATTAGGTTTAGGGTTGATGGTTTAGGGTTTAGGATTTATGTATATGTTTGAGGGTTGAGGGTTGAGGTATAATGTTTAGGATTAAGGGTATGAGGTTAAGTGTGTAGAGTATAGGGATTAGGGTTTAGGGTGTAGGGTTAAGGTTATAAGGTATAGGGTTAAGGCTTGAGAGTGTAGGGTTTTCTGTTTAAGTATAGGGTTGAGGGATAATGTTTAGGGTTTAGGGTATGAGGTTGAGGGTGTAGGGTACAGAGATGAGGGTTGAGGGTGTAGGGTTTAGGATTTAAGCTATAGGGTTGAGGGTTGAGGGATAGTGTTTAGGGTTGAGGGTATAAGGTTAAGTGTATAGGGTATATGGATTATGGTTTAGGATATTGGGTATATAGTTGAGGGTATTGGGTTGAGGATATTAGGTTTAGGGTTTAGGATTTATGTATAAGTTTGAGGGTTGAGGGTTGAGGTATAATGTTCAAGGTTGATGGTATGAGGTTAAGTGTATAGGGTATAGGGATTAGGGTGTAGGGTGTAGGGTGTAGGGTATAAGGTATAAGGTTAAGTCTTGAGAGTGTAGGGTTTGTCGTTTAAGTATAGGGTTGAGGGTGTAGGGTTTAGGGTTTAAGGTATAGGGTTGAGGGTTGAGGGTTGAGGGTTGTATATGCATAAAAATGGCCATGTCTAATTAATCCTCGCATTTAATTAAATATTTATTATTTAATTAATTTCTTTCTTAATTCCTCTATATATAAATAAATTTTATTTATTTATTTATATCGTTCACCTACTTTATTCTTCCACTTTATTCATTTTATTTAATTACCACTTTCTTAAGTCCACTTAATTAATTAAATAAATATCATTGTTTATTTAAATTAATTAACACATTTAAGTTTAATTAAATCTTTGATTTAATTGAATTTAATTCCCTTTCTTCTAAATCAAATATTAATTAAATATGCTTATTTAATTAATTCCACATGTCACTTTCCAAATCTTAATTAAATATTTTGTTTAATTAAGAAAATATTACATGTCACCAATAAATGAATAATGAATTCAATAAATTCATTATTTATCTTCAAAATCTTTTCTCAAATCTCATGAAAAAGATGATTTTTACAATTCATCTTTATCATCTCTCATGAAAGAGGAAACAAATCTTGCTTTCTATTTTTCTTCTATGTTTCTCTCCAGTCTTCTCCATCTTTGACCATTCGATCTTCCAAAATTATCACAGTCATTGATCACATTAGCCAATTAGAAGCTTTTGAAAACTCTATAAATATCATTGTGAATCTAAGCATTGGTTACACACACATAGAGATAGATACATACATGCATTAGAGACAGGCGATCAACATTTTAGCATTATTATTATTATCAATTCTAACATTCATATCATTTAGTAATTCTATTTTCTTTTAATAGCATTCATAGCATTTTAATCATATATTAGCATAGCATGCATTCATATTTAATCTTGTTCTCTAGGAGGGCTATTTGTTGAGCCTACCATACGATTTGAGAGCAAGCTGGAATTAACAAAAACACTGGAGATAGAGGACAATAAGATGGCATCAAGGAAAGAAGACTTATTTTGCATTCTTTTTATTTTATTTTCTATTTTGATATAATGTCTTATTGGTATGTTTGATTTATTGATTTTTATCTACATATTATTACACTTAAAATCGATCGCACATTTTTGGCACCCACCGTGCAGCTTTTGCCCCATTTTTGACATTGACTTGCAAGTTTTTGATAAGTAGGAGGTATTTTTCCACAACATGTCAAATTATGATATTGCTATTAGGATTCAACCATGTAGTTTCGAGTCAAACTCATTGACCCATGTTTCATGAGTAGTGGTTCAACAAGACCCATCTCTCATGATATCGAATGGTCCACTTAGCACTCATTGCATCTAGGTGATGCTCACAGAGGTGAAGCACTAGTCCAACCCGGGAGGTCACCCATCCCAGTACTACTCTAGCTCAAGCGCGCTTAACCAGATTTTGACAGGATTTCGCATTCGGGAGTTCGGCCTTTTCAGAAATTTTCACGTTTTAGGGCATTTGTGAGTTTCATTAATGCATACAGGGTCTCTTTCAATACTTCTATATGTCTTTCGGTGCATTCAAGAATTGTTTTAGTGCATCTGACAATTTATTTAGTGCATCTAGGGAACATAATAATGCATTCATTTATATTACTTCAATTTAAATTTGTCAAAAATAAAAATTTGCATTCTTAGATTAGCGCATTTAGGATTTCTTTTAGTGCATTTGGGATTTTCTGCAGCGCTTATGGGGTCTGTTTTAGCAGATTAACTATTTGTTTTAGCACACATGTGTGATCTTTTGGTGCATGCAGGTTGTAACTAAAACAAGGTTTTGAGTCTGATGCCTTCCGTAGACATGATCTTTTCTAGCTTAAAAGGAAGCAATGCTAGGGTAGACACAACAATTTAAAATGAACCAATCCTAGGATAGGCATGGAATTTAAAATGAAGCAATCCTAGGGTAGTCACCACAAATTGATTTTGTAGTTAAAATGAATTCAATTCTTTTTGTGGAGAAACATCTTCACATAGATTAAATCATTGTCATTTGGGCTCTAAAAAGAATACTATTTGCTTTGTATGTGGTAATAGGTCTCTACTCTCCCCTTAACTGGGTGATCATAATACCATACTTGCCTTTTAAATTTATGCAATTTTAATGTTTTATTACATCCTGTAGAAGGCCTCCTCTTGTGGGAAAAAGTACTCACCCAAGAGGAATGACCTAAGTGGGTTCAAACCAAAGCTAGGTTATTCCACCCCACTATAAAATTTAAAGCAAATCTGGGGAAACCCACTTTTTCCTGTAGTGTGCAAGATAACCATCCCCAAAGCCTTTTTTTTTGAAGGTTGGGAGGTCTCCTAAGGGAGTTTATTATTTCCACACTGAATGAAATCCCTTACTATGAACCTAGTGTAGTAGCCAACCGTGTCAATTTTTGAACATCCTCATAATCACAGTGCAAGGGGAGGGAAGAATCTGCCCCCAAGACACTCACCATATAACTACCAAGGACCGTTTGCTCAGGGGATCTAGTATCCACTTCAGTCACTTTGAGTATGCACTTGGAAAAGACAAAAACACAGGCACCCCTTCGGGGGTGACACAGCTGTGTGAGTTGACGTAGTTCTAAGATGTGGGTTGTGGTTATTGTGATGACCTACTTGAGTACTAAGAGTGAGTCTGCCTGAATTGTCTGTTATGTGCAAAACCTATGAAAATAGTTTTTGAAAAAAAAAATGAACATACACTTGATGTTTAGTATAGGGTTTAAAAACAACTATTTTTAGAGTGTTTGATGTGTTTTCAATCACATTAATTCAGATAAAAGATCATCCAAAATGAACATGCAAAATTTCAGCTGAAACTACTCAAAACTATTCAGAAAACTGCTTTGGAAAACTGTTTTAGCACATCTAGGGTGTATCTTAGCACATATGAGGTCTATTCTAGTGCATTCACTGGTTAGTTCAGTGCATTTAGAGCCTTTTTTCATGCATTGAGTGTTTTAGCGCATAGGCTAAATATTCTGTGAACAATTTTTGGTCACTGTCAAAACATTTTTTGTAGCGCATCTGATACATATTGTAGCGCATCTGAGGTCTATTGTAGTGCATTTGATTATTTCTCTAGTGCATATGCCTATTTCTGCAATGCATATAGGGTACAGAGTAGAGTATTTGTCATTTTTCTAGAATTGTTACTTTTGAAAGATCTAAGTTTGTAACATCCTTGGTCTAGTAGCATTTTGAAATTTATCTCATGCTTAGAGAGTGGAAATCAACCAAATTTGTCAGGAAATCAATTGACAATAGGATCAAGAAACCTAAGAAACATTTAGGTTACAAGAAAGCCTTGCAATGTATAAATTTTATGTATAAAATTTGAAACATATTGCTCCATTACCGTGAGTTTCTCCATAGGTACCAAGATTTTGCTAGGGGATTTACCGACGAGTACGTCGTAGAGCCTTTCTACTCACGAGCCTATTTCTAGAGAAGAGCTCTATCACAATGACACAATCATAATCAACCTCTCAACTTTGATTATCTACCACAACCTTCTATTGAATATCCAACACATCCCAGTCAAATCCTTCCGTGAGTTTAATTAGGCTATTTGATATACTTATCATTCTTCAAAAACAAGGATCAAATCTTAAAAGTGCACCTTTCAAACAAATTTATGATTATTGATTCAACTTCCCCAATAAGATTATGATATCCTTTATCATTGGAAATCACAATCAAGAATTAGGAACATATTTGATCATATCATAAGATTTTCATCTTATCAGGTCAAGATATCATCATTTTTGCACTTATCAAACTGTGATCTAAGTCTAGAAGAACATTTCAAAATCATATGCCTATTTTTACAAGATCTCAATACAATAAGTTGAAAGAGGAAATTCAACAAGAAGATCATACTCAAAGAACTCAAGAAAAAGGTGAGAGTAGCAATCCCCTTTATAGTGTGTCATAATCCCCTTTTTAATGAGAACATGGGAAAGAGAAAAAAATTTGTTCCCTTTCAACAGAGACATGAGCATAACTCTTGTAGATAGTGATGATGAATGAGATGAGGAACATCACCTTAGAGAGGCTGAGCAAGATCCAAAATTTAAAAAAAGCCTTAGAAAATATTTGAGAGAACAATAAAGAAATATTTCCTGTATTTGGCTGACAAAGGAGCTAAATTGCCTTATGATTTTGATACTAAGAACTTAAAGAAAAGTCTTGATGAAACATCCTTGTCTGATATTAGTGCCTTGTCTCAACAAGTTAAGGCACTTCAATGAAAAATTAAAGACATGCAAGGGGGAACCACAATGAAGACATATTCTCTTGATGACATTTGTCCTTATCCTTTTGATCGACGTCTCAACATGATCCCATTTTCCAAACATTGTGAAATCTCAAAGTTTGATCATTACGATGGGAAATCAGATCCAATCGATCATATTACGGACTTCCAAAATATGACTTTAGAGTTTTCCTATGAGGATACATACTTGATGTGTTTGTTTTCTAGAAGTCTTGGAGGCCAATCTATGGAATGGCTATCAAAAATCACACTACCTATAAAGACATTTGAGGAATTCATTAATGAGTTCATATCAAAATATTCCCACAACATACAACATCAAATAACCATGATTGATCTTTGCAAGGATCTAAGGCTAAACAGAAACCTAGTGAACCATTCATTATATTTCTTCAGAGATGGAGAAGATTGTTTGCTAGATACCCACATCATGTTCTTGAAAAGGAAAAGATCACCACTTTCATAAATTGCTTAGATCAAGAGATGATCTATTGTCTTAATCTTCATTGTCCTCCCTCTTTTCAGAAATTGATAAAAAAATTCCATCACCATTGACAGTGCCTTAATCCAGAGAGGGATAATAAAACTTGATAAGGACAATCCTAGCTCTTCAAATCACCACAATGACAAATCTAAGTTTTGGACTTGCAAAAAAAACATGGTGAATGATGGTGTTGTAGATGCAAATCATGTCTTGACTAAGCCATTTGTTCTTAGTAATCCAAGTGCTCCTCACAACAATAACTATAACAATGTCAACTCAGCCACAAATCAAGGAAAAAATCCTCCTCCTCTGAGGAATAACATGAATAAAAATTTTACTCACAATAAAGGGAATGCCAAAAATCAAGGCTACCATGGAAAAAATAACAACAAAAATTCCTTAAGAAATATCTCAAGCACGAATCCACAACGATCTTCATTCTTTTATTGTAGAAGAAATTTCACTCCACTGGGTCAATCTTTAGAATTTGCATTCAAAGAGTTGATGGCTAAAAATTTTCTTACTTTTCCGCCTCAACGCAACTTTGAACCCATTGTGAATCCTCCATCATGGAATGATGCATACTATTGTGATTATCATCTGTGCAAGGGCCATCACACAAATAATTATCAAGCTTTGAAAAATGTCATCCAAGACTTAATAAAAAATGGCATCGTCACAATAGGACACCAAAAATCAAATGAAGACCACCAAGCATTTTGTAACCATTTACCCAACTATCAAAAGGGTGAGTCTTCTAGAAAAAGTTTGAATCATATCAATGATCATATAATCAATCATATCTACACTAACGACGAACGGGTCAATGTTATAAAAGTTAAGGAAAAGTTGGAATATAGACAAGTCAATGCAACAACAAGGGAACAAGCTAAAGTTTTCTTAAAGATAACTTCTTCAAAATACACTATGCCCCTACCTCAACATCAATATGACTTAATCAATCAACTTGGAAAAACTCCCGCTCAAATTTCTATCTTAGAACTTCTGAAGATTTCCCCAGCACACAAGGAAATTCTAGAAAAGGCCCTTGTTGAAATGACTATATCCACTGATTTGGATGTGGACCAATTTAAAGCCATGGTGGGACACTTGTCCTCACCCACATGTCTCTCATTCTCTGAAAAATATATTATTTCCATGACTCATCCCCATAACTCATCGCTATACTTAGAAGTCATGATCCACAAGTTTCGTGTCAGACGCATACTAATAGATTCAAATGTTGGTTTGAACATATGTACCATGAAGTTAGTTCAGGCTTTAGGATTTTTTGAGGACTACATTGATCCCAGAAGAGCCTATGATGATGAGGAGAGAGCACCAAGGGTTTAATCATACTATCAATTAGAGTGGGAGCTATTATCAAGAATACTTTTTGTCAAGTATTAGACTATGATATTGCATACAACATCTTGTTGGGTTATCCTTGGATCCACGAAATGCAAGTTGTTATGTCCACATATCATCAATGTCTTAAGTTTCCTTATGACAAACAGGAGATCACAATACCAGCTAATAATTCAAATAGTCATACTTGTGCCAACATCAAAGCTAGTCAAGATACTTTGGTTCCCAACAATCGAGAAGCTCCTGTTAGTACTTCTCCCAAGGTTGATACACAAATCAGTCAATTAACCAAAAGCTTTGACAAGAAACTACGATTCAAGGAAAATGAGATGGGGAGTACTCTCTCTATCTTGCTAATCTGCCTACATCACCTCAATCACATGGGAAACCTTCTATCACACAACATCAGATATCTGTAGCATCAACCTCAACGTAACCACCAACAAAACCAAGTACAAAATTCAATGGAAAATTTATCAAAGAAAAATTCCCCATGGAAGATCCTGAGGATAGAGAAATTCTAAAGTGGCTCTATAAAGATGAAGATGAAATAGTTCTCAATGTTAAGTTACCAACCGACCAATATGGTAAAGGGTATTCAATCATGCAAAAGATGGGCTATGATGGCAATGGTCCTATCGGGAAAAGAAAAGGAGTAGTTGAGCCTATTCACCTTCCAGGACTTGTCGCTAAAGATAAATCAGGACTAGGCTATGATACTAACTCAAAAGAAAGAGAATCCAAGCAGTTACATGATATTGTCCTCACATTGCAAGAAGGTTCTGATATAAGAGAAGCATGTTTGACAACAATTTAGAATTTTGTGGATAATAACTTTGACACAGACTCTAGTGAATACAAATGGAACACCATCTACAATGATGAGTTCTAGAGGGACAAAAAGGTTGATGTCATACACAAGTACACTCCAACTCTAATCAAAGGTGAAGGGTCAGGTTCCCAACCGCAAGGATCTGAACTACAAGGTAACTATGATTCTAGTGATACTGAGTCAGATTTAATCGAACAAGACTCTCATGAGAACAATATCATCATTGATCTACCTCATACCTCATATCCTACAGACAACTCTGTTATGACCATAGCCAATTTCATATAGCCTAATGACCCATTACCACTAATACATCCCAATCTCATTGACTGGGATCTATCTGAACCTATCGATATACCTATGTTTCCAAGCAATGAATCTATCATGAACTTCCTTTCTGTAGATGACACAAATGATCGTTCCACTAGAAATTTTTGGAATAGAGTCTTTAATTAGGAGAGTGTCAAATCTCCTAGCTACAAAAATAAAAATAAAAAAGAAAGATCTAATGGTGAAAACTAGAATCTGGCAGTGTTAGATCAAACAAAAAATAAAACAAAGAGCATATCAGATGGTCAAAACCTTTTTAAAGCACCAGATGATGGGATACTTGACACTCTCCCAGAGAACTATCATGAGAGATCACCTATTTTGATTGAGCATACAAAAAAAAATTAATCTTGAAACTATAGAAAAACCAAGGATTCTACAGTTAGTTGCATCAATGATAGATAAAGAAGTACCTGAGTTCATGGAATTTCTTAGAGAAAATCAAGTCAACTTTGTTTGGTCTTATGCATACATGCCAGGTCTTGATCCTGATCTTATAATGCATTACTTTTCCATCAAACAAGGAGTTAAACTTGTTAAAAAATAAATCAAAAAGATGGATCCTCATGTTGCACTACTGGTTAAAGAAGAACTCAGAAAACTCCTTGATGCGGGATTTATAAGATCAATCAACTATGCAAAATGGATCTCCAACATTGTTCCTATGTCCAAGCCTGACAAAAGTATCAGAGTATGCACATATTTCAGAGATCTTAATGAAGCATGTCCTAAGGATGGCTTCCCACTTCCAAACATCGATACTATAGTTGATCTGACAGTTGGCCATGCCATGTATTCACTAATGGATGGTTTTTCTGGTTACAACCAAATCAAGATTGCACTTGAAGACCAGGAAAAAATAGCTTTCACATGTCCATGGGGGACTGATTGTTGGAACATCATGCCTTTCGGTCTAAAGAATGTTGGGGTTATATATCAACGTGCTATGACTACAATTTTTCATGACATGATGCACACATTCATGGAAGATTGGAAAATTCATACACAAGAGAAGGACATCTTGAAGTGTTATCCAAAATCTTTGAAAGGTTAGAAAAGTTCAAAGTTTGCCTCAACCCTAAGAAATGTGTTTTCGGAGTCACATCTGGAAATTTTTTGGGATACATAGTGTCTAAAAAGGGAATTGAAGTAGATCCTGCCAAGGTGCAAGCAATCATGGAAATGCCTTTGCCAAGGAATATCAATCAGTTGAGGTCATTATAGGGATGACTTCAATCTATACAAAGGTTCATCACACAACTGGAAGATAAAAGTCTACCTTTCACACATCTATTGCATAAGAATGTTCCTTTCAAATGGGATGACAAGTGTGAAATGGCCTTTCAACAAATCAAGCAATACCTAATGAACCCACCAGTTCTAGTACCACCAAATCTGGACAAAGCACTAATCTTATATATTGCCACAACAGAAACATCTTTGGGGGCATTATTAGCATAGGAGGACTTTGTAGGAAAAGAACGTACAATTTATCACATCATCTAAATGCTAACAGGTCATGAAATCAACTACACTTTCATCGAGAAAGCTTGTCTAGTAGTAGTCTTTGCCTCAAAAAAAATTTGACACTGCATGTTAACTCGTACAATCAATCTTGTTGCAAAGATTGATCCAATCAAGTAGTTGCTAAGCAAGGCTACATTGACAGGAAGGTTAGAAAATTGGGTTATGATCCTGAGCGAGTTTGGAATCCATTATTTTGATCACAAAGCAATCAAAGGACAAGTTATCACTGATCTACTGGATGAAGCACCACTACAAGCAGAGCATCCCATGCACATTGAATTTCCAGATGTTGATGTCTTCACTGCAGAATCAAAATAGCCATGGTCATTATATTTTGATGGTTCTTTCACTCAACATGGATCAGGGGCAGACATACTCTTTGTCATCTCTCAAGGACATACCATTCCTCGATCATATAGGCTAATGTTTCCATGCACCAACAACATAGGTGAATATGAAGCTTTAATCATGGGACTCAAGATAGCATTGGAATGGAGGATCATAGAATTACAAGTCTATGGTGACTCACAGTTAGTCATTAATCAGATCAATGATGATTATCAAACCAAATATGACAAATTTTTGGTTGATGATTTCAAGAAATACTTCATAGATATCAAGTTCATATAGATTCCAATACTTGATAACAAGGCAGGTGATGCCATGGCCACGATCGCATCATTGTTACAACTCCTAAAAAATTAGGCTCGCTATGAATTTCTGGTGGAACAATCATTTGCACCTACCTATGACACACCTGAAAGCAAAATCATTTGCCACTTAGTAGGATCCGATTCACCTTGGTATGGGAAGATTTATGCCTACCTAACAGACATCTTACCACTTGACTTATCTCGTAACCAAAATTGCAACTTTATCCACCATCCTCTCACTATACTCTTATCGTTGACACCCTCTATCATCACGGTCTTGATGTTACTTTACTTCAATGTCTCGAATGTGAAAAATTTGACAAGGCTTTACAAGAAGTTCATGGTGGCATTTGTGGTACTCATTCAAGTGGACTCACCTTATCTAAGAAATTGATTAGAATGTGGTACTACTGGCCTATAATGGAAAGAGAGTCATTCACTTTTGTGAAGAAGTGATCAAAATGTCAGATTCATGGGAATCTCATTCATGCTCCTGCACAAGAACTACAACCGTTCACACTGACCTAGCCATTCTCTCAATGGGGGTTAGATCTAGTTGGAAAGATTCATCCTTCATCATTGAACGAACACAAGTTCATCATCACAGTGACAAAGTACTTTACCAAGTGGATTGAGGTAGTACCTCTTACTAAGGTTACCAACAAACAAATCTCATCATTCATACTCAACTATATTATTTGTCGATATGGCATTCCCAACTCCATTATCACAGATAATGGATGACCATTCAAGAACCAGGATGTTGATGAACTTTGTGAGAGATTCCATATTCAACATAGATATTCAACACCATACTATCCACAAGGGAATGGCCAAGCAAAGGCCTCAAATAAGATTATATTGAAAATTTTGAAGACTGTGAATGATGCAGGGAAAGATTGGCACGTTCAACTAAATCCTACATTATGGGCCTATAGAACTAGCATCAGAATGCCAATGGGAGAAACACCGTATGCTCTTTTCTATGGAGCAGAAGCCATATTACCTCTAGAGGTTGAGATTCCATCACTTGGGGTATCATTGAAATATCTCACAACAAATGATGAATACAGAGTTTCCTGATTGCAAGAGCTAGAACTCCTCGATGAACAGAGATAACGAGCACCTGATCATTTGAAAGGATATCAATATATGATGTCTCACAGCTATAATCACAGAGTCAAGCCACATTCCTTTCAATTTGGTGATCTTGTTTTGAAGGAAAACCCACAAAATCAACAAGACAGAGAGAAGAAAGGAAAGTTTGAACCAAATTGGCTAGGCTGTACATGGTAATAGTGGTATTCGGTTCGGGAGCATACAAACTATCAATGTTAGAAGGGGACCTGTTTGACAAACCCATCAACAATATGCACTTGAAGAAGTATATGTTTGAATCAATTATCATCATCTAGAAAAAGTCTTGAAAAAATAACAAAAACAACAAAAAAACTCCTAAAAGAAATAACAAAAATAGCAGAAAAAGTTATGAAAAAAAAATCATCATAGGGTGAAAACCTAGCAATAGGAAATCTATTGACAAGAAAAATAGAAAAAAAAAAAAAAATCAAAAAAATGCAATAAACATAAATAGTGAAAATCTGGCAAATAGACGCTATTTGTAGCTCTCCATCTATTAATTCATGTTTTGCACTTAGCTTCTTAGCCTTCTTTTCCTGCATCATTCCAAGGTCATAATAGCATCATAATTCCATAATTTTTCTAGAGCAATAATGTCTTACCATGGCTTGGTCGTTGTACATATTCTTTTTAGCAAGTTGTGCCAATACTGGGGCCAAACATTAACATACTGGGAACAATCAACTTTTAGAGTTTACCAAAATAGCTAGACAATGACATAACATCCAATCTTGTGAACAAAAAATCAAATCACATGAACAACTATCCAATCATTGATCCATATCACATTTTTTTAGCAAATTTCATATCATGACTCATATCTGGATTATCTAAAATATGAATAATGTTTGCAATAGCAGTATTATATTTTGAACAATGGTTGTTTGACTTTCGATATCATCCCTCTAGAGCACACTCGATGATGTACTGAACTAGAGTGGCGAGGAAAGAGAATGATTTTTCTGTGTCTGTTGTCTTGAGATTGATTATCAATCTGGTGCAAATATGTTGCAAGACATGATTTTCAAAGCATATCATTGATGACATTTCCAAATTTGCATCAGAAAGTGGTTAATCTTTGTCTGTTTATGCAAGAAATGCTCAGGTCATCTCATTTCAATTATACCTCGATGCTTGTGTTCACTTGCTATATCAAAAATCATGAAAGTTGTACTCAGGTCATCATCGGTGCTAATTTCTCCTTTGATGCTTGTACATACTTCCAACATTTTAAAACACTCTACGATGATTCAAGAATGCTAACAAAGGGCTCAACAAATGGTTGGTTTTGTTTATTTCATTTTATTTAGATCATTGTACATAACTTCATACTAGATTTGCATCAGAGTTTTGAAAGGATGAACAAAAACATCAATAGTTTTCATGTCTCTTTGGACTATTTGTGGACATTTGGACATTTGTTTCATTATCATCTTTCATCTTCATTATCATTTCATTAATCATTATCATCTCATCTAGGTACTCTACATATCATATAGTTTATCCTTTATCATTTATTCATCCATCATTATGCGTTATCATGTCATTTATCATTTTTTTTATCATTTTTCATATCATATAATTTCATTTCATATCATTGATCATTCTCATTTTATATCATCTTTGTTTTATTGCATGTCATTTAGATCCTTTATCATTTCATATCATTCATTTATCCATTAGGTATTTCATATCATTTTCATTTTCATATTATCTATCATCTTTATCTCATTAACATCTTATCATTTTTATACAGTTGCATACCATTTATCATCTTCATTATCATTTCATTTTCATATTTTATCTTTATATCATCATTTCATAATCTATTTTATTACATTTCATTACATTATCATTATCATTTCGTCATCATTTCATTACATTATCATTTACCATTATCATTTTATCATTATCATTTCATCATTATTTCATTTCATCATCATTTAATCTCATTATTATTTATCATTCGCATTTCATCATTATTTCATCTCATTATCATTTATCATTATCATTTTATCATCATTTCATTACACCATACATCTCATAATTATTAATCATGTTCATTTCATCCCATTATTTATCGTTTGTCACATTACATTCATATCATATCTTTAATCATCTAACATTTTCATATCATTTATATATCATGTCATCTTTCACATAACATTTTCCCTATATCACATATCATTTCATATTATTTTCTAATTCATATACATATTACAAATTCATGATTCATTTCATAAACACAACATTCATTTTCCATCACATCATCATTATTTCTTACATTTGAAAAATTCAAAAACAAACATTCCATGCATACATTACATTTCCACATCATTTTTCATAAACATAGCATATATCTCATTGCACACTTTCATAATCAACATCCTAGGACATCCAGCTACATGACATCATTAGTACGCATCACAAATTGCCATCATATCATGAATCATCTTGCATATCATGTTAGTCATCAAATCAATAAAATGCATATCAAAATCCATACTACATCATGTAGAAATACATGCATATCACATCATCACATCACCAAAAATCATTGCTATTGCATATCATCACTTATCAAAAATACATACAAATGTCCAAAGTCCAATGAAATTGAACAATATAGAGAGATACATGAGATATGATAAGAAAACAATGTACATGCTCCAAAAATGATATACATCAATAACATTGCATCAATAAATCAAGGTTGGTTGGTAGAGCCCCCTGATGGAGCTAGTCTAGCGAATGGTGGTCTACCACTACCCCCTAAGTCAAGATCCTGTTGAGGCCCTATAACCCCTATGTTGTGTGTCATCATACATGATCTGTTCCTAGTCCTATTATGGGACTAAGGGTAACGCTCTCTACAGTCAGGAGGGCACAACTCCTCGTATTTGATTTGATAATGCTCAGCCTCCCTGGCAATCTCGAATCCCTCTACAATGGCCTCTCACAAAGATGCACTCTCAACAATGCCCATGAGTCTCTGAACAACACCATCTGCCTCTATTTCCCTTCGTCTAAAAGAATCCCTCTCTGCTATCAACTAGGCTACCTGTGGGTCTGGAGCAGGAGGAAGTGTTTGTTCCTGTGCCTATAACTACACTGCCAAACTATGAGCCTAAGCCAATTGGCTCTGCAACTGTGCCTACTGCCCCTGAAGCATCTATACCTAGGCTTGTAGAGTATCTACCTATGCCTTTTGCATTGTAGAGGAAACCCTAATCACTGTTCGATGTCCGGTACCAGACCTCACCCTCTGCATGATCTGAGCACTGCCCAAGATATTTGTCTGCTACCTCACTGGCCTCTGCTCTTTCCCTCCGCCATCTCTGCCGTCATAACTACCACCATCATCTGAGCTCTCCTCATTTCCACTATCTTCCTCCTCTCCACTCTCCACTCTCCTCCTCCTTATCCCCTTCACCCACTGCCTGCTCTCCCCCTACCACATCCTCCTATCTCCTACCCCCTGGTTTTTGTGCCATCAAAATGGGCACTAGCTCATTTGGACATGTCAAACATGGGAATGGGTGTGTGCAAATAAGTAGTGTACTCATCTAACATCCCTACATCAGTAATATCTAGCCTATAAGCCCATGCCTCGAGCTATAAACTAGTATACTCTATATATGCCACCTGATATGAAATACATGGCCCCCATCCAAGATCATCCTTGCGCCGCCCATAGTGAGCAATTCCCTGAGGCATCCCTTATGTAGAGCCATACTGTCTCTATACTCACAAGGCCAAAAATCTCTCTATAATAAATGGGGTCTGCCCTATCAAATACTAGGGCATACATACAAATGGCATCTCCAGATGATCAGTATCCCACCCCTCACAATCTATATATGGCCTCCATATCACTAAATCAACATCAAGTGTATGTCGCCAGTACTCCAACTTGCCCAGCTTGGGATGGACAAGTGCAATAGAATATGCATACACATATGGCCTGCTTGGTGGCCTCACTCTCAGCCAAAGTGGTCTCGTAATAGCAATATGTTTCCATGCCCTGACCTGGAGTAGGGTAACACCACAAGACAAACTGGATGATCTGTTGTATACTACCTGATGCAAATCATGGTATAAATGAGCTAACATGCAGCTCCCCCAGGCATATCTCTGCTACTGACCTATCATCAGCTCAATGATCCTCCCCCAACCAACTGATAATCCCTTTGACTGGTAGTCTAGACAAAGGAAGCCTCCAATGAATGCACCCAAAACTATAGGTAAGGTTGAATATCCCCTAAAATCTACCCATGGAACCCAATCCCCTGCCATTTGAGCATCCCCAAACACCCTCCTAAGTGAATATGTACCACCTAGCTCCTTGTGTTCATAAACCGCAAGAGCACCTACCATTGGAATCTCCAGAATCCTGTATACATCCTTAGGGATCACGGTCATCTCACCTATCGGAAAATGAAAGGTATTATGCTCAGAATGTGACCTCTCTGCTAGTGCGATCAACAGTCCCTTGTTGAATCGAATCAGTGGAATAGATAATAAAGGTCCCAACCCACATCCCACTATTAACTGTACATCTGTAGGTGTCAGATCTCGTATCTGATCCCACCCTACAGGGAAGCACTCTCTAATCTGGAGGTTTTTGAAACCCTCCTATTTTTGGTCATCACAAGGACAATCAATCAAACTCATATCATCTACCCATATCAACATGATCTATCTACTTCACATCATACAAATCATTCAGACTCATCTATCTATCATTGACCCATATCAATGAACCATATCAAATGACTCATATCATGAAATAAATGCTAAATCAATATCAAATCAATTTACTCTATCATCATCTACTATTTGTTTTCTATCACAGAATGCAAATTTATCAGAAGTCATATCAAGCTCATCTACTCTTTGTTTTCTAAAGAAAAGTTATCAGACAATCTATCATTTATTCTACTCTTTGTTTTTCGTTCAAAGGGAAACAAAGTTATCAGCTATCTATTCTTTGTTTTCTATTTTGAATCAAAGTTATCAATTCATCATCATATTTTCTATCAGATTTATCCATATTAGTATGATGACAAGACAATTTCTCTATCTATTGACCAAAGAAGTAATCTACATCGTCATTTTCATCAAACAGTGCATTCTGTCTAAATTTCCTAGATGTGCTAATCTATGGCCTCTGTGCACTAAAACCCCAAATGTGCTAAAGTTCCCCCCATATGCGCTAAATCACTATATGCACCATTGTGTGCCCCAAATGCACTGAATTTTTCCTCCTATGTGCTATTTCTCTATATGTGCTAAAACCTTACGCGTATGCGCCATTTCATCTACCTAATGCACTAAAACCTATAAGCGCTATTCTATTTCCTATATGCGCTATAGTCCCAATTTTCTACAAGCAACCTAGATGCGCTATTTCACCTATTGAATGTGCTAAACTGTCAAAACCCTAAAAGCACTAAATTACACCCTATATGTCCTAAAAGAAATGTCAAAAGCACTAAAACTCGTACTCTATGTGCTATAATGAGATGTTCAACCCTAAAACCATGTTAAATTACATTAAAATTCAATTCAAAATGCAAATTCTCAACACAAAGAGGGTTGAATTGACTCACCAGTGGTCCATACATAGCTAGTCTCTGGTATTAGTAGGCTAGCTCAAATCTATGTCAGTGGTACGAAATCTCCATCTCGCCAAGTCAGTGTCAGAGCACAAAATCACTAAAGTCAAAAGGTAAAAATGACTTGCTCTTTTTACCCTTTTTACCTTTTAAAGGTCAAACAAGGTGGGTTTTTTGTGGCATTTTATTTTTCTTTTTATCTTTTTCTTAAACTTTGACTTTATTTTTCAAACTGGGGCATCTTTCAATCAGTTATCAGGAATTAAATCACTACATCCCTCTCATCATCTGAATTTTATCATCAAATCAACATTTTTCTCATCATCAGTGATTTATCTCTCGAGGGGAAAAAATTAATATCAGTAGCATCTTTCAATCAGAAACATATCAGAGTCAAATCAAAAGGACATATCAGTTAGAATTTTCTGATTAGGGGCAAAATCAAACGCGACAGATTTCAAAAGCAGGAATATTTTCTTTGAAGCAATGTGTTTCACACATCACTTCAAAGAGGGGCAAAATGTATATGTATAGAAATGGTCATGTCTAATTAATCCTGGCATTTAATTAAATATTTATTATTTAATTAATTAATTTCTTAATTCCTCTACATATAAATAAATTTTATTTATTTATTTATATCGTTCACCTACTTTATTCTTCCACTTTAATTAAATAAACTCATTTTATTTAATTACCACTTTCTTAAGTCCACTTAATTAATTAAATACATATCATTTTTTATTTAAATTAATTATCAAATTTAAGTTTAATTAAATCTTTGATTTAATTGAATTTAATCCCCTTTCTTCTAAATCAGATATTAATTAAATATGCTTATTTAATTAATTCCACATGTCACTTTCCAAATCTTAATTCAATATTTTATTTAATTAAGAAAATATTACATGTCACCAATAAATGAATAATGAATTCAATAAATTCATTATTTATCTTCAAAATATTTTCTCAAATCTCATAAAAAGATGACTTTTACAATTCATCTTTATCATCTCTCATGAAAGAGGAAACAAATCTTGCTTTTTGTTTTTCTTCTATTTTTCTCTACAGTCTTCTCCATCTTTGACCATTCGATCTGCCAGAATTATCACAGTCGTTGATCACATTAGCCAATTAGAAGCTTTTGAAAAATCTATAAATATCATTGCAAATCTAAGCATTGGTTATACACGCACACAGAGATAGATACATACATGCATTAGAGAAAGGCAATCAACATTTTAGCATTATTATTATTAGTTCTAGTATTCATATCATTTAGTAATTCTAGTTTCTTTTAATAGAATTCATAAAATTTTAATCATATCTTATCATAGCATGCATTCATCTTTAATCTCATTCTCTAGGAAGACTATTTGTTGACCCTAGTATACAATCTAAGAGCAAGCTAGAATCGAAAAAAACACCGGAGATAGAGGACGATAAGATGACATCAAGGACAAAAGACTGAGTTTGCATTCTTTTTATTTGATTTTCTATTTTGATATAATGTCTTATTGGTATGTTTGATTTATTAATTTTTATCTACATATTATTACACTTAAAATCGATCACACAAGGGTATAGGTCTAAGTGTATAGAGTATAGGCATTAGGGTTTAGAATATTGGATATAGTGTTGAGGGCATTGGGTTTAGGATTGAAGTTTTGGGTTTAGGGTTTAGTGTATAAGGCTGAATGTAGGGTTTAGAGTTTAAGTATAGGGTTAAGGGATGATTTTCAAGGTATAGGTTATAAGATTTAGGGTATAGGGTATAGGGATGAGGGTTGAAGGTGTAGGGTTTAGGCTTTAAGGTATAGGGTTGAGGGTTGAGGTATAGCGTTCAAGGTTGGGGGTGTACAGTTAAGTGTATAGGGTATAGGGATTAGGGTTTAGGATCTTGGGTATAGGGTTGAGGGTATTTGGTTTAGGGTTGAGGTTTTAGGGTTCAAGGTTTAGGGTTCAAGGTTTAATGTAGGGTTTTACGTTTAATTATAGGGTTAAGGGTTCAGGGATAGTGTTTAGGATTTAGGGTATAGGGTATAGGGATGAGGTTTGAGGGTGTAGGGTTTATAGTTTAATTCTCAACCCTCAACCCTAAACAATGGACCCTCAACCCTAATACCCAAACCTTATAACCTCAACCCTCTACCCTCAACCTTAAACCCTCAACCCCCAACCCTTAAACCATAAACCCTTAAACCCTCTACCCTATACAATAAACCTTCAACCCTCAATTCTCAACCCTCATCCCTTAATCCCTCAACCCTCAACCCTTAAAACCTTAACCCTCAACCCCTATACCCTCTACCCTATACATTTGACCCTCAACCTTAATCCTTCAACCATATACCCTCACACCTATAAACTAAACCCTAAACCCTCTACCCTTAACCATAAACCCTCAACCCTGAAGTAGAGTAGGGGTGTCAAACAATTCAAAATGCAAATCAAGTTGATAATAACCAGAATTCAAAGTAAAATCAAATGATTTTCCCAAAATTCACCTTTTAACAATGCCTTTCCTTATAGCATGAGCAACCCAGTTTAAGGGGTTTTTCACTCAAAATTTCCAAATCACTTCACAAACTAATTAGTGAATGAGATACCCTTTTCAAGGTTATACAACATATGTGGAAACCAATATTTACTCTTTCAGACCAAAACTGAGATTCAGTAACTCGCCCCTTGACTAGGCTAGCAAATTAGCCCACTTTTACAAATAAAGTGTTTCCAAATCAACCTATTTCAAAAAAATCACTTTAGGCAGTCATTAGTCATGCATCAAAACACAAGATTCCACAATTTTTTGGTAGTTTCTAGGATTCTACAATACTATTCTTGAAAACCCTTACTTCACCATGCAAATACATAAGGCTTATAGGAAATCACATCTCCAGGGCTTACCCCAAAAAACCAATGCTTCAAACACCTTCCAAACCACCTACAAAAACTCACCAGACCTTCAAAAGACCCATTCCTTCATTAATTTGTCAAAACCTTATCATGGTTCCACATTTTCACAATCAAATATCACTGCTCTAGCCTAGGTATCACACCCCCATAAATTTTTTTCACTCTTTTAATCCCTGAAGCATTGAAAAATCTAAAATAACATCCTAAAAACCAATCCACTAATCAACAGGGCTAATACAATAGGTGGATTGGTTAAATCATCTTGTTGCTACCCTCAAAACCCTTAACTTAGAAAAATAGGACAGGCCCTGAGTTTTATTGATTTCTCACACAAAACAATGAATTAATCCTTCAAATAAAATTTAAATAAGAGAAAACACATATAACTTCGACCTTAGAAGTTTTCAAGCCATGAAACATCTATACGGTTCCATGCAACACAAAGAACTTCTGCAAAAACAAAAGAAAAAATGTAGATTGAACGTTGTTTCTATTGAATTTAATCTCAAAAAAAAATTCAACAACCTTTTCTCGTACCTTTTTAGGATTTTTTAAACATATTTGATTCAAAAACCAACCTCCAAATTCCCATAACTAAGTTTTAAATTCTAATGACTCTTCAAATTCCCACTAAATTGCAATTTGACAACCTTTTGTTCTTAATCACCATTTACAACTTCGTTTTGCAATTCTCACCTATTCTTGAATCCTACTTACTCAAAAACCCCAATTAAATATTGAATGGTCATTTTGGACCTTATTCATCCTATACTAAGACCTTTAGACTCATAAACAACAAAAACCTTGCCTTTACCCATCTTGACATGGATTGCCAACTTTTACATTTTTCATAATTTAACATATTTTGCAACTTCCTCGTTGCTCATTGACTAAAAGACCTTCAAATCAATCTATTGAACCTATAAGATTCATTTTACTTTCATCACGAGGTGTGGGTTCCCCTACACTATACACCCCCCCATAGAAAAAATTCTTGACCCAAGAGTTGTAGTGTACTCCATGCCTCAACACTACTCCTCCATACATCTTTAGACTTGTTGTCATCTTCCTCCTTATCCGTAGATCAAAACTTGATGCTATCTCAATCCTTAAACCCACAACCAAAAAAAAATTAGCCTTACCTTGCTCTATATTCTTCTTGGTTTCATCTACACACTTGTAACTTCCCACCATTACTTGAATACTTTTCCTTTCACTCACTGTCATTATACTTTTGTTCCTTTGCTCATACGGTCCTTTCAGCATTGTTATTAGACCTTGCACCCTGCCTTTTTCATGTTTCTCTATCCTCTTAGAGTTACCAATCTATACACTAGAAAGTTCCACTTGCTTTGCAACATCATTCATATTTATAGGACATACCAAGGTCCCAACAACAATTGCACCTTGTTCTTCATGCTGCCCTGCAAACTAGTCAACATTTACCTTTCCTAAAACAAACCTAGGCATGAGTTCTTTCTCTGCCTTTTCCAAAAATAAACTTTCTATTATCCTATCACCCTTTGTAGGTGTCTTTCTTGTTGTCCCAACACCATAACCCTACTTCAAATCAGCAAACATATTGTCCTTTCTATCTTCAAGCCTTAAAGGATATTTTTTCCCAAAAATTACAAATTTAGACTTCCCTTTATCTCTTACACTTCCCTGCAAAGGAGTTAGCTTAGAGCTCTTATCATCCTTCTTGATGGTATAGGTGTTTTCCCTACCATCATACATAGAATTTCTGTCAAATTTCCATGGTCTCCCCAATAGAAAATGGTAACAATCCATTGGTAGCACATCACACAAGACCCTATCTTTGTACTCCCCAATCTGGAAATCCACATAAGCTTGTTCATTTGCCACTAAAGTTTGACTATCATTCACCCAAGAAAATTTGTAAGGTGCTACATGAGGCATCTTCTCTAAATTTAATTTGTCTACCATCTCCCTAGACACAATATTATCCTGAGAACCCAAATCAATAACAACTTGACACACTTTACCTTTATATTTGCATGAGGTTCTAAAGAGACTCCTTCTTTGGCTCATGTCTTCCTCCTTAGGTGCTTGCAACAAGGTTTTTCTCATCATGAGTGCTTCTCCCACCTCTGGGTCTGCAGGTCTACTTGAACTTTCACATTCTTCTTCTTGGATCAGTTGAGTTCTTCTCTCACTCTTCCTATCACCACTTGAAGTTGAACCTTGGTTTTGAGGACACTTGAAAGATGGGTGTCCAAATTCATTGCATCTATAACACCTACCTGCAAACTCATTGAAATCTCTCCTTTGTCTGAAGTTAGTTCTTCCACCTCTCCATCCTCCTCTTGCTTCAGGTGCTTGCTCCTTATTCTTATCAGCATCTTCAAGGTCTTCCTTGGTCTGCCTTGGTGTTGAAGTTATTCCTCTACCCCTAGAAGTGTTGCCTCTTCCTCTTGATTCCTTCTCTTGTCTCCTCTTTAATTTTTCTTCTACCCTCATTTCCATTTAAAAGAATTATTCAACTGATTTTGGTGCCAACAAGCTGATTTTATTCTGAATGTTATACCTTAGACCATTCAAATATCTATCTACCATCTCTTCATCATCTTCTTCATGCTTGGTTCTTATGCTTAGCCTATAAAATTCTTCAGTATATGATTGCACATCTAGTTCCTTTTGTCTAAGATTCTGGAATTTCTTAAGTAACTGAACATTATAATCACAAGGAAGGAATTTACCTTTTAGTTTTGTCTTCATTCTTTCCCAAGAAGTGATCTTGCTTTTCCCTTTCTTTTTCCTTTCACTTGCACAAAATTCCACCATAGTAAAGCATGTCCTTTCAGTTTGTTTTTATCCTTCTTCACCTTATGATCTTGATCAATCTCTTCACTCTCAAAGTAGTTCTCGAAAGCCCCTATCCAATCCAAGAGCTCTTCACTGTCAAGTTTTCCTCCATACATATGCACATCCATTTTTCCATGTCCATCCTTCTTTAGAGCCTTCAAAAGCTTCACCATTCTCACATCATTTGGATCCATCTCCTCTTCTTCACTAGAGGTATCTTCCTCTTCAGAATCATGTTCTTCCAAAAGAACCCTACTTTTAGCTTTCATCACAACAATTTCCTTCTTTAGGGCTTCTATTTATTTTTCGTGGTTGTCAATATTCCTTGCAACAACATTCCCCTTAGGAGGCATTTTGATTCCTCAAATTAAATTCTTCTTACAAACAAAACTTCAACCTTCTTTTACAAGAGACCTACTCCCTTTCTTTGATACCACTCTAATCTAGAGTAGGGGTGTCAAACCATTCAAAATGCAAATCAAGTTGATAATAACCAGACTTCAAAGTAAAATAAAATGATTTTCCCAAAATTCATCTTTTAACCATGCCTTTCCTTATAGCATGAGCAACTAAGTATAAGGGATTTTTCACTAAAAACTTCCAAAGCACTTCACAAACTAATTAGTGAATCAAATACCCTTTTTAGGGTTATACAAGATAGTGGAAACCGATATTTACTCTTTTGGACCAAAACTAAGATTCAGTAACTCACCCCTTGACTAGGTTAGTAAATTAGCCCACTTTTACAAACAAAATGTTTCCCAATAAACCTATTTCCACAAAATCACTTTAGACAGTCATTAGTCATGCATCAAAACACAAGATTCCATAATTTTTTCATAGTTTCTATGCTTCTACAATACTGTTCTTGAAAACCCTTACTTCACCATGCAAATACATAGGGTTTATAGGAAATCACATCTCTAGGGCTTACCCAAACAAATCAATGCTTCAAACACCTTCCAAACCACCTACACAAACTCACTAGACCTTCACAAGACCCATTCCTTCATTAATTTGTCAAAACCCTATCATTGTTCCACATTTTCACAATGAAATATCTCTACTCCAGCCTAGGTATCACACCCCTATCAATTTTCTTCACTCTTTTAATCCCTAAAGCATTGAAACATCTAAAATAACATCCTACAAACCAATCCACCAAGAAATAGGGCCAATACAATAGGTGGATTGGTTAAATCATCATTTTGTTACCCTCAAAACCCTTAACTCAGAAAAATAGGATAGTCCCTGAGTTTTATTGATTTCTCACACAGAACAATGAATTAAGCCTTCAAATCAGCTTTAAAAGAGAGAAAACACACATACCTTCAACCTTAAAAGTTTTTAGGCCATGACACACCTATATGGGTCCATACAACACAAAGAACTTCTAGAAAAAAAAGGAAAAATGAAGATTGAACATTGTTTCTATTGAATTTGATCTCAAAAACTTTTTCAACAACATTTTCTCGTGCCTTTTCAGAATTTTTTTAAACATATTTGATTCAAAAATCAACCTCCAAATTTCCATAACTAACTTTCAAATTCTAATGAATCTTCAAATTCCCACTAAATTGCAATTTGACAACCTTTTGTTCTTAATCACCATTTACAACTTTGTTTCGCAATTCTCACCTATTCTTGACTCCTACTTACACAAAAACCCAAATTACATATTGAATGGTCATTTTGAACCTTATTCATCCTCTACTAAGACCTTTAGACTTAGAAACAACAAAAACCTTACCTTTACCCATCTTGACATGGATTGACAACTTTTACATTTTTCATAATTTAACATATTTTGCAACTTCCTAATTGCTCAATGACCAAAAGACCTTCAAATCAATCTATTGAACCTACAAGATTCATTTTACTTTCATCACAAGGTGTAGGTGCAATTGTACTAAACCCTTTACCCTTTACCCTCAACCCTCTACGCTATACATTGGACCCTCAACCCTAATCCCTAAACCCTATACCCTCAATGCTCTACCCTCAATATTAAACCCTCAACCTAAACCTTAAACCCTAAACACCTAAAACCTCTACTCTATACCCTCTACCCTATACATTAAACCCTCAACCCTCAATTCTCAACCCTCAGACCTTAATCCCTTAACCCTCAACCCTTAAACCCTTGAGCCTCAACCTCTATACCCTATATCCTATACATTGGACCGTCAAGCAAATTCGTGAACCATATACCCTCAAACCTATACATAAAACCCTCTACCCTCAACCCTAAACCCTCAACCCTAAACCCTTTAACCCTAAACCCTTAAACCTTCTACCCTTTACCCTCAACCCTTTACCCTCAACCCTATACCCTAAATCATCAACCCTATAGGTCCTCCACCTTAATCCCTCAACCCCTATCCATTCCTCTCTATCTATATATCTCACCTCTCTCTCCCTCCCTCTCTCATACCCTCTCTAATTGTCTCTATCTACCCTCTCCCTCTTTCTATGTACCTCTTGCTCAATAAATCCCTACCACTCTCTCTTGCTCCCTCTATCTATCTCTCTCTATCTCCCTCCAACTACCTCTCCATCACTAGGGTAGAGGGTTTAAGGGTTTAAGGGTAGATGGTAGAGAGTTAAGGGTAGAGAGGAGAAAAATAGGAGTGAGTGAGTGAGAGAGAGAGACTTGAGAGAGGGAGAGGGGGTAGGAGGGAGAGAATTGAGAGAGATAGAGGGTAGAGGGTTTTAGGATTAAGGGTTTAGGGTTTAAGGGTTAAGGGTTTAGGGTTTAGGGTTTAGGGTAGAGGGGAGAGAGATAGAGGGACTGAGTGAGAGAGAGAGAGAGAGACCTGAGAGAGGGAGAGGGGGTGGGAGGTAGAGACTTGAGAGAGAGATATATAGAGAGATGGATGGAGTGAGTGGGAGAGAGATAAAGGGTAGAGGGTTAAGAGTAGAGGATAGAGGGCCCACTGGCTTGCTAATTCAGTGAAATTGGAAACCTAACTTGCCTTGTTTGAAAAAATGGGTTCAAGAAATGGGGTCTCCCAATGATTTACATCACTAGGAGACCCCATTTCTTGGACCCATTTTTTCAAATAGGCCACTATAGTTCCAATTTCACTGAATTGGCAAGTCATTGGGACCACTAGCTTGCCAATTCGATGAAATTGGCAACCTAACTTGCCTATTTGAAAAAATGGGTCCAAGAAATGGGGTCTCACGGTGATTTACATCACCATGAGACCCCATTTCTTGGACCATTTTTAAAATAGGCCACTACATTCCAAATTTCACCAAATTGGAAAGCTAGGGTAGAGGGTTTAGGGTTTAGGGTTAAAGGTAGAGGGGAGAGAGATAGAGGGAGTGAGAGAGACAAAGAGAGAGACCTGAGAGAGGGAGAAGGGCTAGGAAGTAGAGACTTGAGAGAGAGAGAGGGAGTGAGTAGGAGAGAGATAGAGGGTAGAGGGATAAGAGTAGATGGCAGAGGGCCCACCAGCTTGCTAAGTTAGGTTGCCAATTTCTTGGACCCATTTTTTCAAACAGGTAAGTTAGGTTGCCAATTTCACTGAACTGCCAAGCTAGTGGGCCCACTGGCTTGCCAATTTAGTGAAATTGGAAATGTAGTGGCCTTTTTGAAAAAATGGGTCCAAGAAATGGGGTCTCCCTATGATTTACATCATCGAGAGACCCCATTTCTTAGACCCAATTTTTCAAACAAGGCAAGTTAGATTGCCAATTTCACCGAATTAGCAACCTAATGGGCCCACTCACTTGCCAATTCGGTGAAATTGGAAATGTAATGGTCTGTTTGAAAAAATGGGTCCAAGAAATAAGGTCTCCTAGTGATTTACATCACCAGGAGACCCCATTTCTCAACCCATTTTTTCAAACAGGCCACTACATTGCCAATTTCACCGAATTGGAAAGTTAGTAGGCCCACTAGCTTGCCAATTCAGTGAAATTGGCAACCTAACTTTCCTGTTTGAAAAAATGGTTCCAAGAAATGGGGTCTCCCAGTGATGTAAATCACCGAGATACCCCATTTCTTGGACACATTTTTCAAATAGGCCACTACATTCCCAATTTCACTAAATTGGCAAGCTAGGGTAGAGGGTTAAGGGTAGAGGGGAGAGAGATAGAAGGAGTGAGTGAGTGAGAGACTTGAGAGAGGGAGAGGGTGTAGGAGGGAGAGAATTGAGAGAGATAGAGGGTATAGGGTTAAGAGTAGATGGTTTTAGGTTTAATGGTTTCAGGTTTAAGGGTTTAGGGTTTAAGGGTTAAGGGTTTAGGGTTTAGGGTTAAGGGTAGATGGGAGAGAAATAAAGGGAGTGAGTGAGAGAGAGACCTAAGAGAGGGAGAGGGGGTGATAGGTAGAGACTTGAGAAGGAGAGAGATAGAGAGAGAGGGAGTGAGTGCAAGAGAGATAAAGGGTAGAGGGTCCACTAGGTTGCTAATTCAGTGAAATTGGCAACCTAACTTGGCCTATCTGAAAAAATGGGTCTAAGAAATAGGGTCTCCCGGTGATGTAAATCACTAGGAGACCTTATTTCTTGGACCCATTTTTTCAAACAGACCATTACATTTCCAATTTCACCAAATTGGCAAGTGAGTGGGCCCATTAGGTTGCTAATTTGGTGAAATTGGCAATCTAACTTGCCTTGTTTGAAAAATTGGGTCTAAGAAATGGGGTCTCTCGATGATGTAAATCATAGGGAGACCCCATTTCTTGGACCCATTTTTTCAAAAAGGCCACTACATTTCTAATTTCACTAAATTGGCAAGCCAATGGGCCCACTAGCTTGACAGTTCAGTGAAATTGGCAACCTAACTTACTTGTTTGAAAAAATGGGTCCAAGAAATGGGGTCTCCTAGTGATGTAAATCACTAGGAGACCACATTTATTGGGTATATTTTTTTGAATAGGACACTACATTCCCAATTTCACCAAATTGGCAAGCTAGGGTAGAGGGGAGA
>VDFB02373365.1:182113399-182522804 GCA_007258455.2 Sequoia sempervirens
TTAATGTATTTTTTATTTTATGTTTAGTTTGGAATAGTATTTTATATATTTATGTATATTTATATAATGTGATTTTTAATAATATTAGGACCAAATACCTAAGTTTGTTTGTATTTAACTCTATTGTTATATTTTATCCACATATTTATGTGTATGCAATAATAATTCAATTAATTTATTTGTTTGACTATAATAATTAATCTAATTTTTATCCACAATTTAATTCCATTAAACACATCTAATTTAAGTTGTGTGCATAAGTTAAATAATAGAGATATGTCACTAATTTGAGTAGATTTTTATGCATCCAAACTTAAGTATTTTCAACTAAAAAATTATTTATAGCCAAAAATGTGTTCTAGCTAAAATAAACATAAACACAACTTCTCTAATAATATGTGCTCTCCAAATGTATATGTGTAATCAATTAGGTATACATTAGATATTTTTAAAAAATATTTAGATAAATATAATGTTCCCAATACTTCTATTCATTACATCTATGAATTTTAAAATATTTAGAGAATTATAATTTCTCTAACACTTCTATTCATTTACTAATACAATACCTTTTTTATAGATCTTAATGTACAAATTCTAAAAAAAACTTAACACTTTAATTAATATTAATTTTTAATATCCAAGAAAAGTAGACCATCAAATTCAAAAGTTGGGAGTGAATCCATTGACTAAAAAATAGAAAATTTGTTTTAAATATTTAAAAAAATTGCTACACTAGAGGAGAGAATCTTAGTTGAACTAATATATTTTATTTTTCTTTTTTTATAGTTGAACATAAGGGAAGTGAGTGTTCGACCTTTTTTTGGGGATGGAATTGAACCTATTTTTCACTTTAGTTCATTAGGAAACCTAGATACCTCAACCAAGTGACTCATTTGAGGTATGGTTGGGTTGTTCCTAGTGTAATTGGATGGGGGTTCACCATTAAACAATGAGTTAAAAGAAGAAATGCAAATGGGTAAAAGAAATAAGTTGGGTCCACGAAGAGGGGAACTTTTGGCCAAAAAAAAATCTCGTAGAAAACGCATACGTGTTATTAAAAAAATGTGTATGCATTATGCTTTAGGTACCCGAGCCTAATAAAATGTGTATGCACTAAAAATTGCATATGTGTTATAATGCGTACACATTATATAACTTGTACACATTTTATAACACGTACAAGTCATTTATTTAAAAAATTAAATACCTTTTAGAAATGCAAATGCATTTTAAAACACGTACATGTTTTGCAATGCAAAACGTGTACACATTTTAAAACATGTACACATTTCTAAAAAGTATTTAATTTTTTAAATAATCAAGAAAATAAATAACGCATATACATTTTGTAAGGCATATGCGTTTTTAAAAACACATGCGTTTTAAAAATTTTGAATGCTCAACCCACATGCTGCCTCGGTTTTAGGCTCAGGAAAGGCTTGCCAACTCGACCCTTAGCCTTTGACCTGCAACTAAAAAAATAAGGCAGATTGAAGAAGAATGTCCAACTTTGGCAATATGGCTGATAGAATTATTTTTTGAATCAATCTATAAAATTAAAAACCATTAGAGAACATGATGTCTAGTTTCCAAATATATAATTTTTATTAAGATTGGATTATATTTGTTATTTTTTAATTAATTTCTAAGAAAACTAGTCCTTAAACTTGAAATATCAGGGTTTTTTTGTTTTTTAATAACTTTTTTTTGGTTAAGTTTCTTGTAAAAAAATTATATGGCATCAATCTTCAAATAATTCTCTACATAATGAAAAAAAAAAAAAATAGTTTAGGTCCAATTATGCTATCAGTACACATTGATTTTTAAAAACAACAATTAAGGCCAATAAAAATTCAATAAAAAATAATAATTCAAAAAAAAATTACAAAAAAATTTCCTCATCAATCTTCATGTTGTTAGCTCTCTTTCCCAAAATGAATTAGCAAAATACTTTTATTTGGGTCAAAAAGTGGTGTATGTACACGTGCATGGTATGGTGAAACAAAGGGACTTTTAAAAGTGGTGTTTATACATCCCTATCAAAATTTGATTTCTATCATCTGGGTATTTGAATAAATTACATATTTGAATACTAGATTCAAAATTATAAATTTCATATTAGTGACTTTTTTGAAGATTCATTGTGTAAGTGGCTCAAATTTTTAGTCCAAGTGTGAAAAAATCTAAAAAATAGCAAAAATGCCCACTTTTTGAGCTTTTGGTGAACCCAACTTGCATCAACGCAAACACTTATGCACAAACCCTATAAATTTTGAAACCATGAAATTAGATTGACAAACAGAATGAAACAAAAAAGTACCTAGAGGAGTGGAGAGGCCAAAACAAGGTTTGTAAACCTTGGAAATTATTGTCTCAAATTTCTCTGGGACTCATATGCTAGGTTGAGTGATTTAGTCCCACTCTTGGGTTTTCGGGGCAGAATATGAAATTCTTCTATCGACTGTTAGGATCTACGAAAAGGAAATAGAAAAGATAGATATTGGGAATTATACACCCAGTTGGGCATGAGTCCCACTCTTCCTTTCCAAAAAAGTAGGGCCTGAATTTGTTCTTCTAGTTCCGTACTTTCTTCCTATGTCTTTCAAACTTCATTTTCAAATTTGAAACTATGAAAAATTTGTAAAAATAAACATTGGGTCGATTACTTATGGGGGGTTTTCCTTGGTCAAACCCCTATTTTGGTAATTAAACCTTGATAAAAAGTATAGATTTGAAATGGAAATGTGTGTGAAATCCCTAATCTTAAGTGTGTCTAAGATTATGAGAGCTAAAATGCAACAAACCCTACTATAATGTGCTAGAATAGGATGCATAAATGAAACATTAAAATGATGATGACTTACTTTAGGAGATCTCCAATCACCCTAATAATCCATAAGAATGCATGTACCTTCCTTTAGGTAGAAATTAAAATGATAATGGAAGATGGAATCACTTAGGAAACAAGTCATTAGGCTTGGTTCAATGGCTAGTTGCATCTCCCCAACCTAGAATCCATCATGATCCTCCATAGGAAACCATCATCAATATCTGGAAGTGCTTGATATTTAAATGAAAGTGAGCTTGAAGACCTGCAAAAACATTATAATGTTGCTCCAAGACTTCAACTTTGCTTGCTCCTTGTTAGTGTTTGGTAGCTTTAGGAGATATTTTCTCCTTAATTTATTCTTGTGAAGGCAAGTCGACCTTATTTTTAAAAAGGAAAAATTATACTTGTTCAAGGTCAACTTTAAGATAAAGGGTTTTCTAGCTTGTATAAATAGGAGAAGGTGTCTCCTCATTTCATAATTTCAATCAAGCAATTCAATTTACTCCAAGTTTGCACCTTAGCAGTAGTTTTCCATCCTTGTAGTAGTAGATTTGATTTCAAAGAGAAGTGTTACCAATTGTGGAGAAATGTCTCCATTCATTGTATTTATTCAACCTTATGTAAGGCCTAACTTTGTATGCATAATTCTGCACTTTTATCTAATATATATAAGAGATTATTTGTTGGGTTTTTCTCCCTCGAGTAGGAGGGTTTTCTGAGGGTATCTGTTGTGTTCATTGTTCTATGCATTATTGTATTTCTACTTATTTTATTTATGTTCCTAAAACTAACATGGTATCAGAGCAGGTCTAATCAGAAGAATTGAATATGTTTTGATTTGGGATTTGGGTTTATTGACATCTTGTTAGGGGATTGGTGACATATGTTTTTGACAAGCAGGAAAATATTTTGCTTCACATTACATCTATTTGCATCCTGCAAATTGTGTTATTTCCAACTTCCATCTCATATGTAGTGGTTGATACTTAAATGATGGAGTATATTCACTGCTTATAATTATGCTTTCCAAAAGTATATGAATAAAGGAAATGTTATTGGGCCTTTCTTGTAACTATTATGGGTGTCGCTTCATTATAGAGAAGATCATCGACGAATTGGGTAGGTTGTGGATTACCAGAGTCCAAGCTGAGGAGACACTTAAGCTATAGATCCATCCCTCATAGGGATTATTGAATGCAGTATAAGATAAAATTCATGGTGGAAGTTGGAATATACTTGAGCTATTGGGAGCTGCTTCCCACATACTTGGCAACTAGGGAATATATTAATTCCAATGCAATTGATTTCTAAAGCTACATGGTTTCTCAATGTGAGTCAGTTCATATTACTTTGGTGTCACGTAATGATTTAAGGGAATTTGAATCAATATTTACTATATCGTGAGCTCAAAGGAGGTGTAGAGAAGTTGAGGTGGCCTAGATTTTTTGGAAGCCATGTTATTTAATTAATTCCTTAGAGGAGTTGTCATGGTCTTTGAGAAAGCTGCCCAAAAGTCATATCTGACGTTGATTACTTTTGAAGAGCCATGGCAATAGTTTGGAGAGTCGTGGGAAGCTTAAGTGTTTGAAGCTATTTGTTCTAGCAGTTATAGGCATCTCTATAATATTCATCGCTTAATACATCAGAGAGCATATTATCTCCTAAGGGTGGCTTAAAATTATAGTTTGGGAAGGCAACGTATGGTTGAAAATTGAAGGTAAGGGCTTGGGTAAATATTTCAGGAGTTGTCATGTCTTATTACATGAAAATATTATTAAATTCATGAAGGACTTAGCAGAAAAAGTAAGCTAAGCAATACAAATTAATTTGGAATTTTTATTTACCATCGTTGGGAAAAATTAAAGAGGAATAGGTGAATGAATTGGGAGTCATCTATACATTTTTTGAATTATATTGAAGAATTAGGCAAACATTAAAAGAAGTGACGCCTTTACAGAAGGAGCCGCATTTGAGGAGGAATTCAAAATATTCCAATTACTTCAGCTATTGAGCTTGTGCTAATATTTATCAGATTATATTTCAAGTTTGAAGTTGTTGGAGCTTAGTGGAAAGTCTAGAGATTGAATTAAATCTTGGAGCTGAGTCTTCATTATCAGTTGGAATGTATATATAGGAAATTAAAGGAATGAAGGTCTGAGATGGTTCTCGCAAGATGTTGGTGACAACAGTTGGTATGAAAATAGGATGAGGGTAAATTGATGGCAACATTGAGTAAAGGTGGTGAAGATGAAACACCATAGATAGGTCTAGCTCAATGGTGTACCAACAATAAAAAGATAAATGTTTTATGTTTATACCTTTGATTAATTACCTTGGATTTAAATAATAATATAGTTAATATTAATTCATGCAATAACATTGGGAATAGTGAATCATGTATGCTTCTAGCATTGGTTTGTATATTTCTTGAGGGTAGTTTGATTCTACGAACTATTGTTGATCTCTCTAAAATGATTCTAAGATGGATCAAGGAGAAAAAGGATGATGAGAGATAGCATAAGGAATTCAAGGGAGGAAGAGCGTGGTGCATAACTCTCATGATTCTTCTTTCGTGGGAACAAGGTTGGGCCAGCCTTGGATGGAGAGCTTGCTTCACAAGGAAGATTGAGAAAGATGAAGACACTAAACAACAAAGAACCTATACAAATTGTCATTGCAATGAGTTTCTTCAAGAGGAGGAAATGAAACTCAAAGGGAGTCTAACAAACCAATAGAGGCAATCTTGGACGAGGAGGTCAGAAGGTTGATGTGAGTACTTGGAGCTTCAGAAGGAGTCACAACATTATGAAGATCCGTTGTAGTGTATATTTTTTTGAGACAAAGAAATGTGAGGTGAAAGCCCTTGTAGTGTATATTTCTCAAAGACAGATAAATATTAGGTGGAAGCCCTTGTAGTGTATATTTCTCTGAGATGGAGAAATATGATGTGAAATCCCTTGTATTGTATATTTCGTTGAGAACCGAGAAATATGAGGTGAAAGCCCTTGTAGTGTATATTTCTTTGAGATGGAGAAATATGAGGTGTGAGCCCTTGTTCATCTTTGAGACTAAGATGAAACACCAATTTGAGAGACTCCATGATGGAATCGCATTGAGAGACTCTGTGATGAACCCTTGTACTTGTGTTTCTTTCCACACATGGGAGTAGCCATGGTGGACATCATGTTGAGAGGCTCAATGATGATATCATGTTGAAGGAATTTGTGATGAACACTTGTACATGTGTTTCTTTCCATGCATGGGAGTAGCCATGGTGGACATCATGTTGAGAGACTCCATGACAACATCACATTGAAAGACTTTGTGATGAACCTTTGATCTTTCCACAAATGGGTGTAGCCATTGTGGGAATCATGTTGAGAGACTCCATGACATAAATATTTGGAAAATATCTCCCTAGCTAAGAGGGAGTGTTAGTGTTTGGTAGCTTCAGGAGATATTTTCCCCTTAATTTATTCATGTGAAGGTAGGTTGGCCTTATTTGTAAAAAGGAAAAAATACACTTGTTCAAGGTCAGATCTAAGATGAAGGGTTTACTAGCTTGTATAAATAGGATAAGGTGTCTCCTCATTTCATAATTTCAATCAAGCAATTCAATTTACTCCAAGTTCGCACCTTAGCAGTAGTTCACCATCCTTGTAGCAGCATATTCAATTTCAAAGAGAAGTCCTACTAATTGTGGAGAAATGTCTCCATTCATTGTATTTATTCAACCTTGTGTAAGGCTTGACTCTATATGTAGAATTCTGCACTTTTATTTGATATATATAAGATATTATTTATTGGGTTTTTCTCCCTCAAGTAGGAGGGTTTTCCCAGGGTATCTATTATGTTCATTGTTCTATGTGTTGTATTTATGCTTATTTCATTTCTTATCCTAAAACTAACATTGCTCTTGAATGCAAATGCTTGTGATCTCTTACTTTCTTACTTGTCTTGTTCTCTCTAGTTGAAAAAATGAATGTGAGACTTAGATTTTATAGGATTCATCTCTAATTTACCATTTATAAGATCCCAAATGCTAACATTTACAAAATTTGAATTAAAAACCTTGCTTTCCCACTCAAACCCTAAAAAGGCCCCAAACAAGACTAATATGCCCAAGGTGGTGTATGGGTCCACCCTATAATTTTGGGGTGAGAATTGATGATGGATAAAGGAATGACAATGGACAAATGGAAGGAATGGAATGAAGGCCTTATGGAATGGATAATAAAGAACACAAGGGGTAAACGGTCTTTTTTTTAGGTTCTCAAAGGAATCATAAAGATAGGCGAAAGATAATCTCAGTCGAGTCATTTAACAACTTCATGAAATTGACAAATTTATAATAAAATTTAGTGAAATTCAAATAACTTGTATTTGTACAAGTAGATTTAGATTTAAGAATTCAACAATATCATGGAATCAAAATATTTTCAATAAAACTCCATGCATTCATCTCTATTTTTGAAACATTTTATGAAATTTAACCATATATTCTAAAATAAAGCATAAAAAAATATTGAAAAAGTAAAATTCTCCCAGGTATTATCCATGCATGCTTCAAGAAATAACTAAACTAGAGAAAACCATTCCATATGTCACCAGATTGATTCACAACTAGGCACAAAATAATGCAATATTTTAAAGAAAAGTCAGATTATTTGCCACCAGATAGTGTCAATATGCACCCTTAAATGGCATAGAACACAGTCTCGTCTAGTAGGAACAAACAATCAGCTATGTAAGATTTCATATCAGGAAATAGCTTTGAAATTGGATCTATTATTGATTAACTTCTAATGAAAGATATAAGTTTTTAATCTGGAATGGAACAAAAAATAGGAAAAAGAACAAAACTTAAAAAAGTTATGGTTCTCTGACATCCACAAATTTTGAACTTAACTTAAAATGGAACATATCTTGGCCTTTTATAGAAACAAGACACTTAAGAAATTCAACCAATACATGAGAGGGAATCCAAGTGATGAATCACAACATGGCATGTGGAATATGAGAACTAGCAGGAGAATTGTTGAATAAGTCAATGGATTTCAACCTTCTTTAGCACTTTTAAAATCTTTAGGGACCTCCATCTTTAATAGAATCAAGACATTAACTTGGAGCGGAGTAGATTTTCCAAAAAAAATGTAGGAACTTCCCATACATTCAGAATGATTAGGTTGACATTTGTTCCTACATTCAAGTTCCTACTCGGGCTTGAAACTCACAGAAGTGAATCACACTAGAGTTGGGCGCCTTCTTTTGTTGTGTTTGTAATACCAAGATTCCTGGTATTTTGACATCACAAACTCCTCCTTCACATAAGCTTCTAGAGTGTACTGCCCAACCTGGCTATGCCACTAGTCACAATCCAAATTTGTCTGACCATCCATACCCAAATATTTCATCACAATCTATTCTTCCTGCAAAGACAAATTCCATATATTAATCCCTTTTTAAAACATTCATAAAACTCTCATGAAAATAAAACCATCATCAATAAATCATCATTTTAAACAAATCATAAATATCACGCTTTTAAATGCATTATCACATAATTATCCTTTTAGGCAGGCTACCAGACATTTTTAATTCTCGGGCCAACTTAAACAATTAACTTTAAAACTCAACATTGTTACTCGGTACCTGATACTTGACAACTTCAGCCTTTACTTGAACAAAAAATTCATAAACCCTAATTTCTACTAGAACCTTCACATTTCTTGGACCTTCACTTCTGGACCAGAACAACTTACCAAACCTTGCATTAACATTTCAACCACTCTGGCCTTCTGATACCCAGTACCCGGTACCCAGTACATTTGAATACAAATTACTCCAAATACTTCCTTTTAGCTTTAACTTCTAGTGATCCTTTTGCCAAAAATCACCTATCATAAGTGTTAATTTTTCACTTGGGTCCCCACGCTTATAGTCTTGGGGTGTGTTATGAGACCACACAACAACTTGCAACCAATAAAAGAAAATTTAAAATAAATACGAGATCAAATCACTTGGTATAAATTATAACTTATACATATTTTCCAACAATAACTCCTTACCTTTACTTGAATTTTGGCATAAAGATTATGAATTCTCTATAGAAAGTATCAGTGTGTGCTTTATTAATTCTAGTCACCAAAACTTGGCAAAAAAACTAGTTCATTGAAATTGAACTACATAATTTAGTAATCCTCTAAAGCCAGCCTTGGATAGATCCTTGCTACCAATCATGCGTCCATATCCTCAACAAGATTATCTCTATAATTCCCCCAAATAGAGCTCTACTGCCAGTCAAGCATCCATAGCCCTAGTAGAGATATTTGGATAGCCTATAGAGTTGAATTTCCTCTTTCTTTTTATATTTCTTTGACATTCATTTTTTTTTCATTTGATATTTCTTTGTAAGCTCATTTACTTCAACTTGTAGGAAATGAATCCCTCTATTAGGTTGGGAATTATAGTGGTAGTGAAGGTTACTTTTTTATTTTTCATTCAATTAAAATCCCTTCATTATTTCACCAATTCCCAAAAACTCATTTAATTATTCCCTGTATGTGTACTTTCCAACTAAGTTTTACCATCCTTATGCCAAATTCTAGCTAATTGTAAATCGTTATCTATCGAAAAAAAATATGCATAAGTACAAATTTAGCAGCAAGCAATCTAGCCACCAAATTAATTCTAAATTTAGAAATATCGGTTACCACCCTTCCATTTTAAATTTTATGAAAAATCACTAAAATAAACTTGGCTAGAAATTTTGATTTGATGATGTTGCAATAACATTAATGCATCAAAGTTGTCATGATTACACTTAAGTCTGACAAGCATATTATGCATTTAATTATCATGCCTTAACATGCACATATTACTTCCTTTAATTTCTCCACATGCTGACATGTGCCACCTCACTGACTTAACTTTCCTTTCTACAATGCACACATGGACATCTTCATGATTAATACGGCTCGATAAAATGAACTAAAATGACCACCATTAAATTTTGAAATCTTCAGTTTTTTTCAATTTGTGATCTTCATATTGGGAAACTTTGAAGCAATGGCCACCGATTCTATGAAAATTTTATTTTATTTAACATTTAACCCTAGAGAAAAGTGTCTTGTTGTCACCTCAAGTTGCATTTTCCAAGATTTCTATCTAGGAAACTATGTACCATAGATTTCTCATGGCTTTCTATAAATTCTATACTTCTCCTTTGAATTCTTCACTTCTTTTTTCCTTTTCAAATTTTTTTCTTTTTTTCTCTACTTGTGCTTTCTTGCTTCCAAGCCAAGGATAATCCCATCTTCCTAACTTGCATTCACTGCCAAAATGGCTTCCTTGGTCGAAACAAGACCCAAAGGCTCAAAAAGGTTTTCTTTCTCAAGACTTCGACCACCAAATAAAACTTGTGTTTGGTCCTTGAGGGAACTTATGTGGAGTCTAGAGCATACTATAGGCTAAAATCAGACTTGGATTTGTAGTTTGTAGCCTCACTTATGGATCTTAGCCTCTTTGTTGTTGAAGTTCATGAAGTTGTTGACATGATAATGCAGCCTAACTTTCTAGGGAATTTGGACTATGTCCTTTTTGTTGCTCACCTGACCATTGGAATTCCATCTATTGATGATATTCTTCTATTTCTAGAATGAGAGGAATTAGTTCCCATTTGGCCCTTCTTGTCTGATCTGCACACCCCTAACCTTGATACTCATAGGGACAACACTTACTTGGGGTATACTTCCCTCATGGACGAAGCATCCCAAATTGATTGACTAGCCAACCACTACTCTTAGCTTAGCTCCCTTTTTTCCCTTTTTTCTTTTTATGACAAAAAATTTGTATTTCCATGTGCATACGAAGTATAATAATTTTTTTTATCTTTCCATGTACATACGAAGTATAATAAAAAAAAAAATTGTACATCAAGCATGTATTTACTTTGCATGATTTTATCTTTTGAAATTTACAATGCAATGTTTTAAGAATTTTAGTTCACTCTCATGTGCCTTAAATTAAGCAAAATTCATTAATGTCAGGAACAAACCAAAAAACAAAAAAAAACCCTATGAAATAAAATTAACCTACCTAACTAAAATTTATGCTAATTAAATGATTAACCCTAATTGAGCAATTTACCTTAATTTATACTACTATCTTCATAGTGCTTTTTGTACGAATTACAACATGCTTTTCTTTAAATTCACTCGAATACACTTCAAATATCCTACTGTAACAATAAATTATCTTAACTTTTTCGTGTTTAAAAAATGTAAATTCAAATGCGTACTTTCCAATGAATTAGCTTATATATATGGAAATGACCTCATCAAAGGTTGATTGCACACACCTTTGCTGGCTTCTCCATATTCTACCTTCTTCTAGTCGTGGTTCATGGTTTTCTATTTTACTTTGTTCAGCTTCATGAATGACTATATTCATTTCTTGATTCACTTTCTCTCTAAGGTTCCTTTGATTCTTGGCCTTGTCTTTCATCTCAATATCACTATCTATTTCATTAGACCAAGTATTAACACAATTTATACTATCATCAAAAAGAGAGAAAGTAAAGACTTGATATTCTATTCTTTGCATAAAATCAAGAATTTCTTCCATTTTAGATGATTGATTCATAGTTAGGGGAAAAAAACACACATCTCCTACTTGTTTTCCCCACTCTTTTCCTTCATTATCACCCTCCATGTGTGAGAAGATTGAAGACTCATCACTTTCATGCTCACACTATAGACGTATTGTTTCTAAGTCTTGATGTCTTTTCCTTTTTTCTTGTAAAATTTCATTAATTTCTTTATGACAATTATGATTAGTGGATCTGTTTAATTTAACAGTTAATTTTCCAATATTTCTAGTTTCACTAGGGTTAGATACTTTCTCAAAATTCAAACTTCTTTCTAGTAGCATTTCCTTTCTTCTAGCAGTTAAAGATGCTTCCATTAACGGAATCACATTATAAGTAGCCAAACTCACCCTAGTTAAAAAAATTCACAATCAAGTTCACCATGATCAATTGTATCATGAATTCTACATTCGGTAATGTTATCGCCTAAAGTTGCACCCTTGTCGAACCCGATGTTCAATGCCTCAGTGTAACATGGGAAGACCTCTAAAGCTATGGGTCACTTGTAGACAGAGGTCAACCTCCGGAGAAGGCCGACTTCCTTTGGTGTCACCTAAACTACTGATTCTTTTAAGGGAAAGGGATAAGGAGTACATAAATTGAAACTAATCTAAGGTGATACATCGAAATGATAGGAACAATGAGATAACTCAATTTACACTTGAATTCTGATGGTTAACATAAGATTACACATCAAATTTTGCAAGCCTTGCACTAACATTTCACAAATAGGTTTGATTCACACACTTTTTCCAGAAAGGAAAGAAAGATTTTCACATATCAGAATCCATGTGTGACTAAGTGAACACAATTTGTAATTTGTATAATGATACTTTTGCAAAGGAAGGCATGAAACACAAGATAAAGTTATGAAGGAATGAAAGAAATTCACAAAATAACTTAATCATGAACCTGAGATGCACAACACTCTGTAGGAAGAAGATGGAAATCCGAACGTCAGCAATAGTCAAGGTAAGCTTTATATAACATGCTCCAAGATGAGTTACAGAATTTTGCTAATCCGAGAGAGGATTGTAGTAGTCACAGACTTCAGAAAAGAATAAGGAGAACTCTTTTACAAAGAGGCAAAAAATGCCTTATATACAAAAAAGATCAGCCCCTCAGGGCTTACAAAAAAATATCTACTCAAAAAACATCTGCCATAGATCTTTTATGGAGTTAATGTTGTCTGCCATTGTGTCCCTGTTGTCCATGTTGGCATGAAGGATTGCCCTTGGAGAAGCCCTTAGATCTTTAGCAGCAACCATTACATTCATTTCTGATCCTCATGTCCACCTTTGAATCTCTCTACAGTCGAGCTTCTTTTAATGCTCCTGACTCATGCTGCTTTTCCTTCTATTAATTACCTTCTCCTGGCACTTGGTTCTGCTACCATGACTTGCTTTGGCTTCTCTGATTGGTTGAGTGTATTCCACACAGACTCTACCATGGTCAAAACTCATTCGATCAGAATCACATCTCGGCGAGACACCTAAGGTGTCTCGCCGATGCGATTATGGCCCTCTGAGGCTGTCGGCATATGATGTGACAGTCGCTGAGAGCTCCTAGCAAGCCCAAAAGATCATGTCAATATCGCCTCTGTGGTCGCCAAGACAATCACGTTTGGCCAGACAACATGGTGAATTCTTCTCATTTTCTCTCGACGAAAGCATATTGATGTCACCCCGACGCATTTTATCCCACTCGAGCTCTGCATTGTTTGTTGAGACCCTATCAGGTCAGCAAGACTCTCATCGAGGCCTCCTTGCTCTTCCGTCAATCTCCTTTCATTTCAAGGTAGTCACTAATGGTCGGGAAGACCTCTCGTTGAACTCCCTCTTGTCTCCCCGCTGACATCTCCTTTCACTGAGAATTCCTTCGGTCGGTAGGACTTTCTAGTGACCTTTTTGTTACACCAAAGGCTCCCTTTATCCTTCGGCGAGACATTTTCATTCACCATGACATTATGGAAATTCCTCTATCCTTCACTGAAACCATTATCTCCTATCGAGGATTCTTCATCTGTCGGCAAGACCCCCGAGTGTCAGTGAGAGATCATGCCGAGGGCTCTTTGCTTTGGCGAGGGCTTATTTTAGTTGGCATGACTTTTCCTTATCGTCGAGACATCTTGCCGACCTGACTTTCCTTGGGCGAGACCCCCGGCCTTTGGCGAGACATTTTTGATCACCGGGACATCACCGCGAAGGCTTCAACTCTTGGCGAGGCCTCTTTTGTTGTCGACAAGACATTGGCCTATCAACTAGACCTCTCGCTAAGCTCCTTATCTTTCAGCAATGGGTTTGCTTTTTCTTCTGTCCGGGAGTCATCGCGTGGTTGGGGAGACCTTACCCCTAGCCTGTTTCCTTTTGTTGGCGAGACCTTGGCCTATCGGCCAGACCTCTTAGCGAAGCTCGCCCACATACGCCGGAAGCATTCTTTCGGTGAGACCTTCTGCTTTTTTCGAGACTTCACAACGAAGCTCACTTGCTTTGCCGACACCGCCTCCTTTCAGCAAGACCTCTATCCTTCACCGATATGCATATCCTTTTATCGCCGGGATGATGATCGAAGTCTTTCTGATTTTCTCCTTAGAGTATTTTCATGCCAAACTTGAGCAAGGCAGGCTTCCAAACTGAGTTCCCTATAACCTAGCATCAGATTCATGACTTTTTCCCTTGTGCAAATGCTCCATTTGGCCTTCTCGAACCTTTGAACATAATATTCTGCCTAATTGAGCCTATGGGTGAAAATTGGGCAACATTTCTGGTGACCTTTGCTGGATGTTTGGCTGCTAAAGATGGAGACCAGTAGCCTATGCCTATCCATTGGGTAGGGAGTCATGGGAAAACTTCAATAGCTGGCCCCCCTCAAAGCAAAACAAAACATGTGCAGCTATGCCTAGAGGAGAGCATTAAGGCTAGAACATGCATTCCCCTAAGGAGAATGCAGAGTGTGCAAATGCACTTCATGGAAAGCAAGATGTTTACAATATATACACCAAACTAATTGAAAGAAAATAATGGAAGCTTGCCTTTGTCAAAGATGAACCTTTTGAAGGAGTAGATCTTCCTCAAACCATAGTTGTAGACCTCACCTAGCTGCAACCACTGAAAACTGTTGCCAACATGCATGTAACTGTACAAGATGCTTGTGAGGTGCAGGATCACCTCACTGTAATTTTTTTCATTGCAAGGAAACCATATGATGCAAGTGTTAGACTCATCTAACACTGGTGCCTTCACTGAATACACAACAATAGGGGTGAACCCTTTTGAAGATAGGTCAGCATCCAAAAGCAAACCTTTTGTAGAGGGAAGAAAACTCACCTCATAAAAGGATAGGCCAATGTCACCATTATTGACTTCCTCAAGGCAATAACTGAAACAAAAAGAGAAAGTTTCCAGCTCACATGATGATGCAAAATATGCCAAAATTTATTTTTGATCTGCACAAGGAATCACTTCTTTATGCACCTCAAATGAGAAACTTTGAAATTTAGGCATGCTATCAAACTGGGCAATGGGAGCATCACTCTCCAAACAAATGTGTGGTTGCTTAGTAACTACAAAATCATTTATATTGATGCACACTTCATCAACACAAAACTTATATTTTTGATAAACTTCAAGTGAAGAACTAAATTCTTCAAGTTGTCTCTCTGTTTTCATTTCCTTTTGGCAACGAGCTACAACAAAATCAGATTCTTGGAATGTAATGGTCGCCATGCCCTTTACTTCTTTTTCATTCCATACATTAACCTCTAGTCCATTTATACTTTAGAAAGGAAGGTGCTCATAGTTCTCATTACTCCAAGAAAGACGTTCCAAATCATTATTTTCTTCTTCAATAAAAGAAGGTGAAAGTTCAAATAGTGAAGTGGCCTCAACAAGAGAAGGGAAAGTCTTAATTGGTTCCACAGTCTCAAACTCCTGTACACAACAAAAAGGAAGCTCCTTCAACCAATCAGGATCTTGTAAAACAGGATTATGAGGTTTTTCCTGTTGTGTCATCACTTCTTCAAGTTGGTGCCCAAGAGCATCATGACTATCGACCTCTTTTGGTTCTTTTCCATCCAATGTTGAACAAAATTGTTCAATAATGATTGTGCATGCTTCTTCATAAAGCTCAATATTAGCCTTCTCATTTATTGCATGCTCTAAGAAATCAAAATCCATACCTTGAAGGATAATATCAAGTTTAGTTTCATGATCCTTTTCCAAGTCTAATGCTTCATTTTCTTGTTGATGAACATCAATCAATAACTTCCTAGATTGCTTGATGTCTTCTAGCTATTTTGAAGTTGCAACCTTGCCAGTGCCTTCCATTTGAGGAAGACCTTGAGTCAGTTTTGAGCTTTGTGAAGAAACCATCTGTCTGAAGCTTGGAACTGAAAACACATGCTCCTTCAACTTTGCAATTTCATCGTAGCTATCCATGATAGATTCAACCTATCTGAAACTTGGAAGCTTGTGCTTTGAGGCCCTCTCCTTCATAGGTAGTTGGGGTTCTAATCTATGATCTTGTGCAAGCAAGTGTTTCATCCCCTCATCCTTAGCTACAATTTGTCTAACCAATAATTCCCTTTCATATATTTACGCATCCAACTCCTGTTGATGAATGTGTACTTGAAAGGAAAGCTCCTCTTGTTGCATATTATACTCATTTTCCCTTTCTATGTCTAACATCCACCTTTGAAACTGCCACAACATCTCCTTGCTGCTACCCAACTCGGTATTCACATTGTTAGAATTTTGGGACTGACTTAGGAGGCTACAAGGCTGGCTCAAAGTGGAATTAATATGCTGTGAGGGGGATTGAGTAGGGGTGGGAGGGTGGAAAACATGTTGAGCATGCTAATAGGCTGCTATTGCAAAGCTGTTTGGGATTAGACCAGTCGCATGATTGGCCTAATATGGCTGATAGGGTGATTGGTTGACAAAATTTTCATGAAATTGAGGTGGATATACATGCTGATCATGAAATTCAGTCATCTCTATTCATATAAATACTGGAAATCATAATATTAAGCTTATGGTTAAAACATACCAACACTGAACTTTGTTGAAACCAATAGATTTGCTCGGAGTCACCAGGTATGTAAAGAAAATGCCTCCAAAAGGTTGAAGTCACTACTGCACACACCAAACAACAGTAATAACAATGCATAAACATGAACTAAGAAGCATTTCACTGTCCCACGGGGTGTGCCAAAAATTGTTATCACCTGAAGTTGCACCATTGTCAAACCTAATGTTCAACACCTCAGTGTAACATGGGAAGACCTCTAAAGCTGTGGGTCACTTGTAGATAGAGGTCAACCTCCGGAGAAGGCCGACATCCTTTGGTGTCACCTAAACTACTAATTCTTTTAAGGGAAAGGGATAAGGAGTACATAAATTGAAACTAAACTAAGGTGATACACTGAAATGATAGGAACAATGAGATAACTCAGTTTACACTTGAATACTGATGGTGAACATAAGATTACACATCAAATTATGCACGCCTTGCACTAACATTTCACAAACAGGTTCGATTCACACACTTTTTCTAGAATGGAAAGAAAGATCATCATAGATCAGAATCCATGTGTGACTAAGTGAACACAATTTGTAATTTGTATAATGATACTTTTCAAAAGGAAGGCATGAAACACAAGATAAAGTTATGAAGGAATGAAATAAATTCACAAAAATAACTTAATCATGAACCTGAGATGCACAACACTCTGTAGGAACAAGATGGAAATACGAACGTCAGTAGTAGTTAAGGTAAGCTTTATATAACATGCTCCAAGATGAGTTACATAATTCTGCTAATCCAAGAGAGGACTGTAGTAGTCACAGACTTCAGAAAAGAATAAGGAGAACTCTTTTACAAAGAGGCAAAAATTTCCTTATATACAGAAAAGATCGGCCCCTCAGAGCTTACAAAAAATATCTGCTAAAAAAAATATTCCATAGATCTTTTATGGAGTTAATGTTGTCTGCCATTGTGTCCCTACTATCCATGTCAGCATGAGGGATTGCCCTTGGAGAAGTCCTAAGATCTTTAGTAGCAACCACCACATTCATTTCTGATCCTCATGTCCACCTTTGAATCTCTCTGCAGTCGAGCTGCTTTGAATGCTCCTGACTCATGCTGCTTTTCCTTCTATTAATTACCTTCTCCTGGAACTTGGTTCCGCTACCACAGCTTGCTTTGGCTTCTTTGATTGGTTGAGCATATTCCACATAGACTCTACCATGGTCAAAACTCATTCAGTTAGAATCGCATCTCAACAAGACACCTGAGGTGTCTCACCCATGCGATTATGGCCCTCTAAAGCTATCAGCATATCATGTGACAGTCATTGAGAGCTCCTAGCAAGCCCAAAAGATCATGCCAATATTGCCTCTGTGGTCGCTAAGATAATCACGTTCGGCCAAATAACATGGTGAATTCTTCTCATCTTCTATCGGCGAAAGCATATTGATGTCACCTCGATGCATTTTATCCCACTCTAGCTCTGCATTCTTTGTTGAGACCCTATCGGGTCGGCAAGACTCTTAGTGAGGCCTCCTTGCTCTTCTAGCGATCTCCTTTGATTTCGGGGCTGTCAATAGAATGGTCGGCGAGACCTCTCGCCGAACTCCCTCTTGTCTCCCCGCTGACATCTCCTTTCATCGAGACTTCCTTCGATCAGCGGGACTTCCTAGCGACCTTTTTGTTACACTGAAGGCTCCCTTTATCCTTTGGCGAGACCTTTTCATTCTTCAAGACATTATAGCGATTCTTCTATCCTTCGCTGAAACCATTATCTCCTGCCAAGGCTTCTTCATCTGTCGGTGAGAGATCATGCCAAAGGTGCTTTGCTTTGGCAAGGGATTATTTTAGTCGGCATGACTTTTCTTTATCGCCGAGACATCTTGCCAACCTGACTTTCCTTGGGCGAGACCCCCAGTCTTCGGCTAGACATTCTTGATCGCCAGGACATCACCGTGAAGGCTTCAACTCTTGGCGAGGCCCCTTTTGTTGTTGACGAGACATTGGCCTATTGGCCAGACCTCTCGCCAAGCTCCTTATCTTTCGGCGATGGGTTTTCTTTTTCTTCTGTCAGGGATTCATCACGTGGTCAGGGAGACCTTACCCCAAGCCTTTTTCCTTTTATCGACGTCACCTCATGAACTATTGTTGACAAGACCTTGGCCTATCGGCTAGACCTCTTAGTGAAGCCCGCCCACATATGCCAAAAGAATTCTTTCGGTGAGACCTTCTGCTTTTGCTGAGACTTCACAGCGAAGCTTGACTGCTTTGCCAATGCCACCTTCTTTCGATGAGACCTCTATCCTTCGCCAAAACTCTATCCTGAAGGAAAAAACCTCTGACGATATGCATATCTTTTTGTCACCAGGACGATGATCGAAGTCTTGCTGATTTTCTCCTTAGAGGACTTTCATGCCGAACTTGAACAAGGAAAGCTTCCAAATTGAGTTCCCTGTAACCTAGCATTAGATTCATGACTTTCTCCCTTGTGCGAATGCTCCATTTGGCCTTCTCAAACCTTTGAATATAATATTCTGCCTGATTGAGCCTGTGGGTGAAAATTGGCCAACAGGTAACTCTACCAAAGGTGGAAAAACTCAAAGGATAAAGCCTCTAGTTAAGGATTTTCTGGAGCTTATCAACATCCATTTTACTTTCCATTACCAACTTGCTTATACTTTCACCTCTCAAGCAAAATATCCAACTTGGAACCAAGAGAAAAAAAAATGATTCCCACTTGGAGGTTCCCTCCTAGCACCAATTCCTATTGATGAAGATGTTATTTGCACACCAATAGTGTAGATAAATCCTCACAGACACACCGTGGGAGCTTATCTCTCTTGAAACATTCCACTAGGATAACCTAAATCTTAGGCTAACTCAGCTTAATCCCAAGGATCCTTTATGTCAGGTCTTTATTTTACTAGGTTCACATCAAGGTTTGTTGTGATAATGTTGTTAATCACAAGGGGTAAATGGTCTTTTTTTAGGTTCTTAAAGGAATCATAAAGATTCAAAAAGGATTATCTTGGTCGGGTCATTTATCAGCTTCATGAAATCAAAAAAATTGCATGAACATTTCATGAACTTCAAATAACTTGCATTTATCCAAGTAGATTTAGCTTCAATAATTCAACAATATCATGGAATCAAAATATTTGGAATAAAACAACATGCATTCATCCTTTTTTTTGAAACATTTTCTAAAATTTAAACATCTATTCTAAAATAAAGCATAACAAATTACTGAAAAGTAAAATTTCTCCCATGTATTATCCATGCATGCCTCAAGAAATAACCAAACCAGAGCAAACCATTCCATACATCACTAGATTGCTTCACAACTAGGCATAAAATGATGTGATATTTTAAAGAAAAGGGGGATTATTTGCCACCAGATAGTGTCAGTATGTACTCTTAAATGGTGCAACACACAATCTTGTCCAATAGGAACAAATAATCAGCTACGTAACATTTCATATCTGGAAATAAATTTCAAATTGGCTCTGATATTGACTAACTTCTAATGGAACATACAAGTTTTAAATTTGGAATGGAACAAAACTAGGAAAAATAATAAAACTTGAAAAAGTTTTGGTTTTCTGACATCCACAAATTCTAAACTTAACATAAAATGGAACATCTCTTGGCCTTTTATAGAAACAAGAAACTCAAGAAATTCAACCAATACATGAGAGGGTATCCAAGGGATGAATCACAAGGTACATGGAATATGACAAATGGAAGGAGAATTGTTGAATAATTCAATGGATTTCAACCTTCTTCATCACTTTAAAATATTTTGAGACCTTCATCTTTAATATAATCATGACATTAACTTGGAGTCGAGTAGATTTTCCAAACAAAATGTAGGAACTTCCCATACATTTAGAATGATCAGGTTAACATTTGTTCCTACATTTAGGTTCAAACTCGGGCTTGAAACTCTTGGAAGTAAATCACACCAGAGCTAGGAACCTTCTTTTTCTATGTCCATAATACCAAGATTCCTAGTATTATGACATTGCAAAATCCTCCTTCCACTAGTAGAATTTGGAAAATAAATGACTACGTGATTAAAACTTTTAGTCATGTGACTAAAAATTTTAGTCACGTGACTAACACTAGTAGAATTTAGCAAATATATGAATACATGACAAAAATTTAGTCACAACAACTAAAGATGACTAAATAAATGACTAATTTGATCATCATACGTGACTAATTTGATTGTGGGGTAAAATCACAACTAAATAATTAGTCACACAAATAAAAATGACTAAATATGATATTTAAGTGGATAATTAAAAAATATATTTTGAACTGAGGGAGTAGGTTGTATTATAATATATATATATATATATTATATGATATTAAATAATATAATATATAATATTATATTATTATATTATTATTATATATATTATATAATATTATAATATAATATAATATAATTATTATATTATAATTATACAAAAGTGGCAAGCCACTATATTATATTATTTTATATATAATTAAATTCATAAACCCTGGTTCAGTGAGCATACTAGTAGGAAAGAACCAGGTGAAGAAAACCTTTGGTTATAGCTCAAAAGTTACAAAAAAATTACAATCTTATCCCATTCGTCAGGACCATTTACGTATAGACAAGCCAAAACTTCCAGTTGGTGTTCATCTAACTTGTCGAATTACATGTCAATAATTCAAAAAATACATTGCATCGTAGACAAATCTAGCTATATCACTTTAATTTGAATTCTTCCTTAATGAAGCCTAACCAAAAAACTAGCTAACAACTTGCATTCAAAATTGTATTCTACATTGTTTAAGCCTGACCAAAAAACTGTCTCAAATTTTTTGCATTTGAATACCTAGACATGTCGATTATTGGAATCAAAAAACACACTTTAGCTTATACTTATTCTTCCATCTGCATAATCTCCACAAAATTCTCCCCTTGCTCACCATTTCCCACATCCATATTCTGAGAATTGAGGGCAATATTTATATCTGGTACCACAACAGCAACCCGATTCTGAACCAAATTTTGAGCAACCACCTATGAAGCCGGATGTGCACTAACTGGCTGGCATTGAATAATAGAAGAGGTTGCATGGATACAATTATGATGAAGCAAGAAAGAAACATAATGATATTTTTCTCTAAAACATTCAGACATTTCCTTCCTCACATGATGGTTGTATCTTGTCAATGCCCTGCTAAGATGACTTGGGTCACTAAACTCCAGAGACTAATTCAATGCATCAAAAACATTAACAAAAGCCCTATTATGAGGTAAGACGTGTGGTGGAAAGATTCCACCCACATAACCCTTCCCCATACCAAAAACATACTTTTGTTTGTAGTCAACAAGGGCATCATTCTATAGGAGTATGTCTTTAACCATTTTTTCTACAATTACAATCACGAAATCTAGACATTGTAGCATATCCAAAAGATTAGAGATGAAAATTGATAAAGGGTATGTGTAGGATCATCATGGAAAAAAAATTCCCTTAAGTGGCAAAAAAATTAGAAAAATTAGAGTTAAGCAACTTGATGTAAAAATTTGAATAAGTTATCTATATTATTTCAAAAATATGTAAGAATAGAATCTATAGCAAATTGAATTTAATTTCTAAACTAGTAGGTTTATTTTTAAAAAACAAAAATCTATTTGATGAAAATTTGAAATTTCAATGCAATAGTACTTAAATTTCAGGGAAAAAATAAGTAGGTGTTTGTTTGACCACCCTAACCACAACAAAATGACAATTTTTTTTTTATAAGATTTTAGATATAAGTAAAGGACTCATGTCTAGATGTGATGCATATTTTTTTGTAATTTTTTTCCAAGTAAATAATTAATTATGATTTTTTTATTACAACTTTTAAAAAATATAAAAAGTTGTATGTATGACCACCTTAACTTGGTCAAAACTTCATGAAATTCATTTTTTTTTTTAATCCTATAGTATGTGAAGCATAGAATGTGACACATGTTTTGGTTTCAAAAAATGTGATACTGTTTGAAAGCTATCGATGTTTTTCAATCAACCTATCAATTAGGACTTTAGTCATAATTCAAATAGAAAATGAATAATAATTATTTATTAAATTCAAAGTAAAGCATAATTTATATTGGTGGAAAGTTGAGAGTCTCCTTTAAAAACCCTTTTTGTTTCATCAATTTTGGGTTAAAAAAAGCTGTCAGCCACATACCCTACACATACACATCATATCGCCATTTTTTGGCCCATCATGATCCTGTACATACCCCAAAATATTTGATAGGAAAAACAACCTCCTTGACTTCGGATGAAGAACTTTCATCTCAATAACACATTTTAGACACCTATAATCATAGGGACACTATAGCTTAAACACAGATTGCAAATGAAGCTCTTCTAAGCTTCATGTAAATGGCCTCTCCCACCTTTGCACTGGAAACCACACACAATAATTTTTTGAACGATAATCCATCATTGCTACATCCCTTTCGACCTCTAGAAAATAATCCTTCAGAAGATAGATATTAATTTACTATTTCCAACAAGTGCTTAGTTTGGTCGAATAAATAGAGGAGCTTTTGCCATAAGACATGAACTCTCATGATGACATAGAGTTTAGAATGTACAAAGCTTAACTTGAACATCAACAAAATGACATTTAATACATTCTTCATTGATCTCCCACACCTCCAAAATAAATGAATCATTAAACCATAAGATGCTAAATGTACTGAAAAATGGTAAACCATACCAAGGAATAATGAGATCAAAACACCTAAAACCATGGCACAAGAGTTAGTTCTTTCTCAAAGGATAGATATGCAATCTATGTTTTCCACAACTGATAGTTGGCAACTCCAAATTTTACTGAAGTGTACTAAGGAATACGAATAGGATTAACCACACAAGTGAATGATTACACCAACTACCAGCAACACAAAATGCTTAGATCATCATGAAATAGGAATGTGCCCTTAGTTGAATCCAATTCATGCGAACCAAATTACACAATATTTGGCATACCCCCAAATTTGCATAAACAATTAACACTAGGACTTGTGTAATTTGCTTGAAAAGACATACAAACCACCTCATTTGTACTGGCACATATGAGAAGTATGATGCAATGCTTTACAAATACAAGCTTTCAACAACTCCATAATTTGTTAAACTTTGCTTGCATCACTTTGATTCCTTATTGTGACATCATCAATAATGATTCTCATAACCATGCAACTATAATGCTTTCATTTCTCTTTCATGAAATTTAAAACACGTATGTAATTGCCAATTACACATGTGTTGTTAGATCTTCAAGTATGCTGAATTAATTTTTCTTCTTCTTAGATTTGGAAAGAAACATTTGACACTTGTAATTTTCAATTACCCATGTGTTGACAAGTAGCACATGTGTAATTGCCAATTACACATGCATAGCCAGATCACCAAGTAAATCTTTTTACATAGATCTAACCAGAAACATAAAACATCTGTAATTATCAATTACATATATGAAGCAAGATCATTTCATTGCCCCATGAAAATTAATTACATATTTATGTATTCTTATTCCTGAAATATGTCAAACCTTGTCAAACCTCCATAGATGTTAGAAATTTTTTGATATAAATTAGGAGTTTCCATTCATAATCAGAATTACTATCAAGTATGAAGTAATTTCCAAAATATTGTACCATATCAAATTTACTAGATATTTGTACACACCAAAAAATTAACTAGTTGATTCGCCAAATACATCAAAGTCTTTTCTCTTTTGATAGTAAAGCTTCTAAAGTAGAATGCATCTTACCCAGTACATCGACATGAGTAACTTCATTCTCTCCTTGATCACACCCATAGTTTTCCAAGAAATCCGCAACCATATTTCCTTCTCTGTATGTGTGCAAGATTTGATAATTACCTACCTTATCAAGCAAAGACCAGATATGTTTAACAATATATTCCAGCTTCCAATTTTGAAGTTTATGATCTTGATATGCATTAATTAAAATTAGTGAATCACCTTCTACTTGAATCATAGGAAGTTTGAAACTAAGGACTAGCTTCAAACCAAACAAAAGAGCTTGAGCCTCTACAACATTATTAGTTCTAGACATCACTTTATAATATTTTGCACATAACACTAAACCTTTATGATCTCTTATAACCACCCCTGCTCCAAATAAACCTGGATTCCCCCTGGAGGCTCCATCTATATGTTCTTCTCTACATAATTGAATGAATAAAAAGTGAAAAGTGTCATTCATCATCTTGTTAATTCACTTTGATTTAACCTCTTTTTCCTATTATTTTAGGTTTTACCCACACTCTCATATGCACTTATTAGATTTTTCACAATAGATTTATCACTTGAAGCCTCCAATGTTCTCAACCTAAGAATCTTCATAATGGACATATACTTTAGATTTCTCATTATTTCAACAAATAGTTGACATCTTGTGCTCTCATTTAATTTATCAAAGAACACTCCATATCTTATGAGAATATATTCTATAAGTAAATTTATGAATCTTACCTTCCATCAGTTGCAAAATATTCTCATTAATATCAATCAAAGTCTTGGGCTTTCTACGCAAAATTCTAGGAGGTTTTCTCAAAGGTAAATTTTCCTCAACATTTGGAATTTCATCAATATTTAAATCAGATGGGATAGATGTCATACCTTCAATCGGAGATGGAATAGATGGCGTACCTTGAAGTTGAGATGGGAAAGATGGGATATTCTTCACATGTGAGTGATGATGTACTTTCAACTCAAGATGTAGTAGATGGTGTCACTCTAGCTTGATTTTCAATAGAGGATGTGTCTCAAAATTTTGGTAGAGGAGGTTCATGTTCCTCTTCCATTGGATTGTATTCTTCTATCATGTTCAATATTTTCTTTTCATGAAGTTTCCCCATTTGTTCTCTTTTATTTGTATTCCTATCTTCTTGTTCCTCTTCAATTGGTGCATCTTCTTCTATTGTGATCAATTTCCTCTTTTCACAAAGTTTACTCATTTGTTCTTTTTTCTTTGCATTCTTAACTTCTTTCTCCTCCTATGTTAGAGGAAACCTTGATCTTTTCCTTAGAATGATGAAGAATTGTATCTATAGCATGAAAAAGAGACAAAGATTAATTCCACCATAGTACTTGTGTGGACCTTGATCCTAGTACCTGCAAAACAACAAGAATAAACAAGTTAAACAAGAGATTGCAAGCTAAAACAAGGATTCCCCATGAAATCCATTTACAATTTCAAAATAGGAAAAAAAACAACCAAGAACACAATGAAACCAGGAAACATAGATTCAATCCTAATTTAAATGTGCAAACTCATGTTCCCATGGGGGAATTGGTGCCAATTTGATGTGAAAATTGGCCCTTTCCCAATTCCTAAGATGCAAGCTTGATATGTTGATGAGGTTGATCCACTTTGTTGATGAAGGATGAGAGCTCCAAGCCAAAAATCTACAAAAACCTAACTAAGAACTCAATGATAATTGTTGAAATTTGAGAGATATTTGAGCATGGTAACTTTGCATAAATTGTGGATTTTCAAATGAAGATATGAGCTCTTTATTTATAGAATGCCAAGATGGATGAATGTCCAAATTTGAGCAATGTGGGACTAACATTCATCCAATGGAATGATGCCACTTGTCAAGCTATGAATGGATGAAATATGTGCAAGATTTGAGAATTGTGCCAATAAATGCATATTTTTGAATTTCAAATTTGTTGAAATGACTTGCAAGAGGGAAGGGAAAATGCAATAAATGCCACTTGGCTCAAGGAAAAGGACATGTAAGATGAAGTTATTGCCTTGTTGGATGTACATGTTGACTTGGAATTTTTGAATTCAAATTGAGAGAATATTCCAAAAGATGCCTTGTGAGGAAAATAGAGATTTAATAAATGAATTAAATCTATTTTCATGTACAACTTGCATTATCTAGAGGATGGGACATGAGATGAGATTAAATTAATCAATGGTTAATTAATTTAATGAGAGAGGTTAGATGATGCGACCTATTTGACTCAAATTTATGGATTTATTTAAATCAAATAAGAGAGGAATATGACAAGAAATTAATTAAATAAGGATTTTGATTTATTTAATTAAAAGAGATGGCATTAGATTAAATCAAATAAGGTTTTAATTTATTTAATTTAATGGATAAACTTTAGAAATTTAATCAAATAAATTGATTATTTAATTAAATAGGGATAATTAGATCAGATGAATTGATTTAATTAACAAAAGAGACCAACTTAACTAGATAAAATGATTTATTTAATTAAGGAATGAAAGTTGATGAATTTAATTAGATAAGGAGATTTGATTAAATGTTTAGACCGAGGGATGATTCAGGAAGAAATGATGTTAGTAGGTCGGGGTCAAGTGCACAACGTCAATTAGTATATTTTACGTGTCTACATTTTGCCCCTCTTTGAAGCAATGCACTTGTTGTGTTGGTTCAAAGAATAAAAAATCTTGATCAAAGCCAAAAATTTCATTAAAAACTTTCCCCACTGCTACATGGCAAGAGAAAACATGCCATTATAATGCCCCCTCAAGAGATTGGACGAAAATTTTAAATTTTTGGGTGACCTCGCGAAAAAGAGGACAAAGTACCCAATAGGTCAAAAAGGGCTCCGAGAGGCTAAAAATGTGTCTAAATGCAATAAAACAATGAAAAACAAGCCTCAACTGGATGAAAGCAGGTTCAGGGGCCCAAAACACTAGCAGGTCAGCCAATCAAGGTGAAAAAAACCCTAATTTTCATGCTTAAATGGGGCCCAAGGGGTCACTTTCAAGTCATTTTCAAACACCTCCAATAGTGATCTCGAGATTTGAGCTCAGACCTCCTGATGATATGGTGCAATGACAACTTCCCCTTCACATTTTAAATCGAGTTCGGACGTACCAGTAGCCACCTGGCATCGAGGCACCGGTAAGTGGTCCTTGCGTGATCTTTGTCTTTCATTTATTGCTTTAATTAATACTTTAAAGAGTCGGTCCATCTGCAGCGGCGCTATATAGCACCACTCAGAAGTCAAACTGCATCACTCACTATCATAGTGCTGTCACAATGTAGTTTGGAGTTTAGAAACAATGACGTTGAGCTCAGGGCCGATAAGGTAGTTTAGAAAGTGCGACATGATGGTCTCAATTTAGCTCAAAGTGTGCCACTGGGAGAAAAATTGCATCGTGGTGGTGTGATTTTGCTCTTTTCAACCCTAGCATTGTAGTTTGATTAAATGTGTGAACCTCGATCCTAGCACCTGCAAAACAACAAGAATAAACAAGTTAAACAAGATATTGCAAGCTAAAAAAAGGATTCCCCATTATTGTCACTTGGATTTTGCACCCTATTGAATGTACAATTCAACAATCCAGTGTAACATGGGAAGACCTCTAAAGCTGTAGGTTTCTTGTAAACAGAGGTCAACCTCCAAAGAAGGCCGACTTCCTTTGTGTTATCACCTAACTATTGATCTTTGTAAGGAAAAGGGAGAAGGAGTGCATGAAAATGAAAAATAAATCCTATGGTGATACACTGAACTAACAGGAATCATGAAATAAAAAGATGAACATACACTAGAAAAAGGATGATAGTTATTTCATCTACCCAACATAAATTTTGTGAAAACTTATGCAAAAATTATAAAAAGGTTTAATCTACATATATATTTTAAGAAGGAAAGATAAATTTCACAACTTTAAAATTTAAATGTAGACTTAGGAAAACATAGTTCAAAACTTGCATAATCTGAAAGAAGAAAGAAGGTATTATGAAAAAAAACTAACACTGATCTTCAAAGTAATCTTTGTATTCCAAATTCCAAAAGAGTTACAAAACATACATCAACTGAGAAAGGATTGTTAAAAAATCACTAACTCTCCAGAATGCATAATTTGAACTAATTTACAAAGAGGAAAAATGCCATATATACAAAAGTCCCAGCCCCTAGAGCTTACAAAAATATCAGCCTTTAGAAAGATCTGCCCTTAGATATTTTTAATGAAGTTAATGTTGCATTAAATGTGTATCCCTGTTGTCCATGTCAGTGAAGGGTTGCTCTAGGAATGGCCTCCTTTATCTTTTGCAACAATCGCATTAACTTCTGGCCCCTGTGTCCATGTCAAACTTCCATCAAAGCCGCTTTGAATGTCCTAAAGCATTATCATAAATGTTGTTCTACCTGTGCTAGTAGATATCCCAGCTGTCACTATGACTCATGGCTTTTTCTTCCTTCCAATTTTCTTATGCTCAAGATCTTCCCGCAAGTTGACAATCTTCAAGAAGTAGCATCCGAATTTCATGTTAGATTTGAGCACCATTGTTTCACCAAGCCGACCCATGCCTTTGATCATAGAGTAGATCCATACTGCTTGCATTTCGTTGATCCCCATAGGGGTGATCACAATAGTCAAGCTGTAAATGGTTTGCCCTTAGTTCTCTCTGTTTGGGCGAACACACTCCACGTAAGATTCTCGGGTAGTCAAAGGTCCTTCAAACAAAACCACATGTCAGTGAGACACTAATCATGTCTCCCCGATGCAATTAGACTTCGCAGTAGCATTCGACAAGACATACGATAGTCGGCAAGACCTCACAGTGAGCGGCCAGAGTCATATCAATATCCACAGTGGTCACCGAGACAATCGCTATCGGTCAAAGGTCATAGTGAGTTCTCTTTTCTATTGGCCAATCCATTGCTATCGGAAAGACTCCCCATTGTTGGCAAGACCTCTTGTTGGAAGATAACTCTCGGTGATGAGTCCTACCGTAGCCACCTCTCTATCGGCGAGACACCATTCGGTCGGCCAGGAATTATGCCGAAGGCAAGATCTTTCGGCGAGCTCATTTCATCTCGGCAAGACTCCCCTTGGTCGGTGAGACATCATGGTGAGCTCTTCCATTCTCCCCGAGCTCATTCTATTTTGGTGAAACCTTTCCATGTTGGTGAGACCTCTCACCAAACTTAAATCTTTTGGCAGGATTCTGCTTGGTCATCAAGACATTACACAAAACTCAAACCTTTTGCCGAGACCTCCTTTCTTGTTGAGGAGACATCACTTAGTCAGTGAGACCTTTCACCAAGCTCAAATCTTTCCCCAACACCGTTTCACTTTGGCAAGAGTCCACCCTGTCGAGGAGACTTTTCCCCTTCGCTAGCCCCTATTGCCAAGACCTCACTTGTCTAGAAGAATTTTCCCCGAAGTTATGTCCTTTTTCTGAGACCTTAGCAGTGGACAAGACATTACGCCGAACCATGAACCCTCAGTGAAACTTTTCCTCTTCAGCCAAACCTTTTTCTAAAGGAAATATCTCTCAGAGAGATCTCCCCAATGTCATCACATGTAGACAAGACTTTTTCGGGTCGGTAGGACTTCTCCCTGAGCACAAATTCCTTCGCCGACTCCAACCTTGTGAAAAACTATTGGCGAGACCATTTCCCATGTGGAGGGAGATATAAAACTTCACAACAACTGAGATGTCTTGGCGACCTAGGGAAAAAATTAATCCATTTGGCCTTGATGAATACTTGAAAAATAGACCCCTACCTGATTGAGCCTATAGGTGAAAATTGAGCAACATTTCTAGCGACCTTTGCTAGATGTTTTCCTGCTAAACCTGAAAACCAGTAGCCAAACTTGTCCATTAGGCTCAGAGTCACTTAGTAAAAACCTCAGAAATAGACCAAGAGCAGTTTGCACATGGCTACAACTCACTCAAAACAATGTTTGAAGTGAATCCCATTAACTAGTATTGGTAACCTTTCTCCATCCATGTTTGATAACTAGAATGCATTATGCTCCTTGCATTCAGTAACAACAAAAGGGCCTATCTAGAAATGGTCAAATTTTGTATGTTTTCCTAGACCACTCTTTAGCGCATCCCACTTGAGAACAATATCACCTTCCTTGAAAACTTTGGTTGTAGCTTTCTTATCAAATGTTCTCTTTGTTTGGACCTAATGATACTCCAAAGTTTTTATTGCCTTATCTCTTGATTCTTCAAGCTCCATGAGTTATGCATATCTCACAGAAATTGGGTCCTGTTCTTCATACATCTCCAACTGGTGAACAATGTCAAGAGCTGGAAGCTTCACAGACAGAGGTAATTTGGCCTCTTTACCATAAACAAGTACATACGAAGAATTAGCAACTGATCTCTTAGGGGTTATTCTATCTGGCTAGAGTGCAGATTTCAATGTGGTATGCCAAATTCTTTGATTCTCTCCCATAGTCCTCTTAATGATTCTGATTAGATTTTTATTTGTACTTTCAGCTAATCCATTACCCTATAGGTAATAATTGGAGGAAGTATTCAAATGAATTTCGTGTTTAATAGCCCAAATTGTGACTCTTAATCTAACAAATGCAAGAGCATTATCTGAAATGATGGAGTCAGGAACTCCAAATCTGGTGATTATATCTTCATAAAAACTCAAAACTAAAGATTTATTTGCTTCTTTCAAAGCCATTGTCTCTATCCACCATGTGAAATAGTTTGTAGCAGTAAGAACCCACTTATGACCAGCACTGGATGGTGGATTAATTGGTCCAATAAAGTCAATGCCCCATCTCATGAAGGGTTGCTCTACCTGAATTGGATGTAAAGGCATAGCAGGCAACTTTTCTTTTCCTGCGAACAAATCACACTTCATACACTTCCTTGGCCATGCATATGCATCTTTAAACAAGTTGGACCAGTAGTAACTAGGTCTCATAATTTTCCAAGCAGTTGTCCTTGGAGAAAAGTGACCTCCTGAAACTCCATCATGAAACTCATAAAGTACCTTTTCTGTTTGATCAGCATCAATGCACCTTAATAAAACACCATTCAGATCTTTCCTGAGAAGAATATTATCAATGAGGACATAAGGAATTGATTGCAATCTAAAGTATCTTCATTTTACTTTATCTATACCTGGTGGACATTCACCAGTATGAAGAAAGTGGGTCATTTCTTGAACCCAACCTGCAACTGATGCAGGTGCAGCAGCTTGAACATTTTGAGGCTGATCAGTATTAGCTAAAACAACACCAGTTTTTTATTTCTGTGCATCTTCAAAAGTGGAGGAAAGTTTCTCACAAAGTCCTCTACCTCTAACAAGTTTTGTGATGTTGATGTTGACATCAAATTCCATTACTTTTGTGACCCACCTTGCTCTTTTCTCACTCAAATCTTTGTTCAACAAAAATTCCTTTACACTTGAGTGTGCAACTTGAATATGAATTTTGTTGTTTGAAACCAGAGGTTTAAACTTCTTTAGGCTTCTAATCACACCACGAAAATGTTTCTCAAAAAATGTATATTTCTCTTCATAATCATCAAGTACTTGACTAAAAAAAGCTATTGGCTACTCTAAATTATCACTTTTTTTCAAAACCGGCATAGCAGAAATTGAACTAACGCTTCCAAAATCATACAAGAAGAAGTCTTTAGAGAAATTTGGATTTACCAGTGTTGGAGTTGATGCTAAAGCTTTGTTGATTTCTTCAAAACTATGTTTTGCTTCTCTAGTCCAACTGAAAACTGCATTCTTTTTAAGCATGGCAGTCAAGGGCTATAGTAAATTTGCAACATCAGGAATGAATCTTCTTAAAAAGTTAATTCTCCCTAAAAAGCTCTGCAATCCTTTCTTGTGATTGGGTAATGGCAGTTCAAGTATAGCTTTAACCCTTTTAGGATCAATGGTAAGTCTATCTTTTGATACTATGTGGCCTAATAGTTTACCTTCATGAACTGCAAAAATACTCTTTTTCGAATTGAGAGATATTCCATATTCTCTACATTTTTCAAACAGGTAAGTTAGGTTGCCAATTTCACTGAACTGCCAAGCTAGTGGGCCCACTGGCTTGCCAATTTAGTGAAATTGGAAATGTAGTGGCCTTTTTGAAAAAATGGGTCCAAGAAATGGGGTCTCCCTATGATTTACGTCATCAAGAGACCCCATTTCTTAGACCCAATTTTTCAAACAAGGCAAGTTAGATTGCCAATTTCACCGAATTAGCAACCTAATGGGCCCACTCACTTGCCAATTCGGTGAAATTGGATATGTAATGGCCTGTTTGAAAAAATGGGTCCAAGAAATAAGGTCTCCTAGTGATTTACATCACCAGGAGACCCCATTTCTCGAACCCATTTTTTCAAACAGGCCACTACATTTCCAATTTTACCGAATTGGAAAGTTAGTAGGCCCACTAGCTTGCCAATTCAGTGAAATTGGCAACCTAACTTTCCTATTTGAAAAAATGGTTCCAAGAAATGGGGTCTCCCAGTGATGTAAATCACTGAGATACCCATTTCTTGGACACATTTTTTCAAATAGGCCACTACATTCCCAGTTTCACTAAATTGGCAAGCTAGGGTAGAGGGTTAAGGGTAGAGGGGAGAGAGATAGAAGGAGTGAGTGAGTGAGAGACTTGAGAGAGGGAGAGGGTGTAGGAGGGAGAGAATTGAGAGAGATAGAGGGTAAGGGTTAAGAGTAGATGGTTTTAGGTTTAATGGTTTCAGGTTTAAGGGTTTAGGGTTTAAGGGTTAAGGGTTTAGGGTTTAGGGTTAAGGGTAGATGGGAGAGAAATAAAGGGAGTGAGTGAGAGAGAGACCTAAGAGAGGGAGAGGGGGTGATAGGTAGAGACTTGAGAAGGAGAGAGATAGAGAGAGAGGGAGTGAGTGCAAGAGAGATAAAGGGTAGAGGGTCCACTAGGTTGCTAATTCAGTGAAATTGGCAACCTAACTTGGCCTATTTGAAAAAATGGGTCCAAGAAATAAGGTCTCCTAGTGATGTAATGGGTCCAAGAAATGGGGTCTCCTAGTGATGTAGAGAATATGGAATGTAATGGTCTATTTGAAAAAATGGGTCCAAGAAATAAGGTCTCCTAGTGATTTACATCACTGGGAGACCCCATTTCTTAGACCCATTTTTTCAAATAGGCCAAGTTAGGTTGCCAATTTCACCGAATTGGAAAGTTAGTAGGCCCACTAGCTTGCCAATTCAGTGAAATTGGCAACCTAACTTTCCTGTTTGAAAAAATGGTTCCAAGAAATGGGGTGTCCCAGTGATGTAAATCACCGAGATACCCCATTTCTTGGACACATTTTTTCAAATAGGCCACTACATTCCCAATCTCACTAAATTGGCAAGCTAGGGTAGAGGGTTAAGGGTAGAGGGGAGAGAGATAGAAGGAGTGAGTGAGTGAGAGACTTGAGAGAGGGAGAGGGTGAATGAGGACATAAGGAATTGATTGCAATCTAAAGTATCTTCATTTTACTTTATCTAGACCTGGTGGACATTCACCAGTACGAAGAAAGTGGGTCATTTCTTGAACCCAACCTACAACTGATGCAGGTGCAGCAGCTTGAACATTTTGAGGCTGATCAGTATTAGCTAAAACAACACCAGTTTTTGATTTCTGTGCATATTCAAAAGTGGAGGAAAGTTGCTCACAAATTCCTCTACCTCTAACAAGTTTTGTGATGTTGATGTTGACATCAAATTCCATTACTTTTGTGATCCACCCTGCTCTTTTCTCACTCAGATCTTTGTTCAACAAAAATTCCTTTACACTTGAGTGTGCAACTTGAATATGAATTTTGTTGTTTGAAACCAGAGTTTTAAACTTCTTTAATCTTCTAATCACACCATGAAAATTTTTTCTCAAAAAATGTATATTTCTCTTCATAATCAGCAAGTACTTGACTAAAAAGAGCTGTTGGCTGCTCTAAATTATCACTTTTTTTCAAAACCAGCATAGTAGAAATTGAACTAACTTTTCCAAAATCATACAAAAATAAGTCTTTAGAGAAATCTGGATTTACCAGTGTTGGATTTGATGCTAAAGCTTCGTTGATTTCTTCAAAACTATGTTTTGCTTCTCTAGTCCAACTGAAAACTGCATTCTTTTTAAGCATGGCAGTCAAGGGCTGTAGTAAATTTGCAACATCAGGAATGAATCTTCTTAAAAAGTTAATTCTCCCTAAAAAGCTCTGCAATCCTTTCTTGTGATTGGGTAATGGCAGTTCAAGTATAGCTTTAACCCTTTTAGGATCAATGGTAACTCTATCTTTTGATACTATGTGGCCTAACAGTTTACCTTCATGAACTGCAAAAATACTCTTTTTCGAATTGAGAGATATTCCATATTCTCTACATTTTTCAAAAACTTTCTTGAGATGTAACAAGTGCTCATCTTCATTCTTTGAATATACAGTTATGTCATCTAAGTAAACCAGCAAAAAATTATGTATTAAATTTTTAAAATGCCATATCAATGGCACGCTAAAAGGTGGCACAAGCATTAGATAAACCAAAAGGCATTCTCTCATAAGCCATAGAGCCCCATTTTGTTATAAATGTTGTTTTATAATGATAATCCTCTGTGACTAGAATCTGGTTATAACCAAAATATCCATCCAGAAGAGAAAATCTCTCTGAACCAGCAACAGCTTGGAGAATTTGTTCCATAGATGGTAAGGGATAATGATCTTTCAAAGACGCTCTATTAAGGTCTCTAAAATCTACACATAATCTTACCTCACCATTCTTTTTTCTAACCAGAACAAGGTTAGAAACCTAAGATGTGTGTTTAATTGGAAACACAATACCCCCCTCTACTAACTTGGTCAGCTCTTTGATCATTAAAGGTTCAAGTTTGGGGTTCAATGGTCTCTGTTTTTGTCTAACAAGCTTGGCACCATCTTCTAACTCAATTGTATGTTGTGTAATATGAGGATCAAACTCTCTTAAATCAAAATATTACCAAGCAAAAACATCATGATACCCTTGGCATAAAACAATGAAAGCTCTCTTATCTTCAACTGAATAGATTTTTCCTAATTTGAGGAGCTTACCTTTAAAGATTTCCACTTCTTCATAATGATCTTCTTTCATTTGAATGCCGACTTTGTTCTTCTTAAGATGGTCTTCAGAATTGAATATGGATTCCAATGTAACTAGCACTTTGGGAAGTTTATTTGTCTTTAGTTGTATCACTTGATCATCATACTGTTGTTTAATCTTTTCCTGGTTCACCACCGAAAACTAATCTTCTTGGAGCAGAAAGGTCAAATCTGTTCATCACTTTCAAATACCTGCCAGTTAATGTTGTTATCAGGAATTGATGGCCTGATAACCACCTTGACATACTATTGTATTTTATCCTTTTTAATATCACTTCGGATATCAAACTGTGCTCCAATTGCTGCAAGTCTATCAACATGCTTATTCTAATTTCGTGGAATAGAAATTAGATTGAAGGAATTAAATTTTTTAATTATATTCCATACTCTATTTCTGTAAGACTTCAAAGCATCATTCTTGGCAACATTTAGCCCTCTAACCTATTAACTATCAATTCACTATCTCCATAGACTTTCAAACATTCAATTCCTCTTTTCCTTGCCCACTCAAGGCCTTGAATGAGTCCTTCATACTCAACATTGTTGTTATAACATGCAAAAGCAAAATGAAAGGCTGAAAAATACTTATCACCCTATGGAGAAACCAGCATTGCACCTCCACCTGCCCCATTCTTGCTTCTGGAACCATCAAAAAACATTTCCCAGAGTTCACTTTGTTGTTGCAACAACTGATCTGTACTTTTTTTGAGGTTTGAAACCTCTGCATCAGGTTCAAGCATCACATAATTACCCATACCGACATCTTGAATAAGGTCTTCAGGACTATCCAATACATTTTCAGCTGCCCACTCATGAAGCAACACATCATGAACAACTTTTGCTTGAAGTTCTTGAGTGGTAACCAGTTCACTATCAATAAAAATGACATAATTTGTGTTTGCAGTAGTAGGAACAACATTGATAGGACTTGGGTTATACAGCTCAATATGATCTTTAGCCAACTTTTCAGATTTAATGGTAACCTTAGTTCCATATCTTGTTCTAAACAACATATGTGACCAATCAGCTGAGACATAATCACCTATCTTAGTTGTAAAGTCTCTTGAGAGGCACAAAGAAAATAAATGTGGGAGATCTATGACACATATGTCCTAAGGAACTATAAAATTTGGACAAGCATGAAGGGTAAGACTCAAATATTTAATAACACCCAATGAATTAACAAAAGTACCATCCAATTCAATCACTCCTTTCTCTAAAGGCTGATACTTTAGTCCAAGCTTGTCAGCAATTTGCTTTGGCATTACTGAGCTACTAGCTCCACTATCTACCATACAGTTATGAACTAACTTATCACCTATGATTACAGACATGTAAAATTGATGTGGTTTGACTTCTTTTTCTACCTCTTTGCTGGGTTGTTTATCCTTTTCTTGAGGATTATTTGTCAATACAGTCTTGACTTGACCTATTGGAGACTCAAATTCATCAGACACTCTAAAATTTGACAATGTTGAATGTAACATATCCTTTTGACCTGGGATAGCTAATGAATCCCACATAGACATTGTTACATTCATCTTTTTCATTCTATCAAGAATATTATAGGGTACAACTAGGTTCACTTTATGATGTACCTTTATGCCAGCATGATCAGCTTGCAAGTGTGGCTGCTCCTTAACTGGGAGTTGTTGATTTCTTTGCAGACCACGAGTCACTTGAGATGTAGATGGTTCTGCAACTGTTGCAGACCACGAGTCATTTGAAGATCTTGAAACAAGAGTTTCTTGTGTTATAACAGCTGGAACAACAGCTGATATTGCTGGAAAAGGTGGCAAAAGTGTAAAAGGTGGTATCTGTAAAGGGATATTCGAATAAATATATGGAAATATAGGCATTGGTGGCCTAGGAGAAAGTTTACCAGCTTGTATTAGGCTATTTTCATCTCTGATTTCTATTTCAAATGCATCTGGTAGGGAAACAGCCCCCATTGATTGTATCATAATGGCTATATTGTTGTTAAGAGCCTTCAAAAAGTACAAAAATGCATATTCTGGAGGTGGTCTCACTGTTGCAGGGATTCTATCCCAGGTTCTTTGAAATCTAAAATTAAAACCATTCATTTGCTCCTAAGGAGCCCTCTTAAGCATAGTTAATTGCTCCAATAAAGACAAATTATCAGACCTGTCCTGAAACTGCCTGTGTAATTTGTCACCCAACTCATCCCAGGTAGCAACTAAACCTACTCCAAGACTCCTGAACCACTGTAATGCTCTTCCTTTGAATGATGCTGCAAGAAGTCTTACAACTACGTCTTCTTATGTGATATGGTGCACACCACATAAGGAAGCAACATCTCGTATATGTTCAATTGAGGTAGTCTGATTTTCCCCGGTGAAAATTGGCAAGCTTTTCAAAGCTGCCATTGGAATATCATTGTGTTGTGTCAAATTTAATGGACTACCTCCATTAAATTGCACAAAAGGCTGATTTCTGGGAGCAGCCATTAGAGGTGGATTTGAATTTGTAAAAACAATAGTTGATGAACTTGTTGCCACAATAGAACTTGAAAATATATAACTAGCAAAAACAGTTGGACTTCTTAAAGGAGACCTTTCTATTCCAAGACTAGGTGAGGCTAAACAATTCTCAATTTGTTTTTTATAGTCTTCCTCTCCTTTTTGATGGTGAAAATGCACTTTTTGGTCTAACACCAAGTGGCGTAGACTGTACTCTCTTAGAAGGAGGTGCCCTTTTTGCTACTCTACCTTGTCTTCTGGGTGGTCACACCCACAAATATTCAAAAGGAACTGAGTTGCTCCTTGTCTAAATTCTTCTCATAAACTATACAAGCACTAATTCTAAAGTTCTTTCTCTTTATGGAGTCGCCAAGTATGCAAAAATGACTTTTGCAAAGTCTGAAACTTGCTGGTTGCATACCAAACCAACAATATAATGTTGAACTTGTCCCATCGGGCATTCCAGAACTGTTGTCACTTGGATTTTGCACCCTGTTGAATGTAAAATTCAACAATCCAGTGTAACATGGAAAGACCTCTAAACCTGTAGGTTTCTTGTAAATAGAGTACAACCTCCGAAGAAGGCCGACTTCCTTTGTGTTATCACCTAACTACTGATCTTTGTAAGGAAAAGGGAGGAGTGCATGAAAATTAAAATTAAATCCTATTGTGATACACCAAACTAACACGAATCATGAAATAAAAAGATGAACATACACTAGAAAAAAGGATGATAGTTATTTCATCTACCCAACATAAATCTTGTGAAAACTTATGCAAAAATTATAAAAAGGTTTAATCTACATATATATTTTAAGAAGGAAAGATGAATTTCACAACTTTAAAATTTAAATGCAGACTTAGGAAAACACAGTTCAAAACTTGCATAATATGAAAGAAGAAAGAAGGTAGTATGAAAAAAAACTAAAACTAATCTTCAAAGTAATCTTTGTATTGCAAATTCCAAAAGAGTTACAAAACATACATCATCTAAGAAATGATTGTTAAAAAATCACTAACTCTCCAGAATGCATAATCCAAACTCCTTTACAAAGATGCAAAAATGCCATCTATACAAAAGTCCTAGCCCCTAGGGCTTACAAAAATATTAGCCTTCAGAAAGATCTACCCTTAGATCTTTCTAATGAAGTTAATGCTACATTAAACGTGTATCCCTGCTATCCATGTCGGTGAAGGGTTGCTCCAGGAATGGCCTCCTTGATCTTTTTCAACAATCGCATTAACTTTTGGCCCCCGTGTCCATGTCAAACTTCCATCAAAGCCACTTTGAATGTCCTAAAGCATTATCATAAATGTCGCTCTACCTATGCTAGTAGATTCCTAGCTGTCACTATGACTCATGGTTTTTTCTTCCTTCCAGTTTTCATGTGCTCAAGATCTTCCTACAAGTTGACCATCTTTGAGAAGCAGCATCCGACTTTCGTTTTAGATTTGAGCATCATTGTTTCACCAAGCTGACCCATGCCTTTGATCACAGAGCAAATCCATACTGCTTGCATTCCATTGATCCCCCACAAGGGCGGTCACAATAGTCAAGCAGTAAATGGTTCACCCTTAGTTCTCTCTGATTGGGTGAACACACTCCACGTAAGATTCCCAGGTAGTCAAAGGTCCTTCAGACAAAATCACATGTCAATGAGACAATAATTATGTCTCCCTGATGCGATTAGATTTCACAGTAGCATTCAACAAGACAAATGACGATCAACAAGACCTCACAGCGAGCAGCCATAGTCATATCGATATCCACAATGGTTGTCGAGACAATCGCTATCAGTCAGAGGTCATAGCAAGTTCCCTTTTCTATTGGCCAATCCATCACTATTAGGAAGACTCCCCATTGTTGGCAAGACCTCTTGTCAGAAGAAAACTCTCGACGATGAGTTCTACTGCAGCCACCTCTCTATCGACGAGACACCATCGGGTTGGCTTAACATTATGCCAAAGGAAAGATCTTTCAGTGAGCTCATATCATCTCGACAAGACTCCCCTTAGTCAGCGAGACATCATAGCGAGCTCTTCCATTCTCCCCAAGCTCATTCTATTTCAGTGGGACCTTTCTGTGTCGACGAGACCTCTCACCTAACTTAAATCTTTCGGCATGACTTTGCTTGGTCACCGAGACATTACAGCGAACTCAAACCTTTCACCAAGACCTCCTTTCTTGTTAGGGAGACATCAATCAGTCGGTGAGACCTTTCGCCGAGCTCAAATCTTTCCCCAATGTCGTTTCACTTTAGCAAGAGTCCACCCTATCGGGGATACTTTGCTCCTTTGCTAGCCCCATTCGTCGAGACCTCAGTAGTAGGCAAGATGTTATGCCAAACCATGAACCCTCGGCAAAACTTTTCCTCTTCAGCTAGGCCTTTTGCCAAAGGCAATATCTCTCAGCGAGATCTCCCCGATGACATGCCATCTAGACAAGACTTTTTTGGGTCAGCAAGACTTCTCCCTGAGCTCAGATTCCTTCGCCCACTCCAACCTTGTAAACAACTATCGATGAGACCATTTCCCATGCGGAGGGAGATATAAAACTTCACAGTGACCGAGATATCTTAGCAACTTGGGGAAAAAATTAATCCATTTGGCCTTTATGAATACTTGAAAAATAGACCCCTACCTGATTGAGCCCATAGGTGAAAATCAGGCAACACCCATGAAATCCATTTACAATTTCAAAATAGGAAAAAAAATAACCAAGAACACAATGAAACCAAGAAACATAGATTCAATCCTAATTTAAATGTGCAAACTCATGTTTCCATGGGGGAATTGGTGCCAATTTGATGTGAAAATTGGCCCTTTCCCAATTATTAAGATGCAAGCTTGATATGTTGATGAGGTTGATCCACTTTGTTGATGAAGGATGAGAGCTCCAAGCCAAAAATCTGCAAAAACCTAAATAAGAACTCAATGATAATGGATGAAATTTGAGAGATATTTGAGCATGGTAACTTTGCATAAATTGTGGATGATCAAATGAAGATATGAGCTATTTATTTATAGAATGTCAAGATGGATGAATGTCCAAATTTGAGCAATGTGGGACTAACATTCATCCAGTGGCATGATGCCACTTGTCAAGCTATGAATGGATGAAAGATGTGCAAGATTTGAGAATTGTGCCAATAATTGCATATTTTTGAATTTCAAATTTGTTGAAATGACTTGCAAGAGGGAAGGGAAAATGCAATAAATGCCACTTAGCTCAAGGAAAAGGGCATGTAAGATGAAGTTATTGCTTTGTTGGATGTACATGTTGACTTGGAATTTTTGAATTCAAATTGAGAGAATATTCCAAAAATGCCTTGTGAGGAAAATAGAGATTTAATAAATGAATTAAATCTATTTTCATGTGCAACTTGCATTATCTAGAGGATGGGACATGAGATGAGATTAAATTAATCAAGGGTTAATTAATTTAATGAGAGAGGTTAGATGATGTGACCTATTTGACTCAAATTTATGGATTTATTTAAATCAAATAAGAGAGGAATATGACAAGAGATTAATTAAATAAGTATTTTGATTTATTTAATTAAAAGAGATGGTGTTAGATTAAATCAAATAAGGTTTTAATTTATTTAATTTAATGGATAGACTTTAGAGATTTAATCAAATAAATTGATTATTTAATTAAACATGGATAATTAGATCAGATGAATTGATTTAATTAACAAAAGAGACCGACTTAACTAGATCAAATGATTTATTTAATGAAGGGATGAAAGTTGATGAATTTAATAAGATAAGGAGATTTGATTAAATGGTTAGATCGAGGGATGATTCAGGAAGAAATGATGTTAGTAGGTCGGGGTCAAGTGCACAACGTCAATCAGTATATTTTACATGTCTACAGTACTAATCAAGTAAAGAAATATCTTACACAAATCTAAAAAATTTCATGAAATTATGATACTCACTATATATGATAGTCTAAAAGGGACAAAAATGAATATGAAACTAAAGAATTTTTTATTGATTCTCAATTTTATGCATGAAGAGGGAAGAAAAGGGCATGAGGAGCGGCAGAAAGGAATATGAAACTATTATTTAAGGATCAATGATGAAGCTATAGAAGAGAAGAATATTGTTGAGAATATCCTTAGGATTTTTCCTACAATATTTGACCCAATGGTCATTGCAATAGAAGATGTTAAAGAACTATTAAATATGACAATAGATGAGTTGACGATTTCAATTCAAACCCACACATATTACCTAAATAAGGTTAGACCTTCTTCCCCAAATATCAAACCAACATAAGAGGTGTGGTTTTTAATGAATTAATTATATAAGAAAAAAAGTACAAGGGAAAGGTGTCATTGCAATAGAATGATCAAAGGGATATGGGAATAGTTCATCCACTTTAAACTATTTATTGGTATTTCTATCTTTCAAATCTTTAATTGCATATTTCATGTCATCTAGTTATTTATTAGGGGCTACTAATGTTGAAGGAACCACTTTATTATATCTTGGATTGCTGATGTATTGATTTTGTGGAGGTGGAGAAGGGTGCAATTGATTTTGAGGTGGATTAAAATATGATATTTGTGGGGGTTGATAAGGATAATATTCAATTTGTGAAGGATTGAAGTATAATTGTGGGAATTGAGATGGATAATATTGATATTGATGAGTTTTTTTATATAATTATGAAGACCTGTTTAAGATGGATGTGATTGATTTTCAAGAGGATTGGTATATGATTGTGGAGGTAGTTGAAATGGATGTGATAGATGTTGAATAATATTAGTATAGGATTGTAGAGATAGTTGAGATGACTTTGATTGATATTGAGGAGGATTGGTGTATGATTATGGAGGTGGTTGAGATGTATATGATTGATGTTGAAGAGGATTAACATATGGTGAAGTTTGGAGGATGCTATGATAGGATGGATTTTTTGGTGGATTTAAATATGAGTAATTTTGTAGGATGTAGACATGTTGGGTGAGGTCTGAAGAAGATTGAGGTTGGTTAGGATATTGGTTTTGTGGCATGATTGGATTATGAAGGGGTGTAAAAATGGGAGGATTTTGAGATAGAATTATATAGGTGGATTGTGGAACATAATAATATTATAGAATGTGAGTGGATTGTGGGATATAAGCATAAATTTGAAACTTTTAATAAGTTCAAATAATTCAAGGTCCTATTTGAGAAGTAATGTAGAAACTCTTTAAGTTCAAGTTAGAGTCAATAGAAGAGGTGAGTTCATATATTTATTAGGATGGCCATAGGTTCATTAGGACTACCATAATGAAGCTATGATAGTCCTAATGAAGCTATGACTGTCCTAAGGTAGTTTTGGAAGACTTAATGAAGTTAAAGCTATGATTAATATGATGTGTTTGATTATAATAACAAAACATAATCTAATCCCTCTGCAAAATCTAATGCATTTGATTAAGGCTATGTATGTTGAGTGCTATAATTTTGAATACTTAGCAAAATCTAATCCTAAAATCAACATTATAACAAAATCAAAGAATTATATTAAGCATGTATTATAGGAAGTTATAAATAAACATAAGAGAATGAAGGAAAATGTGAAGAACATGCATAAAGACTTGACATAACTTAAAATCAAAGATTCAATTTGAGAAACTACCCAATTATGTGTTTGTTTTTCTTCTTGCATCAAAATCATTAAGAATTCAAGATTTCATGAACTTTCTTCATTTTAAATGTTCAAATCTATATAACTTTAATAGAAGTACTAAAAACTATTGAATTAACCAATGTATAATGTGAAATTGTAATAATAAAATCATAATTAACATTTTAATAGTACAAATATGAAAATTTTAGTTCATATAGTCAAATTTGATGTAAAAAATCTATTATGTCCTCCTTCCTCAGTTAGAGAACTAGAAAAGGATGGTGCAAAGTTGGTGAAAAGGTGGTGGAGTGTGTAAAATTTGTATCTTCTTTCCTTAATAACATGAAAAAGCATATTTTTTTTAGATCATGTGCAAGAGTAGGAGAATAACAAAGCATGTGGGCTTCGATCACAGGTATCCTACCATTTTTAGAGTAAGAAAAAACATGCTCACATTATAATGCACTCATGTTATAACATGAGCACATTTTGTCTTGCTTCATAAAGGGCTAAATTTTAACTTTTTCAAAATGCTCTCACATTTTCAAAAATTTGATTTTGTAAAGATTTTTCAACTACCATCATGTGTAAATAGGTGATTGGTTTGAGTTACATATATGAGACCTTTCTTAGATAAATTATGACATCTTTTAAGTACTCTGTATGTCTCATTTTTCATTCAATATGAAGTTTCACCATAATTCTCTATACACTAAATCCTACACATTAATCCTAAACCCTATCCCTAAACCCTCAACCCTCAACACTATACCTAAAACCCTAATCCATCAAACCTCAACCATTAAACCCTAATCCCTCAACACTGAACCATAATCCCTATCCCTAAACCCTCAACCCTTAAACCCTAAACCCTCAAACCCTAAACCCTATCCTTAAACCCTCAACCCTCAACACTATGCCTTATACTCTCAACCCTCGAACCTCAACAAATAAACCCTAAACCCTTAAACCCTCAACCCTCTACTCTATACATTAAACCCTCAACCCTAAACCCTCAACCCTATACCTTAAACCCTTAAACCCCCAACCCTTCAACCTTAAGCCCTATCCAGAAAACCTCAACCCTCAACCCTCAAATCTCAACCCTTAAACCCTGAACCCTCTACCCTATACATTAAACCCTCAACCCTAATCCCTCAACCTTATACCTTAAACCCTTAAACCCTCAACCCTTAAACCCTAAACCCTATCTAGAAAACTTCAACCCTCAACCCTATGCCATATACCCTCAAACCTCAAATCTCAACCCTTAAACCCTAAAACCTTAAACCCTAAACCTTCTACCCTATACAATAAACCCTCAACCCTAATCCTTTGACACTATACCTTAAACCCTTAAACCCTCAACCCTAATCCAAATCCATAAAACCTCAACCCTTAAAACCTAATCCCTATCCCTAAACCATCAACCCTCAACACTATACCTTAAACCCTAATCCCTCAACCCTTAACCCTTAAGCCTTAATCCCTCAACCCTCAAGCCTAATCCATATCCCCTAAACTCTTAAACCTTAAACCCTTAAAACCTCAAACCTTAAATCCTAAACCCTATCCCTAAACCCTCAACCCTCAACTGTATACCTTAAACCCTAATCCCTCAACCCTCAACCCTATACCTTAAACCCTAATCCCTCAACCCTCAACCCTTCAAGACTAATCCCTCAACCCTCAACCCTAATCCCTATCCCTAAAATCCCAACCCTTAACCTGTCAACCTCAACCCCTAATCCCTAAACCCTTAAACTCTTAAAACCTTAACCCTTAAACCCTAAACCCTCTACTCAATACATTAAACCCTCAACCCTATTCCATTGACATTATACCTTAAACCCTTAATACATCAACCCTCAACCCTTAAACCCTCAATCCCTTAACCCTCAACCCTTAAACCCTCTACCCTAATGGCACACTCTAATTTTGCAAATTTGAGATGCTCATATCGCAAAATTTTGGCTCTGCACTTTTAGAAGTGCACTTAAAGAATATGCCTAAGTGACCTAATTTGGAGGGTTGTAATTTGATGCAAATTGATTTTTGTGAAAAATACCTTTGCAGACTCACTCATGTGTCCTATGTGAACATGCATGTCAATTTTTAGCTTCCCACAATGAGTTTTATCAATATTTCAAAAAGTGAAGCTGGAGGGTTTTGTCACTTTTCTGTTGTTTGCAAATGTTCAGTTTTGCAAAGTTGCCTCTCGTTTGAGCTCGCATTTTGAAACCAGTTGAATTTCAAGTCAAAGTGAATGTTGTTCTACATTCTCCATGCTTAAATGAACTCACACATTATTTTTTAGGGCCTCATGATTTGATTTTCTATTTTTAGCAGGTCAAATCCAAAAGCAATTTCTTTAGTTTTGCATATGCATTCCTAACACCCTTTGTGAAAGGTCAATTTCGACCCTGAATAACTTTTGATGAATGATGATTCATGTAAATTCCTCTCACACACATACTCAGTGCACTAAAATTATCCATGGTGTCCATTGGCAGCTCGTCAGGGGCTGATTTGATATTTTTGCAATGAGGTGATTTCATCAGTTTCAATTGGTTCAAAATAGCTGTTTATTGCAAAAAGTTTGAGTAAGCAACTTTGACAGTGAATAAATTTTTCCTCGTGATTGATTTCTCTAATCTGTCTTTTGCATTACATTCTCATGTTTGATGTCTACAAGCTTGCAAGTTTTTATAGCTTCACGAGGTCGTTTGACTGGTTTTCAAAGTCGATTCTAGAGCCAACTTGGTCAGTTTTCACCATTTTTCAAGAATGCTCGAAAGTAAGTTTTGATGAAAACCCATTTCATGTTTTCACTCCAAATTCATTCAGAAGATGTGTTTGATCGATTTGAACATAAATTTTCTTGAAAATGATTTTTTTTTTAGTCGGGTCCATGAGGGACCCGACATGAACTACATAATGGAAGGTGGTTTCACTGAATTTAACATGGGATAAAGTCAGAATTTTATCTTGTTGAGTTTTTTGATCAGCTGCATGATATTGAAAAGGGACAATTTCTTTCTCATACTAGTGTGTCTATTCAAGTTTCTGGATTATGTTAATACCTATCTAGATTCAGAGTCAAGGTAGAGGTACTCATAACAATAAGCAAATGAAAGAAAATGAAGATGGGCAAGTTATTGGAGCACTTTGTTTCATGTGGATAACAAAATTTAAATTGCAGCAAACACTACACATTTAGAGACAACAACAGAGGAAGTACTTTGCAAATGTAAATGGGGATAATGCTCCATTTGAGTTGCCATGAAATGAAACAAGCAAATCACTTTGAGCAAAGGAATAAATGAGGAAATTGGTCAAGGCCTCCAACAAACAATTCAATGATGGGTTTTTCATGTTGCAAATTGCATTTTATGTATTTTGAAAGTTGCTCGAGCTACATTTAAGCACATGGCCGATCCTTTAGAGGATGGAAAAGAAGGCTTGTAGAATAAATATAATGAAGTCTTATATATAAAACTTTAAGCAAACAAAATGTTGAGATACAGGGGAAGCTTGAAAGCAAAGAAATGGTGTGATATAAAATGCAATGTAGGCATCTACCAAAGAAACAAAGGATGGTACGCAACAAGTCAGTTGTTAAAATTCTTTAAGGAAACTTTCTAGCAAATGCATTAGTTGCTGAGGCACTCATTGTCAAAAATGATGTTGTGAAAAAGCTTTAGAAACTTTCAAGCAAATGAATGGCACCATCAGCCATTATGTTGCAAATCTCACAAGCTGAATGTATTGATAAAAGCTCAGAAACTTCTTAGTAAAGGCTCAAGTTTCATTATGAGAGTAGACTGGAATAATTGTGAGGAGGGTATGGTCCAAAGCACGGTGTATAGCCATCAAAGCCTTGGAGAGAATCCCTGACATTTTGGGTGCATGATGAGGAATGTAGCTCCGCGTAACAAAAGAGGGGTTATAAAGAATGACCCATCACAATGAAAGAAGCTGATTCATTTGGGAAAAACATTATCATATAGTGAGGGGGGATGCTGCTTTATAGTTTGAAAGGCACGATGGAATTTTTTAAATCAATGTGATCTCAATGCAAAAGCACGTGCATGAAAAGGGGTGCAAACATCCATTAAAGGCATAGAAGATGAAGGAGTTGCGCTCATTGAATGAGGGTATCTACATCCATCAAAATGTAGGAAATACACATAATGGAGGCATTGAAAAGGCTTTAGAAGCTTTCAAGGCGCGAGCTCTACCTAAGGAAAGATCCACAGTACATGACCAAAAACCATTGAGCAAACACATGGAGAGTAAATGAAACATAAATAGAGGCTTGAACTAAAGGAAAAATATGTAGAAAATTGATTTGAATGGAATTTAGAAACTCTCCAGCAAATGTAAAGAAGGTGTGCAACCTATTTACCAAAACCCTTGAGTAAAAGCAACTTTCAAATCACACATTGTCCAAAATGGAATTTGAAAAGGTTTCAAAGGCTTTCAAGCAAATGGCCAGACATGAATAGGGTATGGATACCCATCAAAGCATAAAGTGTGGGTTCCATCAAATGGAAAGCAAGTTCTGAGCTAGATGAAGGGAAATGTGCCAGAGCACGCACAATGTGGATTTATTAAATAAAAATCTTCAGTAACTTGCAGAAGGGAACACTAGCACAACATGATAACACAAAATGAGTGTGTTTGAAGGTCTCAGAAACTCAAAGAAAATGCAGTTTGTTGTATTCAAAGTGTAGAGGAGGACATCGATCTTCAGAGGAGATACCAATACCTAGGGGCTTGATGTGAAGAGAATAAGAAGTGTGTTACAAGAGTTGGGACGCCATTTTATAGCTGGTGGGCACAATTTTAAAAAGAGAGATGGGTGGCCATTGAAGCCTAACACCCACGCAAAATGTGTGAACTGCCATCATTTGCAAAAGGAGGTTGTAAAAAGGCCTCCATTGAACCTATTGGAAGATTTTTTCTTCAATTGGTGTTTGGAGGAGAAAGTTGGGAGAATGTCTCCTCCTGCCATGATCGTGAGAGTGAAAGAATGTCGAGAATGAAAAATAGAGAAGCGTGAAAAGATTAGGGCAACAAAGAGGCAGAATGAGATCCAATGACTATTGAGAGATAAAAATGCAATGAAATCAGCACCGTCCCCTGCCAAATCGCAATGAAAATATGCTCACAGGTTAATTTCTGCGAGATTGCGAGATTGTGACACATGTATGAGCTGGGCCCTGGGCAAAGCTTTTGTCAAGTAAATAAAGGAAAGAGAGATGTTTAAAAGGGACTTCAATTTTTTTATTTAATGCCCATTGTTTTAAATTTAAAACAATGTTAAAGGGGAAGCAAAACATTTGAAATTAAACACTACCAGTGGTGAAAATATTTAAATGGTGGGCCCAACTAGTGAAAATAAAAGTTTCTCGAGAGAAATTTGACAAATTCCATATTAAAAATAATGGCTCATGCATGTATGGTGAATATTTTACACATTGGTGTAAAATAAAATGTGAAAAACTTCAAAAGGCCCTTCATTAAAATATATGAAGCTAAAAGTGTCTTAATGTTGGAGGTAAATGAAGGGTTTCCACATTTTAATATTTTTTTAAATGCACAGGTGAAAGGCGCAGATATAAAAGTGAAAACTTATAATATGGAAAAAGTGAATAATGATTCACTGAATGAAATATTCTGGAAAAATATTCCAGTGTTATGTGTAATGGGACGGATTAAATATTTAATTCCAGAGAGCAACATGTATCAAAATATAAGAGGAAAGCATGTGGGCATTTTACAAAGTGAATATTTTCACTTTATGAACTAATATTATGTGTTGGGGAATAATGTGCAACAAAACAAAGAGCAGAAATGAAGCTTTTCATGGGCACAAGAAGGCATTTTCATGCAGCTGGTAAAATGGAGTGGAATTTCCTCACAGGGGTAAAAAAAATTATGTTGCAAACAACAAAGGCAGATTTGGAGGCAAAGTTTGTTGTAGAGAGAGGAGAGAGGCTTTTATGTTATGGATCAATGGTGAAGAGGATTCCAGATGGCATTTCCCGATCAGTTTTAGCACTTCTTCTGAATCCTTCTCTTCTCATTATTCGAGGGTTCTGAGGTTTTGTATGGGGTTGGGTAGATAGAAAATATTAAATTTTGAGTCATTTCTTGAGTCTGTAAGCTGTAAATTTTGATTTCATGAGCAAATGCAACCAGTTTATGCAAATAAATCATGAAAGTGTGTACACATTCATGAATATCTACAAATTGTCTCTATACTTGTACAGTTTAATCATATGAATTAAATAATATAAAGTGTCTTTGAGTTTGTCATCTCAAGTTTCATGAGCTTGTGTTATTTGTTTATGGGTCTATTTCAAAGAAATGGTTAAATACTTTGAGAAGATAACAATGATTTCAAGTGTGCAGGATGGATTTGGTAAGGAGAGTTTGATTGATAACATGAGTGGGATTGTTGGTGTAAGACACTAACAGTTGATGTAAGGAATTAACAATTTAAATCCACTGGTTGAATGTCATTTGCTGATGAATTATTTTTATGTGTTTGACTCCATGGCCCAGAATTAGGCACTAGTTTATCTTGCAACTTAGTGCATCTCAGAAACATTTGTAAATTCAAAATCATTTTAAATCCCTGTGTTGTAGTTATCTCATGCTGCAAATAGTTGATATTACTGATGAACAAGCAATTCTATTCGGTATTATCCTATTATGTTGAGCTATTAAATGAGATTATATGTTATTGTTAATGTTGTTTATGATAATGGTGCAAAGGTTGTAAATGCATTAAGGGATCGCCCTCCCAGGTCTTGTAGAGCCCAAAGTGTAGGAGGCTTTTAAAGTCCTAGTTAGTTGATCTAGGTCCTTCGAGCTACCCTTGATTGGAATTGACAATTCCATAGGTAGATTGGAAGACCAACCTAGTTACAGTACAAACATACCGACATACCGTATACATTATACCCTCAACCCTAATCCCTCAAGCCTATATCATTAATGCCTAATCCCTATCCCTAAACCCTCAACCCTTAAACCCTTAAACCCTCAACCCTTAAACACTAAAACCTATCCCTAAAACCTCAACCCTATACCTTAAACCCTAATCCCTCAACTCTCAACCCTTAAACCATAATCCCTCAACCCTCAAAGCTCAACCCTTAAACCCTCAATCCTCAACCCTCGAATATCAAACCTTAAACCCTTAAACCCACAAACCTTAAACCCTCAACCCTCTACCATATACATTATACCCTCAACCCTAATTCCTCGACCCTATACCTTAAACCCTTAATCTATCAACTCTAAAACCTTAAACCCTTAATCCCTCAACCCTCAACCCTTAAACCCTCTACCTTGATGAGTCTAGTTTATGGTCTAATTTTGGGTAGAATTTATGATTTATTTGTTGAAGTTGTCATGGACCTTGATGTTAAGAGTTGATATTTTTATGATATTTCCTCAAAGCTATAGACATTGGGCCTAATCCTATTTCTACAAATCTTTAATGACATTGGCATGCTATATGGACTATCTATATTAATTATTCATGTGGTTAATGAATTTTCTTTAAGGTGGTTATAGATATGCGATTATTGTTTGTACTAACATTAACATGCAGATATAATTTGAGGATACTAAATTGAGAAAGACACTACCAGTTGGGCATGAACCATAATTTCCAACAAGGAAATTGTTCAAAGGTCAAAGGAGGTCGACAACAGGAGATTCCCCATGCAATTCAAATGTAACCACCTTGTAATGGTCTTTATTGCTATTGAGCAAATATAGGCATTAATATTGTGCTAAATCTTTGGGCATGTCTAACCAAATTCCATGTGCACATAACCACCTCTCCATTTATCTGCTTTCCCTAAAATGGCATCCTCCTAGTTCACGGAGTTTACTTCCTTGCTTACTTGGTAGGATAAATAAGTATCAAATGCTCCTTCTCAGGAGGTTGCGTGATCTAATATTCTACTTGCACTCTTTTGTACTCATGAATTCCAGTGAATAAAATGAAGTTCTAAATTTGAGTATCTGAGTTTACAATAGTATTAGAGGATACTCATCCAAGGGGACCCACTTGGTGAGCAATCCATCCTTTAGATTAGTTTAGCATGCTTATAACTTTATGTTCAATAATTAGTTAAGAATCTGACACAAACTATTCCTATAGCCACTAGAATTCTATTTTGTGACTATTCTTGTAGCCAAAACAGACATATTAGTTTCCTGTTTGTTTCCTCAAATTTTCATTTATGTCATGCATTTTACCTTAGTATAGTTGTTGGTTGATGTTCAACATTTACGTTATTCCTTTCCAAGCAATTTACTTTCAGCATTGTGTCTTTCTTAGTTGTAGAATGAAAATAGCTACTTTGGGTTCCTAGTGTACATACTGTGTTGACCCATTTCAAGTTCACATCCTTGGGTTGACAAGTTAAATGCACCTTCATGATGATCGAAATAGCTATTCAAGTTAGATGTCCAATCTCTGAATCATGGTTGTAAAGGCCTAGCTGTTAAATCATTGTAGGAGGCCAACATTTTTGGCACCGTTGCGAGGGATGGTGTCAAACTAGGAAGTTCTTTGAAGTCATTGATATTTTTCTTGCTATAGTATTCCTGAAAGTTGTTCTTAGTATACCCCTCATTTAGGAAGTAATGGCCCCCCTTATTCTTTACCAATTCTTTGTGTGAGCTAGTTGATAGTAAGTTGATACCACATGCATAGAGGAAGGATAAGAGATGCTTATGGAAGATTCCTTTTAACAATCTTGATCCATTCTAGCTAGAAGAGCTTCCAAATCTGCCAAGGAATGAAGAAGAGGAAGAGCCAAACCCTTTTATTGATGCATTTCCTAATCTAACCAGTTCAGAATCCTCCTCTAAAGACCAAAATTAGTTTGAGAATCCCTTTTCTTGGGAAATCCATCAAGTAGGCATAGGTGATGCAAATAGAAATTGACCTAACCAACCAACTTTTCCTTTCCCCATTTCCCATCAGAATGAAGTTGAAAATCTTAAAAATATCCCTACTTCAGCCCTTCCTAAGTTTTATGGAATTGTTAGAGGAGACCCTGATACTTTCTTATTCGAGTTTGATATACTCTACAGGAGTTATGACTATACCACTAATGCTCATAGGTTTAAGCTATTTCCTACCACCTTGAAAGAGGTTGCATTGAGATGGTTCATAAGCCTAGGAAGAGATACTATGGAAACTTGGGAGGACATGAAGACAAATTTCCTTAAGAAATACAAGGAATATTGCAGGGGCAGTGACATGAGAGGAGATGACATTTTTAGGATGCAACAAAAGGAAGATGAGACCTTGGAGGATTACATTTCAAGGTTTTCATTTTGCTTACATAAATCTCCACACCATACCCTCAATGAAGAATCACAAAAGCTGCTTTTCCTAAGAGGAATTAATGAGAGTTGCACTGATTCCTTGGACCTAATGGGAGGAGGAGATATCACCCAAGTTCCTTTGGAAGACATTAAGAAAATATGCTAGAACTATTCTAGGGTAGCTTCAAAGAAAGGGAGAGCTTACCAATCCTCTATGGGTAAGTCATCTACTAGTGGAGTTTCAAGGATGAAGATCAAACAATTTATATCATATTTCAAGCAAGACATCATAAAAAATCTAGCTACTTAGTTGGATACATTTTAGTCCAAGAAGAAACAAGAGGAGGCAGAGGCAATGTTGGCAGAGTATTTCCCCCATTGCAAACAAAAGAAGAAAGACTGCAGATGCAAGATGGTAGCTAATATTGAAAGTAAGCAAATTCCACCTGAGTTCAAACCAATTTAGATTGAAGAAGATCAAGTCTACTATGTTGCACAAAGGAGGCCTTGGGCTTCAAGACAAGGTATGCCACTGGATCCACTATCTTATGTTGGGCCATATTTCAATTCCTTTTCATCTAGTAACTAATGGTAACCTCCATATCCATCTAGCTATGGAGGATATCCACCAAAGCCTTGGGGTAACCCTCCAAATTATTGTACCAATCATCAAATCTCTCCACCCCAGTGGCAGTAACCTCAGGGGAATTGGCAGCAATATCAACGGAATTGGCAACCACCTCCAAGAAATTGGCAGCAAACAAATCAATGGAGGGGAGGATAGCAATGGCCAACCCAAAGAACCGGTTACACGCAACCACCTTCTCAGCCCCAACAACCTACTATAATGCCTCCCCCTGTTAATTCAAGATCAAATGCACCTAAACTTACTCAACTACCAGCTCATCCCACACCTAACCCGAATAACAAACCACAATAGCAACTTGTATACTCTACTAATTTAAACCAATTCCCTACATATGTTGTGAGTGTAAGTGGCATCCACTTGCATTTAGGAACTAATTTACTAGCCCCTTCCAAGCCCATTATCATTGAGCCTCCTATGGAAGAGGAAGAGGAACCTCTGAATGATCCCATTCATCTAAGTGAACCTAAAAATCCTAAACCAATCTCATTTAAGTAGACTAAACAAGAACCACCATTTCCTCAGAGATTGGAAGTTGCCAAGAAAAAGGAAGAAAAAGTGGACACAAATTTTGCCATCTTGGATCAGCTGAAGCATATATGTGTCCAGATACCTATATTTCAGGCCATAAAGGATGTCCCGATCTATGGAAAGGCGATCAAAAAAGCATGCCTACAGAAGCCAAGTAGGAAAAAGAAAGACCCAACTACAATTCATGTGGTGGGACAGCTAGCTGACATCATGCTTGGGAAAGTGACTATCCCCAAGTATAATGACCCAAGTAGTCCTATGGTAGCAGTTATTATAAACGAGATCCAAATAAAGAATGCTCTAATTGATTTAGGGGTAGCAATAAATGTAATGACTAAGGATATCATACAACAACTAAGTGTTGCAAGCATGATATCTACTACTACTATCCTACAACTTGTTGATATTTCTATTGTTAAGCTTGATGGTATAGTGGAAGATCTTGTGGTAATTCTAGACTCCTGGGAGTACTTAGCATACTTCATGATTCTTTCTCCTAAAGCTACACTAGGTGGGTACCCCATTATTCTTAGAAGGTCATGGTTAGCAAAAAAAGATGTATATATTGGATGTTGGTCAAGAGACTTGACCATTTATGATGGGAAGAGCACCAAAAATTTTGTTCTTTATCCTCCTACTTAGCCATCCCATGATGAGGATAATCCCATATGGCCACATGTTGGTGAAGAGGCCGAGGAAGTTAATTATGTGGTGCATCTTATGATGTTAGGAAAAAGCTCCTTCATGCTGCTTCAAGATGAAGATGAAGTATTGGCTAACATCATTTAAAACCATTGTGAAGTGGAGGAAGCATCATATTCTCATTTTGCTACTCCAGTCAAGACACTTCCTCCTGCTCTTCCTATAACCTCTGTTCTTGTAGAAATTCTTTGTGCAGCCACTCTTCATGCAACCACTCTTCCTGTAGCTAGACTTCCTACAACAATAGGTATGTCCCATACATTGCTGCCATATGAACTCAAGGTGCCATGCATTAATGAAGAAACCATTATAGAGTTAACTACGCAAGTGCAGGTGTTAGAAGGAAAATATCTCAATGTTAATAGCAAATTGAGTGAAGAACAACAATTGTTATTGGAAAACTTATTGAGGACCCACCAGCATGCATTTGCATGGAACTATCATGATATGAAGGGATTGGAACCTATGCTTTGCACTCATAGAATTTACATCAAAGATGATTACACCCCACTGAGGCAACCGCAAAGAAGAATTAACCCTACACTAAGAGAAATTGTAAAAGGGGAACTACAAAAATTGATTGATGCAGGATTTATCTACCCCATTTTAGATAGCCAGTGGGTGTCTCCATTAGTGATTGTTCCCAAGAAATGATGGAAATGGCGAGTTTTTGTTGATTACAATCAACTCAATGCTTCCACCAAAAATGACCATTTTCCCTTACCTTTCATAGATCAAGTCTTGGACTCACTTGCAGGAAAAAAATGCTTTTCTTTTCTAGATGGATTTAGCGGCTACAACCAGATCCAAATTGCACTAGAGGACCAGGAGAAGACTACTTTTACCTATCCATGGGGGACCTATTCCTCCTTAATACTCCCATTTGGCTTATGCAATGCACCTGCAACCTTTTAGAGGGTAGTCATTAGCATATTTTCAGATATCTCTCTTGATTGCATGAAAATTTACATGCATGACTTTACCACCTATGGTGTTGATTTCAATCAGGCATTGGAAAATCTCAAGAGAGTCCTACAGATATGTGAAGACCAAAATTTTTCCTTAAACAATGAAAAGTGTTGCATGATGATGTAGGAAGGTGTAGTCCTTGGCCACTACATCTCCCACAAAGGAATTCAAGTAGATCCTGCAAAGATTGAGGTGATAAAAAATCTTCCCACACCTACAAAACAAAAGGATGTTAGGAGTTTCTTGGGCCATGCAGGATATTATAGGAATTTCATAAAGGATTTTAGCAAAATAGCAGCACCATTGTATACTCTTCTCACTAAAGATGCTAAATTCTAGTGGACTGGAGATTGTGACAAGACGTTTTCTGATTTGAAGGTAGTCTTGACTCATGCTCCTATAATCAAAGGACCTAATTGGGAGCTTCCTTTCCACATCCATATAGATGCATTAGATTATTCCATAGGAGTAGTCTTAGGACAAAAAGAAGGAGCTATTGAAAATTCCATTTATTTTTTTAGAAAAAAATTGCAAGGAGCTGAATTCAACTACATAGTGACAGAGAAAGAAATGCTTGTAGTGATCTATGCCCTGAACAAATTTAGGCATTACATAACAAGATACCAAATATTCATGCACACTGATCATGCAACCATTAGGTATCTCATGAATAATCCTCTGATCTCTGGTAGGCTGGCAAGATGGTTATTGTTGATGCGGGAGTTTGACATAACCATTGTAGATAAACTAGGGAAGGCCAATGTTGTTGCAAATTTTCTTTCAAGGCTGACTACATTAGGAGATAATCAGGCTATAGATGACTCTTTTCTTGATGAGAATCTATTCTCCATTAGTTTACAAACACCTTGGTATGCTGACATAGCTAATTATCTGGTCACAGGTAGAGTTCCTTCTCACTTCTTTCCAAAAGAGAGAAGGGCACTCATAAAAAAATATTTTCCTTTCTCATGGATTGCTGGATGTTTATTTTATATTGGACTAGACCATGTCATGAGGAGATGTGTGACATAATATGAGACATATGACATTTCACATGCATGCCACAATGAACCATGTGGAGGAAATTTTGCAACCAAGAGGATAGTAATGAAGATTTTGAACATAGGATATTACTGGCCAACACTCCACAAGGATACAAGAAGGCATATAAGAAAATGTGATAGATGCCAAAGAATGGGCAGGCCAACCAATTTTTATTAGATGCCACTTTATCCTCAAGTAGTAATCACTCCCTTTGACAAGTGGGGATTGGATTTTGTAGGACCCATTGACCCTCCATAAAATGGTGAGTCATATCCTAGTATGCACTGATTATGTAACAAAGTGGGTCTAAGTTAAGGCCATGAACATGCAAGAGACAATAAGGTTGTAGAATTTATTTATGGGAAGATTTTCACAAGGTATGGAGTTCCAAGAGAGATAGTGACTAATTAAGGGGCTCAATTCACATCAACCCTTGTTGCAGCACTAGTCAATGAGTACAATATAAGACACATGAAGTCTACTCCTTATCACCCCTAGGCCATTGGCCAAGCTGAGGTGACCAATAGAGAAATTGAAGCTATTCTGACCAAAATAGTAGCTATCCATAGAAAGGATTGGGAAAAAAAGTTACCAGAAGTTGTTTAGGCCTACATAACTACTTGGAAAATAACGACAGGCTTCACTCCATTTGAGTTGTTGTATGGAAAGACAACCATGATTTCCATTGAATTTGAACATAAGACTCTTAGGACTGCAGTAGATTTGGGGATGGATATCTTTGAGGCACAAAGAGAAAGAATCATATAGCTGAATGTTTTGGATGAGATGAGGAGAGAAACCTTGCATCACATAGAGGTAGTGCAGAATCAGAGAATCAAGTGGCATGACAAATTCATCAAGGACAAGAAATTCCAACTAGAAAATTGGGGCCTACTCTATGACTCAAGGTATTAGGACAATGCAGGAAAATTACAAACAAGGTGGCTAGAACCATATGAGGTTATTGAGGTCTTTCCTAATGGTACTATGCAGCTCACTACTATTGACCCAGATAGATTTAAGATGCTTGTCAATGGTCATCACCTCAAATTATATCACAAGACAACTTCCAAGGAGGAGTTCTTGCAACAATTCACTCAACATGCAATACCCAAGCTTCCTGTAGCTAAAGGAAGTGGACCTAGTGTCCCTCCCTCTGGCTAATTAAGGTATGTACTTTTCATAATAAATACTTCCACTTCCATGGGAGTCCACTTCTTCACCCATCCACCCATCTGTCCATCCACCTCCACCTTTCTCTCTCTTCCATCACTTCACTTCATTCCACTCCACCTCATCCCACCTCATTTTCATTAATTTCTCAACTTATTTCCTAAAATGGCGAACAATACTTTCTCCATATTCTTTGCAATGAATCCTCCACACATTCAGGTATGTGCACATTAATTGCTATATCGTAATTGTCTTTAGTGCATTCATTTAATTGTTGTATGTTAATATGGACATTCACCATAGCATGCCATTATTCCCTACCCCTGTCAAATCATCATCTCGCATGTGAGGACACATGCCCAAATTTAGGTTGGGGGGAGGAAAAAGATGTGAATACTTTTCCCGCATGTCATTCCATACGAGTCTATGTCAGCAAAATTTAAATTGAGCAAACTTGAAATCTGAGTGAGAGGATGACTCGCTTGTGTGAGGTGACACCAACTACCACTACCATTTCTCTCCATTATAGCTTTCCTTTATTATTCCTTCCTTGCCATTATTGACCCTGTCATAATCTCAAGCTACAAAAAAAAGGTAAAGTAGAAAGGGAAAATTCAATCGACATTAGCATTGAAAATTTGGCAAGTGTTGCAGGAAGGTGAATTTAGTTTTTAGACAAGAATTGTAGGAAGGAAATCATAGAGTGATTTTTTGATTTCAGACAATGGGAGGTGGGTTAATTCAAAATGAACCCATGGTGCACAATGTATTACTGCAGGAAGCACCCTACCTAGCCGAATTTAGAAACTACGGGTGGTTAGACTACTTCCTAAAGCTGGATGGTTTTGATGAAGACATTGCACTAGAATTCGCCCAAACATTGTCTGAAGGGAAGGCCATGGTAAAAGGGATGGAGGTCATGGCGACTGAAGAAAGGATTGCAGAAGTTACAAGGTTACCTATTGATGGTGAACATTATCCTACTTCTAGAGATGTCAGGTTAGATAGGGCTGAATTTATAGAACTGAGTGACCCTCCATTGAGCATAGATAAACAAGGTGCAAAGAGAAACTCTCTTCCCAAGCCATGGAAGCAGATAGTTGTTTATGTCATAAGATACATCACATGTGAAGGTCACCTGTTGAATCTACATTCTATGCAATTCAAACTTTTAAATCACATGAGGCATGGGAGGAGGATGAATGTGCCAAATGTGTTATACAACCTTCTTTCAATTATGGTGGCTGAGACTCAAAAAGGTAGGGATAATTTAGTCTCCCACCATTTTTTGATCAAATTGTTAGTTAAGAAGTCTTTGTATGATGTATTTGAGATGGCTTGGAAAGAATTCATAAAAATTGATCAAATTAGACCTAAGCACTTGCAACCTAGGGTTTTACCTCAACCTCGTAGGTCTAGCAGGAGATTAAGAATGACTGAAGCCACTCTTGGTGCTTCAACCTCTAGCATAGGCCCTAGTGTAAACCCTCCTACAGTAGAAGAAACCATAGAAATTAGCTCTTCTGGGATAGAGCACTCAGACAAAGAAAGTTCCCCTCCAGATTCTGATTATGATGTTTCACTTGGCATCCTAATGAAAAATAGGGCATAGAAGAGAGGCAGAAATGAGAAAAGGAAAAGCTAAAAGAAACTAGTAGAAAAAGAAGTACCAAGCTCCAAGAAGTGGAAGGCTGACATTATTCATCCTACAGCCAAAGAAAAACATGAAATCCCTCTCAGAAAATCAAGACCAGTCAGGCCAACCTTTGGTATGCCTTTGCAGGAAAGTCCTAAGTCTAGAGAAATATCATAGGGGGACAGAAGCTCTAGTGGGGTAGGTGAATGTCAAGGAAGAGGATATATTTAAGACAGCAACAAACGTAACATTGGCATATCTTGTTGATATTGTAGAACAAGTGGAGAATCAAGGGTATGAGGAAAATCAAGATTTCCTATAGCAAGATATCTTGCACCAAGAGATCTTGTAGCATGAGCAAGAGTAAGAACAAGTGTAGGAGTTCCTACAGCAATAGCAAGAACAAGAACAATTAGTGCCCCTACAGTCGGAATTGACAGGACAACCTAAATCCTTGCAGTTAGTACTATATGGAGAGCAACCATCAGTGCTAGGAAAAATGTTAGTAGGAACACATAGCCCCCCTAATTTTTCAATGCACATGGTAGCTATGAATTTATGGAAAGAGCTACAAAGAAGGGAAGAAGAATGGAAGGAGGAGAAATAAATGTTGAAGAAGGAAATTCAAAATAAAGATGAGGAGATTGAAGACAAGGATGTAAAAATTGCTACCTTAAAGAAGAAGGTGGATGATATGGTAGCTTTGGTACCACATATTTTAGAGTGCAGGACCCCTCCAAGGGTCTATGCTTTGCATTTGAAAGAGAAATATCTTTCTTTTAAGCTAGAAAGGATTGTTTCAGGTTTGAACCCTTCCATTGAGACTCCTATGGAATTTTTCAATGCTTATCAGATTGCTTCCCATAAAATGAAGAATTTGTTGTGTGATTTTTATTTGCATAATTATGCTAACTCAAGACCATGATTGGAATCCATTGTTGTATGTTGGGGATGTCCAATTAAGGGAATTTATGTCTTGGGTACAAAATGAGATCAGTTGGGGACAACAATATGGGGCTTATAAGCAAATAAAATACAACATCCCTCTGCCCATCAGGGCTAAATCAAGGAATCCAAGGGACATTCATAGGGAATGGCACAAAATGCTTCTCATACCTAGCTATGGTAATAAGATTATTCCTTGGATAGAAGTAGTCTATAGTGAATATGAGGTAAAGGAAAAAGCAAAAGAGGAAACTATGAAGAGATACCTATCACAAAGATGGAACAACCTAACTAATGAGCTAAAGTAAGCTGAGCCTCATTCCATCCAAAACTATGTTGCAACTCTTAAGAGAATTGACAGATATATTCAAATTGGAAGGACAAAAGGATGATTTTGGCTTCCCCTGACTTTTCAGCCACCCATCCTTATGTGGCCTGTACCAAACTTCAAGTTTTACCACTATGATATTGCTATAGAGAGATAAAGATGGAGTTGGTTTGACAGATTGGGAGGATTCTATTGGGACCCTGATTCATGCACAAAAAACATTGATGTAGGACAATTGTCAATTGCAAATTTCAGAGCATTGATAAAGCAGAAGAACAACCCATCCCCTGCAAGAGGACCAACAAAACCTTAGGTTGGGGGGAGTGATGAGTCTAGTTTATGGTCTAATTTTGGGTAGAATTTATGATTTATTTTCTAAAGTTGTCATGGACCTTGATGTTAAGTGTTGATATTTCTATGATATTTCCTCAAAACTATAAACATTGGGCCTAATCCTATTTCTACAAATCTTTAATGACATTGGCATGTTATATGGACTATCTATATTAATTATGCATATGGTTAATGAATTTTCTTTAAGGTGGTTACAGATATGAAATTATTGTGCGTACTAACATTGCCATGTAGATATAATTTGAGGATACTAAATTGAGAAAGACACCGCCAGCTGGGCATGCACCATAACATCCAACAAGGAAATCATTCAAAGGTCAAAGGAGGTCGACGACATCATATTCCCCATTCAATTTGAATGTAACTGCCTTTTAATGGTATTTATTGTTGTTGAGCAAATATAGGTGTTACTACTGTGCTAAATCTACATGCACATCTTACTAGATTCCATGTGCACATAACCACTTCTCCACTTTCTCTGCTTTCCCTAAAATGGCATCCTCCCAGTTTGTGGAGTTGATCACCTTGCTTAGTTGGTAGTATAAATAAGGATCGAATGCTCCTTCTTAGGAGGTTGCATGATCTAATATTGTACTTGCACTCTTAAGGTTTCCAACAATATAGTTATGCTACTCTTTTGTACTCATGAATTCCAGTGAATAAAATGAAGTTCTAAATTTGAGTATCTAAGTTTATAGTAGTATTAGAGGATACTCATCCAAGGGGGCCCACTTGGTGAGAAATCCATCCTTTAGCTTAGTTAGCCTAGTTATTACTTGTGAACCAAGATTCTAACACTTGTAAAACACAAGAAACAATCAACTTATTAGATTAAATGCAAGGTTAAAATAATGATTCCTCAAGAAATTCATTTGAATGTACAAGAAGAGGAACAAAATGAAGAACACAATAAACTTGAAACAAAATATCAAATCCTATTCTAAAACCAAACAAACTCTCAATCTCTTGAGGGAGTTGGTGCCAATTTGATGTGAAAATTGGCCCTTTCCCAACTCCAATGGTGTGATAAAGATTCTTGATGAAGGATGGATGCTTGTAGTGATGACTTCAATGGAGCTCCATGTTGAAAATTTATAAAAAACCTAACTATGCTTGGATGAAATGAATGAAGATTGCTATGAATTTGAGTATAGTAACTTTACTCAAATTGTGGATGCCAAAATGAGGAGATGAGCTCTTTATTTATAGAATGCCAAGATGGATGAATGTCCAAAATAGGCAATGTGGGACTAACATTCATCCAATGGCAAGATGCCACTTGTCCACTTGTGAATGGATGGAGGATGAGCACATTTTGATCAATGTGCAAGTTTGAAATTTGAATTTGATGAAATGACATATTTAGGGGGGATGAAAGCTAAGTTAAATGCCAAGTGGGAGACATGTAAGAGACAATGTAAGAGCTTTAAATATTTTTTTGGATGGACAAGTCATTTTGGGGGGAGATTTCAAATTTGAGGAATATTCCATCTTTGATGCCTTTTTTGAATGAAAATAGATGATTTATAAATCAATTAAATTGATTTTCATGTGCAAGTTGCAAAATCTAGAGGATTTGAGTGATTAGGATTAAATTAATCAGGATTTGATTAATTTAAGGGGAGATTAGGTGATTTGACCATTTTGACTTAGATTTTAGGAATTAAATAACTCAAAATGAGAAGAGAATGATTTAGACTTAGTTAAATAAATATTTTGAGTTATTTAACCAAAGGGGGTGATGTTAGATTAAATTAGATAAATTTTTGATTTATTTAATTTAACTAGATGGAATTTAGAAATTTAATCAAATAATATGGATTATTTAATTAAATAAAGATAGGAAGATGAAATGACCTAGCTAATTACACAAAGATAATGATTTAATTAAATTGAGGGATTTATTTAATTAAAAGGGGAATTATGATGACTTTAATCAAATAAGGCTATTTGATTAAATGGTTAGACAAAGGGATAATTCAGGATGAAGAGATGTTAGTAGATCAGGATCGAGTGTATGTACATTTTACATGTCTACATTACTTTATGTTCAATAATAAGTTAAGAATCTGGCACTGGCTATTCTTATAGCCACTAGAATTTCATTTTGTGATTGTTCATGCAACCAAAGTAGACAAAGTAGTTTCCTGTTTGTTTGCTCAGATTTTCATTTTTGTCATGCATTTTAGCTTAGTATAGTTGTTGGTTGATGTTCAATATTTATGTTATTCCTTTCCAAGCAATTTACTTTCAACATTGCATCTTTCTTAGCTATAGAATGAAAATGGCTACTTTGGGTTCCTAGTGCACATACTGTGATGACCCATTTCAAGTTCACATCCTTGGGTTGACAAGTTAAATGTACCTTTATGATGATTGAAATAGCTATTTAGGTTAGATGTCCAATCTTTGAATCATGGCTATAAAGGCCTAGTTGTTAAATCATTGTAGAAGGCGAACATACCCTATACATTATACCCTCAACCCTAATCCCTCAACCCTATACCCTCAATCCTATTCCCTTAAAGTCTAATCCATCAACCCTTAAGGGCTCAATCCTTAAACCCTAATCCCTTAAGATCTCAACCCTTAAATCCTCAACCTTGAACCCTAATACCTCAACCTTGAACCCTAATCTTTATCCCTAAAACCTCAACCCTTAAACCCTAAGCCTTATTCCCAAACCCTCAACCCTCAACCCTATACCTTAAGTCCCTAATCCTTCAAACCTCAACCCTTAAAACCTAATCCCTCAACCATCAACCCTTAAGGTGTAATAACCCATTCAAAATTATTACTTAATTAATATTATTGTTAATGACACATGAATATGCTCCAAATTAAAAAGACATAACTAGTGGCTAAAGCCAATAATAGCTACACATGTCCATTTAAAATGAGTCAAAGATTCTTATATTATCTTCAAAAGTCAAAATATAATATCAGGTTTGACTTGGCTCCTAAGGCCACAAGTCACTACATTGTACACATTACATCAAGTAAAAGAATGAAATTATATCAAGTTACATCTTAGACTATGATAGTCTTGTGAACAACTAAGGTTCTTCTTTGATGTTGGCCTCCACTAGTGGACAAGAACTTGGTTGAGGTGCTTTATCACCCAACCATGAAGCTTACACTTCCCTAATATTCTTCTGACTTGAAGAATTCTTGACCTTGCATGGAAATTTTAGCAAAAGAAAAATTTGCAAGGTGGAATATGGTGTGTTCCCAAACATCAACATGCAATTTCTATCTATAAGTTAGAAAAGAAAGTGCAAGATCTATACTAGGAATGGAAGAGAGTGAAATCACATAATTCATTCATAGATACATAATGAGCTATATTGCTTGGCCAAGCATAATAAATGTATTGCAACAACAACAAACAATAGGTTTTGGTAAAGCAAACCTATACTCTTTGTTGGTTCTTTTAAATACCAACTGAATCTTTGAGGAAGCCTATGGATTTTCCAATTCCAATTATCAACAACCTAAAAGGGGTTGGCCAATGAATGAGAGAAAGAAATAAAGCTTTCCTCTTGCACTTTGGGTTCTACAAGACCCAGGAGGGTGATCCCACAATGCACTTATAACATTTTTTCATAAGACTTAGATGTACATTGCATTTTAAGCAGAAACATTCTCATATCTATGACTCGACAAATGACAATTTGCAAAGAATTGGAAAATACTTTACACCTTTATAAATTGGAGCAGAGAATGGGAAAATCAAACAAGAACTACAACATCCATCATCATTTTGTGTATGATTTTAATTAAATGAAACATTCTTTGATGTCATCTAGTTGACCAGATATGTTTGAAATTCACTTAACATATAGAACAATGCATTATCCTAGGGTGATGAGGTCAAATTCACAAGTATTGTAATGTAACAACAAAGGAATTCAACATTTGTAGACTATTATGGATTTGCATTAAAAATTCATAACTCAAACCTTACATATAGAAAATACTTAGAGATCCTATGAATTAACACACAAAATAGTGACTGCATTTAAGCATTTAAATCAACTACTTGAATTAAAGAAGAAATGAAAACACACATCCAACCACATTAATCAGAGACTAATAAAAGAATCCTTGATCATTTCATTGCTAATTCATGAACAAATCCACAGGAGACAATCTGTATGTAATTTTCCATTATCGATATTCAAATGCTACAATTGATACAAAACCTTTAAGCTGGCTGTAAATGAAAACCCATAACCTAAGACTTTATGAGCAATTCTATATTCATTTTTACATATGAACATATTAGTTTTAGCCTTGATATTGCTTATACAATCTATACTAAAATAAAACTCATTTATCCACTCCCATTTGCCATTGTGGATAAATTACTTTAGGAAATAAGAAAAAGCCAAGTCTACTTCATTGTTATATGTATACCTACCTAGGTCTAGCAGCACCTGAAGAGAAGAAGGTTCAAATCATTTGGCCTTGTTTGTTACCCTGAAACATTGTGAGAGTCTGGCAACCTCTCGTGGTTCAAACCTGTGTTTTTGAGAGAAATTGGTGACTTTGCTGGGGAAATCATTTGCAGAATATATGATCGAAGACCATCATATAGAGCCATTGAAGGAAGATTCATAATTTGATAATTTTTACAAAAAAGTGATTCTGCTAGGGATAAAATCAAGAATATCTCATCTTTTCTCACTTTTAAGAAAGTGAGTGGCGACTTTGACAAGAAAATTGCATCAATTCAACATGAATGGTAGAAGATCCCAATACAAAGGAGGTCCTAGTGGTAGCAGTAAGTGGCTACATAAGGATGATAAGGGTAAGAAGATAGCTGATGACATGTGCATAACAAACAAAGACAAAGCATCAAGACCACATTGTGAGACATATGACCATTATGATACATGGAGAGATAGTTTAGGTGGAGAACCTTGTACCCCTGAAGAAAAAAGAAATCCTTTTTATAATCCTCAGAAACAGGTGGAATTTGAGGCTAAAATTGAGGCTCAAAGAGTCAAGTATCAATAGGAAAATGATCAAAGAATGGAGGGTAATCAAAATGATCCCATTAATAATGTAACCCCTCAAGAAAATTTTGAGTTCTTGACTGGCAAAGAATTAGACATACAGTTGGAGTTTCAGAGAAAAGAAGTAGAAAGAGAAAAAGCAGAATTGGAACACTAGAGGCTTCAAAAGATAAAAGAACTCCAAGACATGAAATTGCAGGAAGCCCAAATTAAGGCTTAGACAATTAGTCTTTCAAAGTATGTACCACCTCATAAACAAGAAAACAATTATGCAGGGCATTCATATCAGCCAAAGGATCCTCAGAGTCAAATAGGAAATCAATACATGCAACCAAACCATCCACCGTATACCGCATCACAACATACAAATGCCCAACCACCTCATGGTCAACAATATGTGTCATATCTTAATACACAATACAATAATCCAGTGTACCAGTATCAGCACTTACATAATCCTCCCCCTCAAAAATACACAACAATGATTAGATAGTTTGATTTGACAGGGTTTCAATTATATCCTTACCCTATGGAGAGCAGTTAGAGAAGTCTTGTTCCTAAGTTTATAGGGAGTAGTGCAATTAATGTTAAGATCATTTGAGAAATTTTAGTCCTCTTGTCCAAGATTTGGATATATCATTTGAATATTTATATATGAGGTTGTTCATAATGTCACTCACCGAAGAAGCTAGGGATTGGTTCAATAGCCTGCCAACAACTTTTGTTGATTCTATCCAAGAATTTTAGGATCGATTTCTCAAACAGTATGGAAATCTATGTGCACTAGAAGTTTCTTTTCGTGAATTAGTACGGATTTAGAAAAATAAGAATGAGTCAATTTATGATTTTAACTAGAGATTCAACAAATTGCAAAATAAGATGCCACCTGGGTCAAAGTTGCCAAACTCTGCAGCATTGAGTATTTATTTGAATGCATTCGATCCAAAAATAGGGTATGAACTAAGAAATAGGTTTCCAAGAGATTTAGCTGAAGCCCAAAAGATAGCACTAACCATTGAAAATAATAGGAAAGCTGTTGGGATGATCAGTAAGAGAGATAATCCTAGGGTTCCTCAACAAGTCAATAATTATCAGTACAAGTAGGAGAACACATACAGAAATGAGAGGCCTTGGTTACATGACATGCCTTACAATACAAATTGGAAGGATGGAAAATCTATAATAGATAGACCTAGGAACAAAGAAAAACCTGATCCATTAAGGAAGAAGGGAGCGTATATGGTCAATAATAATCTTTGGTGTGAAGGTTGTTGTTGTCATGTAGAAATGCACCCTATGCAAAGTTGTAAACTGAGCTTTCTAGTGAAACATCGGATCACTCCGAGGCTGTGGGTCACCTGAGATTGGAGTGAACCTCCGGAGAAGGCTGGATTCCGTTGTGTTATCACCTAAACTACTAATTCTTTGATGGAAAAGGGAGAAGGAAAATTCATAAAAATTGAACTAAACTTATGGTGATATACTGTATTAATAAGAAATCATGAAATAGACACAGGAAGAACATACACTTGAAAGACTAATTGCTATTCTCAGAGCAACTTCTTTCAGACTTAATGCCTTAGTCCTAACAAGTTTGGTCTACATACATATCTTGGGAAGGAAAGATTAATTGCACAACCTTAAGACATAAGTGCAGAATTATAAAACACAGTTAAAGACTTGCATGTTCAAAAGAAAGATATAGAAATGAGAATCAATACAAACATGAACACAAACTTCCAAGCTAAACTCTATCTTGTATTCAGGATTCCAGTTGAGTTACAGAAAAACATACATTAATTGAGAAAGGATTGATTAAAAAATCACTAACTCTTCAAAGTGTGTAATTAGAACTATATACAAAAAAGGCAAAAAATGCCTTATATATCAAACTGTATCGGCCCCTTAGGGCTTACAAAAAATATCCAGGCCCAAAAAAATTTCCCCTTAGATTTTTTATTGAATTTCAAGCTGCACCCTGCATGTCCATGTTGCTCTCAAAGACTGCCTTCAAGGGACTCCCTTCTTGAACATCTTGCAACCACCGCCTTCACATCTGCTACTCGTGTCGATATTTGAATCTCTCTGTAGTCAAGCTGCTTTGAATGTTCCTAAGCTCTGAATAGATACCCGTGGCCTATCATTCTATTGATCTTCTTCATCTGGTTGAGCCACCACGGCTTGTTTTTGGCTTTCTCTGATTGGTTCAGTGATCTACACATAGACTCCCGAGCGGTCAAAAATTCTCCTGAAAAGAATTGAATCTCGGTGAGACACTAGAAGTGTCTCACTGATGTGATTAGGTGTCTCTGCAGCTTTAGAAGTCATATTGATATCGCCAAAACCATTGGCGAGACAATTGGATTTGATTAGAAGTCACAATGAGCACCACTGAGTCACACCGATATCCTTTTCATTTGGCACATTTGTCACTATCAACTAGAGATTATATGTTCTGGAAGACCTCCTAACAAGCCCTCCATCTCTCGGTGAGCACATATGTAGTTGATAAGATCCCACGACAAAGCTTAACTACTTTTATCGAGCCCGAACATCCTTTTGGAAAGACCCTAAACCCTTGGCAAGACATTGTGCCACTATCAAATTATTTCGGCAAGCACAACCCTATCCACAAGACTCTTAGCGATGACCCCTTGTTAGTCGGCAAGACATTGGCCTATCGGCCAGAGCTTATGGCGAACTCATTTCATTTACCCCGAGCTCACTCTCCTCCTCCGAGCTCAAGCTCCTTCAACTTTTGGTGAGACCTTACTAGGTCGGCGAGACCTCATGGCAATGGATTTGTCTTAGGGTGAGCTCCTTTGCAGTTGGCAAGACATCCGTGTGTCGGTGAGACATTTTACCGAAGGCAAAACATTACCCTGAACGCTCTTCATCTTCAGCAGGAGTTGATTGATGTCACCCCGAATTCTCTTCATCTTCATCGAGCTCTGCATTCCTTTTGCTAAAACTTTATCAAGTTGATAGGACCTCATGGTGATGCCCCATAGTCATACCAACATCTACTTTTGTCACTAAGACACCCACACTTTGCCGAGAGCTCTTGTAGAATTTCTTTTCCTTTGGTGAACTCTTCATTCGGTAAGACACCCAGCGAGACCCTTCGTTATCAGCGAGATATTGGCCTGTCGGCCAGACTTCCCTCCAGGTTTCTTAACTCTTGGCGATGAGCCACTTTCTTTTGGTCAGGGAGACATCGTGCCTTCACCAAGACATCATGGCGAAACTATTTTTCTCTTGGCGAGCTTCCTTTTCTTGACGGGGAGACAACCCTACTTTGGAAAGACCCCTTGCCGAAGTCTTTTTCTCAGTGAGGCCTTTTATTGTTGGCGAGACTCCTGCCAAAATATATTTCTTGTGTCGATGCCACCTCCTTTGATTTCTTTGGTGTGACCTTTATCTTTTGGCAAGACATTTTCCCGAATGCTTTATTCTTTTTCGAGACTTTTCATTCGCCGAGACATCACAATGTCGGTCAGACATCACCCTGATGGTGAGATGTTACACCGAGGGCACCAACCATTGTTGAGAGCCTTTCCTTCTTGTTAGGGAGACAATAAGCCTTCGCCAAGACTTCATGGCTACTTCATTTACCTTTGCTGAAGGATCATCTGCTGCCAAGAGTTATACTGAAGACATCACATCATCAGCGAGACATCACTGGTCGCTAAGACCCTATGCCGATATCCAATGTTCTCGGCAAAGTCTTTTGTTGTTGGCGGGATTGCTGCAAAAGGAAACCACATCGAGACCACCCTTTCTTATTTTAGCAAGACAATCTTCACTCGCCTAGACCACATACCAATCCCTTCGCCCTTTGCCAAAGTGTCCATCTGATGTCGGTGAGACATGACGAGTCAGGGAGACCCTATCTTTAGTGACACCACTTTCTTGTTGGGGAGACATGACCTTTTTGCTATGACCCTTCACCGAAGCCTTAAAATCCTACCGATATGTTCCATTCAACCTCCGATCGGTGAGACAAAGCAATTTCATTGTGACCACATACCGACGGTATAACTTATGTTGATACAATCCTTTTCTATCACTGAAACAAAAGAGAATGTCATGCTGATAGATGCCTGGAGATGGATCTCGATCGTTGTGACATCGAATAAGTCTTGTCGATATGATCTTTCTTGTGTCGGTCGGCAAGACGCAAAGCACTCGATGAAACAACATGCCGACAGGGATTACTTACGCTGATGAAACACCTCCTGAGTTAGTTGGTGAGACCTGACTCATTCGGCAAGACCTCTCAGTGGTGAACACAACTCATGCCGATAGATCTTTCCACTATCCCCAAGACCACGTGAATGTCATGCCGAAAGCCACCTGTATGTAAAAACAAATTGTTATGACATCAGAAATGTCTTGCCGATAGGCAATACAGACATTTCAAAAATGGATCGGGGGGACCCTTCCATTCTCACACTGATATGTTCCCTAGTTTGAAGCATTTAGACCTAATGGAACCCCTTTCACATGATATTTTTCCTGATTGAGCCTAAGGGTGAAAATTAGGTAACATTTTTTGCGACCTTTGCTAGATATTTGCCTGCTAAACATGAATACTAGTAGTCTAGGCTTATCCATTGGGCATGGAGTCGTTAGAAGGATAAAATAAATAAATAAAAAAGATCAGTTTTGTACATGGCCACAACTTGCTTGAGATCCACAGGACACAATAGGTTGCCAGAAGTAAAACAAAATAGGGGAAAATGAAAGAGAAATTACTATGCCATCATAGCACCCAGGAAATAGAAAATAATTAGCCTGAAGTGTAGAAGCACTTATTGAAAATATAAACCTAAACTAATATATACAAAAGAGGAAACCCATCAGATTTGAAAACAAGGTTTAAGGTGTATCCCATTGATTGGGATAGGAAGTACTTCCCCATCTATTGTAGCCAGCTAATAAGCATTGTTCTCCTTACAAAAACATCCCATTTCAGCGCGAGATCTCCTACCTTGAAATTTTTTTCTATAGCCTTCTTGTCAAATATTATTTTCGTTTGGAGCTGATGATACTCCAAGGCTTTCATTCCTCTGTCCCTTAATTCTTCGAGCTCCATGAGCTCTGCATACCTCACAGACATGGGGTCCTGTTTCTCAAACATTTCCAACTGGTGAACAATATCTAGAGCTGGAAGCTCCACATATAGGGGTAATCTTGCCTCTTTGCCATAGACCAACATATATGGCAAATTACCAACAAACCTCTTAGGGGTCAATCTGTCTACCCAAAGTTCATTCTTTAAACTGTTGTGCTAGGTTGTTTGATTATCCTCTATGGTTCTTTTAATGATCCTGATGAGGTTCTTATTTGTGCTTTCAGCTAAACCATTACCTTGAGGGTAATAATTTGAAGATGTGCTCAAATGGATGCCATGCTTAACCACCCAGTCAGTTAATCTTAATCCTACAAATGCAAGAGCATTATCATAAATGATAGAGTCAGGCACTCCAAACCTAGTGACTATATCTTCATAGAAGCTCAAAACTGAAGACTCTTTTGCTTCTTTTAAAGCTACCACTTCTGTCCACCTTGTAAAATAGTTAGTGGCTGTAAGTACCCATTTGTGATGAGCACTAGAAGGTGGATTTATTGGCCCAATGAAATCAATGCCCCATCTCATGAAGGGTTGCTCCACTTGAATTGGATGTAGAGGCATAGCAGGCAGTTTTTCCTTTCCTAAAAATAAAGCACATTTGACACACTTTCTTGACCAAGAATATGCATCTTTGAACAAGCTAGGCCAATAGTAACCAGCTCTCATGATTTTCTAGGTAGTAGTTCTTGGGACAAAGTGACCTCCTGCAGCTCCATCATGAAATTCATGAAGCACATTTTCAACCTGATCATTGTGAATGCATCTTAGTAGGATGCCATTCAGATCCCTTTTAAAAAGAACATTATTTATCAGCACATATGGTATGGACTACAGCCTGAAGTATCTTCTTTTAGCTCTGTTCAAACCATATGGACACTCACTAGTCTGTAAGAAATGGGTCATATCTTGAACCCAATTAGTTGTCCCCATAGGCACATCATCTTGAGCATTCTAAAACTCATTTGTATTAGTAAACACAACATCCTTTTCTAATTGAGTTTTGTTGTTTGACCCTATAGCAAGTTGTTCACAGAGACCCTTACCTCTAACCAATTTGGTGATCTTGATATCTACATCATACTCCATGACCTTAGTAATCCACCCTGCTCTTTTTTCATTTAAATCTTTATTCAACAGAAATTCCTTCACACTTGCGTGTGCAAGTAGAATATGAACCTTATTATTTGAAAGCAAAGGTTTAAACTTCTTCAAACTTTTGATCATAGCAAGAGCATGCTTCTCAACAAATGTATACTTCTCTTTATAATCAACAAGTATTTGACTAAAGAAAGCAATGGGTTGTTCTAGATTATCCCTATTCTTCTAAACCAACATAGTAGAGATTGAACTACTACTACCAAAAGCATATAAAAAGAAATCTTTAGAGAAGTCTGGGTTTACCAACGTTGGGGCAGATGCTAATGCCTCCTTGACTTCTCCAAAACTATGCTTTGCCTCCTTTGTCCAACTGAAAACTGTATTCTTCTTTAACATGGCTGTCAAAGGTTGTAATAGGTCTACAACATCAGGGATAAACCTTCTCAGAAAGTTGATTCACCCCAAAAAGCTTTGTAGACCCTTCTTGTGATTTGGTAATGGTAGCTCCAATATAGCTCTGACTCTTTCAGAATCAATGGCAACTCCATCTTTTGATACTATATGGCCTAAAAGCTTACCTTCATGAACTGCAAAGATACTTTTTGTAGGATTGAGGGATATCCCATATTCTCTACACTTTTCAAAAACTTGCTTGAAGTGTGACAAATGCTCATCAGCTCTCTTGGAATAAACTGTAATGTCATCTAGATAAATCAACATAATCTTGTTGATCAAGCTTTGGAACGCCATGTCCATGGCCCTCTGAAATGTGGCACCAGCATTAGATAAACCAAAAGGCATCCTTTTGTATGCCATGGTGCCCCACTTAGTTGTAAAATCAGTTTTAAACTGGTCTTCCTCTTTAACCAGCACTTGATTATAGCCCGAAAAACCATCTAACAAGGAAAATCTCTCAGAACCAACAACTACTTGCAAGATTTGTTCCATGGAGGGCAGCGGGTAGTGGTCTTTTAAAGATGCTCGGTTAAGATCCCTGAAGTCTACACAGAGTCTTATCTCACCATTTTTCTTCCTAACTGGTATAAGGTTAGAAACCCATGAAGTATGCTTAATAGGAAAGACAATACCCCCCTCAACTAATTTGGTTAGCTCTTTAATCATTAAGGGCTCAAGCTTGGGATTCAAGGGCCTTTGTTTCTGCCTTACTGGCTTGGCATTAGGTTCTAACTCAATTGTGTTTTGAGCAATATGGGGATCAAACCCTTTCAAATCTGAATATTCCCAAGCAAAGACATCATGAAATTCTTGGCACAAAGCAACACAAGCTTGTTTATCTTCATATGAACAATTTTTTGCCTATCTTAAGGAGCTTTCCTTTGAAAATTTCCAGTTCCTCATAATGCTCTTCTTTGATTTGCAAGCCAGCTTTACCCTTTTTAAGCTAATCATCAGTACTGAAAATAGACTCTAAGGTAACAAAACCTTTGGGTAACTTATTTGTCCTAGCTGTATGACTTGATCATCATATTGTTGCTTAAGTTTTTCTTGATTCACCATGGAGAACTAATCTTCTTCGAGCAAGAAAGAAAGGATTTGTTCATCACTGTCAAAGACTTGCCAGTGAATGTTGTTATCAGGAATTGACAGTTTGACCACAACTTTCACATACTGCTGCACTCTCTTTTTTCTAATGTCATCGGGAATATCAAATTGTGCCCCAATGGCTGCAAGCCTATCAACATGCTTGTTCTGATTTCTTGGAATAGACACTAAGTTAAAGGAATCAAAATCCTCAAGCATGTTCCACACTCTATTTCTATAAGACTTTAGTTCATCATTTTTAGCAACATTCAGGCCTCTTACTTGATTAAAAATTAATTCGTTGTCCCCATAGACCTTCAAGCTGGTTATTCCTCTCTTCCTTGCCCACTCTAAACCTTGAACAAGGCTCTCATATTCAACAGTGTTATTGGAGCATGAAAAAACAAAATGGAATGCAGAGTAGGACCTATCACCTTGTGGAGAAATCAACATTGCACCTCCTCCTACTCCATTCTTACTTCTGGAAGCATCGAAAAACATCTCCCAAAGTTCACTTAGTGGCTGCAACAATTGATCTGCATCTTTCTCCAGGTTTGGAATCTCTATGTCAGGCTCAAGAATGACATAGTTGCCCATACCAACATCTTGAATGAGGTCCTCAGGACTGTCCAATACATTTTCAACTGCCCACTCATGTAGCAACACGTTAGGAACAACTTCTAATTGGAGTTTTTGAGTAGTAGCCAGCTCATTGTCAATAAAAGCAACACAATTTGTATTTACAGCAGAAGGAGCAACATTGATGGGACTTGGGTTATATGGCTCAATATGATCCTTGGCCAACCTTTCAGATTTAATGGTAACCTTGGTTCCATATCTTGTTCTAAATAGCATATGTGATCAATCAGCTGACACATAACCACCTATCTTGGCTGTAAAGTCTCTTGATAAGCACAAGGAAAAGAAAGGTGGAAGGTCTATAACACATATGTCTTAGGGAACTGAAAAGTTAGGAAAAGCATGAAGGGTAAGACTTAAATCCTTAATGATTCCTAGTGTACTAACGAAGGTACCATCCAATTGGATTACTCTTTTTTCTAAAGGCTGATATTTTAGCCCAAGCTTGTCAGCAATCTGTTTTGGCATCACAGAGCTACTAGCCCCACTGTCTACCATAAAGTTATGAACTAACTTATCACCAATGATCACTGGTATGTAAAAGGGGGTGGTTTGACTTCTTTTACTGCCTCATTGTTGGGCCGCTTATTATTTTCTTGAGGATTATTTGTCAAAACAGTCCTAACTTGACCTATTGGAGACTCATATTGATAAGATATTTTCAAACTTGATAGGGCTGACTGTAACATATCCTTTTGACTTGGGATGGATAATGAGTTCCACATGGACATTGTGACTTTCATTTTTTCATACTATGAAGGATGTTATAAGGTACAATTGGATTTACTTTAGGATGTACCTTTATACTAGTATGATCAGCTTGCGGGTATGAGTGCTCCTTGTCTAGGAGTTGCTGATTTCTTTGCCAAACAGGAGCCACTCGAGGGGTAGATGGTTCTGCAGTCACTGCCTTTCCTTTGTCAGCCGCTTAACCAAGTTAAAAATCTCTCTTCTTTGCCCTGGTGTTAGCTACAACTGGAGGACAATCTTCATTCAACCCACATAATTCTTGGCCTTGCTAGTTAGGTAGGGTAGTATCATTGCTAAATTGGTCCTAGTGTTGTGGGGATGCATCATTGCTTGCACCCTGTTGCTAATTTGAAGCATTTTGTACCATAAGTTCCTGGTTGATCAGTCTGTTTGAGCAAGTGGCCAGATTATGATGTTGGTTACAAGGGTAACACCACTCATAGTCTACTGCTAAGTTGTTTTGGATAGGAACCAGCTCTTTGGTTGCACTAATAGGGGCTAGAGCATAGGCCTGAAAAGGCCTTGTGTTCACACTCTATCTTGGGCCCTGATAATTGTCTTGATACTATTGTTTATTACCTTGATATGCTTGTTGTTGGCCTAAATTATTCTGCTGATAAGGCCTACTATATGGTTGCTGCTTCTCTAAGCTTACAAGCTTGTTACCAAAAAACTGCAATAGACTTTTGATTTCCTGTAACTCATTTGGAGAACTGGAAGTAGCATTTTCTTGTGTTACAACAACTGGAACAATAGTTGGTAGCATTGGCATAGCTGGTAGAGTTGTGAAAGGAGGTACTTACAAAAGAATGTTTGCATGAATCTATGGAAATATAGGCATTGGAGGCCTAGGAGCAAGTTTACCAGCTTGTATTAAGCTGTTCTCAGCTCTGATTGCTATTTCAAAAGCATCTGGTAAAGACACTCCTCCCATTGAGTATATCATGACAGCTATATCACTATTCAGAGCCCTCAAAAAGTATAAGAATGCATATTCTGGAGGTGGCCTCACCATTATAGGGATTCTATCCCAAGTCTGAAATCTAAAGTTGAAATCGTTCATCTACTCTTGTGGAGCCCTCCTAATTGTAGTCAATTGCTCCAATAGAGACAAGTTGTCAGATCTATCTTGGAATTGCTTATGCAACTTATCTCCAAAATCATCCCATGTTGCAATTGAACTGACTGGTAGGCTCCTATACCACTGCACAACTCTTCCTTTTAGTGAAGCAGCTAGTAATCTCACTGCAACATCCTCTTGGATTATGTGGTGGACTCCGCATAACGAAGCCACATCTCTCATATGTTCAATGGGAGTAGTTTGATCTTCCCCTGTAAAAATTGGCACTCTTTACGTCTGCCATTGGGATGTCGTTGTGTTGTGCCAAATTTAAGGGGCTGCCTCTATTGAAAGTGACAAAGGGTTGATTCCTTGGAGAAGCCATCAAAGGTAGCTGAATTGGATTTACTTGTATAGCAAAATGAGATCCCATTGATGGAGGAGTAGACTAAGTTCTTCTAGAATAGATAACTGTTGTTCCTCTTTCTTTTGTTGCTCTGCCTTTCCTTCTTGGTGGTGATAGCTGCAAGTATTCGAAGGGACCTGAGCTGCCTCTTGTCTGAAATTTTCTCATAAACTATAGAAGGAACTAATTTCTAGGGTTCTTCTTCTTTGTGGAGTCACCAAGTATGCCAAAAGACTTCTATAAAGTCTAAAATTCACTAGTTGCATACTAAACCAGCAGTTCAATTTAGTTCACCATCCCACTGGGCTTGCCAGAAAGTATTGTCACGTAGAAATGCACCCTATGCAAAGTTGTAAACTAAGCTTTCTAGTGAAAAATTGGATCACTCTGAGGCTGTGGGTCACCTGAGATTGGATTGAACCTCCGAAGAAGGCCGACTTCTTATGTACTATCACCTAAACTACCGATTCTTTGATGGTAAAGGGAGAAGGAAAATTCATAAAAATGGAACTAAACTTATGGTGATATACTATATTAATAAGAAATCATGAAATAGACATAGGAAGAACATACACTTGAAAGGCTAATTTCTATTCTCAGAGCAACTTCTTTCAGACTTAATGCCTTAGTCCTAACAAGTTTGGTCTACATACATATCTTGGGAAGGAAAGATTAATTTCACAACCTTAAGACATAAGTGCAAAATTATAAAACACAATTAAAGACTTGCATGTTCAAAAGAAAGATACAGAAATGAGAATCAATACAAACATGAACACAAACTTCCAAGGTAAACTCTTTGTTGTATTCACGATTCTAGTTGAGTTATAGAAAAATATACATTAATTGAGAAAGGATTGATTAAAAAATCACTAACTCTTCAAAGTGTGTAATTAGAACTATATACAAAAAAGAAAAAAATGCCTTATATATCAAACTGTATCAGACCCGTAGGGCTTACAAAAAATATCCGGGCCCAAAAAAACTACCCCTTAGATTTTTTATTGAATTTCAAGCTACACCCTACGTGTCCATGTTGTTGTCAAAGACTACCTTCAAGGGACTCCCTTCTTGAACATCTTGCAACCACCACCTTCACATCTGCTACTCATGTCGATCTTTGAATCTCTTTGCAGTTGAACTGCTTTGAATGTTCTTGAGATCTAAACAGATACCTACTGCCTATCATTCTATTGATCTTCTTCATCTAGTTGAGCCGCCATGGCTTGCTTTTGGCTTTCTCTGATTGGTTGAGTGATCTACATGCAGACTCCTAGGTGGTCAAAACTTCTCCTAAAAAGAATCGCATCTCGGCGAGACACTGGAAGTGTCTCACCAATGTGATTAGGTGTCTCTATAACTTTAGAAGTCATATTGATATCGCCAAAACCATCGGCGAGACAATCAGATTCGGTTAGAAGTCACAATGAGCACCACTGAGTCACACCGATATCCTTTTCATTTGGCACATCCGTCACTGTTGGCCAAAGATTATATGTTTGAGAAGACCTCCTAATGAGCCCTCCATCTCTTAGTGAGCACATATGTAGTCGGTAAGATCCCATGGTGAAGCTCAACTACTTTTATCGGGCCCTAACATCCTTTTGGCAAGACCCTAAACCCTTGGCAAGACATTGTGTCGATATCAAATTCTTTCGGCGAGCACAACCCTATCGACAAGACTCTTGGCGATAACCCCTTGTTAGTCAGCGAGACATTGGCCTATCAGCCAGAGCTTATGGCGAACTCATTTCATTTACCCCGAGCTCACTCTCCTCCTCTAGGCTTGAACTCCTTCGGCTTTCGGTGAGACCTTACTGGGTCAGCGAGACCTCATGGCGATGGCTTTGTCTTATGGCAAGCTCCTTTGCAATCGGCAAGACATCCGTGTGTCAGTGAGATGTTTTACCGAAGGAAAAACGTTACCCCAAACACTCTTCATCTTCGGTAGGAGTTGATGGATGTCACCCCGAATGCTCTTCATCTTCACTGAGCTCTACATTCCTTTCGCTGAAACTTTATCAAGTTGATAGGACCTCATGGAAATTCCCCATAGTCATACTGAAATCTGATTTTGTCGTTGAGACACCCACACTTTGCCAAGAGCTCTTGTAGAATTTCTTTTCCTTCAGCGAACTCTTCATTCGGCAAGACACCCGGCGAGACCCTTCGTTATCGGCCAGATATTGGCCTATCGCCCAGACTTCCCTCTGGGTTCTTTAACTCTTGGTGATGAGCCACTTTCTTTTGGTTAGGGAGACATTGTGCCTTCACCAAGACATCATGGAAAAACTATTTTTCTCTTGGTGAGCTTCCTTTTCTTGTCGGGGAGACAACCCTACTTTGGCAAGATCCCTTGCTGAAGTCTTTTTCTCAGCAAAGCCTTTTATTGTCAGTGAGACTCCTGCCGAACTCTTTCCTGTGCCGACACCGCCTCCTTTGATTTCTTCAATGTGACCTTTATCCTTCGGCAAGACATTTTTCTGAATGCTTTATCCTTTGTTGAGACTTTCATTTGTCGAGACATCACAATGTTGGCCAGACATCACCCCGACGGTGAGACGTTACACCGAGGGCACCAACCCTTGCCGAGAGCCTTTCCTTCTTATCAGGGAGACATTAAGCCTTTGCCAAGATTTCATGGTGACTTCATTTACCTTTGCCAAAGGATCATCTACTGCCAAGAGTTATACCAAAGACATCACATCATCGGCAGGACATCACTAGTCCCTAAGACCCTATGCCGATATCCAATGTTCTCGGCAAAGTCTTTCATTGTCGACGAGACTCCTGCCGAAGGAAACCACATTGAGATCGCCCTTTCTTCTTTCAACAAACCATCTTCACTCACCGAGACCACATGCCAATCCCTTCGCCCTGTGCTGAAGTGTCCATCTGATGTCGGCGAGACATGACGAGTCAGGGAGACCCTATCTTTAGTGACGCTGCTTTCCTATTAGGGAGACATAACCTTTTCACTATGACCCTTCACCAGAGCCTTAAACTCCTGCCGATATGTTCCATTCAACCTCTGATCAGTGAGACAAAGCAATTTCGTTGTGACCACATATTGACTGTATAACTTATGCCAATACAATCCTTTTTTGTCACTGAAATAAAAGAGAATTTCATGCCGATAGATGCCTGGATATGGATCCCGATCGCTATGACATCAAATAAGTCTTGCCGATATGATCTTTCTTGTGTCGGTTGGCAAGATGCAAAGCACTCGATGAAACATGCCGACAAGGATTACTTACACTGATGAAGCACCTCCTGAGTTAGTCTATGAGACCCGACTCATTCGGCAAGACCTCTCAGCGGTGAACATAACTCATGCCGATAGATCTTTCCACTGTCGCCAAGACCACATGAATGTCATGCCAAATGCCACTTGTATGTAAAAACAAATCATTATGACATCAGAAATGTCTTGTAGATAGGCAATACAAACATTTCAAAAATGGATCAGGGGACCCTACCATTCTCACGCCGATATGTTCCCTGGTTTGAAGAATTCATACCTAATGGAACCCCTGTCACATGATATTCTTCCTGATTGAGCCTGAGGGTGAAAATTAGGTAACAGTTGTGATGGGCCACATTTCCCAGACCACTGTGTTGTAGCCCAAGAAATGAAGGAAGAAGGAAAGTTAGAAGGTAACAATGGAGAGGATGACGGTGTATTTGACCTCAAATAATTTTCACCCTGTTGAGGAGAGATATTCATCCTTAGAAGATGAAGGCTATGAGTATGATGTTTCAAATCAAAGGTGCAATGTCCACATGGCTGAATAGTAAGTTTTTTCTAATTTTGAAGAAAATATTGTAGTACATCACTCTGTTGAGGTGCCTGCTCAATGCAATATAAGGAGACCTACTGGTGAGGAAATAAAGAGGTTAACCATTGTTGTAGTTGAACAAGCAAAGAGCAAGTACTAGTTAAGAAATAGGATAGTTTTGTGAACGAAAAGGAAGGTGTTCCTAGGGGGATATTTATGAAAGACAGAGAAGTAACACAAAGAGTTTTGAAGAAAACATAAAATATGTAACATGAAAAGAATGAACAGATGCTTGTCCCAAAGGAGGAGAATAAAGAGTTATACAAAGAAAAGAAAATTCCTGTCTAGAAGGAAGAAAACAAAGGAGAAACATTAGAGAAAAATAAAACAATTAGGGCAAAGGGTTCTTCTTTTGATTTATCTCAGGCATTATCTTAGGTAAAAATGTATGTCCCATTGCTCAAGATGATGAGAATTAAGGAGTAAAGGGATAGTGCAATTCAATTGATATCAAATGGAAGAGAGAAAAGTACAAGTTCTAAAAATTAGATGGCCACTAAAACAGTTAACAAGCAAGAAAAGGTGATTGTCCCAAAAGTGTGTCTAAATGATGTATTGGTAAATTCCCCACAAGTTGATCCTTTTTTCACCACACTACTTATAAACAACAAACTGTTAAGGAATTGCATGATAGACTTTGGTGCTACTATCAATATCATGCTATTGGGAGTTATGAAACAACTTGGCATCTAGGTAGATACTAATGAAGGGAAGTTCTATGCAATGGATAGCAGGCATGTTCCAGTAGTAGGTGTTATGAAAGATGTTGAAGTCAAACTAGTTGCTTATTTGCAAGTGGCCTATAATATAGATATAAATGTAATTGATACCCCTCCTCAGTTTGGGATGCTTCTATCAAGATAGTGAATAGATCAAGGCCATCCAGTCATTTTTTGGACAAATCAACTTTGTTAGGAGGTTTGTGTCTAATTTTGCTGAAATTATTAAGCCCATATCAAATATGCTGAGGAAGGGACAAAAAATAGATTGGACTATAGAAGCATTATAAGCTTTTGTATCCATCAAAAAGGCCATCAAAGAAGCCCCTATCCTTAAATCTCTAGATTTTGCAAAACCCTTTCAAATATTTTCATTTGCTTCAATGCACACTGTAGTTGCTGTTATGTTGCAGAAGAATGAGGAAGGTTATGAGAAGCCTATGTTTTTTTTAGCAAGTCATTGCAAGCGTCAAAATTGAAATATGATATAATGGAAAAGAAAGTGTTTGCATTGGTGAAAGCCACAAAAGCTTTTAGACCATATATTGTTGGAGCTAAGGTGATTGTCTATGTCCCTCATACAGCTATTAAAGATATCATGACACAGTCAGAAGTAACAGGGAAGAGATGCAAGTGGATTAATAAGATTCAAGAGTTTGATATGGAAATACAAATTATCAAATTAGTGGGAGATCAGGGTTTGGCCAAGTTAATGGTAGAAAAAAAATATTGAAGCAAATCAAATTTTTAATGTAGAGGATGAAGGAAATGTAATTACGAGCATTGAGCACACTTCTTGGTATACAGACATTGTGTATTACCTCAGATACATGAAGTACCCTGAATGGTTAAGTGATAATCAGAGAACTTTGAAGCTACAAGCATCAAAATATGTGTTCATGGAAGGTGATTTGTTTTGGAAAAATAGGGATGGGATGTTGTTATGTCTAGATGAGTTACAAGCTAGACATGTTTTAAGAGAGATGCATAAAGGGGTCTATGGAGGCCACTATTCTACAAAGACAACTACACATAAGATTCTCAGGGTAGGATATTACTAGCCAAAAGTCTTTAATGATTCTTTTTCATACGTAAGAAGATGTGAAGCATGCTAGAAGTTCTCAGGGAAAATGAAGTATCAGGGAGCTTTACCACTTAGACCTTTGCAGGTTGAAGCCCCTTTTCATCAATGGGGAATTGATTTTATTGGGGAGATACAAGATAAATCAAGTGAAGGACATAAGTGGATACTAGTAGCTACTAATTATTTTACCAAATGGGTAGAGGTAGTTCAAACCAAGCAAGCAACCAGTAAAGTTGTGATCAATTTTTTAATGGATAACATTATTACCAGATTCGGTACACCATTAAGATTGATTATAGATAATGGGATGTGTTTCAAATCTGATGAATTCAAAGATTTTTGTAGTACACATGGTATTACTATTTCTTATGCAGATCCTTACCCTCCACAAGCTAATGGTCAAGCAGAGTCCAGCAACAAAAGTCTTCTGAAAATCATAAGGAGAATGCTAGGTGGGAATAAGAAGGCTTGGGATTCAAAATTGAAGATGCTTGTTTGGGCTGATAGGATAACTGTGAAAAAGGAAATTGGAAAGTCCCCATTTGAATTGTTATATAGAACACAAGCTAGGATGCCTTTACAAAATTTGTTACCAGTTTACAAATTTATCCTTCAAGAAGATATAGATATTCCAAAACCAATGGAAGAAAGAATGGAGCAGCTGGCTAAACTTGATGAAATAAGAAGAGTAGCACAAAACCAGAATGTGAAGTTGCAGGCACAAATGAAGTATTTGTATTATAAAAGGGAAAAAAATAGAAAATTTGAAGAAAATGATCTAGTGCTAATGTGGAATGCAAGGTGTCAAGAGAAGGGAAAGCATGGGAAGTTTGAAGCCTTGTGGCTGGGACCCTTTGTTGTTTTTGGTAAGAAAGGAGAAGATTCATATTACTTACAGAACATGACTAGTGAAGAATAGGAGTTGCCTGAACATGGGCAATTATTGAAGCACTTTTTCTCTTGAACAATATTGAGGATTAAGGGTTGCCAGTGCATGGACAACTCTTGCCAATCCTCTCAAAACTTCCTTTCCATGTACAGTAGTTTAGGAAATAAAAGGAATAAGAATTTCCAGTACATGGACAATCTTGTAATTCCTTCATTCAAAATAAAAATTTTCCATGTACAGTAGTATAGGATCATGTTCATCTCCATTTCCATTCATTCCATCCTACTCGCTAGTCCATGTCCTTGAAAATTTGGTTTGCTCACCCAAAGGTCTGGATCCTTGTAAAGATCTCACAATCATTAATCCCCAGACGAAGCCAATGTTAGAACTGTAAAATTTTGAAAATTTTATGGCTATCTGTACTCATGAGTTTCCAAAGAAGCCCATACCATTAGTATATAAATCCACTATGCATAACATATTTTCCCATATTTTATCATTTGGTCCCATAAGAATTCACCTATCCCTAAGCATTTGAATTTATAAGTCATATTGGCATGAGATGATGGAGGTCTCATCGACCCAAAAAATTTATACTAACGCATGTTTTTTTTAGCATATCAGAAAGAGGCTAGAAATGTCTCAGCGACCAAGGGATTCATATTCGCATGATGCACTTTGCAGTCTCAACGACCAGAGGATTCTATTGGCAATAAAATGTTCATCAGAATAAGTCATAGCGAGCCTATATGTGTCATACCGATGAAGCACAAATAACTATATCGGCCACACTTAAGCCATTGGAGTAAGGTCTCGTAGCATTCATCTGTTCTCACCAATAAAAAAAATGAGGATTCTATTGATATGAGTTCGAGGAAGTCTTGCCAACCCACCATGTCGCTATGATGGAGTTACATCGGTAAAAGGACTTGGCAATATTCATTGTCTTGATGATAAAAAAATTCATTGGTGAGACAGACTTCATCAGAGAGAGCTAGGAAGGTCTTACCAAAAGTGATTCCATCAGCAAGAAAAAACATTACGTCTCGGCGATCAGAATTGAAAAAGGAAATAGATCGAGGGAAATTTCTCAGCAAGACACAAGGTAAGTAGGGGAATATCTACCCGACTCACAATGTCACAATGACAGGTTTGCATCAGTGAGAGTCATAGCTATATACCCAGGACCAAAGGGATATTATCAGAGAGGCACATAACATTAGTGAAACTATGGGACAACTCAGCGATATAAGTGAAGATAACAAGTTAGCTATCGGTGAGACCCAGAGTGTCGAGGAGACTACAAGATGTCTTCGCGGGTGTCTGATGAACGTTTGAAAAATCCTGAATAAGAGCATTTCCCAAGACTTGAATATGAATGGACATGACCTTTCATGTGGCCGATGTATAAATACCAATTTTTGGTAGCGGATAAAGGATATAGCGGAGGGTGAAATAAAAAATACATTAGATCAAAATGTCTTACAATGTTGAGACTATGATGCATGTATGAAACTATGGAGATATCAATGAAAGTCATTCTGATTTGGTGATGTATTTTTTGGTATCATTTGTTTGTTGTGTTAATTAAAAGTATTGTTGAAGTTGTCTCCAAGGTTGATATTTTCTAATTATGTAAACTGATATGTCAAGGACATTTTTCAGTTTATCAATGCACACTTGTTATATATGTATGGTTGGATTAATTGGTTCTTTCAAGGAAAGATTAAATCCTTTTGATCAATCATAGTAATTAGGAAATCTCATTTGGATCATTAAGAAGAGCTCGGTAATCATATTCTTGCATGTTTATTCAAGTTATAAACTCAAATTTATATGCCAAACAATTAGAGTATCTGCTAGAAAGAAGTTACTTATTTCAGACTTTTCATTTGACTCCACACACCCAATAAGGCACTAGTCTCTATCATTCCACTATTTAGTAATTTCATTCATTTTTACATATGAACATATTAGTTTTAGCCTTGATATTGCTTATATAATCTATACTAAAATAAAACTCATTTATCCACTCCCATTTTCCATTGTGGATAAATTACTTTAGGAAATAAGCAAAATCCAAGTCTGCTTCATTGTTATAGGTATACCCACCTAGGTCTAGCAGCACTTGAAGAGAAGAAGGTTCGAATCATTTGGCCTTATTTGTTACCTTGAAACGTTGTGAGAGCCTGGCAACCTCTCATGGTTCAAACTTGCATTTTTGAGAGCTAACAAACCCCTACACAATAGCCTTGAATTCCCTTTTTATAATATCAGGGGAGCAACAAGCATCAGGCTACTGGATGGTCACATTACATTTTAATTTATATTTCAAGAGTATTTCATTTCATTTCAACCACCAGGCAGTTATATTTACACTTGAAGAAATGGGGGGAAAATATAAAAAGAAAAAAACCTGTAAGAGATTATTGAACTTGCATCCTCATCCACGTCATCACCTTACTCAACAAAAGTGTGAAACATGAAAGTAGAAAGAAGCATAAAGAAAAAAGAGAGGATTGGCTGGATTACCACGTGCACTTTCAAATTTGAAAAGATATAGATTTTTCTTATATAGTTATTTCAAAGGTCAAACCTGTATTATACTATACCATGTTCTATATCTATCTCACCACCTTTATGGATTATTCAACATACTTTTCTAGCCAATTCTTATACTCATCCTCTATAGGCCAGTTGATATCCAATAACTTCTGCACGTTTTTGTTGTATGCATTATATCTTGCATCAATTACCACTCTAGCCTCTTTCAAAAAGGTGTCCATGCCAACCTGAATTGTGATGAGTTTATCAATTATATCATTTAACATAGTTAAGTCCAACTTGTTATCAATGTATGTTAGCTATGGACCTATAACAATTTGATGTCTGAATAAATCCCTCCATGGTTCATACTCTTTGAGTGTTCCATCTTCATTAAGAATCTTGGGTGTACCATGTTCCTCCATATCCCTAAAGGCCTGGATTTTACCTTGTAGCTTCCCACCAATTCATTCATGGGAGCATGTGACCTCACCAATCATTTCAATTCCTCCTATGATGTCTTGAATATTTGCTAGAGCTTTAGGGTCATTCTTTGCATTTTCTTGTATCTCCTTTAAACTGTTCAATCTACTACTCCACTTATTCCAAGTGTTCTATAAAACCTCTTGAACATGTTGGAACCTTTCAAATGCCTCATGTATTCCTTTATAGTTTGACCATGTGGCTTCTACTCTAAGGTATTCCCTGATTAATCTGTGACCTAGAATTTCATCAGTCATATCCTTTGTAATCCTGTTCATATTCTCCTAGAGCATGTTCCTCTTAGACTTGGTTGTTTCAAGTTCAACCTTCAAGGTAGTAATTCTTAATTTGAAGTTTCCTTTATCTTGTAGTGAGGTGATATATGGGGAAGTAGGAAAATTATTCTAATCTACCATAACCGCAATAGCCTTCAACTTATTGTATTCCTCAACTAGTTTTTTATGCTTCTCCAATAATTTCATATACCTAGCCTGAGAAATATTTGTTGTGTCAATACTCAACATGGTTGTATGCATTGTCAACCTTATAGCTTGTGGAGCTATCATCTTTGAAGCCCTTCCTATAAACAAGTCTCCTAAAAGGCTAGTCATTGTCCTGTTGAGTCTACATCTCCCTGAGTCTGGTGTTAATGACCAAATAGCTAGTGCATGTAAATTGAGGCTAAACCCTGAACCAAAAATTTTCTTATCAAAAGTCTCCTCTGACACCATAGCATTTGGGTCATTCTTGATTTCATCCAAAGCAACGATTGAGGATAGGTTCCATCCTGGCACTACTAGTACCCCACTGTCTTTGACCAATCTCCTAGCTTCCATAGGATTCATTTGCTCAATTTCTTGAATAATCTACTCTTCAGTCCTTTTTTTTTACTTCTTCCTGTTGTGAAGGATTCACTCCTTTTAGAGCCTTTTGTATCCTCTCATTTATTTCCTCAGCTTTTAGCTCAACAATGTATTCTATAAATTCTTTGGATGTCACAAAGGAATCATCCTCTAGAAATTTGGCATAGGCTAAAACCCTTGCATCATTATCCTAGCTTTCATCATACTCCTAGGGTACTAGCCTATAATCTAGAACAAATGGTTCCATTACATCTCCAACATTAGGGTGAGAAAATTCGTGCTCCACTCCTTGCTTGAGAGGAATTGATTCAATAGGTGGTTGTTGTACATTTCCCTTAGCACCCTTTGATTCATCAATATTTGTAGGAGACAACTCCATAATAGGAGTATCTTCAATATCCATTGGATACTACTCTTCTAATGTTGTGAGCTCCTTTGGTTGACCATCGGTTTTCAATAAATGCTCTTGTAAAGACTTTTGAGCTAGTTGATCTACTTGTTACAACTTCTCCAAAAAAGTACCATCACTGAAATCACTAAGGACCAATTCCATCCTTTTGAATTTGTTAGTGAGGTTCTTGTAAGGGATTTCATAATAAGAATTCTGAATAAAAGCCCTATGCTCAACCTCAACAATTTTCATCCAAATCTTTTCTCTATCTTGGACAACAACAAGTGTTGGAAAATTCCTTATCACATCTTCCCTGAAGGAAAAGGCATGAGGTCCATATCTAGATATTCCCCTTTTTTATCTTTTCATTGTTGATGTGTCCTTCTGGATCAAACTTTCTAGTAGAGGTTACTTTCATTCTCTAATTACTAATCATTATACCAAATACCTCATATGCCTCCTTTTCCAAGACAACAAAATAATCAAAGGATAAATTTAAAGCATTGATGGAGGCCTTTCTAAACAACCTAAAATTCTCAACATCACAATGATCCATTTGCCACATTATCTCAATGAAATCCATCCTATCAGAAACAAACCTAGGCAGTACATGTGGTGCCACAAGAGTCCCATAACACTTGATGGTCGTGCAATCCTCATACAAACACCAATCTCCCCAATTTCACTCATAATCTAGGTCATCACCACATTCTTTTGGCCTTAACAATGCCTGATTTTTTCTAGAAATCCTCTCAACTGGTGCAACACCCATTTTTACAAGAATAGTGTGTTCTATGGTGTTACAAAATCCAACATAATTTGAATTTAGGCAATGTAAGTCCTAGATTTGTGTCCACATTTAGACAAGAAATGTATTATTTCTTTCATCCACTTGTTTTAATCTCATGGCCTTTCCAAATACTTCCCTTCCATGATATAATAACATATGCATCAATAGTGAATAATGTCTAAATGTCAATGTCATTTTCCTCTCCTTCAACCTTATCAAATTGTATTGTAATTGGTCAGCAACTCTGCTAGTATATTCGAACCATGTGTGCTTATTCTTATGTTGAATGTACATGATCATAAACAATAAGGGTGAGGTTATCCTTCCATCACACTTCACCCCGAGCACCTGACACAACATGTAGTAAGTGTATCTAAAATATTCTGCATATTCTTCACAATCTAGGGGTTCATCTTCTTTGAGTGCAAACACAACACCTTAATCTCGTCTATGCCTTGGAAATTCACCTCTTCGGAATCCAATCCTATGATCAACATATGCCTTTTGCAGCTTTTCCATGATGATCTTTTCACTAGCATGAAGTTTCATTTTGAAAACTTCCACAACTTTGCTTACCTTTATTTCCAAAATGCTCCTACCCTTAGTGTCTATCATTACCCTATTCACATCATCATATCTATCTACAAGGTGCAGCATTAAGTCTACTTCCACAAAGATATTAGGGATAACCATTTTCCCTAAATCATAACCCCAAACATTTTTACCAAGATGTTGAGCATCTCTTCTTGTGAAAGCATACAAAAATAAATCCAATCCAGACTCTAGGACAAAAATGTCACTAATTCTAGCTACAAGGTTTTTGAAATTGGTGGTTAGTATTCCTTCCCCTGCAACATTCCTACCATTCACCTTGATGTTTGGCGGTTGGAATTTATCCATGAAGAGGGTGTATTGCTTTAGTTGGCCCTTTTTCTTCTCAGTTACTTCAGATGTCTGGGGTGAGTCATGGGAAACCTTTTGTTTTTTCTTCTTGGGTATGGGTTTTGAAGAAGACGACTCACCAGGTTGACTCATATTGGCTTCTTCAGGGTTTTTGGGTTTGGAATTAAACTAGGTTTGGTATTGCTACTTTATTCTTGGTATCTCAAACTTAAGTTCAGATATAATTCTACCCAATTAGGAAACTATACTTAATCAAAAGAATCTAGAAACCCTAATTAATCCTTGAATGTAGTTCAAAAATTTTGGTTTAATATACCAATTCTTGCAAAGTAACAAAGAAACTACTGGGATTTGATGGAAGCTTACCTGGGAAGAACTCCTCTACAAAATTTTTAGCTTCGCCATTGGTTGCTCTGAACTCTTCTTCATTTCTTCAGACATTCAAATGAGAGGAAAATACAAATGCAAGCCCTTTTCTATGAATTCAGTTGAGTACACCCACCATTAATGGTGAAAGAAGGCTTGTGTGAGTGAACAATTATTTCCTAAATTGGTTGTTCCTATTTGAATTTGGACCATCAATGCACTCATATGAAAATTCCATCCAACAACTCACATTATTTCATACTCCTCATGGGGCCCTACCATCGATTTAATATGTACTTTGATGAGCTAAGGAGCTACAATGCATATCTCTCCACATTCCATGAGTATCACTCATCACATCTTTTCCTTTTACATCAAGACTTCATCAAGCGATGGCTTCAAAGCTAGTGATGAGATTTTAGCCCTTGATCTTGAGTGCGAGAGGATCTTAGCTGAAGACTTGAATTCCATCGCTCATCAAATGTTCAAGTTTATTTAATAATCCTAACTTGCAATAGACTAAGGTCATGCAATGGGGAGGTACTCCACCCATCAGTGGTCATAGGTTCTTTTTATATGGCATGATGTAACTAGTGATACTGCAAGGGCTAGTGATGGGTTAAGAACTTAGCCACATTGCTCATTGTGGGTTACCTTTTGGCAGTTGCAATGAAACATGCGATGGGTGATGAACTAGGTTCTATAGGATAAAAATTGTATCACTCACCATGGGATAAAGAAAGCATTCCATGAATTAACATGCGATGAGCAATATGTAGCAGGCGACAAACTTAAGTAATTCTAAAAAAAATGTGAGCAAACATTGTTCATAAAAGTGGGACCTGTTGTGTAGTTTTGCACACACGCCCCACTTGGAGTAGGGACCCTCTTTTAATGAGGTTTTGGACCTTTGGTTTTATGAGATTCATCCTTTTGAGGTTTTGGGATGTGGGTCTTATTAGCTTTGGTTTTGCTTAGAGGCTTGAATTGGTTAAAATTGGTTTTTAATGAAAATCTGGGTTTCTTCTTGAATTCGAGATTTTCCCGCTCTGGCGGATTTTCCCAGACGTTGGTTAGTTGTCCACTTACTGTTGAATTTTCTAAATATAGGTTTCTGCTTAAATCTGGGATTTTTCAGTTCTAGCGGATTTTCCCGGACTGTGCCAAAATCTCGAACTTCATTAAATTCTTGGTTTCTGCCATTTCTGCGGAATTCATGTCCTTCCGGATTTTCCGTGTGTCAATTTTTTTTTTTGAAATTCTGTCTTGGTCTCGGGTTTCTAGATTTTTTAGACATGTCTTGTCGCTCATTAATGCTCAAGGTACCTTGGCTCAAGAGATATTATGGGTGGATTTAAGGTCTTTTGGGCATCATTGTGATATCATTGTTCACTTGCTTACTGCTTTGGCAATTGAGAGTTTTCATTTAAGCTTCGATCATTGGGTTTGGGCTGTTTACATGTGAATTGTTTGGGCACTGGTGTCAGGATTCTCATTGCTAGGGCACACTTGCTTTGTAGTCACCTCTTCGAGCTCGAGCCTCATCCATATTGATCCATGGTAAGTTACGGCTAGCCCTTCCATGTGTTTACGTGATAATTGAATCTTTCTAGGTCGATTGGTAGCTGTTTTGGGTTGGCCTTTGCTTGGACTATGACTTTGTATTTATAAAGCTAGGGTTTGACCCATCTTTTTGCAGTTTCATCACTCCCACTGTGCATGTTTTTGTTTATCAATTAAGTGTCAGACACATCTTTTTAGTTACGTCTAGGTAGGACTTTGCCTCCTAGGCATGCCATTTGCTATATTTTGTGAAGATTAGGGTTTCGGTTCATTTATTCGAATTTGCCAAGGTTTAGTGGGTTTATCGCGATTTTATGGTTTATGATTCAGCCCAACCTGCTCATACCTTAAGGAAATCCCTATGTACTTCGATGGATCGTCTCAATGATAGTGTTCTTTGAAATCTTAAGCTTACTCTGGTTTTCATGGCAGAAAGTTTAGTCGTCAAAATTAGGGCATCATTGTTTCGCTATGAAGACTAGTCATTTGAAGGCTTTGAAATTTGAATTCATGTGCATTTGAGGTCTTGCTTATTGGCATCGATTTTGAGATCATTAGAATCCAGGTAGAGAACTTTGCATGATCGTATGATTAATGGTTCACGTGTTAACATTTCGTCGGGTTTCCAAGGTGTCCGCATAATTCCTGGGCACCTGGATTTTCCCGATTTCGGCCAATTTCGTGGAGTATGGAAAATTCTGGAGTCTCAAACTATTCGCAGAAATCTGTCCTGTCTGGACTTTTCCAGTTTTCCTACCTGGTTTCATTTCTTTCGATTTATGAAGTTAGGGGTAATGGAGTAAAGGCTAAATGCTGATTTCTTGTTGCTAATGGATGAATTTCATGATAATCTTATAATCTTTTGTCTGTACTAACAATTTATTTGGTGCATGGTGTCTTGGTAGTAAGAATCCGTTTGGGTCATATTTCTTCGAAATTCTGCCCCGACTAGATTTTCCTGGTTTACCTTGTTTTCCCGGATTGCTTTATTTTTTTGGATTTTCAAGGATTGATGATTTGTGATGGATCTCAATGGATTTATATGATTTTATGCTAACCTTTGGATTCGAATATGTATGATAACTGGATACTCATGACATCCTTTTGTAAATGCAGGCCGGATCAAGCAAGTCCGCTGCAGGAAAATCTAAGGGAGATACGAAAGGATCCTCCATTTCAGAGGCAGAAAGATTAAGATTGGATACCAAGAGTCAGCTACTCGAAACCAAGTTATCTTCTGTGTGGTTTGAGGTCTCGAAAACTAACGTTGCAGCATGGCAATATGAGGAATTCAAAGAAAGAATAGCTCAGAATGATCTATCGGTTCTGAGACAGGGAATGATGAAGTCTGGACTAGTTCATGTGGTAGGGTTCCCTCCTGCAATTCAATGCTATGAGTTAATACTTGAGTGTGCCCGAAAATATGATTTTGACACACAGAGGGTTGTTAGCACAGAGGGGAGAGTCTTGGAAAATTTCAACCTTGTTTCTATTGCCCAAGCCTTTGACATGCTAGATTTGCCTTCTGTGTGTGCCTTAAATATGGATCTGGCTAGGACATATTATGAGAATGAGCCCACTAAAGCTCAATAAATGATTAATGCCTGGTTGGAGAAGCCAAAGTCCCATTTTTACAAACTGCCTAAGCAATTACACAGGGTTAAATTTAGGTCAGATATATACGATACAATCACATTCTTGAGCAGAGTAGTAGGATTGAAGAGTGCTGGTGTGCTAGAAAATTGGATGGTCCATGTGATTAACAAGATTGAGCAAGGTACTAATTACCATTGGGCAGGACTTATTAGTGTTGTGATTGATAAGCAATTAAGAGACATCCTGGAAACAAAGAAGTTCACCATGTCTTCCTATGTGGTGTATGTGTTAGCTAGATTCTACCCGTACAAGGGTCTGAGTCCACAAGGAACATTTGGACAGGATATAGTCTATGAGATATATCCAGAATTACACCTAGGACATCAGAACTACAGAAGAGCCAATGATCCATTCACAATGCATATCACTAGGATGCTTCAAAATGCGGAGCATGTGAGATTGTCAGATGGAGCGAAGGAGTTGATAAAGAAATACAGAGCCTGGTTCATTCAGTTTCCCACCTTCTCCTACATTAGAATTGACGGATGCCAAGCTACTCGATATAGGTTACCCAGGTACCCTACTGATCATATTGTGTTATTGGAGGTTGTAAGACAGATATGTGAATTTGATGCAATTGTCAAAAGGGAAAAGCATAAAACAGGTTTCGGTGGAGATTTCCCTCTTAGGATTGGCATAGCAGAGGTGTGCCCTTCAATCCAATCGGTACATGCAGCTAGGGATGAACTGGTAGCTCATGGTTTTTCTTTCCACTCCAAGAGGACAAACTTTGATATTACCAGGGAAGCACAAAAGAAGGCCACCAGAGAATACCATCACAAGGAAAACCTAGAAGACTATTGGGAGAATATCAAAGATGATTTTGAGGCAAGGAAGAAAAGGTACTCAAGGCTTCCTATTGATGTGATTAGGCAATAAAATGTTAGGTTGATCCCTGACCAGTTAGAAGATGATGGAAATCTCGTTCAGGACCATGCATATGAGTCCGTTAAGGATAGATTAATTGGGGAGATAAGCTGGAATTATGATGAGGTCACTGAGTTGGAAGACCTAATGGCCCCTATCATGAGATTTACCACTTCATGGTTGAAGCATAAGGTTTGGGAGTTGGAAAGTGAGAAGGTACCCTGTACCTTAAATTTGATGGGAAATCTCAATCCTATGTCCACTTCAGAAGAATCCGGGGAAGATGAACCCAAAGGGAAAACTAAAGGGAGCTCACCCTTCAAAATTAAAATCAGGGGTCCTCAAGGAAGTGAGTCAGAACCGAAAAGAAAACCAAAGGGAAAGAAAAGAAGTTGAGCTTTGAAAATAGGTAGGTCCTCTGATGAGGAAGGATTTGAAAAGCCAGAAGAAGAAGATGTTCCTCCACTGCCAAAGAAGATGAGGACAACTAGGGTTTCAAAGAAGAAAGGTTAGGATACCTCTAAGGATGAGTCTCTAATTGTTGATGTGGAGAGTTCAGGGGAAAAGACAAAGGTTTATTTGAGGAGATCAAGGACTCCATCTCCTAAGGAAACTATGCAAAAGATGGATCCTCCTCCAAAGTCACCAATTGTGGAGCAACCTAGGGCTACTTCCCCTTCGCCAAGTGTACATGAGGAGGAAACAGCCCGTCAAGAACAAGAAACTAGTGGAGAGGTAGGGCCATTCAAGGAGGGAGAACTCTTTGGTGTGGCAGTTGAGCTTGAAGTTGAAGAAAAAGAAAAACATCCTTCTCCATTAGTGCAATATGAGGATTCTCCGGAGAATAGCAAAGGAAATGGATCACCTGAAAAGGAGAATATCCCTGTTAGAACCCCATCACTTGTGCAAGAAGATGAACCTGAATTAGGTGATCAAGGTGAACAGTCTCCTGAGAAAGGAAAAGATGAAACACTAGAAAAACATGAAGAAGTGAAGACAGATGAAATCCGGGTGGATCCTCCTCTCCCGGATTGGCTTGAAAAGGAGATTAGAAGAAAGAAACAAGTCCTTGTTGAAGACACTCCTCCTGATTGGGATGAGATGTTATCTAAGATCGGCAAAGGGAAGAAGAAGAAAGTGGAAAAAGTAGTTTCAAGGATAGAAAGAGATGAAGCAAGTAACAGGGTCATTCACATTGCCACCCCTATTGCAGATAAAACTAGAGAAGAGGTCACTGGTAAGGATTACAATGTGCAAACTATCAACCTTGGACCAGCTTCTATAGAGTAGGATATTGAAGACTATGAAGGGTCTAGTGCTGTAATAATTGGGAGACTAAGGAAAGAAACTCAGACTAAGAATGAGCTTATAAAGGAAAATGAGAGGCTTAGGAAGTGCTTGGAGGATGTAATGAAGCCTCTGCAATCTCTTCATCCATCTTCCTCTGCTACTCTTGGTTTCTTGCCCAAGGAAACCATTTCTGAGATTGAAAAGATAAAGGCCTCTATCGAGACTACAGTGGATTGGTTAAAGGATGTGCAAGTGAAAGGAGATAATGCAATAAAGGATGTCCTTTCAGTTGGGAAGGATGCAGTTAGAGCCAAAGACCTACTTGAACATGTGCTATCTCAAGACAAGGAGGATATTGATCTTCTGCTACAGAAATCCAAAGTGATTATGGAATATGGCAAGGATTAGTTGGCTGCTGATGGGATTCTTCCTTCCTCCAGACTTAATGAGCCTTGAGAATGGTTTGAGGCTTTGCAGATTCGACAGAAGGCCATGAGGAAGATTCAGAAACAAAAGAAGCTAATAGATGGTGATTTAACTAGAGTCTATGAGGGATGTATTGCATTTTTTGAGATTATGACTGGCAGGAGGAAAATTGCTCCTAAGTACCTGAGCCTGGAACAGTTAAGGGAATGGTGGCATGATGTTTATGCTCCTGACTCTGAAAATGTCATAACAGGACACCAGCTGGATGATGCAGCAACCTATTTGGCAGTGATGGATAAGTATCAAGCACATAGGGATGATTGGAATAAAACTGTTAAACAGTCAAAAGAGGAGATTGGCTCCATTGAATGTCGGCTTAAGATCTTGCCTTTGCCACCTATTGTCAAGTTGTTTAAATTGTTTTTGAAGGTTCAAGATCAGAATAAGGATAAGGGAGGTGGTAGTTAATGCTCATTTTGAGATTTGTGCTTCCCTATTATTATAGGGCATATGTTGATCTGAGCAACATTGGGGAATGTGTCTAGGCCGACCTTGATGGGGTATTGGCATTTAATGTGTGCCTTATTTTGAAATTCCTGAGGCTGACTTGTTTTGGCAAATTTTACTTTGTAAATGTTTGGTTGGGTCGACATGTCTTATGCATTCCTGCCTCATTGTAGAGATAGATAGAAGAGAATAGAAGAGTAAGAGTCAGAGTTTGGTATAGTTGAATTAGAGCTTTTGCAGAATTTAGTTCTTGAAGCAAATATTGTAACAGGACAGTGGAATTGTTGCAGCATTTTGATGATCTAATACAATTGAAGACATTGTGGTTTTTCCTGGTGAAACCTCTTGTGTTAGTTTATCTTGCATGGTTCCTGTTGTTTCATCTTTCAAATTGCTTAAAGATCTAGGGTTTAGTGTTTAGGATGAATTAAGTTTGGTGGATGATGTTTATGATCTCATATTTGGAATGTTTGTAGCAATCTCTGGTCTACACTCCCAGTAACTATCTGATTGTAGTAGGCTGGTGAAGTCAACTTGGACCATATATTTATATGTATTTAGTTCGATTGTGGATGAATATCTATGATTTGAAAATTTATATACCTTAGAAGATTGCACCGTTCTTGTGATATTGCATTGTGGGTTGATCAAGAATCGATTACTTGAGATTGGTCAATTCCAGAGATCTATTATTTGCATTGTTCATTCTAGGAATAGTTTAGATCTTATCATATCCTTGCATCCTTATCTTTTGCTATTTCTTTATCATCCGGTTAGATTTAGGATTTGAGATCATCATATTGCACAATCTAATAAATTGGAAAGATACAATTTGCTTGTAGTTAGGTCCGATTGTGATTACCAGCATTTCACATATTATCTGAGTTGTTTATGCATTGTCATGACCTGACACCTAAGAGACCTTGGGGTGATTTTCAGTAATTTATTGTTGAGAATAACCTTTCAAGAGAGATAGAATATTGCATTATGTCTGAGTTGTTGCTGTGTAGAAAACACCATCAATAGATTGGTGCTAGAAGGAGGGCCTGAATGAGCACACTCGATCATTTTTCTTGAATGCCATCTCTCCTGAGAGATATAGGAGAAACACCAGATCTGCCATAGGAGAGGAAGATCTACATGAATTACAGTTCCCCACTAGGTCAAGAAGGACTTGAGAAAGGGGCCGAATCATCATCACCCATCCCTTCACCAACATCATCCACATCTTCGCATCTAGAAGTTGAAACCATACCCATGTCTGAGGCAGTTCCCATTCAACAACCTCAGCCTATCATTGACCAACCACAACCACCACCCCCACTTTTGCCAATGGCCTTCTTTGCTAATAATCCATCCCCTTTGTTTTTCAATGCTTACAATGTAATGCCCAAAAACCCTAAACACTTTTGTTCAAAGTTCCATGTTAATGACCCAAACAGGATTGCAGAAGAGCATATAAGGATCTTCCAAACCTATCTCAAAGATAGAGGGATTGTTCATGAGGATGTTGCCTATAGGTTGTTTCCTTATTCACTAGGAGAAGAGGATTTTTACTGGTACAATCACCTCCCATCTGGCTCAATTCTTAATTGGAATGATCTTGAAACTATCTTTTTACATAAGTTCAGAATACCTATCAGTGCTAATGAATTGTATTTGCAATTCACTAGAGTCAAGAGAGAGGTTAATAAACCAATATCCAGTTTCAATAATAGGTTTCAACGTGCATACACCAGACTTCAATACCCTTATGTTTTAGACAATAATACAGCTCTTGGAGTCTATTACGAAGCATTGGACAGCCTTACAACAACCTTTCTGAAGTGGAGACCCAACCCTCCAGCTAACCTAACTAATGCCTATATAGAAGCTGTTAAGCTTAGCACATATCTGAGACAACATGTGACTGGACCGTTGCCTTCTTTAGGACCAGTTGCACATCCCAATCAAGTTTAGGTAGTAAATCAGGCACTTACCAATCATACTCCAATCATGAATCCAATACCTCAATTACCCTTGGTGCCACATCCTGGTCTCCCCATGAACTAGGTTTCTCCTATGATGAATTTTCCCTAGCAATAGGTTAACCAGCCCCTGTATCAATCGCAGCCAACAAGCTTCCCTGCCTATTTGTAGAATTTTGAAGTGTTGCATCAGTCTATAGGATCTGCCATGATGCTTGTTCCTCCCCACAGTAACCCGAGCCGGCCCCCTTATGTAGATCTAAATAAAGAAAGGATTGACGAAATGGATGAATAGATAAAGAAGTTGAACCTAGAGGTGACCTACTTAAGGAATCAAAACAACCAATTATAAGCTACTCAAAAGAATATGCAATCCGGTCAGAATAGGGAATTTCCACAAGGGAAGAATTTTGACAGAGGACAGAGTAATGAGAGAGGATTCCACAATGATAGAGGATATAATCAGGATAGGGGTTACAACAGTGACAGAGGCTACAATAATGATAGGAGACAAAATTTTGATAGAGGACAAAGTAGTGGATCAGGATTTGATAAAAGACAATCATAGGGACATAGCGGAATGTGAAATACCAGACCTAATAATGGAGGAGTCCCCACCCCATTGGATCAACCAGTTAATCAAGTTGTTAACCAATCTGCAAATCAGCCAGTCAGTCAAGATAAGCCTCCCAGTGGTGTATATCTGGCTGAAGCAGCCCTGTCAGGGTGGTGCAGGCTTCATAAGACAAGCTAGCATTCAGAATTAGAATGTCTAGAATTCCAAACCGCAGCTTCCATTTTCCAGTATGAGGTGGAGAATAATGCAAATGGGCATGAGATTTTTCCCTCCAGCCCTTATGATTCTCCTGTGCTGGTATTAAATCATGCTCCCTTCCCAGCAAGTAAGGAAAATGTACCAGAGGAGGAATCTGATTCTCAGGAGGGGAAAATAGATCAAATTTGTAATGGGGATGAAGTGGCTCAGTTATTTAATGAAGAAACAATGACTGATAATGGCCCCCTCGATCAGGAAGAAGCTTATGTTGAAGAGGTACAGATGTTCCAGAGGCAAGGTTTGAGAGATATGCCTCATAGGCGCCCACAGGCTCGGGGACCTTTCACTAGCTCTATTTCTCCTAATAATTTCAATACCCCTCTAGATCCTAATGCTAGTAATAATCCATCCTATCTGCATGTGTCAAGAAAGTACCTTTCGAAGGAAAGACAATTTCAAACTGACTCACAGAAGCAAAAGGTTGTTCAAGCAGGTAGAGACAAGGTGGAGGAACCTTTTAGGGAAGTCTCCACTAATATGAGCGAGGAGCAAATGGCTTCGTATGTCGCGGAGGAGTTCAAAAAATTGAAGGTAAATCTTTCAGCATTTGAATTATTAAGGTTCCCTCCCATTAGGAGGCAGTTTTAGGTACTTATGATGCACATCCTATGTCTTTGGATAAACCTTCTAATGAGTATAATAGCAAGATTTCTAGTTCTCAGCCTGTGAAAACACAAGATCAGGCACACACTCAGACTGACTTTCCCCTGGAGACAAAGGAAAGAAAAAGGACAAGACTCAAGTAGCTCAAGTAGATATTCAGCAAACTTTGTTCCAAGGGAAGACAAAAACCCCACCATTTATGATCTCTGTGCACATATTCGGTAAGAATCTACATAATTATTTACTAGATTATGGTGCTTCCACCAATGTGATGCCATTTGGAGTTTGTAGAGCTTTGGGGATTACACCTGCTGACTCTTAGAAGAAGGTGACTCAATTGGATAGAACTAAAGTAAATGTGGTGGGAGAATTAAACATGATTCACATGCAGATAGCTTTGGACCCAAGGATTCAACATGTTATCAATATTCAAGTAGCTGATACCCTGGATGCGTATGGTTTGATTCTAGGGAGAGATTTTACTAAGGATTTGAATGATTATGTGTCTACTGATCACTCTCACATGTGGCTTCCCTGGAAAGGAGTGCCCAATCAGATCAGAATTGAGAGAGAGCCAAGAATGAAATACATAATTACAGAATACCAAAAGACTTCAACAGAAGTTCTGATATCAGAAGTTGGCATGGGAAATTATATGTTGTCGACACAGTATGAGGAGTCAGACTCAGAGGAGGTATTGATGCTACACACAATCTCTATTGATGCAGAAAAGGATCCAGCCATGTTACTATTTTAGCAAAATCAATGGAGGAAGAAGAGGAAACCAAAGATAATTAGATCAGCCTATTAGACAGTTTTTAGGAATTCATCAAGCAATGTGTTGAAAATCAAATTCGCCTAGGTAGAAGGACAAGCTTTGAAGAATTACTCTTACCTAATTGGTATAGAGTTCATAATGCTTCCCATTCAGATTTGGAGTGTTGTTTATGCCAAACAGTAATAGAACAAGTACAGAAATACATGAATCCAACCCTGGTAGTTAAAACAGATATACAAAACCCTCAGAAAGAATATCAAGAAAAGAAGTCCCTGTCGTCTAAAAAACCATCTAGCAATATTAAGCCGAAGGATGTGATGAAGAAGATTACAGCTGCTGAGTGTTGGACACTTAGATTTGATGGATCCAAATCCAAGCATGGAGCTGGGGCAGGGTTTGAACTGATCAATCCAAAAGGTAAGAATTTATTTGTAGCCCATAGGCTTCAATTTCATTGTACTAACAATGTAGCGGAATATGAGGCATTAATTCATGGACTTCTTATGGCACTTAAGAAAAAGGTTAATATTCTGCAAGTTTTTGGTGATTATGAGTTAGTAATTAAGCAAGTAAGGAGACAATATTCATGCCATGATAGAAGAATTACTAACTATAGGCATAGAGTGTGGGACCTCATTGAGGATTTGATGCCTTCAATATTTAACTAATACCACGGCAGAAGAATCAAACTACGGATTCTCTAGCTCAGGCGACAAGCACCCTGTAGCCTTTATCTTTGTCAGGTTTGAAGAAGTTAATTATGGAATTGACTCCTGTGCCATCGGTCCTAGATAATGTTACTAACTTCTAGGTATTTGAAGATGACAAGCATATTCTAGATTTTATCACAAATATAGATGTTTTTGCCTCTCAAATCATTGATGAAACAGAGCTCCAGGAAGCAGAACTGGATTTAGGAGTGATGAATCTAAAATCAAATACTATTCCAAGGGGAATGGTACAATTGAAATGAATTTTTGATATGGATAAGATCAAGGATTAGGAACAAGAGTCAAAGAAGGAATCTATCAATGGACAGTGTGATACTTACAATATGGGAATTGAAGATAACGCTAAGAAAATTTTTATTGGCAAAGTATGCACTCTAGAAGAAAGACAAGGAATAATTGAAGCATTGTGTAGCTTTTCTGATATAGTAGCCTAGAGTTATGAGGACTTGAAAACTTATGATACATCAATCATAACTCATACTATCCCTTTGAAGCTAGGTGCCAAGCCTTTTAGGTAAAGGCAGAGACCAATTAATGCATTATTGGAACCAGTCATACAGAAAGAAGTTCAAAAATTACTATCTTCCAGAATCATATTTCCCGTTAGGCATTCAACATAGGTGGCAAACCTAGTCCCAGTAAGGAAAAAGAATGGTGAAATTAGACTCTGTGTTGATTTTAGGAATTTGAATAGATTGTCAGAAAAAGACAACTATCCAATTCCTTCACTGGATGAAGTACTTCAAGTGGTTAATGGATCTCAAATGATGTCCTTTCTGGATGGTTATTCAGGGTACAATCAAGTGATGGTTTAGTATGAAGACAGGCATAAGACTGCTTTCACAACTAAATAGGGTACCTTCATCTACAGGAGGATACCTTTTGGACTCATTAATGCAGGAGCTACATTTCAAAGGGCTATGGATATTGCCTTTAAAGATATCATAGGAAAATGCATCATTATTTACATGGACAACTTGACTATTTTTTCAAAAAATAGAGGGGATCACATCTCAGATTTGCGCAAAGTGTTTCAAAGGTGCAGAGAATTTGGCATATCCTTGAATCCTAAAAAGTGTATTTTCGGAGTAACAGAGGGAAAGCTACTAGGACATGTGATATCAAAAAAAGGAATTGCTATTGATCTAGAAATAGTGGAAGCTATACTGAAGATTCAACCACTTGCTAGCAAAAAGGAGATGAAGTCCTTCTTTGGCAAGATCAACTTTGTCAGAAAATTCATTACTGGATTTGCTGAAATTGTCAAACCACTGAATGCAATGCTGAAATAGGATGCTAAGATCGAATGGACTACGGAAGCAAAGGAAGCATTTGCAGAAATCAAAAGAGCCATTGTTGATGCTCCAGTATTGGTAAGCCCTAATTACAGTAAACCCTTTCACATCTATTCATTTGCTTCAGACCATTCATGTGCAGGAATCCTAACTCAAAAGTTTGATGAGGGAAATGAGCACCCCATTGCCTTTATGAGTGCCCCATTAAAAGATGCTGAGTTGAGATACCCAAGTGTAGAAAAGTAGGCATACGCTCTGGTTAGAGCGGTAAAGAAATTCAGACATTATATCCTTAGGAATAAGGTTTATGCACTTGTCCCAAATCCTGCAGTCAAATTACTTCTGATGCAAAATGAGTTAGGAGAGCGTAGAGCTAAGTGGGTGATAATGCTACAAGAGTACAATATTGAGATCCAGCCCATGAAGTTAGTAAGAGGATAGGGACTTACTCAAACCATGGTTGAAATAGGCCCTGAACTAACTGTTCAAAATTATAACATTAAGAAGGTTTCCCCAGATGGCTGGTATGATGACATAGTTTATTATTTGCTGAACCAACAATCTCTAGGTCATCTTAATGTTGTTCAGAGGAGAGCCCTACGATTGAAGAGTGACAGTTTCATGCTAAAGGGAGTTGTTCTGTACAAGAAAAATTATGAAGGCATTTATTTGAGGTGTCTTGGGAAACAAGAAGCTGAAAGGGTGATAAATGAATTTCATGAAAAGTATGGCACTGGCCATGGCTCTACGATTGCCATAGTAAATCAGATTTTGAGGGCAGGATATTACTGGCCCACGTTGTTCAAAGACATCCACCATCATGTTAGGACTTGTCACACTTGCCAGACCGCAACAACAAGGGAAAGGTATGCAGTGCTTCCGCTCCAATCGATCGCTGAGGTAAGGCCTTTTGCTCAGTGGGGTATGGATTTCATAGGCCCCATCAACCCACCATCTTCTGTAGGACACAGGTACATTCTCACTATTACTAATTATTTCACAAGATAGACTGAGGCTTTTGCTTGTAGGCAATGTACATCTGAGGTAGTGATTGATTTCTTAGAGTCTGCTATTCTTAATCGATTTGGATGCCCTATTGCTGTTGTCTGTGATAATGGTCCTGCTTTCGCATCTTTAAAATTTTCAAATTGGGCTTTTGATTATGGCATTATTGTGAAATTTGCATCCAATTATTATCCTCAGGGTAATGGCTTAGCAGAGTCCTCTAATAAAAACTTATTGACTGTCATCCGCTAGCTGTTAGAGAGGAACCCAAAGGACTGGCACACCCAACTTTGGTTTGCCCTTTGGGTAGATCGTACAAGGCTTAAGTCGTCCATTGAACATCTCCTTATCACTTAGTATATGGTATGGAGCCAGTATTCCCTATTCAACTCAAGATCCCAACTTTACAGTTTATAAATGAGTTTTATGATAAAGGGGACAGAAGGGAGGCTAGGTTAACAAAACTATTACACCTTGAAGAGAAACGAGACAATGCCCTTGAGAATTTTTCCAAACATCAGGGGGTAGTCAAGAGGTGGTTTGACAGGAGGGATAAGATTAAAACTTTTAGGATTTCTGACCTAGTCCTATACTGGGATAAACCTCATGATCGAAAAAGGGACCATGGGAAGTTCGATAAACTGTGGCTTGGCCCATATCAAATTGCTGAAATACTTGGAAACAATGCCTTCCGTCTGAAGACTCTCACGGGAGAAGATATTCCACTGCCTATCAATGGGTAGTATTTGAAACATTATTTCCAGTCCTGAGCTATTTTCAACTCTCGGCTTTGTATATAGTTAGTTTAGGTTGCTCTTTGTTTGTTTTGTTAGGGTAGATTTCCTTTTGCTCTGCTTGTTCTGCTTTGGTTAGAATAGGTTTGCTTTGGTTTGTTTGTTTTGGTTTGTGCTGCTCTTGCTCTCGGTTCCTTCTCTTTTGAAGATCCCTAGTTGCATTTGTATGACAGTGGTGACAAAGTAGGTCTGATGTTCTTGGTATTTCTTTTACAAACTCTAATCATCTTTCTAGGGCATTATGGTATGAATTCCCTACCCAATGTCACTTATCCTTGTGCTGAGGTAAAGGGTTTTCTAGTCAGATTGAACAAGAATACATTAGGGTCTCATATTTTAAAATATTAAAGATACCTAAAGTTGCGAAAGGTCCTTATGAAGTTTGAACAAGTGAAAAATCCTTTTTCTGCTCTAGTGCAATTGTGGTTCTCATCCCTGAGTGTGAACTTCATTGTTCACAGGTTGAACGAAAGCAGTGAAAAGATAAGCAGTATAAAAAAAAAGAGGGAAATACATATTGAAAATTAAAAGGTTTAAATTCAACTCATCAGGGGAATCTGGATATCTCTATCGGGGCTATGGATGCCTGGCTGGTAGTAGAGCTATGTTCAGGAGGATCACAGTGATAACCTCATCGGGGCTATGGACACCTGACTGGTAGCGAGGCTCTATCCAGGTTACTTTTAGAGTATGAATCTGTATGTAGCTTGTTCATACCAAGTTTGGTTCTTGTTGCAACTAAAGGAGGATAATGACTGCATATGCACACACTTTGACTCTGGTGTAGGAAAGTTTAGATGACTGAGGGGGTCCTTTATTTTGACCATGGGTAATGGCTGGATGGATGAGTTGAACCATAAGTTCTAGGTTCTTGATTCCAGTTTGTCATCGAAATGCTCAGGAGCATTTCCCCAGCAGAGTTGCCATTTATTGTGCATTTTTGTACACATGCCCCACTTGGAGTAGGGACCCTCTTTTAATGAGGTTTTGGACCTTTGGTTTTATGATATTCATCCTTTTGAGGTTTTGGGATGTGGGTCTTATTAGATTTGGTTTTGCTTGGAGGCTTGAATTGGTTAAAATTGGTTTTTAATGAAAATCTGGGTTTCTGCTTGAATCCGGGATTTTCCCGCTCTGGCGGATTTTCCCAGAAGTTTGTTCGTTGTCCACTTACTGCTGAATTTTCTGAATCTAGGTTTCTGCTTGAATCTAGGATTTTCCAGTTTTGGCGGATTTTCCCAGACTGTGCCAAAATCCCAAACTTTGTTAAATTCCCAGTTTCTGCCATTTCCGTGGAATTCATGTCCTTCCATATTTTCCGTGTGTCATGTTTTTTTTTTTAAATTTTGTCTTGGGCTTGGGTTTCCAGATTTTTCATACATGTCTTGTCGTTCATTAATGCTTGAGGTACCTTGGCTCAGGAGTGATTATGGGTGGATTTAAGGTCTTTTGGGCATCATTGTGATATCATTGTTCACTTGCTTACTGCTTTGGAAATTGAGAGTTTTCATTTAAGCTTCGATCATTGGGTTTGGGCTGTTTACGTGTGAATTGTTTGCGCGTTGGTGTCAGAATTCTCATTGCTAGGGCACACTTGCTTTGCAGTAACCTCTTCGAGCTTGAGCCTCATCCATATTGATCCATGGTAAGTTGCGGCTAGCCCTTCTGTCTGTTTACGCGATAATTGAATCTTTCTAGGTCGATTGGTAGCCGTTTTGGGTTGGCCTTTGCTTGGACTATGACTTTGTATTTATAAAGCTAGGGTTTGACCCATCTTTTTGTTGTTTCATCACTCTCACTATGCATGTTTTTGTTTATCAATTAAGTGTCGGATGCATCTTTGTAGTTACGTCTGGGTAGGACTTTGCCTCCTAGGCGTGCCATTTGCTATATTTTGTGAAGATTAGGGTTTCAGTTCATTTGTCTGAATTTTCCAAGGTTTAGTGGGTTTATCATGATTTTATGGTTTATGATTCAGCCCAACCTACTCATACCTTAATGAAATCCCTGTGTGCTTCGATGGATCGTCTCAATGATAGTGTTCTTTGAAATCTTAAGCTTACTCTGGTTTTCATGGCAAAAAGTTTAGTCGTCAAAATTAGGGCATCATTGTTTCGCTATGAAGACTAGTCATTTGAAGGCTTTGAAATTTGAATTCATGTGCATTTGAGGTCTTGTTTATTGGCGTCGATTTTGAGATCATTAGAATCCAGGTAGAGAAGTTTGCATGATCGTTTGATTAATGGTTCGCGTGTTAACATTTCATCGGGTTTCCAAGGTGTCCGCAGAATTCCTGCGCACCAGATTTTCCCAGTTTTGGCCAATTTCACAAAGTATGGAAAATTCTGGAGTCTCAAACTATCCACGGAAATCCATCCTATCTGGACTTTTCTGGTTTTCCTGCCTGGTTTCATTTCTTTCAATTTCCGAAGTTAGGGGTAATGGAGTAAAGGCTAAATGCTAATTTCTTGTTTCTAATGGATGAATTTCATGATAATCTTATAATATTTTGTCCATACTAACGAATTATTTGGCACATGGTGTCTTGGTAGCAGGAATTCGTCTGGGTCGAATTTCTTTGAAATTCTACCCCGACTAGATTTTTCCAGTTTACCTTGTTTTCCTGGACTGCTTTATTTTTCTGGATTTTCAAGGATTGATAATTTGTGATGGATCTCAATGGCTTTATATGATTTTATGCTAACCTTTGGATTGGAATATGTATGATAACTAGATACTCATGACGTCCTTTTGTAAATGCAGGCCGAATCAAGCAAGTCTAATGCAGGAAAATCTAAGGGAGATACGAAATGATCCTCCATTTCAGAGGCAGAAAGATTAAGATTGGATACCAAGAGTCAACTACCCGAAAGCAAGTTATCTTCTATGTGGTCTGAGGTCTTGAACACTAACATTGGAGCATGGCGATATGAGGAATTCAAAGAAAGAACAGCTCAGAAGGATCTGTCGGTCCTGAGATAGGGAATGATGAAGTCTGGACTAGTTCATGTGGCAAGGTTCCCTCCTACAATTCAATTGTATGAGTTAATACTTGAGTGTGCCCGACAATATGATTTTGACACACAGAGGGTTGTTAGCATAGAGGGGAGAGTCTTGGAAAATTTCAACCCTATTTCTATTGCCCAAGCCTTTGACATGTCGGATTTTCCTTCTATGTGTGCCTTAAAAATGGATATGGCTAGGACATATTATGAGAATGAGCCCACTAAAGCTCAACAAATGATTAATGCCTGGTTGGAGAACCAAAGTCCCATTTTTCCAAACTGCCGAAGCAATTACACAGGGTTAAATTCAGGTCAGATATATACGATGCAATCACATTCTTGAGCAAAGTAGCAGGATTGAAGAGTGTTGGTGTGTTAGAAAACTGGATGGTCCATGTGATTAACAAGATTGAGCAGGGTACTAATTACCATTGGGCAGGATTTATTAGTGTTGTGATTGATAAGTAATTAAGAGACATCCTGGAAATAAAGAAGTTCACCATGTCTTCCTATGTGGTGTATGTGTTAGCTAGATTCTACCCGTACAGGGGTCTGAGTCCACAGGGAACATTTGGATAGGATATAGTCTATGAGATATATCCAAAATTACACCTAGGACATCAGAACTACAAAAGAGCCAATGATGCATTCACAATGCATATCACTAGGATGCTTCAAAATGCGGAGCATGTGAGATTGTCAGATGGAGCGAAGGAGTTGATAAAGAAATACAAAGCCTGGTTCATTCAGTTTCCCACCTCCTACATCAGAATTGACAGATGCCAAGCTGCTCCATATAGGTTACCTAGGTACCCTACTAATCATATTGTGTTATTGGAGGTTGTAAGATAGATATGTGAATTTGATGCAATTGTCAAAAGGGCAAAGCATAAAATGGGTTTCAGTGGATATTTCCCTCTTGGGATTGGCGTAGCAGAGGTGTGCCCTTCCATCCAATCGGCACATGTAGCTAGGGATGAACTGGCAGCTCATGGTTTTTCTTTCCACTCCAAGAGGACAAACTTTGATATTACCGGGGAAGCACAGAAGAAGGCCACCAGAGAATACCATCACAAGGAAAACCTAGAAGACTATTGGGTGAATATCAAAGATGATTTTGAGGCAAGGAAGAAAAGGTACTCAAGGCTTCCTGTTGATGTGATTAGGCAATACAACATTAGGTTGATCCCTGACCAGTTAGAAGATGATGGAAATCTCGTGCAGGACCATGCATATGAGTCTGTTAAGGACATATCAATTGGGGAGATAAGCTAGAATGGTGATGAGGTCACTGAGTTGGAAGACCTAATGGCCCCTATCATGAGATTTACCACTTCATGGTTGAAGCATAAGGTTTGGGAGTTGGAAAGTGAGAAGGTACCCTGTACCTTTAATTTGATGGGAAATCTCAATCCTATGTCCACTTCAGAAGAATCTAGGGAAGATGACCCCAAAGGGAAAACTAAAGGGAGCTCACCCTTCAAAATTAAAATTAGGGGCCCTCAAGGAAGTGAGCCGGAACCGAAAAGAAAACCAAAGGGAAAGAAAAGAAGTTGAGCTTTGAAAATAGGCAGGTCCTCTGATGAGGAAGGATTTGAAAAGCCAGAAGAAGAAGATGTTCCTCCACTGCCAAAGAAGACGAGGACAACTAGGGTTTCAAAGAAGAAAGGTCAGGATACCTCTAAGGATGAGACTCCGATTGTTGATGTGGAGATTTCAGGGGAAAAGACAAAGGTTTATTTGAGGAGATCAAGGACTCCATCTCCTAAGGAAACTGTGCAAAAGATGGATCCTCCTCCAAAGTCACCAGTTGTGGAGCAACCTAGGGCTACTTCCCCTTCGCCAAGTGTACCTGAGCAGGAAACAACCTGTCAAGAACAAGAAACTAGTGGAGAGGTAGGGCCATTCAAGGAGGGAGAACTCTTTGGTGCGGCAGTTGAGCTTGAAGTTGAAGAAAAATAAAAACATCCTTCTCCATTAGTGCAATATGAGAATTCTCCAGAGAATAGCAAAGGAAACGGATCACCTGAAAAGGAGAATATCCCTGTTAGAACCCCATCACCTGTGCAAGAAGATGAACCTGAATTAGGTGATCAAGGTGAACAGTCTCCTGAGAAAGGAAAAGATGAAACACTAGAAAAACATGAAGAAGTGAAGACAGATGAAATCCGGGTGGATCCTCCTATCCCGAATTGGCTTGAAAAGGAGATTACAAGAAAGAAACAAGTCATTGTTGAAGACACTCCTCTTGATTGGGATGAGATGTTATCTAAGATCGGCAAAGGGAAGAAGAAGAAGGCAGCCAAAGTAGTTTCAAAGATAGAAAGAGATGAAGCAAGTAACAGGGTCATTCACATTGTCACCCCTGCAGATAAAAATAGAGAAGAGGTCACTGGTAAGGATTACAATGTGCAAACTATCATCCTTGGACCAGCTTTTGTAGAGTGGGATATTGAAGACTATGAAGGGTCTAGTGCAGTAATAATTGGGAGACTAAGGAAAGAAACTAGACTAAGCATGAGCTTAGAAAGGAAAATGAGAGGCTTAGGAAGTGCTTGGAGGATGTAATGAAGCCTCTGCAATCTCTTCATCCATCTTCCTCTGCTACTCTTGGTTTCTTGCCCAAGGAAACCATTTCCGAGATTGAAAAGATAAAGGCCTCTATCGAGACTATAGTGGATTGGTTAAAGGATGTGCAAGTGAAAGGAGATAATGCAATAAAGGATGCCCTTTCAGTTGGGAAGGATGTAGTTAGAGCCAAAGACTTACTTGAACATGTGCTATCTCAAGACAAGGAGGATATTGATCTTCTGCTGCAGAAATCCAAAGTGATTATGGAATATGGCAAGGATTAGTTGGCTGCGGATGAGATTCTTCCTTCCTCCAGACTTAATGAGCCTTGGGAATGGTTTGAGGCTTTGTAGATTCGACAGAAGGCCTTGAGGAAGATTTAGAAACAAAAGAAGCTAATAGATGGTGATTTAACTGGAGTCTATGAGGGATGTATTGCATTTTTTGAGATTATGACTGGCAGGAGGAAAACTGCTCCTAAGTACGTGAGCCTGGAACAGTTAAGGAAATGGTGGCATGATGTTTATGCTCTGACTCTGAAAATGTCATAACAGGACACCAGTTGGATGATACAACAACTTATTTGGCAGTGATGGATAAGTATCAAGCACATAGGGATGATTGGAATAAAACTATTAAATAGTCAAAAGAGGAGATTGGCTCGATTGAATGTCGGCTTAAGATCTTGCCTTTGCCACCTATTGTCGAGTTGGATAAATTGTTTTTGAAGGTTCAAGATCAGAATAAGGATAAGGGAGGTGGTAGTTAATGCTCATTTTGAGATTTGTGCTTCCCTATTATTATAGGGGATATGTTGATCTAAGCAACATTGGGGAATGTGTCTAGGCCGACCTTGATGGGGTATCGACATTTAATGTGTGCCTTATTTTGAAATTCCTGAGGCCGACTTGTTTTGGCTAATTTTAATTTGTAAATGTTTGGTTGGCCGACATGTCTTATGCATTCCTACCTCATTGTAGAGATAGATAGAAGATAATAGAAGAGTAAGAGTCAGAGTTTGGTATAGTTGAATTAGAGCTTTTGTAGAATTTAGTTCTTGAAGAAAATATTGTAGCAGGACAGTGGAATTGTTGCAGCATTTTGATGATCTAATACAATTGAAGACATTGTGGTTTTTCCTGGTGAAACCTCTTGTGTTAGTTTATCTTGCATGGTTCCTGTTGTTTCATCTTTCAAATTGCTTAAAGATCTAGGGTTTAGTGTTTAGAGCTGAATTAAGTTTGGTGGATGATGTTTATGATCTCATATTTGGAATGTTTGTAGCAATCTCTGGTCTACACTCCCAGTAACTATCTGATTGTAGTAGGCTGGTGAAGTCAATATGGACCATATATTTATATGTGCTTAGTTCGATTGTGGATGAATATCTATGATTTGAAAATTTATATACCTTAGAAGATTGCACCGTTCTTGTGATATTGCATTGTGGGTTGATCAAGAATTGGTTACTTGAGATTGGTCCATTCCAGAGATCTATCATTTGCATTGTTCATTCTAGGAATAGTTTAGATCTTATCATATCCTTGCATCCTTATCTTTTGCTATTTCTTTATCATCCGGTTAGATTTAGGATTTGAGATCATCATATTGCACAATCTGATAAATTGGAAAGATACAGTTTGCTTGTAGTAAGGTCCGATTGTGATTACTAGCATTTCACATATTATCTGAGTTGTTTATGCATTGTCATGACCTAACGCCCGAGAGACCTTGGGGTGATTTTCAGTAATTTATTGTTGAGAATAACCTTTCAAGAGAGATAGAATATTGCATTTTGTCTGAGTTGTTGCTATGCAGAAAACACCATCAACAGGACCCGGTAGGTTCGACGGTGACCAAGGTGTTGGGGCTAGTTGAAAAATGATATTAAAGACCATAGGAAAGCATCTAAGTGACTAGTAACCTGATTTATCCAGTCAATGCAAGAACATAAGCTAAAGGATAAGCAAGGGTGGCAAGATACATAAAATTCTTAAACCCTAGACCCTAGTGGCAAGAGGATATAAGCAACCAGAAATGTGACCATGAAACCAATGGAACCATGAAAATTTTTAGGCTTCCACCACTCTCTATACTCCATTTTGGCACCTATCTTGGAAGGTAACATTTTACTATACATCTCATAATAGCTATCTACCCTCTAGCAGCATCTACCTGTAGGTTCTCTAGACAACTAAGGTATCAATGTTCTATTCAAGTATTTAAAATATTCTTTCACAATAGTCTTTGAAAGAAGAAATAGAATACTAATTTATACTCTAAATAGAAATCAAATTTATGATTCACAAAGTAATTCCTCAATCAGTCATATCATTCTTATGACTAGTTCTACTTATCATCTTAAGCATTTTCATTAAAAAAAATGTACTAAAAACAAAAGAAGGTATGTCACAAGTATGTGTATGTATGAATGAACTCTGTGATTTCACTCTTTTCCATTCCTACCATAGATCTTGTACTTTATTTTCAAACTTGTAGATAGAAATTGCATGTTGATGTTTGGGCACACAACATATTCCATCTTGTAGATTTTTCTCTTGCTAAACTTTTTGTGTAGGGTCGAGCATTCTTCAAGTCGAAAGAATACCAGGGAAGCATAAGCTTTGTGGTTGGGTGATAAAACACTTCAACCATGTTCTCATCCACCAGTGGAGGTGAGCGTCCAAAAATAACCTTAGTATTTCACAAGACTATTATAGTCTCAAATGTAGCTTGATGTAATTTCATTCTTGTAATTGATGTAATGTGTATAATGTAATGACTTGTGGCCTTATGAGCCAAGTCAGAACTGATATTGTAATTTAACTTTTGAAGAGAATATAATAATCTTTGACTCATTTTAAATGGACATGTGTAGCTATGATTAACTTTAGCCACTAGTTATGTCTTTTTAATTTGGAGCATATTCATGTGTCATTTATAATAATATCAATTAATTATTAATTTTCAATTGGTTATTACATTTGGTATCAGAGCTTAGGGTTCTACTCTAGGCCTTTTGAGTCTATCATAGTTGACTAGGGGTAGTTGACCCTTGAGCTAAATTTTGAATGTCATGCGGATTGACCAAACCTAAATTGAATTCAGGAATGGGAAGGTCAAAGGTAGGATGAAGGAAAGGGAAAATTGTTAGAACCTCACATAAGAATGACATAAAGGATGGAAACACCAAGATGAAGGTTCAATAAAAAATTCTTGATGATGAAACTCTAGCTCAAGATCTTACATGACTCAAGCTAGAGAGAGGGTTAAAGATTGAGGAGAAGCGAACACCCAAGATCAAAAAGCTTTCTACAATCTAGGATTGGCCTCTAGGGTATGGACCTAATGCACCCTTGTTGACGAAAGAGGAAAAGGATATCCTGTGTTCTCAACCATCCTCTTCTATTAAGTCTGAAGTGAACTTAGATGATGACCCAAAGGAATGTCCTCTTTTAAATACTAAGAAATATGAATGATGTAACAAGATGCCTATTGTAAATAAGGATCTATTGACTCACCTTAAATATAAATAAAATCAGATAATATTTTCTTGGTGTGTTCAAAGAAAGACTCTAAAATGTGTGTATCTTGGATGAATGTGTATGTCTTCTATAATGAGGGATGTATGCACATGAAAATTATGAGACATAGCATAAGAACATTTATTCATAGAACCTTGTGTTGAGATGCGATAAACGTGACTATGTTGCAGGATAAGTGCGGGACAATAGGGTGACCACCAAGAAAGATGGGGGTGGTAGTGGTTCCAATAATGAACCAAACAAGAGTCTATAGCAAATTCTAGAACTTCTAAATTGGAGAGAGTCTCACATGAATCATATAGAGAAAGATGTATGAGTGGCACGCGAGGACTGGGACTGTAGGAATGTAGAAGGAAATCAAGGAGACGATTGTCCAAAGGTAGGTCCATGAGGGTGAATTGAGGAAGAGCTTGGGAAAGACCTAAAAATATTAGCACCACCCAAGTTTGATGGAAAGGCTATCAGAATAGGAGTTGAGGCGTGGATTATAAAAATGGAAAAATAATTTGGGCTCTATAACCTTTTTGAACAAACCAAGGCAACATGGGATACATATCAGCTCTCAAGTGAAGTAGCAACTTGGTGGGATGATGAGAAGTTAGAAAGAAACATATATGTTGCTAAGATCACTTGGGAACTCTTCCTCCAAGCTTCTAGGAAAAGATGGTTGTCACAACTTTTCTTTGACAAGAAAGTAACGGAATTTTAGAACTTAACCTAGGGAAATATGACTATGATTTAGTATTGGGAAAAGTTCACTAAATCATTGAAGTATGTGCCTCAGTATCAGGTAGATGAATGGTTTTATATCCAAAATTTTATAATGCAAATCAAACCTCACATAGGACTCGAGGTGGATATGCACAAACCTCAAACCATGAATGAAGTCTTCCAAAAAGTCACCAAAAAGGAACATAAGCTACAATAGTTATCCAATCTTCACAACAATTCAAGTTCTAAGTCTCATTATGGGAAGAAGAAATTTCGTAAGGGAGAGAAGAGAAATCAGATCTGTAATCTCAAAAGGGGAAGTAAGTAACAGGAGAAGAGTGAAGATGGTAATGGTGGAAAGAGAAAGAAAGAAAATAAAGGCAAGGGAAAAGATTACCATAAGCAGAAGGGCTTTAGAGAGGACAAGACAGGGGGTCACAAAGGGCCTCAAGATGGATGCTATACTTGTGGAGGTGATCATTATGCCTCAAATTATCCTCAGTAGTCTAAGTCACTAAAGGAAGGAAGCTACTAGAAGACTCACTATATCAATGTTGTAATGGACAATAGACTGGCAAAGTATCAAGCTTTTCCAATTTAGGTAATGGGTAAGCTCTAGGGCCAATCTATCTCTATCTTAATTGATACTGGAGCTACTAAATTTTTTATAGATCCTAGAATAATATCCAAGATACCCATTAGACCTAGATACATGGAAAATTCATGGACAATCCAGTATGGTAATCAAGTAGAGTGGAGGGTAGATACATGTCTCTTTTGTAGTGAGTTAGAGCTTCCAACCTTTCAAACTCAGGTTGACTTTTATGTGGCACCTTTAGGGTCATATGATGTAATTCTAGGAATAAATTGGTTAACTGAACATAAGGATTTAGTGAACTGTGAGGATAAGGAAGACAACTTTCTGGATGATTATGGAAACCCAGTTGAGGTGTGTGGAATGCAGAGACCCCTAGAGCTTAGACATATTTTTGCAATGCAACTCAAGAAGTCTTGTCGAAAGGGGTGTGCAATTTATGTGGTGTATGTCAGTAATCCTAATAGCAAGGAGCCATATTTACATGACTATCCTATTATCAAGGAGTTCCAAGATGTATTCCCCGATGAACTTACGAAATTTCCTCCAAAGTGGGAATTTGATTTTTCTATCAACCTAGTCCAAGGAGTTGAGCCTCAATCCAAGGCACCTTATCAAATGACCGCCATAGAAATTTATGAGTTGAAGGCCTAGAAAATGGAATTGTTGGATAAGGGATTCATAGGACCTATTGTATCACCTTGGAGAGTGCTAGTTATTTTTGTGAAAAAGAAGGATGGAACATTGCATCCATGTATAGATTATTGGATGTTGAATAAGGTTACCATCAAGAACCAATATCCACTATTGAGGATTGATGAATTGTTTGATCAAATGAAGGGAGTGATGGTGTTCTCCAAGATAGATCTCAAGTCAGGGTACCATCAATTGAGGATTAAAGAAGAATATATTTTGAAGACTACATTTAAAACTTGGTATGGACATTACAAGTTCATAGTGGTACCTTTCGGTTTAACTAATGCACCAACAACATTTACGAACCTCATGAATAGTGTATTCAGATATTGCTTGGATGACTTTGTTCTAATATTTACTGATAACATCCTAGTCTAGTCAAGGACTCTCGAAGAGCATGACAGACATTTGAGGATAGTTTTTTAGCGACTAAGAGAAAGGAAACTCTTTGGGAAGCTGCCCAAGTGTTCATTCTATTAGGACAAAGCGTACTATCTGGCCATATTATTTTAGTAGAAGGAGTCTCCATAGACCCTAAGAATATCAAGGTGATCATGGAATGGATAGTTCCTCATAATGTGGCAGAAGTACGTAGCTTCATGGGCCTCACAGGATATTATAGGAAATTTGTACAATAGTTCTCTCAAATTGCATCTCCTATTACCTCACTCCAAAGGAAAGGAACGCGGTTGGAATGGACCAAGAAATGCAAGTGGGCATTCCAAATCTTGAAGGAGAGGCTCATGATAGAACCAGTGTTGACTATCCATGATCCTAATGGGAGATTCATAGTAATCATAGATGCCTCAGGAGAGGGATTGGGAGTAGTATTAATGCAAGATGGACAAGTGGTAGCATATGAATCAAGGAAGATCAAGTAGCATGAAGTGAACTATGCCTTACAGATGTGGAGGCATTATCTTTTGGGAAAGTTGTTTGAACTCAAGATAGACCACTTGGGGTTGAGATACATATTTACCTAGCCAAACCTTAATGTGTGGCAAAGAAGGTGGTTGGAATTCTTTAGTGAGTATGACTTTGGAATTGAATATATAAAAGGGAAAGAGAAAAAGTGGTTGATTCTCTTAGTAGATGATGACATATGATAGCCATGATCTCGATAAGGTCTAACTTGAGACAACAAGTAATTTAGAATCTACCAAGGGATGAGCACTATGAAAGAGTGAAGAGCACCCTAGCAGCGAATCCTTCAGATCATCAATTTGATGGGTATGAGATTGAATCAAATGGTATTTTGAGATACCATAGAAGAATGCATATTCTTGACTCTAGAGAGATGAGAAAGTTGGTTCTATAAGAAGTTCACAATTCACCTTATTCTAGACACCCTAGAGTATCCAAGATGATCACAAAGTTGAAGATTTTGTATTTTTTTCCTAAAATCAAGAAGGATGTAGTGGAGTACGTAGCCAGATGCTTGGGGTTCCCAGAAGACAAGGCTAAGCATGCACACCCAATCGAGTTATTGTATCCTCATGACATACCTGAGTATAAATGGAAGGTGATCGATATGGATTTTGTATAGGGGTTTTCGTTGAGCAAGAATAAGCATGTTATTTTGGTCATGATTGATAAGTTGACTAAGGTTGTACACTTCATTCTGGGAAACCTTAAGGATGGATCGTTGACCTTGGATAAGAAATTTGTTTAGGAGATCTTCTACTTACATGGAGTGCTAGAGACTATCATTTCTAATAGGGACACACAGATGACCTCAAGGTTTTGGATGACCTTGAATGTAGCATTGGGGACTAAATTGAATTTCAGCTCGACTTATAATTTTTCAGAATGATGGGAACACAGAGAGGGTGAATTAGGTAGTTGATGACCTCCTCCAAATGTATTGTATGGACCAACAGTATAAGTGGGAAGAATATTTTCCTTTGGTAGAGTTTTCTTACAACAACTCCTATTATAAATCCTTAGGCATGGTGCCATTTGAATCCTTGTATGTGTAGAAGCGTTGTACCCCCATTAGTTGGGATAAATTGGAGGATAGGATCATAGTAGGACCTAAAATGTTTAAGGAAATGGAAGAACAAATGAGGGTCAATAAGAGAAGATTGAAAGAGGTGGAAGACTGACAAAAGAGTTACGATGACAAGACCCAAACTCTTAGACAGTCCCCAACAGGGGACACAATTTTCTTGAGTTAAACCTCATAAAAGCTCTATTTATTTTGGAAAATATTCCAAGTTGGCCCCAAGATATGTGGAGCCATTTGAAGTATTGGAAGTGATTAATCGATTTTCTTATAGACTAGCTCTACCACCTACTCTGGATCAACTTCATAATGTGTTTCATGTTTCTTTTCTTAAGCCATATCATCCTAATGTGACTCATGTACTTGAATGAAAATCCTTGTAGGTACATGATCCAAGAGTGGTACTAGTGGAGCTCATTAGAATCCCAGATAGATGCAACATTAGGTTGTAGAGCAGAGATATTTCTTAGTTTAAGGTCCAATGGGACCAGTACTCAAGGATAGTGCTACACGGGAGGATGCAGAAGAAATAAAAGACTCCTTTCCACATTTTCTTTCTTGAAAAAGAAACTCAATAATTGTATTTGAATTTTTTTGGATTGAGATACTATAATATTTCATGCTTTAAATTTTTTGATGGTGAAATAGACATATATATATATATATACATATATATATACATATGTAAATATATATATATATATATATATATATCTATATATATATATATTTGATGTGGTGTTGAAATAGATATGAATATTCAAAATTTGATATGATGTTCTTTTATTTTACTTACTAGACATTGGTACGATGTCTCTTCCAAGAAGGGAAGGATGTCATAACCCAATTTTATTGCATATTTATCATAATATGGTAAATTGAATTATTGAAGAAATTCAATTAAATATTAAATGGAGATCTTGGAATATTCAAAAATTGAATGAAAGAAGTTGACTGATGTTGACTTTGTGAACCTTTGAAAATTTATCTTTAAATATGTTACCAAGAAATTGAACGTTACTGATCAATTTGTAAGTGAAAGTGTATGCAGTTGCAGGGTGACCAGTCGAAGGACGAGAAAATAGTTGAAGTAGGATTGTTTAGCTGGATTGAACGGTAAGCCAGTTGGAATCTGGGTGCACACACCACAAATGGCATGATGACTTGCATCTAAATTAATTTGCATGTATAAAAGAATGAAATTTGCTGACTCAAATTGTCTCTATTATTGAAAATAATGGCTTGTAGATTTAAAATTTTGTCTACTTAAACTTTGTGTTTGAAGAAAGCAAAAGCGAGTATTGTAAAGAATGACTAGAAAGGGAAAAATATTTCATTACGTGGAGATTAAGTAAATATTTTTTTTTAATATATATATAAATTCTCAAATTTAAATTTAATTTTCTTATTGTAAGTAATAGTGTATGGAATTTACAAGCCATTCCAAACAAACAACTTATACATGAATGCATTTATAAATATATTTAAATATATATACATGTATGTAGATAAATATTGTAGACACAAAAATTTGGTGTCTAAACCTGTGACTTCAATATTCTTCATAATTCGTATTTCTATGGTCATGATTAAATAATCTTAATTATTTAATTATTCTCTACAGTCTTCATTTCTTCTATTAATTAAATAATCTTAGTTATTTAATTAATTTAGACTTTTCTTTATTCTATCTGATTAATTAAATAAACGCATTTTATTTAATTATGTTACTAATTAACCTTATCCTTCTTGTCAAATTAAATAAATTCTTATTTAGTTTACTCTTTATCATACTTCAACTATAATTAAATAAATTCTTTATTTATTTAATTATTCAATTAAATCCTTTCATCACTTAATTAAATAAATCTTATTTATTTAATTATTCTTCAAATATCAAATCTTGAATTAAATGAATTATTTAATTCATAAATTCTATTTTAATTCATTCCTCTATATTTGGATAATTCTGTGAGTTATCTAAGTATTCACTTTTACTCGACTCAAAGATCTATTTCAAATCACTTAGTTAACTCTTGATTTAATGTATGAGTGGCGTTCTAGAGTAATCTCTTTGTCAAATCATTCAATCATCCAGTTTTAACTCAATTGTGTGTACATGCATATTAATTAAATATTCCTATTTAATTAATTAAAACTTTGTGTGTGCATTCAAACAAGAGTTGCTTTAATCCATCTTCATCTTTGTCATGCAAAGATAATTCTTCTGTTTTCGAATACCAAACTCGAAGATTAAATCATTTATTTAATCTTTAATTCTATTTCTAATTTATATCACTCATGTCATTACTAACTGTTATTAGAATGCATGACTAATCAGTCAATCTCAACTGTCTGTTGATCTTTCGATCCTAGCCTGTTGTTCGAATAATCAATTTTCTATAAATTGATCTGAAATTCATCATTCCAATCTCTCAAAAACTCCCAAAATCTTATGACTTTTGAGAGCACTTATCTTGAATCTTTGATGTTGTGCTAAATCACTATCTTAGGCTATACTTGCACGAACTTACAAAAAATATGAGGGCAATTATACTACAACAACAAAATGGAGAAGGGCAATCGAGATGAATCATGGAAATACGTACAAATTTGGTGAGAATGTTCAAGTTTTATTACATTTTTACTTTCCTTTGTTCTTTGTTGCTTAGCATTAGATTGCATTTAGATTCGCATTGCATATTTGCTTTTGATCTTTTCTTTCTACACTTTCTTGGTGATACATTTGGTGAACTCCATGTGAACATACTATCTTCACGTATCCATAGACTTTTATTTTTATTTTTGTAGGTTTTTCATACGGAACAACACATCAGCTTGACAAAACTCCACAATTGAAATTCATAGACACATCAGTTTGACGAAGCGACACAATTGATTTCCTAAACCGCATTTGACACCAGAAATGTCTCATCTAAAAAACCACGATGCATCTGCAACATCTTGAACTGCAACTGACTAGTAAATACCGAGATGCAATTGCAAAGAAAATCAACGCATCTGACTAGTAACTTTTTGTTTTTGGTTTCAGAAATCTAAAGTTTTCAATTGATTTGTGTGTTACTAATATTGGATTTTTCAGCGTGTGGGCTTTTTGTTTTTGGAGTTAACGAGTTTTTGCAAGATGATTGATTAAGACAATATTTGAAACTATTAACGAATCTTTTTGTAGAACGCATGTCGAAGACCTTCATTAAATTTTCTTTTGAAACAGATTGTTTGGTAGTGTAGTAAATTTTTCATTTGGATTAAAATTAATAAGTGTCTACTGTGTTTGGTGTGAAAGCACATCTATGTAATTACCCTCATGATTTGGTACATCGAAGTATCCTCTCCCCTTGCGCATTCATGCAATCCTGGGTGTAAGAGAAATGGTTACCAACTCTAGAACTTGGGCCTGTTTTGGTGGGAAAATGTACTCACCCCAGGATGACTCAAACCAGTACCACCCTAAACCTGAGGGACTTCCAGCCAGTATATAAAAGTGGATTCTTTGGGAAAACCCAAGAATCACGAGTGTGGTTCTGATGAGATGGATCCGAAAGGGGACTCTCACAATATGGATCATGCCCCATGAACGAAATGCCCGTATTAGACACCTTTTGTTTTAGAGACCAACCATTCTATTGGTCGTTGCTTGGTATAGTGCAGGGTATAGTATCATGCCTGAAGACACTCACTACTGATCCCCTTGAGTAGAGATAATAGTTCTTGGGAGGTCATTGCCCAAATAATTTGAAATTGGTGTGCTCGAAAGACGTTAATGAGTTGTAGAGGGGAGTGAATGCCACCAAATTTCTAAGCTATCTGCTCTCGAGAAGGAAAGGTGTTTATCACCAATCTAGGGTATTTTGGTGGGCTATACCAAGTATACAAACCCTAGGCCTTTTGGCCTATTAGGATGTGCTTGTCTGTTGTCAACTTAAACGTTCTTTGAGTCCAAAATAAAACTAAAAACACTTTGTCTTATGATTGTTCTTGTTTACCAAATTTGATCACGGAAAACAAAGTCAATTTTAAAATCTCAGATCACTGAAAAATTCACAGAGAGTCACAACTGTTCACTAGAAAGTCGCAATTGATTTTTAGAGTTGCATCTGTTTAAACTTTGAGCCGCATCTGTTATTATGAGTCACATCTATTTAGCTTTGATTCTCATCTATCAGTATCAGTCACATCTGTTAGTATTAGTCACATCTTTCTAGCATAGAGTCACATCTGCTAGTTTAGCTCACAATTGCTCTGTGAAAACCGCATGCATTATATTCTGAGTCGCAATTGTCATTACGAGTCACATCTATTAGACAGTTAACTGCATTTGTCAGAGTCACACATTGAACTTTACCAGAGAAATGCAATTGATCACTGGAAAACCACAACTAGTAAACTTAACCGCATATGTGAAATCCTGTAATGCATTTGTGTGATTATCAGAAAGTTAGAATTCACGATCACTGTCTAGTCAACACAGTCACATCGGTTTCAATTATCTTTCCACAAACAGTCCTTGAATAGAAATAGGAAATGATTTTGCTCAATTTTGCATCCTTTAGGTTCATTTAGTCATTTCCATAGTTGTCCTAATTCAGAGTTTGGTCTCATCTTAGAATAAATTTTTCCTTTAGAATAAATTTCTAGGAAGGTCACTTTTGCAAACTTTAGAATAGGTCCATCATCTACACTCTAGAAAAATCATAGCGTCAACAAAATCTATCATTGAACTTGGTCTTATCACTTTATACCTTGTCCTATAGAGAGTCCTCCTAGCTCATTAGTCCAGTTAGGAAACTCGACTTGTCTTTGATCCTCGTCCTACATTGGTTCCTTGACTTAACAAAATTGATGCCTTGGTTAGACTTTAGGTAGTTGGTCCCTCCGTCTTGGGTTTATAGAATTGATCACTTTAGGGTCTTGCTTAGACTTTGCATCTTTAGAGTTTAGACTAGTGTCATCCTAGAACATTCCTTATTTTGCATTTGGAAAATCCCAAAAACATAGACTAAAGTCATACTGTCCATAGACGTAGTTTTGCATTCCTTGCATATTGAGCTAATCTTACATGGTTGAAACTAGGTCTAAGAGAAGAGAGAGAGAAAAGATGTCAAACCCATACGAATTCATTAATCCATTTTCTTCAAGACCTTATAAGACTCTATTAGAAAAATTCACCACTAGAAACACTCAAGGACATATTGCAGTAGAAGACATAGAGGCTACCACACAGGACCCTGAGTTTGCCTCTTTCATAGATGATTACCTAGCAAATGATCGACAATGATACTTAGCCAAATTGCTCGCTAAAGGCGCTACCTTACCTAAAAGATTTGATATCAGCACCTTACAAACTCAACCTACACAAGGGACAAATACCACAACTGCTAGTACTACTATACCTCATGTCAGCACAACTATGCCATCTGGCATACCTACACAAAGTACGATAGTCCATACGTCTCCATTTGGTACATCTAGCATGACATCGGGATTTAATTTCACTATAGGGGCTTCATCATCCACTCCCTTCGGTCCTCTTGTTGGGAGTAAAATACCTAAAACGTCAGCCTCTACACCTTATGTCGGTGTCTCAAGTTCACAGTCAATGACCATACCTCATGCTAGTATCACAAGTAACATACCATAGTTGATGGTCGTACCTAGTGCCCAAGTCACTAGTACTATACCATGGATTACACAAATAGGAGGTATTCCCTCCTTCCAATATGGCAATCAAAATCCATTCTCCCAAACTAGTAATTAGAATCCATTCACACAAATTCTAAATTCGAATCTGTTCTCTCAGATTGGTGGTCATAATCCATTTACACAGATTCCAAGTCACCAACAATTCACATAGATTCTGAACCAGAATCCCTTCTTCCAGAGTGGTACTCAGAATCCATTTACACAAATCCTAGGTCAACACCAATTTATGCCAACTCCAGACTAGAACACATTTGCCAACATTCTGAATCCAAACCCACCTCAAATACCAATGTTTAATCAAAACCCATCATGATAATTTGGATTTTAGAATACATACACGAATCCGCATAATCCCCCTAGCACATCTTTGACCCAAGTTGACGTCTTACAAACACAAATGCAGGCACTAAAAACACAAATGGATAACATGTCAGTGTCAACTAAGAAATAATTTTCAACAAAGGACATATGCCCATTTCCCTTTGATAGATCATTGTATATGACCCCTTTCCCTCATGGATATGTCATACCGAATCTCCCTAATTACAATGGAAAATGAAATCCAATAGAACATATAAGGGAATTCTCTACCATATGCATAGATGTTGCTTATGACCCCACGTATCTTATGAGACTATTTCCAAGAAGTCTTATAGGAATTGCACTAGAGTGGTTTTCGGGTCTAGATTCCGACATTAGATCTTGGGGTGAACTGGTTGAGAAATTTGTGGAGCAATTCTCCTTCAACATAGACCATGAGATAAATATAGCAACCTTGTGTCACACAACACAAGATGAAGGGGAAACATTCATCGCCTTCTTCCAGAGATGGAGGACTATAGCTAGCCAGTGTCCTGTCGAGATACCTAAAAAATAAAAAGTTACTATGTTTCAAGAAAACCTTCATGAAAAACTCAGGAGTAACTTAAGGGTACATTGTTGTACATCTTTTTTGGAACTAGTGGAAAAAGGGGTTATAATAGAGAAGGATCTCATTGAAAAGGGTGAACTCAAGACATCAACATCCAATAGAAACCTGATCGTACAAAACACCCTCCCTGACAGAAACAAATTTTGGTCTTGAAATAAAAATGTCACCAATGATGGGGTAGTTGATGCTAAAACACTACAAGCAGGACCACTCATCACATTACAAGGACCTCATACTTTTTCCAACATTCATAATGCTATCAATCAACCTCCTAACATGGTCCAAAATACTCAATGTCCACAACAACAAAGGAGATTTCAAAAACGTGAGTTCACTCCCTTAGGGGAACCCATTGAGTCTGTATTCAAACAACTATTACAACATAATCTTATACATCTACAGGAACCAAGACAATACGATCCAAGTCAATTTAAACCAACTTGTTGGGGTGCTAATGCCTTTTGTGATTATCATAGAACTAAGGGACATAACCTACAAAACTGTCGACAACTGAAGAATATCATACAAGATCTTGTCGAAAGGAGAATTATAGAAGTTGGTGGATAGAAACCGAAGTCATCAAACACTTATCATCAAGTCTTTTCTGATCCACTACATGACCATGGAAAAGGAATTGTTCCCAATTCGAGTACTAAGACCAATATGTCATCCAACTATGTGAGTATCAAGCATGATTATAGTGGTGGAAAAATCATTCATCATCTTCACACTGCTGATGAGAATATTAATGCCATTACTATCAATACAAATCCTGAATGTGCGGTCAATACTCATCGTACTAAGATCACTATCCATGGCCCTCCATCCTAGCAAACACCATAGCCTTCCAAGTTACAATATAACCTCCTTGACCAGTTGGGGAAGACCCCAGCCCAAATCTCAATCTTGGAACTGTTGCGTATTTCCCCTAAGCATCAATCTATTCTTGATAAGGCTTTACAGAACACCACGGTCCCTAATGATCTTGATGTCAATCATTTCCAGGAAATGGTGGGCTACTTGACCAATAATCATCATGCCACATTTTCTGAACAAGACTATGCAACTGAAAAGATGAACAATAACGATCCTTTACATCTAGAAGTCCTTGTTGATGATACCAAAGTTAGACGAGTTTTGGTAGACGAAGGAGCAGGATTAAATCTATTCACTTTAAAACTAATTAAGGCATTAGGTATCTCAGAAGCATGCGTAGACACGACCAAAAGTATTGTCATTAAAGCTAATGATGATGAGGAACGAAAATCAAAGGGGGTGGTAGAACTTCCTATTAGAATTGGTCCTACAATAATGGAGACAAAGTTCTAGGTCTTGGATCTCACCCTCCCTTATAACCTTCTACTAGGTAGACCATGGATTCATGCCATGAAGGAAGTCCCTTCCACATATCATCAATGTCTTAAATTCCCTTACAATGGCATAGAGATAACTATAGATGGTGATCCTAGTCCATTTCAATATTTCACCAATCTAAAAGAGATCCTCCAATGTCAAGTGCCAGTGAAACAAGAGGCTTCATCATCCAATCCATCTTCCTATGTTGATCCATCCACACTCACTCAAAGATCTATTTCACCCTCAATTCCTACCACTCCTAGGGTTGAGATCCAAGACAAGGGTTGTGGAGAGTATTACATGATGACATCTTATTTTGTTATCCATTTGATTCCTCCTAAGTCATATGGTTTACTTACAATAGGTAGGGGACAGTCTATGGTCACTATACATGTTCCTCCCACAAAAACTTTCATTAAATGGGGAGAATTAAGCAAAGAGGCCGTAAATACAGAAGATGTCACTTCCTGGTTGTATTGGGAAGATGATGAAGAACCTCTCTCACTTGCTCATATTCCTATAGATCTATATGGAAAAGGTTTCACAATCGTACAGAGCAAGGGATATGATGGACAAAGTGGTTTAGGCTTAAACTAGGATGAGATGATTGAACCAATATTTGTTTCTCAGTGGCCAAAAGGCATGGGGCTAGGGTTTCAACCAATTTAGATTGGTGTTCCTAGTACCACATCACCCTTAATTGAGGAAGTAAGTGCTTCAGAAGATATTAAGACATCTCATGAACCAGTGGACCAATATCATTGTGACTCCCCCGACTCTAACGATTATGAGTGGAATTCCCTATCCTCTACTTCTTCCATGGACCTTGACAAGTTATTTGGAGAACTTGACTTGATGTTAAGTTCCTCACCAAATCCATTGAATTCCTGTCCACCAAAGAAAATGACAAAAGAGGAATGATTTAAACACTACTATTGGGAATCACTTGATCCTACCTCTTGGCAACCTAAGCCATCTATTTCAGATAGTCAAACCTTAGCATTAAGCCCACCTATCAATCTACCTAGATCCAAACCTAAGAGAAAAAAGGACCTAGTACAAGAATTTGTGACCACATGAATAACTCAATCTTCACCTTGACCCCATTAAACTTTGATTATTCTGACGATGACATGCCCTTAGTTTATCCCCAACTCATTGATTACAACCAACAAGACACACCTGTCATAGACATTTTTGAGAATGACGAAGCAATTGCTAAGTTCCTGGGATTACGAGAAGGCATACCAAAAAGTGATCATAAGGATGGTTTTACCATTGACTTGGACAAAAAAGCATATTTTGGGGAATATGTCCAACCCTCTAGTCGCAAAAATGAGAAAAAGAATAAAAAAGATAAAAAGGATGAGTCTTTAGGTGAAAACTGAAAGGCACCTTTAGACAACGAAAAAGTAAAAAGAAAGGATGCATCCAAAGATGAAAACCTCTCTGAGGCACCTAAGGATGGAGGTTTGAACATTCTCCCCATTGCACAGGAAAAGTCACCCATTCTTGTGGAAGAATCGGTAGAAGTTAACATAGGCACAAAAGAGAATCCTCGACTGGTTTATTTTGCAGTGTCATTGACAATAGAAGAGCAGCCAGAGTTCCACAACTTCTTTGCACAAAGATAGATAAATTTTTCCTGGTCATATGCAGATATGCCAAAGTTGGATCCTAAACTTGTTCTGCATCATTTTCCCTTACAACCAAGTGCCAAACCAGTGAAACAGAAATTGAGAAAAATGCACCCATAGATTGCTTTATTAGTCAAGGCAGAACTCAAGAAACTCTTAGATGTTGGTTTCATTAGATCTACCGACTATGCAGATTGGATTTCCAATCTTGTACTAGTCACTAAACCAACTGGGGGCATCCGCATCTGCACCGATTTCAAAGATATCAACAACGCTTGTCCTAAGGATGACTTTCCTTTTCCTAACATAGACATGATAGTTGACATGACAACATGATATGAGATGTTGTCCCTTATGGATGGATTTTCAGGATATAACCAGATCAAAATTGCAAATGAAGACCAAACTAAGATGGCTTTCACTTGTCCTTGGGGAATGTATTGATGGAATGTTATGCCCTTTGGACTAAAGAATGCTGGAGCAACCTATCAACGTGCCATGACCACTATCTTTCATGATCTAGTACACACTCTTATGGAAGATTATTTCGATGATATTATTGTTAAATTCAAGACAACGGAAGAAAATTTACAGGTGTTAGATAAGATATTTCAAAGGGTGGAGAAGTATAAAGTGAAACTCAATCCAAAGAAATGTGTGTTTGGAGTCAAGTTAGGAAAGTTGTTAGGCTATATCATTTTTAGACGAGGCATTGAAGTGGATCCGGCTAAGGTGAAAGAAATCATAGACATGCCTCCACCCACTAATCTCAGTCAACTAAGGACACTACAAGGAAGGTTTCAATCCATCAAAAGATTTCTAGTGCAGTTAGCAGATAAGACACATCCCTTTCAACATCTACTTAAGAAAGGGGTACCCTTTGCATGGACAACTAGGTGTGGAGAGGCTTTTCAACTAATTAAAGAATATTTACTCACACCACCAGTCTTAATGCCACCTGTTGAAGGAAGACCATTGATTCTTTATATTACAACAACCCATTCATCACTCGGAGCATTGCTTGCATAGAATGATGATGAAGGTCATGAAAGGGCAGTCTATTATATTAGTCAGACTTTGGTAGGTTATGAGCTCAACTATAGTACTATTGAATGTGCCTGTCTTGCTGTAGTATTTGCTACCCAAAAACTAAGGCATTATATGCTAAACCACCAAAAAATGTTGATTGCTAAAATAGATCCTCTAAAATATCTTCTTAGCAAGGCAGCATTAACGGGGCGACTGGCCAAATGGGTTATGATACTTAGTGAGTATGATATCCAGTATGTAGAAAGAAAGGCTATTAAAGGACAGGTAATTGCTGATTAGTTAGCTGACGCACCCATACAAGTAGATCACCCATTAGTTGTAGACTTTCCTGATGAGTTCATATTCACAATTGACACAAACATAACATGAAAATTGTACTTTGATGGCTCACATACAAATCATGGCTCATGGGCTGGTATACTGTTTATCACACCATAGGGTGATTCCATCCCTAAGTCATTCAGGATTGCATTTCCATGCAATAACATAGCAGAGTATGAAGCTCTAGTGACAGGGTTACGCATGGTAGCCAAGTGGAAAATTAAGAACCTATAGGTATATGGTAATTCTCAACTGGTAATCAAATAGGTAAATGATGATTATGAGACTAAGGATGAGAAGCTTGCCCCCTACAAATGCATGGTTGATAGCTTTAAAGAGTACTTTGACAAAGTCAAATTTCGTCAGATACCTCATGTTTTAAACAGGGCAGCAGACGCTATGGCTACAATTGCATCACTTCTCGACATTCCTAGCAACGTTCCTAAGTTTTAGTTCTTGGTAGAACAACTTTTGGTCCCAACCTACGATATCCCAGATTCTGAAGTGGTGTGTGACATTGTTGGTCCTGATTCCCCATGGTACAAAGAAATCTATGACTACCTTCATGCTAAAGTCATACCCACTGGCCTATCAAACAACCAACATAGGACTTTCCTTCGCAAGTCAGCCAAATACACCATCGTCGGAGACACCCTATATAGATGTGCCTTAGATAATACCCTACTGAGATTTCTTGATTCTACTGAAGCACAAGCAACCTTGCGTGGAGTGCATGAGGGTATATGTGGTTCCCATTCTAGCGGTCCTATTTTAGCCAAAAAGATTATGAGACTGGGTTATTACTGGCCTACCATGGAAAAAGACTCATATGTCTTTGTAACAAAATGCCACCAATGCCAAGTTCATGGAGACTTGATACATGCACCAGCACAGGAGCTCCATCCTATCACATCACCATGGCCCTTTGTCTAATGGGGACTCGACCTCATAGGTAAGATTCACCCCACATCATCTAATGGACACAAATTCATTATCATGGCCACTGAGTATTTTACAAAGTGGATTGAAGCCATTCCTATGACATACATTACCAGCACATAGATTTCTAAATTTATCTTGAATTATATCATCTGTCGGTATGGTGTCCCTCAGTCCATAATCACAGATAATGGTCGCCCATTTAAGAACTAAGAAGTCCACCACCTTTGTGATGAATTTTATATTCAACATCACTTTTCTACTCCATACTACCCACAAGGTAACGACCAAGCAGAGGCATCTAACAAAATCATCATTAGAATCCTCAAGAAGACTGTCAATGATGCTGGTCATGACTAGCATTTATAGCTTAACCTTGTCTTATGGGCTTATCACACAAGTATTTGTACTCCCACTGGTGCCACTCCCTATTCATTAGTCTTTGGTTATGAAGCTATTCTTCCTATTGAGGTCGAGATTCCTTCCCTAAGGGTATCCTTGAAAGGCCACATTGATGATGAAGAGTACCGAGTATCGAGACTCCATGAGTTAGAATTCCTAGATGAGCGAAGATAGAAGGCATTAGACCATCTCCAAGAATATCAAAATTTCCTTTGTCGTAGCTATAACAGGAAGGTCTTGAACAAAAAATTTGACATTGGTGACCTAGTTTTAATGGAGAACCTGAAGAATCAAGCAGAAAGAGACAAACCAGGAAAGTTTGAACCAAACTGGTTAGGACCTTATATTGTTACAGAAGCTTTTGGATCAGGAGCATACCAACTCTCTACTCTTGAAGGGGAACCATTGTCCTCACCAATCAATAGTCTGCATCTAAAGAAGTTCTACGCATAGCTTCTGGGAGCCTTTGTCTTAATTAGTGGAAAATACAAAACAAAAAAAATCAAAAAATCAAAAAAATCGTTACTAAGGTGAAAACCTGGCAAACAGGCATCTTGGTAACACCAAAAAAATTAGATGATCAAGAAAATAGTAAAGACAAATTATTCATCTAATAGTGAAAACAACTTCAGTGGTGCTTTGGATAGGTACCATGGTGAAAACCTGGTAAACAGGCGCCATGTGTACTTCACTTTGCTCCTTTGTCTACTATTATTCTAAACTGACACACCCCTGTACATAGGCCACTACCCTATACATAGTCCTTATCCCTGTACATATTACCTATCCCTGTACATATCCCTTATCATTCCTATCCATCACTTGTATATACCATTCATAATAAGTGGTATTCTTTCCCATAACCTGGAACGATTGACATCGAGTGCATTTCATACCCCCCATTTTATCCTACTCATAATCAATTGGTCTTATACTCGACTAGGGGCAAACACTTAACATGTGTCATATTGGTTCTTACATTGCCTATGTTGAAGATGTAAAACCATAGAAAAATCCACAAACATCACAAAATGACCTAGGAAAACACAAAAACATTAGAAAACTTCAAAAAGACAAAAAAAATTGAAACATTTCAAAAATCCAAAAATAGAGTCAGAGTTAGTCGCACTTGCCAGTCTTTGTCATTTGTTGAACTACATTGCCTCTGTGATTGGACATAGGCAAGGCCATCTGCAGATGTGCCCCTAAGGCATTAGGTTAGTCTGTTTAGGTTAGTCTATATAAAATCATGATTCAATCCATATGTCCATATGACAAGGTCATTGGTCATGTGAAACTACGAGGTCTCTACGTGTATAACGTAGGCAAGGCCATCAATCGATGAGCAAATCAAAACATTTAAAAATCCAAAAATAGAGTCAGAGTTAGTCACACTTGCCAGTCTTTGTCATTTGTCGAACTATGTTGCCTTTGTGACTAGACGTAGGCAAGGCCATCTGCCGATGTGCCCCTGAGGCATTAGGTTAGTCCATTTAGGTTAGTCTGTATAAAATCATGATTCAATCCATATGTCCATATGACAAGGTCATTGGTCATGTTGAACTACGAGGTCTCTGCGTGTATAATGTAGGCAAGGCCATCAATCAATGAGCCCCTAAGGCCGTACTAGGTCAGTCCATTAGGGTTCATCACTTTCACTTTCACACACATCTTTCTAGTCAGTCTTGTCAGTCAAGTCAAGTCGAAACTACAAGGTTTCTACATGTATAGCATAGGAAAGGCCATCAATCGATGGGCCCCCGAGGCCGCACTAGGTTAGTCCTGTAGAGTTTGTCAACACATCATATCAAGTCATGCATTAATCTGGTGAACAAGTCAGCAATGTCTCTAAGTCAAATCAAACAACTTTCCAAACTAAACAATCAAAACAATTAATCTTTTTCTTATTCAGGATGAGTCCTTCCTGAGTATTGATACCAACAAAACAATCTATGTCTTATACAGGATGAGTCCTTCCTGCATAATCGACATTGTCAAACAATCAAACATAGCCTTACATAGGTTATCACATCAATGGCATCTGACTCAACGTCTTATACAATACATGTCTTTCTGAAACTAGGATTTGTCATTCCTTATATAGATAGTCATAACATCGAAACCAGACTCACAATCTTATCCAGTATGTGTATCTCCTGAAATTAGGCTTTGTCAGTCAATCCTTCTATCAATCAAAACAAATCAAATAAACAAGATCAAGTTTTGGAAAATATTTTACTGGATTTTTGACTTTTTGACTTATTTATCTTATCTTTTCATTTGACTTTATGATGGGAATTATGTTACTAGCTTTCTCAAGGATGTCCCATGAAGCATTTAGAGAAGCAACGATGTATCATAATTCTATTTTCTTTGACTGTTGTCTGTCGACTGTCTTTTAACTTTGATATTTGAGTCATGTTACTAGTTTCCTCAAGGATGTTCCATGAAGGATTTAGAGGAGCAATGATGTCTCATGACCCATCTTTTATTTTGTTTGCTATCTGTGGTTTTTCTTGACAAAAAGACTAGGGCAACTTGTGTCCTTAGTATGAGTTAATGACACTCCTTGTCTACGACTGACTATTGTTAGCAAGTGGATTACCTTGCACACCTTGATCTATGTCATATCCTGGTGTTTGTCTCCATTTGTATTAGTCCCGCCCAATGATGATAAAGTGCAATTCCTTTTGTGATACAGCGAAACATCGAAGATTGCTAATACTAAAATCCATCTCATTTCTTTTATTATTTCTCAATCTTTCTTTTTGCACTAACATTTCTTCTTTACTACATCTTCACCACCCTTATCTATTTTCCTCTATCCTTTTTTCTTTCATCTTTTAGTTCTTTCATCAATTTCGGGAGCACACTCATGTTCTTTGAACCCACCTGTCCTCCTGAGGGGGCATACATTCACCTGTTTTACACTGGGGCATTACAGGGGCATATTTCATATCGATTTTCTTTGACACAATGCTGAAATGACATTGTATCAAAGAGGGGCAAATGTAGACACCAAAATTTGGTCTAAGCCTATGACTTCAATATTCTTCATAATTCGTATTTCTATGGTCATGATTAAATAATCTTAATTATTTAATTATTCTCTATAGTCTTCATTTCTTCTATTAATTAAATAATCTTAGTTAATTAATTCACACTTTTCTTTATTCTATCTGATTAATTAAATAAACAATTTTTATTTAATTATGTTACTAATTAACCTTATCCTTCTTGTCAAATTAAATAAATTCTTATTTAGTTTACTTTGTATCATACTTCAACTATAATTAAATAAATTATTTATTTATTTAATTATTCAATTAAATCCTTTCATCACTTAATTCAATAAATCTTATTTATTTAATTATTCTTCAACTATCAAATCTTGAATTAAATGAATTATTTAATTCATAAATTCTATTTTAACTCATTCCTCTATAATTGGATAATTCTGTGAGTTATCTAAGTATTCACTTTTACACGACTCAAATATCTATTTCGAATCACTCATTTAACTCTTGATTTAATGTCTAAGTGGCGTTCTCGAGTAACCTCTTTGTCAAATAATTCAATCATCCAGTTCTAACTCAATTGCATGTACATGCATATTAATTAAATATTCCTATTTAATTAATTAAAACTTTGTGCATGCATTCAAACAAGAGTTGCTTTAATCCATCTTCATCTTTGTCATGCAAAGATAATTCTTCTTTTTTCGAATACCAAACTTGAAGATTAAATAATTTATTTAATCTTTAATTCTATTTCTAATTTATATCACTCATGTCATTACTAACTATTATCAGAATGCATGACTAATCAGTCAATCTCAACCGTCTGTTGATCTTTCGATCCTGGCCTATCGTTTGAATAATCAATTTTCTATAAATTGATCTGACATTCATCATTCTAATCTCTCTCGAAAACTCATGAAATCTTATGAATTTTGAGAGCACTTATCTTGAATCTTTGATGTTTTACTAAATCACTATCTTAGGCTATACTTGCACAAACTTACGAAAATCAAAATGGAGAAGGGCAATTGAGATGAATAATGGAAATACGTACAAATTTGGTGAGATTGTTCAAGTTTTATTACGTTTTTACTTTCCTTTGTTCTTTGTTGCTTAGCATTAGATTACATTTAGATTCACATTGCATGTTTGCTTTTGATCTTTTCTTTCTGCACTTTCTTGGCATTACAAATATGATTACATACATACATACATACATACATACATACATACATACATATATATATATATATATATGAATATATATATGCACATTATTTTAATGCATGGTAAATATGAATGAAATCATAATTAAATACATATAATGTATACATATTCAATTTATATTAAATTCAAGTTGATAACTGATATATTCTAAAATCAGTCTGTTCAAAATGAAGAAGATATCATAAGGTAAATCCACTAAGGATGTGGATTGTCACCACCTTAAATTCAATAAGCTAATTTAGAGGTCAGCAGCAGGGGCATGGCAGTAATTCCATCACCAAAAAAAAATGCAAAGTCAGTGTATTGTTTCCATACTTTTGGAGGTATAACTACACGAAAAAGTAGAGAAGAGGAGGATGATTTGGGGGAAATTTTGAAAGGAAAAAGAAAAGGGTGAACTCAAAAGAAGGGAAAGATATGAGGAATATACCACCATCAGTTTGATTGGACATAAATAAATTCCCTCTTTTCGAATAAACATTAGCTTTAGTGCTATTATTGAATCAAGAAAGAAATAAACTTTCTTTTCATCATATAATTTCATAGTGTAGTATAATGTGTGGTCACTTTCTATGAATGTTTCGGCCTTGGGCCAAATTCATTAAGGTTGCCACCCACCATGTGGTAATAGCATGGGCTATGACCTACTAGTAATGGAAAGTATAATGTGTTTTTAAGTCTTCACGATTGTGAGCAAGGTGAGGCCGAGGCTTGAATCCTTATGGGCCCCAACCATCACCTCAAATATATAAGATAAATGCTAAGCCTTGACATGGCTACAAAATTTTTTTCGTATAACTATGTCGTTTTAAGAAATGTTATGTATAAGGGGATCGAATACGATCCTATGGGAGGGTATGAACTCCCTATCTTTTTGTATTTTTCTCTTATTATATCCATGCTTGTTATTGAAAGGGAATATTTGAATGTTTTGGAGCATGTATATGCATGTATGTGATATTTTTGAGTGAGCCAACTTCGTTTGACAAGAATGATGGTATCAAATTTAAGCTTGAGACCCACCAAGCCTTGCTTGGTTTGATCTAGAATATCAACAAGCTCATTTTCTTAATGTCAAAATGGTACAAATATAAATCTACATGTTGTAAATAGTTGAATGCATGGAATAAACTAGTAAGCCCATAAGGGCAATCTTGATTATAATTTTGATGCTAAAAGAGAAAGCACCTGACCATTGTGAGTTTTTCAAATCTAGAGCAACCTTTGCTTGTTGTTGTAGATAAGATAGGAAAGAGTAATGTTTGAACCTGAAAATTCTATGCCTTCTTTAACTAAAATATAATTGCTCTTGAATTTCTTTGATAAACATGTTGAGCTTAGTTTTCTTTATAATATTAAAGTTGCTAATCAATTTCCATTGATGAAAGTGTTTAAGGTAGGAATAATAGACATTATGTCCTTATGCATGAAGCTAGGCTATTTGATTTTTTATTTTCAAAACTTTGTGGAAAACCTATTTTTTTTCAAAACAATGAGCAATTACTTGTAAAGTGATCATTTAGCATGTAAACAACTTGAGGACAGTAAACAAGAAAACAATAATATTTGTCTTAAAATGTAACTATTTAGTTTGAAATAGTATAGGGTTGATGTAAACAGTGGATATTATTTTGCAAACACCTCTGTTTTGTTAAAAAGTTATCTTTATAGCTGAAAACAACTTGCTTTATAATTTTTTAGTAGGAAACATTACATGTTCTATTTAAATGATGATTGTACATATGTGAACAACTTGTTTTGTAACTATTTAGTAGGAAACAATACTTGTTATGTTCAAAGAATGAATGTACATATGAAAACAACTAGATTTATAATTGTTTAGAAGGAAATAGTACTTGTTTGATTTAAACAATGAATGTTCTTATGTAAAGAACAATGTTAGAGTATCATAGTTGTGAGAATGCAATAACAATATGTGTGAAACTTAGCATAGACTTGATCTAATTATTTATTTTGACAAGAAATGTCAGGTGAATACTATTTTAAGATTGTAAATTTGAATTTTATAATCATTTTAGAATGTATGCACAAATTTTAAACATAAGTAGGGACATATATGTGTATGCATATAGAATTCATCTATGTACATACACATACTTGTGACATACCTTTTTTTGTTTTTAGTACATTGTTTTTAAGGAAAATGCTTAAGATGATAAGTATAACTAGCCATAAGAATGATATGATTGATTGAGGAATTACTCTGTGAATCATAAATTTGATTTTTATTTATATTATAAATTAGTATTTTGTTTCTTCTTTCGAAGAATTTTGTGAAGGAATATTTTAAATACTTGAATAGAACAATGATACCTTAGTTGACTAGAGCACCTACATGTAGGTTTTTCTAGAAGGTAGATAGTTGTTATGAGATGTATAGTAGAAAGTTACCTTTCAGGATGGGTGCTGAAATGAAGTACAAAGAGTATAGGTTTGCTTTACCATAACCTATTGTTTGTTGTTGTTGCAACGCATTTATTAATCTTGGCCAAGAAATATAGTTCATTATGTATGTATGAATGAACTCTTTGATTTCACTCTTTTCCATTCCTAACATAGATCTTGCACTTTCTTTTCTAACTTATAAATAGAAATTGCATGTTCATGTTTGGGCACACACCAGATTCCACCTTGTAGATTGTTCTCTTGCTAAAAATTTTGTAAAGGGTCAGGCATTCTTCAAGTCAAAAGAATATCGAGGAAGCGTAAGGTTCATGGTTGGGTAGTAAAGCACTTAAACCATATTCTCATCCACTAGTAGAGGTGAGCGTCCAAGAAGAACCTTAGTTGTTCACAAGACTATTATAGTCTAAGATGTAAATTGATGTAATTTCATTCTTGTACTCAATGTAATGTGTAGAATGTAATTACTTGTGGCCTTAGGAGCCAAGTCAAGCCTAATATTGTAATTTGAATTTTGAAGTAAATATAAGAATCTTTGACTCATTGTAAATGGACATGTGTAGCTATGATTGACTTTAGCCACTAGTTACATCTTTTTAATTTAGAGCATATTCATGTGTCATTTACAATAATATTAATTAAGTAATAATTTTGAATGGGTTATTACATAAGGCTTAATCTCTCAACCCTCAACCCTAATCCCTATCCCTAAACCCTAAAACCTCAACCCTTAAACACTCAACCCTTGAACCTCAACCCTTAAACCTTAAACCCTTAAACCCTTAAACCCTCAAACCTTTAACCCTAAACCCTCTACCCTATACTTTAAAATATCAACCCTAATCCCTCAACCCTATACCTTAAACCCTTAATCTATCAACCATCAACCCTTAAACCCTTAATCCCTCAAACCTCAACCTTAAACCCTCTACCTTATACATTATACCCTCAACCCTAATGCCTCAACCCTATACCATCAACCTTATTATCTTAAAGCCTAATCCCTCAACCCTAAAACCCTCAACCCTTAATCCATAATACCTTAAACCCATAAAACCTAATCACTTAAACCCACAATCCTTAAATCCTCAACCCTCAACCCTAATACCTCAAACCTCAACCCTAATTCCTATCCCTAAACCCTCAACCCTTAAACCCTTAATCCCTCAACCCTTAAACCCTAATCCATCAACCTTGAACCTTAATCACTATCCATAAATCCTTAACCCTTAAACCCTAAACCGTCAACCCTAAAACCTAAAACCTTCAATCCTCAACCCTTAAACCCTCAACCCTCAACCTTAAACCCTAATCTCTCAACCATAATACCTATCCCTAAACCCTTAACCCTTAAACCCTCAAACCTCAATCCTTAAACATCAAACCTCAATCCCCAAACCTCAACCATATACCTTAAACCCTAATTTGTAATGTAGGAGCATCCAGTGGTGTAGGGCAATCTTGCGTCACCCAAAAAAAATTGTTTTCTTTATTTTATTTAGTTTTTTTAAGTCCCCTGATGGAACTTAAGGGGTATAAGACTATCAAGTGTCAAAAATAGTGAAAAAATGGGAACTTACAATTTTTAGTAAGTCAACCTAAACAGGCTCGTATGGACGTGAAAATTTACCTTGAAGAGTAAAGCTGAAAAAAATTTCTAGTCACGAAAGAATCACCTCAATACCCTGCATAGTTTGATAGAAATTAAAGTTTTTCTCCTAAGAAATTTCTCCAATGTAGCTTCAAATTCAGATATAAAACTTTAGATGCCCCGAAACAGCTCAAAAAGTGGTCAAACCAACCTATGGTGGATTCACACATTGTAGAGATTGTCAAGAGATTTCCAACAATATGCAATAATAGACAATCAGACGCTTAGATCAAAAGCTATGGCCTCACGAAGTTGGTCCTCTAAAAATTAAATTTCATAAAAATTTCTTCCTAGGCCAGAAATCAAATGGTGGGACTTTTGGCACCAAAAAAAGGGAAAATTTGAACTTTCTAGAACATTCTAGGGTGGTTATTGGGGGAAAATAAAAAGCGTTAAGTGGGGGTTGTTGAAGGTGGCCCTGATAGTGCAGATTGTGGCTTTGAATAGTATATTTTCTTTTTAGAGTTGATTTTTGTTGTAATTTCATTTTTTGAAAATAATTGAAAGTGAGTTATTTTTTTTGTCTCACATTTTCTTTGTTGGTATATGTTATTGTGATTTATTTGGGTTTTGGGCAGTGTGCCCTCATCAAGTGGTATCAGAGCAGGAGTTCCTGAGCCTGTAACAAAGCATTGAATGTGAGGTAGTTATAGCAAGACCTGTGAGTGTGGGTTGAATTCAAGATGCCTCCATGACTTTTTCAGTATGGCAAAGGTAGAGGCCAAGGTGGAGGAGGTCCGCCTAGAGATGAAATTAGAGCCCTTAGAAGGAAATTAGAAACCTTGCAACAATATATTCAAAGAAGAGATGTGGAATGAGATAGAGATTATAGTGAAAATGAAACAAAAGAGGAAATGGAAGAGGAAGAGTAGGATCCAATGGATCCTAGAGAAAGAAGATTGTTGTGAGCAATCTCAAGCATTGGGAAGAGACCTAAAATGGAGGCTTAAACTTTTAGTGGAAATTTGAATCCTGAATAATTGATTGATTGGATCAATGACATGGAGGAATTTTTTGAGTTTGAGGAGATTGAAGATCCTCACAAAATGAGGTTTGCAAAGACCAAATTGAAATGTCATGCTAGTATATGGTGGAAAGAGGTCCAATTAGAAAGAGGAAGACAAGGGAAGATAAAATTTCTAGATGGGACAAAATGGTGTCAAAATTGAAGAAACAATTTATTCTAGTTGATTACAAATTGGAGCTTCTCAAGAAGATGAAGAACTTGAGACAAGGGACAAGGAAAATGAAAGAATACACAGAGGAATTTCACAAGGTCTTGATTCAGACAGGACATTCTAAGGTGAATAAAGAGAAATTTTCTCATTATATTAATGGGTTGAAGCCAAGCATACAGGAAGAATTGACACTGGTAAGAATGACCACCATTGAGGATGTTTATCAGTTTTCTCTGAAGGCTGAGGAATGACTAGACAAGAGGTTTGAGAACAAACAATGAAGTGGAGGCTATGGAGGAAAGACTAGTGGATGGTCATATGGAGGTCAAAATGAAGATCAAAAGAAGGGTGAAGGCTCTAGTAGTGGCCAGAACCAGAAAGGAGATAACACCTACCATCCTCATGATTAGAATAATGGATACCAAATAGGAAGGTGAAGATCTAGACAAGGAATGGGAAGAGGAGGCTTCCATGGAACCTGTTTCCATTGTGGAGAAGAAGGGCATAGAGCCAATGAGTGTCCTCAACATCAAGGAAGGACAAATAGAATACCTAAGGGTAATGCAAGAGTTGCAAATGTTTATGAAGATGTTGAGTCTTCACATTTTGACAATGCAGAAAGAGGAGAGGTTCTTGTTACTAGAAGAGCCTTGCTGAATGAGGAGAATGAGCCAACTCAAAGGAATAATTTTTTTTGCACTAGATGTAAGTGTGAAGGTAAAGTTTGCAATGTTATTATTGATTGAGGTAGTACTGATAATCTTGTTTAAGAAGAAATGGTTAGTAAGCTATGGTTGGAGAGAAGAAGGCATCCGAACCCATACTGGATTTCTTGGTTGCAAAAGGACCATAAAGCCTTGGTAAATGAACAATGTCTGGTGAAGTTCAAGATTGGAAATTATCATGATGAGGTATCATGTGATATTATGCCTATGGATGTTTGTCATATGTTGTTAGGAAGACCATGGAAGTTTGATCAATGAAAAATACATGATGGACATCCCAACACCTATTCTTTGACAAAGGATGGAGTTCGTCATAAGTTGAAGCCCTTGACAGAGGTAGAGGAAAAGGTATGCAGTAATGCAAGAATTTGTTTGGTTGATGGAAGAAAGTTCCTAGAAGGCATGAAGCATGAGCATATGTGTTTTGTATTGGTCCCTAGAGTTGATAAAGAAGATACTATTGAGGTACATGTTTAGGTTTCAGATTTTTTGAATGAGTTTCAAGCTATTATTTTTTATAATGTACCTAAAGGTTTGCATCCTATAAGAAATATTAGTCATTAGATGGACCTAATTCCTAGAGCTAGTTTTCCAAATAAGGTAGCTCATCATATGACTCCAGCAGAGAGTGAAGAGTTGAACAAACAAGTGCAAGAGTTGTAGAAGAGATTAATCAGAGATATTTTGAGTCCATGTGCAGTACCTACAATACTAGCACCAAAGAAGCATGGGGAATGACAAATGTGTATAGATTGTACAACCATCAACAAGATTGCCATCAACTATAGATTTCCCTTTCCGAGAATGGATGACATTATGGATTGTTTGAGTGGAGCTAAGTACTTCATGAAGATAGATTTGAAGAGTGGATATCACCAAATCTGAATTAGAGAAGGAGATGAATGGAATATAGCCTTTAAAACCAAGGAGGGCTTGTATGAGTGGTTAGTCATGCCTTTTGGGCTAACCAATACACCAAGCACATTTATGCAACTTATGAATGAGATATTGAAAGAGTTTTTAGGAAAAAAAATTATTGTTTATTTGGATGATATTTTAATTTTTAGTAAGACATTGGACGAGCACTTGATGCATATCCAAAGATTTTTTTAGAAGCTAAATGAGGAGAAGTTGTTGATTAATTTGAAGAAATGTAGTTTTGTGAAGAGAGAGTTGGTGTATCTAGAATTTTTTGTCTCAATAGATGGTCTTAAAATGGATCCAGAGAAGGTGAGAGCTATCATTGAATGGACTACCCCAAGAAGTGTTACAGAGGTAAGATCATTTCATGGTATAGCAAGTTTTTATAGAAATTTTATTAAGAATTTTAGTAGTATTTGTTCACCTCTAAATGAAGCGATGAGAGGGGATAGAAAAGATTTTAAGTGCACCACAAGAGCAGCCAAGAGTTTTGATATGTTGAAGAAGAAAGTTATAGAGCAACCTGCTTTGGCCCTTCCAGATTTCAATAAGGTCTTTTAGGTAGATTGTGATGCTAGTGGCACTACCATAAGAGCTTTTTTGAGTCAAGGAGGTAAGATTGTTGCCTATTTTAGTGAGAATTTAAATGATGCTAAGAAGAAATATTATATCTATGATCAAGATTTTTATGCTATAGTTCAGGCTTTGAAGAAATGGAGACACTATTTGTTACCAAAAGTATTTATTTTATATACTAATCACTAGGCTTCGCAATATCTCAATAGTCAAGGAAAGTTGAATCAAAGGAACTTAAAATGGGTTAAGTTTTTGTAGAGTTATCCTTTTGTTTTCAAGCATAGGAGTGGAAGATCAAATAAATTTGTAGATGCCTTAAGTAGAAGGAAAAATTTGTTAATAGAGATGAATATAGAGGTTGTATCCAGAAGATCTAGACTTTACAGAAGCTTGGAAGAATTGTTTGGAACCTATTACATTGGATAGGACGAGATGGTTGGATTTCTTAATCCAAGATGGGATGTTGTTTAGAGGAAGCCAATTGTGCATTCCTAAGAGTTCTATGAGAGAGAATCTAATCAAGGAGAAGCATAGTGGAGGATTGGCTAGACATTTTGGTCAAGATAAGACCATTTCTCTTGTTAGTGAGAATTATTATTGGCCACAGTTACAACAAGATGTGAAGAAGTTTGTACAAAGTTGTAGATTATGTCAGATGGCGAAAGGAACATGTTAGAATACTGGATTGTATCAGCCATTACCTATACTTGAGAGGACATTAGAGGATATTAGCATGGATTTTTTTCTTGGCTTGCCAAGGACACAAAGAGGGCATGATTCCATATTTGTGGTGGTGGATAGATTTTCAAAGATGGCACATTTCATTCCTTGTCATAAGACCAGTGATGTTGTTCATGTTGCAGAGTTGTTTTTTTAGAGACATGGTGAGACTACATGGTCTACCAAAGAGTATAGTTTTAGACAGAGATACCAAATTTGTTGGTTATTTCTAGAGGAAATTATGGAAGAAGTTGAAGAAAAATTTGAAGTTTAGTTTTGCACACCATCCATAGACTGATGGACACATAGAGGTGGTGAATAGGAGTTTGGGAAACCTACTAAGATGCTTAGTTGGAGATAAGCCCAAGGGATGGGATTGTTTTATACCATGGGAAAAAATTTCTTACAACAATTCTTTCAATAGGAGCACTGGAAAATCACCATTCCAGATTGTATATGGGAGTAGTCCAAGAACTGCTTCTAAACTGAGAAATATGGATAAGGGGGAGAAGAGTAGTGCTGAGGCTGAAGATTTTGTTGAGAACCTAAAAAATTTGCATGAAGAGGTGAAGAAACATATCAATAAGATGAGCTCACAATATAAGGCTTCGGTAGATCAGAAAAGGAGGTATAAGGAGTGCTAGGTAGGAGATGAAGTCATGGTTCATTTTCCAAAGGAAAGATTTCTAGTTGGTATATACAAGTTAAAGATGAAGAAGTTTGGACCATGCAAGAACCTAAAGAAGCATGATTCAAGAAATGTTTATGAGGTAGAGTTTTCTAGTGGAATAAACATTTCTCCTATGTTCAATATTGCTGATTTGATAGAGTATCATGAAGGTGATATAGGGGAGGGGCCAATAAAAGAATAGTGGAAAATTCTAGCACCTACTTCAGAGACAGAAGAGATAGAAGAAATCTTGGATAATCATGTGGGTAGAAGCAAGACAAATAAGCAATATGCAGAGTACTTGGTGAAATGGAGAGGAAGACCTATTGAAGATTCATCATGGTTGTTTGAGGCTAAGGTTAACTATCTTGGTTTCCCTCTAACTTCTAAGAAGTGACAGGGTCACTTTTCAAATTACCTTGTGTGTCTGATGCAAGAGCATCTAGCAGTGTAGAGCAATCTTGCATCACCCAAAAAAAATGTTTTCTTTATTTTCTTTATTTTTTTTTAGTCCCATGATGGAACTTAAGGGGTATAAGACTGTTAGGCATCAAAAATAGCAAAAAATGGGCACTTACTATTTTTAGTAAGGTAGCCTAAACAGGCTCATATGGACGTGAAAATTTACCCGAAGGAGTAGAGTTGAAAAAAATTCATGTCGCAAAAGAATCACCTCAATACCCTGCATAGTTTGGGAGAAATTAAAGTTTTCGTCCCAAGAAATTTCTCCAATGCAGCTTGAAATTTAGATATAAAATTTTAGAGGCCCAGAAACAGCTCAAAAAGTGGCTGAACCAACTTGCAGTAGGTTTGTGTGTTGTAGAGCTCGTCGAAAGCATTCCAACAATATGCAATAATAGAAAATCAGATGACCAAATCAAAATTTATGGCCCCGTGAAGTTGGTCCTCTAAAAAGTGATTTTCAAAAAAAATTCTTCCTAGGCCAAAAATCAAATGGTGGGACTTTTGACGCCAAAACAAAAAGGGGAAATTTGAACTTTCTACAACATTCTAAGGTGGTTATTGGGGGCAAATAAAAAAGGGTTAAGTGGGGGTTGTTGAAGGTGGCCTTGATAGTAGAGATTGTGGCTTCAAATAGTAGATTTTCATTTTAAAGTTGATTTTTTTGTAATGAATCAAGCCCATGAGGCTATAACATGTAAGCTTTCAATCAATAATTTCATTTTCTGAAAATAATTGAAAGAGTCATTTTTATGTCTCATATTTTCTATGTTGGTATCTATTATTATGATTTATGTGGGTTTTGGGCAGTGTGCCCTCATCAATCTCTTAACCCTCAACCCTTAAATCCTCAACCATAAAACTGTAATCCCATAAACCCTCAACCCTTAATCCTCAACCCTCAACCTTAATCCTTCAACCCTCAATCCTTAAACCCTAAAACCTCCACTCTTACAGCCTCAAACCTTAAACCCTAAACCCTAAACCCTCAAACCTTAAACCCTTGACCCTCAACTCTCAATGCTTAAACCCTCAACCGTTAACCCTATTGGAACTAGAATTTTTATAAAAAATTCTAAGTATTTTATCATTTAAATAAAAAATTCCCAATCTTATTTTCATAATAAATCACATTATCACCTTTCAAGGTCATTTTTAGCCTTTACCACATTACCTCTATCACATTATCTATCCCTCATAACACCCATATCATACTTCCCTATCGTAGATCATCCCCAAGTAGCTCATGGTATGACGGTGAGAGCAACCACTACTATATACCGCAACACTCACACTATACCGCTATACCTTTGGGGGTCAAGACATAGCCCGCGGTAGATCGGTACATTGAAGATATGTACTAAGGAGACACTATAGTACCACATGGGAGAAAAAAAGTGACACGAGGTAGTGCGGTAACCAAGCCATTAGGTCATTTAAAACACACCAATCACATCAGTCAACATCAAAATATAAAATTGAGCTCGATACAAAGATTTTAATTGTGGGAATTTATGAGTCAGGAGTAAATGCATCTTGGTGTTAAAATACATGAAATAAGTTGATATTTTTCACTCATAATAGCTGAAACCAAGTTACAGATGACATTAGATTGCGGGAGTGAAGGGAATTCTTCAAAGCGAGTTCTATTCCCAGGTAAGCTTTTCTCATCATCTTCTATGAATTTCATAAAATGGCACCAAAGAAGACTAAAGCAGGAGTATAAGAGGTTGAGAAGAACATATCAAAGTGATGAGCTCCCCCTACACATGAATAGGGGTGATGATAATAGAAAAATCCACATCCCTTCCTCTAAAATGGAACCTTTCCAAGCCTCACAATTTCAAGTTTATTTCAAGAATACCTATCATGCATTGTGTCAAGTCTTGGGGATAGATGCAGAGGAGCATATGCCAATAGGATTGATGAGAATGGCCATGATAATTCAACATTCTGAGTCAAATGTAGAGTTTGATTTTGCATCTATAATTGACGAACAAATACATGAGGGCTTGCCACAAGTTAGGGAAGTTAAGGCCCCTATTACTTTTAGGAAATATTCCTTATTTTTTCACTTAATCTTGTATCATAATGAAGTGGAGTGGACTAAAAGAATGAAATTGTGTACACAAGATAATGGAGTAAGACTCCCTATACAAAATTGGTGTTACATCTGGGATATCAGATGTACAAAGTGTGATTTTGTAGTATTTCAAGATGATTTTGTTGTTAGACTAATAGCTGCCCTTGTTTACCCAACACCAAGACTGCCTAAATCATTGATTAAAGTGATGAGGCCTCTATAGTAAAGGCCATATCAGAGCTCTACCCATAATTATACTGATAGGTTTTTTATGCCTCAACACACAATTATCAGAGTAGATGGATGTGACCAAGCACCACATACTTTTCCTAAGTTTGTACATGGGAGGATATGTTTTCTGGAGTTTATGTGGCAGATGCTTTGGATGGAGCATGATTTGATGAGAAATCAAAGGAAAGGTACATTTTTTCCTGATTTTACTATATTTGAAGAGTTGGCCATTGGGTCTGATATGCTAGAAGAATTGCAGAGGTTCATGAGGGTTAACTATCCCCTCAAATCTGGAAAAGAGAGAGAGTGTGACCCAGAGGGTCATATCAACATGATTAGAAGAACCTTGTTGACAAAGAGGGCCATCTCATATGAGTTTGACCCTTAGGAGGATGTTATCATAAATCAGGTATATTTTGTTGATGTAATGCAGACTAGAAAAAGGTGGATAACAATGATGAAGTGGTAGAATCAAAAGAAGGAGAATGACAAAAGTTTCAAAGGGTTTTTTGCAAGTGAACCCAACCTTTTGAAAAGGATGCACATGATCCTTGATAAATTTTATGAATTATAAAAAATGGCCCAACATGAGGGGTTGATTCCACTCCCCACACCTCACCAAACACCACATGAAGCATCCACATCACAGACACCACCCCATCACCTACACATCCATCCCCTCCATCTCCTACTCATAAAGCATGGGCTAAAAGATAGAAGATCAAGCCATTGGTTGAATATGACTCAAGTGATGATGAAGAATAAGAAGCAGTCCTAGCTCTGACTTAAATAAAGGAGGTAGTAGAACAATAGAGAATTCAAAAGCCTCATGATCCTAAGGGTAGGATTTCAGAGGAAGGAGCTGATGAAATTCAAGAAGATGAGAGGGTAGTGGCCTCTCTAAAATTCATGGAAGATGATAATTTTATCCATACAAATGAATCTAAGGACTTTTGGATTAAAATGAAGATGAAACAATTTGATGAAAGGTTGAAAATCAATCTTATTGGAGCTGATGAGTTGAAGCAAGCTGAAATCTAGGCTTAGACATTTGCAGAGTTAAATGTTGATAACATTAATGTCACCCCCATGAGGTGAGAGAGATGGTATTGAAAAGTGATATGCTAAATATACTAGGGATGGAGCTATCTAAATTTTTTATTCTAGATCAGATCAGAGTATAGGATGACCCCATGTTGGTAGTATAATTTGATTCAAAAGAAGGTGTCTCAAGAATAGGGTATAACCCTACTACCTATTAGGATTTAGGTGTCATCAACCTTGTAAATCCTTTATTTTATTATTCTCCTAAAGTGTTTTGTACATTTACCCATAAGAGGTGAAATTGTTTGACCAACAGTGGTGAAAGAGACTATGTAAATGCAGTGTTACCATTACCGTTTATCCTTATGGAAAAGGACAAATTAGCTAGGCGTCCCACCTTGGAATCTTCTAAAATAAGGTTGTGGGTCAAAATAGGGTGTTGTAAGAGCATCTATGACATGCATGCAAGTTGTCATAAGATGCTATGATAGTATGACAGATTCCCTATGACAGAATATGCTATTTTTAGACCCCAGGCGCCCATGCATAAAAGATGCCTTATGACAGCTGTAAGAGCATCTGTAAGAGGATATTTTTGGTATTTTTGACCATTTCAAGGAGGAGGCATGGGTTTTTCTAGGTGGTATTGCTGCCTATTGTTTGGTGAAACCATGGTGGTTTTCATCCTCACAAATCTCTATAAATTGGGGCCTTGAACTAGTGTTATTAAGAATTCAGTTTTGCAGGGTAACAAGGTGCTGCTGGATTTATAGGGAATGATAAGAGAAGTCTATTGCTGCATGTAATATTGAAGATTATCAGTAATATACTTTCCTCTCTTTCGGTGGTGGATTTTTTTCCCTTCAGGGTTTCTCCACGTAAATCTATTGTTGCATGTGTTATATTGTTCTATCTCTCTCTCTCATTCTTTCTTCACACTAAGGCTAAGGTTAATCTTCATATTTCAGATTTACATTCACACATTTAAGTTCATATTGCAAGCTTTCTTCACCTTGTTTTTCAACATTTGGTATCAGAGCTAACGGTTCTGTTAAGGAAGGGACGCTTTCCTTTTAGAGTGTTGAAGGTTTTTTGCTGCAGTGGGAGCTTTTGTGTTGTGGGTTTTGCAGATTTGTGAAAGATTGCATACCATGGCCTCCACCTCTCGTCTAGATATTGAGAAGTTCAATGGAACTGGTTACGAAATGTGGAAGTTGAAAGTGGAGGACCTTCTTGAGGAAAGAGATCAGTGGTTACCAGTTTCAGTTGAAAAGAAGCCATCTACTTCAACCTTGTCAGATGAAGATTGGAATAAGTTAGACAAGAAGGCTCGAGGGACTATTCGGTTGTGTCTCACAGATTCTGTCCTCCTGAATGTCTCTTCAGAAGACACAGCATACAAGCTTTGGAGGAAGATAGGTGAAATCTACCAAACTAAGAGTTTGTCTAACAAGTTGTATCTCAAAAGATGTTTGTATTCATTAAAGATGAAGGATGGTGAATCTATTGCTGAACATTTGAATGCTTTTAATTTGATTATAAGTCAGCTTGCATCTATTGATGTTAAAATAGAAGATGAGGATAAATGCATTTTATTGATTTGCTCTTTGCCAGAATCTTGGGAAAATTTAGTTATTGCTATAACAAGTGGTGGTGCAGAACCTAAGTTGGATACTATTATTCCCATACTTCTTTCAGAGGAGATGAGGAGAAAGACCATGCGCAGTGGCTCCCAAGATGCCTTGCATGTGCGAGGTAGGCCCAAGGAGAAAGAGCCTAAAGGGGATAAGAAGAAGGATAAGTCTAAAGGATGATCTAAGACCCCTGGAAAGAGCAGAGTGAAGTGTTGGAACTGTGGTAAACGGGGACATGTGAAGAAGGAATGTAGAAACAAGAAAAAGAATGCAGATTCCTCCATGGAAAAGTCCTCTGATAACGGTGATTCTGATGCTTTGATTATTTCAGCTAACACAGTTTGTAATGATGCTTGGCTTATTGATTCAGGTGCTTCCTTCCATATGACTCCTCATAAGGAGTGGTTTTCTACATACAAAGAATATGATGGAGGAGAGGTCTTCATGGGTGATAATAGCTCACAAAAGGTTATTGGTAAAGGAAAGGTAAAATTGTGTTTCAGTGATGGGAGGGTTAAAACCCTTGATGATGTTTTACATATTCCAGGACTTACAAAAAGTTTAATTTCAGTTTCCAAGTTGAATGATTATGGGATGCATGTGACATTTGACAAGTCTGGTTGCAGGATGGTAAGGGGAAGTTTGGTGGTTGCTAAAGGATCTCGGACAGGGAATTTATTTACGCTACATGCCTCTACTTTTTGTAACTCCTCTTTTGTAACTAGCGCTGAAAATGCATGTATGTTGTGGCACCATAGATTGGGTCACATTGGTGAAAAAGGTCTTAGGACCATACTTGATAAGAAACTAGTAGATGGTATTTCTGATTATTCTGTTGGTAAAAATGATTTTTGTGAGGATTGTGTGTTTGGTAAACAAAACAGGTCATCATTCCTAAAGGAACTAATAAAGCTAATGGATTGTTAGAACTTATTCATTCAGATGTGTGTGGTCCAGTGGATATAGATTCTTTGGGTAGATCTCACTATTATGTTTCCTTCATTGATGATTACTCAAGATATACTTGGATTTATTTTATGCATTCAAAATCTGAAGTTTTCACCAAATTTAAGGAATTTAAGGCATTGGTTGAAAAGCAAACAGATTATAAGATAAAAGTATTGAGATCTGACAATGGGGGTGAATATTGTTCTAAGGAATTTGATGAGTTTTGCAAACATGCAGGAATTGTTAGGCAAAAGACTACACCTTACACACCCCAACAAAATGGGGTAGCAGAAAGAATGAACCGTACATTAATGGAAAGAGCTAGGAGCATGTTAAGTAGTGCTAAGTTAGACAAATGCTTTTGGGCAGAGGCTGTTGGTACTGCTTGTTATTTAATTAATAGATCTCCTTGTAAAGCTCTTGTTGATAAAACTCCTTATGAAATGTGGTTGGGTAAAAAGCCTTCAGTTTCACATTTAAGGGTCTTTGGTTGTGAGGCTTTTGTTCATGTGCCTCAAGAGAAGCGGTCTAAATTGGATCCCAAATCTCATAAATGCATCTTTGTAGGTTATGGTGAAAATGTTAAAGGTTATAAACTTTGGAATCCACTAACACGAAAGATGATATTTTCTAGAGATGTTATTTTTAGGGAATTTAGAGCTAACTCTGAAGATGTGCAACCAAAGGAAAAGTCAAAAATAGTGCATTTTGAAACTAAGCAAGAAGATGCACATGTGGAAGAATAGAGAGATGGACAAGAAGATGGAGAAGAAGAAGAGAGTTCTGACGAATCCGTTGTAACAGAAGAAGTTGAAAACAATGAGGATGAACATGAGGAGGAACCTCTTACTCCACCTTTGAGAAGATCCACAAGACAACGAAATCCAGTTGACAGGTATAGCCCACCTGATTTTCATTGTAAATTTGTTTTGTTATGTACTGATGATGAACCTAGATCTTTCAGGGAGGCTCTCTCTTCAGAAGAATGTGAGTCTTGGATGCAGGCCATGCATGATGAGATGATGTCTTTGAAAAACTGTGACACCTGGGATCTTGTTAGTTTGCCCAAAGGAAGAAAGGCCATTGGTTGTAAGTGGATATATAAAAAGAAGTTTGGTGCAGATGGAAAGTTGGAATGGTACAAGGCCAGATTAGTGGCCAAGGGCTACTCCCAGAGAGAGGGAGTTGATTTTGGTGAAATATTCTCTCCTGTTGCTAAGTTAACCTCTATTAGATTCATTTTATCCATTGCTGCTGCTTATGATTTAGAAATAGAACAAATGGATGTTAAAACTGCTTTCTTGCATGGGGATCTAGAGGAAGAAATTTATATGCAACAGCCTGACGGTTTTGTTGTGAAAGGAAAAGAACACTTGGTTTGCAGGTTAAAGAGGTCTCTATATGGTTTGAAACAGTCACCTAGGATGTGGTACCAGAAGTTTGATGCATTTGCATTAAATATGGGTTTTGTTAGAAGTGAAGAGGATCACTGTGTTTACTTTAAAGTTATTGATGATCAGATACTGATTATTGTCTTATATGTGGATGATATGTTGTTCATTGGTAACAATAAGGTAATGATTAGGGAACTTAAAACTCAGCTTTCTGGCACATTTGATATGAAAGATTTAGGGGCTGCTAAATATATTCTTGGGATGGAAATCATTAGGGATCGGATTCACATAAAGCTTTGGTTAAGTCAGAGCAAGTATGTTAACACTATTTTGCAAAGGTTTAATATGCAGGACTGTAAACCAGTAAATATTCCATTTCCTATTGGTACTAAGTTGAGTTTAGACATGTGTCCTAAATTGGATGATGATATTGATGAAATGTCTAAAGTTCCTTATGCTAGTGCTGTCGGTAGTTTAATGTATGCAATGGTTTGTACTAGACCAGATATAGCCCAAGCAGTGGGAGTTCTAAGCAGGTTTATGTCTAACCCTGGTAAAGAACATTGGACTTTTGTCAAAAGGGTATTCAGATATTTGCAAGGCACTTCTGATTACTGTTTGGTTTATCATGGTACTGACAATATTGATAAGTCATTGGACATACAGGGTTTTGTTGATGCAGATTGGGCAGGTGACTTGGATAGTCGAAGGTCCACTAGTGGCTATGTGTTTACTTTGTTTGGAGGAGCAGTGAGTTGGATGAGTAAAAGACAACCTACAGTTGCTTTGTCTACCACTGAAGCAGAGTATATGGCTGCTACACATGCCTCTAAGGAGGCAGTTTGGTTACAGAGACTTGGTAATGGTATTGGTTTTGATTGCAGGATAGTGAGGATCGGATGTGATAGTCAGAGTGCCATATGTTTGGCTAAAAATCCTATGTATCATGCTCGTACTAAGCATGTTGATGTTCAGTATCACTTTGTGCGAGAAATGGTTGAGAATGGACAAGTCTTGATTGAAAAAGTTGACACTTTGGATAATGTTGCAGATTCTCTTATGAAGCCAGTCACCACGGAAAAGTTCTCTTGGTGCAGAAAGGCCATGGGCCTTGATCACTGTACTTAATTCTATGTAATTGTATCTCTATGGGTGTAATTTACAATGTATGATGTCAAGTGGGAGAATGTTAGGATTTAGGTGTCATCAACCTTGTAAATCCTTTATTTTATTATTCTCCTAAAGTGTTTTGTACATTTACCCATAAGAGATGAAATTGTTTGACCAACAGTGGTGAAAGAGACTATGTAAATGCAGTGTTACCGTTACCGTTTATCCTTATGGAAAAGGACAAATTAGCTAGGTGTCCCACCTTGGAATCTTCTAAAATAAGGTTGTGGGTCAAAATAGGGTGTTGTAAGAGCATCTATGACATGCATGCAAGTTGTCATAAGATGCTATGACAGTATGACAGATTCCCTATGACAGAATATGCTATTTTTAGACCCCAGGCGCCCATGCATAAAAGATGCCTTATGACAGCTGTAAGAGCATCTGTAAGAGGCTATTTTTGGTATTTTTGACCATTTCAAGGAGGGAGGCGTGGGTTTTTCTAGGTGGTATTGCTGCCTATTGTTTGGTGAAACCATGGTGGTTTTCATCCTCACAAATCTCTATAAATTGGGGCCTTGAACTAGTGTTATTAAGAATTCAGTTTTGCAGGGTAACAGGGTGCTGTTGGATTTACAGGGAATGATAAGAGAAGTCTATTGCTGCATGTAATATTGAAGATTATTAGTAATATACTTTCCTCTCTTTCGGTGGTGGAGTTTTTTCCCTTCGAGGTTTCTCCACATAAATCTATTGTTGCATGTGTTATATTGTTCTATCTCTCTCTCTCATTCTTTCTTCACACTAAGGCTAAGGTTAATCTTCATATTTCAGATTTGCATTCACACATTTAAGTTCATATTGCAAGCTTTCTTCACCTTGTTTTTTAACACTACCCAAACACTTACTATATGGAAAAAATAGAAAAATACAAGGAAGCCTCACCTCTTGGATGTAGTGTAGGAAATGAGGGGGTCAACTATGGTCAGAACAATGAGAGACACAACTCCTATAGAAGTTGCCACTATGACCATGCATTTTGCAATGTTCACCAAGGATGTAGTAGAAAATATGCAGAAGAAGATTAATGAATATGAGAAAATATTGAAATTATTGAATGATGAGGTGAACAAGTTGTTTATTGAAAATGTAAATCTAAAACAAAAATTGTAGTAGGCCACCACAGTGAGATGAGATGAATTAATTTTCTATCACCCACTTGTCGAGGTAGAGGACCCACAGATACAACAAATGAGAGATGAAATTGATAATATAAAGAAGCATAACATGGAGGATTTCAAGCATCATATCATAGAGATTCTAAAGAGGATATTAGAGCATAGAGTTGGGATATTAAAGGAGAAGATAAATGGGGTACATGAAAACTTTAACAATCTAATTAAAGCTTTGGAATAGATAAACACTAACTCCCCCATGCTTGAGGAGCTCCAAAAGAGAAGACAACCCACCTTTCACATACTGATCACTCTATTCAAAGCTACACACAGGGATCCAAATGCCCCATCAAGGTTCAAACCTACACAAGAAATGGTAAAAGGTGTGATTGATGAGTATAAGTATTTGGTGGATATAAGGAAGAAAGTGGAAATTAGGAAGAGTACAATTGACTCCATCAAATACCTCTTCAACCCGTTAATCCTCAAAGATGATAATAAGTTAAAAGGTATGGATGAATGGAGAGAAGAGTTTGATCAAATAATTCCTAAATGCTTGGCACATATATAGGATGATGGGGAGATCAATCTCAATAGGTTCCATACTTTACTCAATGGGATCGTTGTACTAGACAATGGATATACAAAGTTCATGGTGGATGTCAAAAACCTCCTAGATAATAGATGGAAGAGTCATCTTACAAACTTCACAGCTGCACAGGAATTCAAATGGCCAAGTCACTTGACAATTAGTAAGTGGTAGGAAAAATATTTGGGCTCTGAAGAAGATTATTCATGTACATCATGAAGAGGAAGTATCATATGAAAAAATCTTTGAACAGGCCTTTAGGTGACCAGGGGTTTTTAATTGGAGATTAATGAATTGATACACATGTTTATGATTAAATTTCCTTAGTTATATTTAATTTCAAAATTATGTTTTATTATCAAAAGACATGTCCTTTGGTATGAAGCTTGTTGCTTCTCATATATATAAGAGAGACCAAGACAAAAAGAAATCATTAGATATAGGAGAAAGAAATAGGAAAATAGGAATAGATAGGTAACAAAAGGCTGTCATAATGCTTACATTCCAAAGACCATGATGCATGTATAAATTTTTGAAGAATTCAATGAAAGATATCTGATTTTGTGGCGTAAGCTTGGTATCAACTGTTTGTTGGAGTTATTCAATTATCTAGTTGTCTCCATTTTAATACTTCTTTATTATTTAAATTGGTATATCAAGTATATATTCAATTTATTAATGCACATTTGTTGTACTTGTGTGATGTGATTAATTGGTTTCCCCAAAGGAATTAAAATCCTTCTAGTCAGTCATAGCAATCTAGGAGTGTTATTTGGATCAGTAAGAAAAACCATATAATTAGGATTGCCAATCTATCTCCAATTTGGTATTATCTATGTTGTTGCCTAATTTATTCAATTGGTTCTTTCAAGTAAAGATTAAAATCCTTTTGATAAATTACAAATAAATTTATTAGCTTAGACTTTCATTTGAATCCATCTCCCCAACAAGGTATTGGTCTTATCCATTTTATCATTTAGTTTTATCAAACTTGTTTCAAACAATACATCTATTAACTGAACATATTCATACATTTTACCTTGATATTGCTTATACAATTTATACTAAATTAAGATTACATCTCTCTACTCCCAATTGCCATTGTGGATAGACTGCTTAAGTTTGCTTCAATTACATAGGCACACCCGCCTAGGTCTGGCAGAGCCTGAAGAGAAGAAGGTTCAAGTGCACCATTTGGCCTTGTTCGTTAGCTTGAAATGTATCAAGAGCTTGGAAACCACTTGTGGTTTTTAACCAACATTTTTGAGAACTAAAAGATTTGTGACTCTACTGGGGAGCCAATTCTGAACCCAAGCCTTCCATTATAGAGTCAAGTCAAATATCAAGAAAGTGAGCACTCCATTGGGGAATCAAAATATCCAATTTTAGGTTGAGAATCACAATACAATCAAAAGAAATTGATAGTTAACTCCACTGGGAAAAAGGAATTGAATCTCTAGTTACGAACCAGTAATCATTCATCCCACTCTTTCAAGGTGGGTGGATACTCTATAGAACATTGAGACTAATAAAATAAAGTACATATCAGAAAAAACTAACCCTAGAGTTTAGACCATCACAATAGCTCACAACATGCATGGCAGAAGGTCCCTGTATAAAGAAGGTCCTGATGACCATGCTAAACAGATACATAAGAATGATAAAGGTAAGAAGGTGTCTGATGAAATGTGCATGACAAATAAGGATAAAATGTCAAAACCACACTTTGAGATGTATAATCGCTATGATACATTGACAAATGAAAATAGCTCATTTGAGAACCTCACACTCCTGAAGTAAGAAGGAATCCTTTGTTTCAGTCAGATCCTAAAAAAGAGGAAGAATTCATGTCTAGATTTGAGGCTGAAAGAATCAAGAGACAACATGAACATGATCATAAAATGGCATTACTCGAAGGGAATCAGAATGAGCCTATTGATAATGTAGCCTCTGAAGAAAATTATGAATATATGACTCAGGAAGAATTAAATGTGCAATTGGAGTATGAAAGACAAGAAATGGAAAGAAAGAAAGTAGAATATGAATAGAAGCTCCAAGGGATAAAAAAACTCCAGGACTTGAAGCTACAAAGAGCCCAATTTGATGCTTAGATAGCTAACCTCCCTAAATACACACCACCTCACAGGAAAAATAATACCAATGCAGGACCTTCAAATCCACAAAAAGCACCGCAAAATAATTCAAGAATCAATACAAACCATCAAATGCTCCACCTAAAAGTCCATCACAACACCCAAATGCTAAGCCACCCCTTAGCCAACAATATATGCCACCACCCCACGTACCATACAATAATCCATTATATCAATATCAGCATCCCAAAAACCCACCTCAGCACTACACAACCATGATTAGACAATTTGACATAGCAAGATTCCAAGTATATCCTTACCCTATGGACAGTTGTTGGAGAGGTCTTGTCCCAAAATTTATAGGAAGTGCATTCACAACTGAGGAACACTTAAGGAATTTTATTACTTTTATCCAGGATCTAGATACGTCGTATGAAGATGTACATATGAGGATATTTATGATGTCATTAATTGAAGAAGCTAGAGATTGGTTTAACAGTTTACCAATAGCTTCTATTACTTCCATTCAAAATTTTCATGATCAGTTCCTTGACCAATATGGAAATCAATGTGCACCAGATTTCACTTTACATGAACTCGTGACCATACTAAAACATCAAAATGAGATAGTCTATGTGTGTGTGGGAAATTTTAGTATCAAAATAAGATAATAAAAACACACCAATGCAACATTAAACTAAAGAAAGCTAAATAGAATGAAATCAAAGAAATCAAACAGAGCTTCTTCAGAATCGTTCCATTGTCCTCTATCTACGGTGATTTTCTTGAAGCTTCTGCTCTCAGATTGTATAAGAAAAGATTCTCAAAATAGCAACCTGCAGAACAAGTATGCAAAGAGAGAGAGAATACTTCTCTATCCTATATGCTGGTGGAGTGAAATGTTGATATACAGATATGCACAGGGGCTATAGATTTTGCACAGGGGTTGTGGATTATGAATGCTTTTGAAACTATGATATGAGGATGATAGGCCATGATATGGATTGCTAATATGCTAAGATATGCTATGCTATGATTCTAGAGGCTATGGATGCTGGAAGGTTGATTGACTATAGTTTTCCCGTACAAAAGCTTCTCCTTTTTCAGAGACCCGATAGTCCTTTTTATAGATTTTTACAAGCAAAAGCTTGGCTGGCAAAGATCAATGGCTGTGAGATTGTCTGGTAAATTTGAATGGTGAAAGATGGAGAGGTTGAGAGGAAGATGGAAGATGTTGGGAGGTTGGAGAGAAGAGTGGAGGTTTGTCTTCAACCCACGGGAACAACTTTGCTCAGGAATAGAGAAATTTGTTAATTTTCTGTTTTGAAGTTATTTCGCGGTTGTTGCAAATAATCCAAATTAAATAAATAAATTTATTTAATTTTGTGTGATTTTTGAGGATTTAAAACATTTTTGAAATATTTGATGTGAATGGACATTAGAAGTTTTAATTAAATATTTGGGATATTTAATTGCGAATAGACTTTAGAAGAATTAATTAAATATTTGGAATATTTAATTGTGAATGAAATTTAGAAGAATTTTAGAAGAGAAAAATATTTAATCTTTATTTGAATAAAATATTCAAGCCAAGATTATATGATAATTAATATAAATAAATCATAATGTTGATTTAATTAATTAAGAAATGGATAAGAAAAGTGATTAAATAAACTTATTTATTTAATCAAAATAAAAAAATGAACAATATAAATAAATTATTTAGATTTATTTATACGCAGATTGAATTCAAAGATTTAATTAAATATTAAAAATATTTAATTAATTACCAGACTATTGTGATGTGACCATTTTTAGGTGTATACATTTTTCCCCTCTTTGAAGTGATGTTTTTTACCCATTAGTTCAAAGAATTTTGAAATTTTCCCCAGATGTTGATTGCCGAATGTTGATAGGCATATGCCCCCTCGGACGATGAATTGATAAGATTGTAATTTTGGTGAATTTTTTTGAATTTTTAGATTTGTTGGAATTTTTTTATTTTTATGATTTTTAAGATGTCGATTCATCGTTTGAAAATTATGATGTGAATAAATTGACATGGAAAGATGTGAGATGAAAAATTGATGACTTAAATTGCCCCTGCTGTGATAAAATGCCCCAATTTTCCCTTTAAATAGGTTAAAAATGTCATTTTCCATGTCATTTTCCCATTTTAACCTAGTAAAAATTGAAATTTTTGAGCTCTGGAGTGAGAAATATGGCACTTCCTACCCACCAGCACCGTTTCGAGTGCATCCGATGACATCAGCGACTGACACTATGGACCTGCGGTATGTACCCCTTTAAACTTTTGTTATTTGAAAATTTTCTATTTAGGGCACGTTTTCCAACCTTTTTGTAGCTTCATGTATTCTTTTAGCACTTTTTAGTATTTTTGTAGTGCCCTTTATGTTTTCCATAGCGCCCTTGATTCTGTAGCACCCTTTAAAGTTTTTCTAGTGCCCATTAAGTTTTTTGTAGCTCCCTTTATTTCTCAGCGTCCATGATGATTTTGACAGCGCCCATTACTAATTGGACAATGCATGACCTTGTATTGATTGTTTGTGTATTTCGGTGCCTTGTTTTTATGATGTTTTGTGTGATTAATTTGTTTCCAAGGTTGTTGGAAAACAAATAATAGCTGATAAATTTTCTTTTAAAGTTGTTAAAAACAAATAGTTGTTTGATAAGTTTGCTTCTAAGGTTGTTAAAAACAAATAGGATTTTGGTAAATTTGTTTTCATGAAAATGAAAAACAAATAGTTGTTTGATAAGTTTTCTTCTAAAGTTGTTAAAAACAAATAGGATTTTAATAAATTTGCATTCCATGATGATGAAAAACAAATAGTTGTTGATAAGTTTGGTTCTAAAGTTGTCAAAAACAAGTAGGATTTTCATAAATTTGCTTTTCATGATGATGAAAAACAAAATAGTTTGTTGATAAGTTCGCTTCTAAGGTTGTTAAAAACAAACATGATTTTGATAAAGTTGTTATTCAGATTTGATTGATTTGTCTTGATGATTCGATATTGATTTTGCTTTGACTTGATGATTCTTCCTATTCAACAGGAGAGATTGAGCATCTTGTAGTTATGGGAGAAATTCCCGAAGACATGGAGATTGATTCCATAGCTTGTACAGGCAGATAGAGATGTGATCGAGGCATGTGGACTGATCTTGTTACTTGAGATGCCTGAGGTGCATCTAAATAGAGCCTTATTGATAGCACTTGTAGAGAGGTGGCACAGTGACACCAACACCATTCATTTTCTGACAGGAGAGATTAATGTGACTCCTGAGGATGTGTATCACATCCTGAAGATTCCAGTGATGGGTGAGATAGTCAGATTTGGCAACCGGGAGGCGGGAGGTACTAATGCTTTGAGACAGATATTCAAAGATGATCATATTGCAGGATATTATAGCTCATGGGTGGAGATGACAGATTCGTATGCGCCCTTACCCTCTATACTTGTAGGCTTCATTGGAGGTGTCTTGTGCCCCGACCATAGGTCGAAGGGTTTTGCAGTCAGGTGGGGTCATTTACTTGAGAGTATGGTGATGCAAGGTACATGATATGCTTGGGGATCGTGCATGCTTGCACATTTATATGATGAGCTACACCATGTTGTGTACGGTCGAGGTTGAAGTTTAGTTGTTGGTTGTTTGCTTTTACAGATATGGGCATGGAAGCATTTTACTATTATGCGACCATTGACTTGTGGACGACAGCATGTCGGTCGACCATATAGATTTAGATATACCGATGCCATTGCTCAGCCGAGGCTAGGAAAATTGGATCATTGGCAGTGTCTTCTGGATGATCTTGATACAGTATGTTGGCGGCCCTATGTAGATTGTGAGGCATGGCTAGAGGATGCTAGGGAGATGCCCTATGTCTTCACCGCCAGATATCTGATTGGTTGTACTCCTGGGATTATTGAGAGGTTTCTTCTTGGTCGAGTGTGGCGATAGTATGGTCGGCCTCAGGGTATGCCATAGGGTTCTTCTATTTATGTGCATCGGTAGCATGAGGTTACAGCGTGGGGTCCGTGGATTGCATATGATGCAAAAGTGGAAAAGTTCACCAGTTTGGGAGTATAGATGTGGGACTACAGAGCTGATATTCTTGACGGGGGGATGACTCCAGAGTATGGTCAGTATATGTTGGAACATCCTATGCCATGATTATTTGATCCTGATGAGCCTGCCACTCCAGTTGCAGAGCAGAGACCTCATATAGGGGGACATAGGTGACATTGAGAGGCGGCTTTAGAGGGTGATGACTCTGCAGAGGATGATGATAAGTCAGATGGGGATGGAGATAGTAGTGATGAGGAGAGTGGAGGTGATAGTGGTGGAGGAGGTGGCAGAGGTAGCGACAGAGGTGGCAGAGGTAGTGACAAAGGTGGTGGCAGAGGTGGACCACAGATGAGACATTCAGCTCCATCATCTTTAGTAGAGCCAGTGGTGCCGAGTCAGATAGCTACCTTGCAGAGTAGAGTGCAGAGCTTACAGGGCTAGTTAGCACAAGCATAGGCCTTGGTTACATAGCTATAGGGACAGTTGATGATAGTGACAGCCAAGAGAGATACAGCTAGACAGAAGGGTGAGGAGGCCATGGCCTTAGCTAACAGTCTACAAAGAGCAGCAGTAGGTGGCATGATGAGAGAGTTGACCAGAGCCATTCGGGAGGCAGAGTTCTATAGGATCAGATGCCATGATGCAGTGCCACCCGAGCAGAGAGTGAGTTATACACAGTCTTGGTCTACACATAGTTGCTCTCAAGCTACCAGTAGGGGTGTATCACAACCATTACCTCCAAGAGGGTCATCAGGGGCAAGTGGAGCAAGTCCATCAGGTGCAGGTGGGACAGGTTCTAGACCAGCACCATCAGAGGATAGCACTTCATAGTGCATTTTGCATGATGTCTTATTGATACTCTGTTGAGATGTTTGTATACACACTAATATGATCCCATTTTTGATGATGTTATGTTAGGAATAGTTGACATCTTTGTACATTTTGACATTCATTTTGAAGATATATGATATGCAGCAATGATTCCTTATGTGATGAATACTTTTATTTTCTATATGCATAATGTTTTATGTGATGGTTTCACAATGTTATGCTCATGATGTATATATATGCATGATGTTTATATATGAAAATGCAAGTGCAATGTTATTATATGATTGCAATCTATTGATGAATGAATATGAAGGTGAAATGATGGATGGTACAATTTATGAATGCCCATGAATGTTTTGATTATGATATATTCTTTGTTTTTATGATTTTCTGATGCAAATATGTATGAAAAATGTATGTGATGATGTTTTTTTGAATGTCAAAATGTACTTAGTCATTTTACTCTAGAAGATATGAAACATTTGATACTTTTCCAACCTTTGGAAAAAAAAATCTATAAAATGCAAAAATGCAGAATGTAACTTGAATGTAATCTACACTAACCATGCAAGATATCTGTACAATATTGCCATTCTAGGAACTTATTTGTGCTTTTTGTGTCATCATAGAGCATTGAAATGTTGAAAGTTAATATAAGCATCAAAGGGTATGTTAGCACCAGTAATGACCTGAGTATTGCTTTCATGAGTTTTGATATAGCAAGATAATACAAGCATCTAAGTATAATTGAATCGAGATGACCTGAGTATCGCTTGCATAAATAGAAAAGAGTTAACCCGTTTCCCATGCAAATTTTAAAATTTCATCAATGATACTTAGTAGAGCATGTCTCGCGACCAATTTGCATAGTCCTAATGATTTCCTCGCAAACAACAGATAAAGAAAAATCATACTCCTTCCTTGCTTTTCTAGTTCAGTACATCATCGAATTGCTCCAGAGATATGATAGAAAATCAATCAACAATTCAAATTCTGCCTAAATTATTTCAAATATTATTCTGATTAAGATCATCCAACTTGGTTATCAACATTGATGTTTTTGTTTTGATTAACATTGTTTTGACCATGTTGTTTGATTTCATTGGCATTGAGTGATCGTTTTGGTGTTGTGGTTGATTTGATGCATCAATGTATGTTACATTTTGTCAAACCATCATTTGTCCATTTGTGATATTCTAAAAGCTCATTGCCCCTCTCTTGTTTAGTCTATGTTTCTGCCCCTAGTGTAAACACAACCTAAATATGATAGATATGTACAAATTTCATCAAGCCATGATGAAACACAAGAATTCTTGTTGCATGGCATGGATATGATAGATATGTACAGATGATAGATATGGATAGATGATGTCGTAAAGCAAATGGAAGACATAAGCTAATAGATAGAGGAGCCCATTTTGAACACAAGTAGTGCCTGTTTTCCAGGTTTTCACCACTTGTTTTTATTGCACTTTTTTAGATCATGTGATTTTTTTTTGTTTTTTTCTGCTTTTTTGATTTTTATGTATTTTTCTAGTACTTTTTATGATTTTATGATTCAGACATAGAACTTCTTCAAATGAATGTTGTTGATCAGCTCTTCAAACAGGTCCCCTTCTGATGTAGATAATTAATATGCTCTAGAACCGTATGCTGCAATGATGACAAATGGACCAAGCCAATTTGGTTCAAATTTTCCTTTCTTTTCTCTATCTTGCTAATTGCGTGGATTTTCTTTCAAGACTAAGTCACCTACTTGAAATTTTTGTGGTTTAACTCTGTGATTGTAGCTATGGGACATAACTTTTTGATAACCCTTCAAATGATTAGCTGCATGTTGATGTCTTTCATCTAACAGTTCTAGCTCTTGTAGACGAGATACTCAGTAGTCTTCATCATTTATCAATCCTTTCAATGAGACCCTAAGTGAAGGTATTTCAACCTCTAATGGTAAGATTGCTTCTACTCCATATACCAAAGCATATGGGGTAGCTCCTGTTGGTGTGCGAATGCTTATTCTGTATGCCCACAAAGCTAGATTTAACTGGACATGCCAATCACAACTGGCATCATTTATCGTCTTCTTCAAGATCTTCAAGATTGTTTTGTTTGAAGCTTCTGCTTGACCATTTCCTTGTGGATATTAAGGTGTAGAGAACCTATGTTGGATGTGAAATCTTTCACAAAGTTCATCAACATCCTGATTCTTGAAAGGCCTCCCATTGTCAGTGATGATAGAATTAGGAATTCCATATCAGTAGATGATGTAATTCAGGATAAATGAAGAGATTTGTTTACTGGTCATGGTCGTCAAAGAAACAACTTCAATCCATTTTGTAAAATATTTTGTAGTCATGATGATGAATTTATTCCCATTTGATGATGAAGGATGATTTTTTCCAACAAGATCTAGTCCCCACTGAGAAAAAGGCCATGTCGAAGTGAAAGGCTGCAGTTCTTGTGCAGGTGCATGAATAAGATTCCCATGGATCTGGCATTTAGAACACTTCTTGACAAAAGTAAAAGATTCTCTCTCCATGGTAGGCCAATAATATCCCATTCTAACAAGTTTCTTGGCTAAGGTTAAACCACTTGAATGAGTTCCATAAATACCACCATGAACCTCTTGTAAGGCTTGTTCAGATTCATCACGTTCAAGAAATCGAAGAAGTGTTCCATCAAGACCACGTTGGTAAAGGATATCGGTGATCAAGGTATAATGAGATGATTGGCATATGAAATTCCTTTTTTGGTTTTAGGATAAGTCTGGAGGTAAGATGTTATTTTTTAGGTAGGTATAAATCTTGCCATATAAAGGTGAATCAGAACCGGTTAAATGGAATATGACTTGGGTCTTTGGATTATCATAGGCAGGAGAAAACAATTGTTCCACCAAGAATTCATACCATTTTTTATTTTCTAATAATTGTAACAAGGAAGCAATTGTAGCCATTGCATCTGCAACTTTATTATCAATCCTTGGGATTTGTGAAAACTTGATTGCCACAAAATACTTTTTAAAATCATCCACCATGTTCTTGTAAGGTAGCAGCTTATCATCTTTAGTTTAATAATCATCTTTGATTTGATTAATGACAAGTTGTGAATCACCATAGACTTGCAACTCTGTAATCCACCAGTCTAATGCTATCTTCATTCCTGTGAGTAATGCTTCATATTCAACTATGTTATTTGTGCAGGGAAACATCAACTGATATGATTTTGGGATGGTATGTCTTTCAGGTGTAACAAAAAGAATCCCTGCCCCCAAGCCATGTTGCATGTAAGATCCATCAAAGTACAATGTCCATGATTTCTTAATTGTTGTTGTGAAGATGTCTGCATTAGGAAATTCAATATGCATTGGTTTTTCTTCTGGTAAAGGTGCTTTGGCCAGCTAATCTACGATGACCTATCCTTTTATAGCTCTTTGATCTACATAGTGAATGTCAAACTCACTTAAGATCATTACCCATTTTGCAAGTCTTCCTGTTAAGGTAGCTTTGCTTAAGAGGTATTTTAGTGGATCGATTTTGGTTATCAGCTTAACTGTATGAGCCAACATATAGTGGCACAACTTTTGAGAAGCAACACTACTGCTAGGCAAGCTTTTTCAATGAAAGTGTAGTTTAATTCATGACTTGTTAAAGTTCTGTTGATATAGTATATGGCTCTTTTTTTGCCTGTAGAATCCTCTTGTGCTAGTAACACTCCCAAAGATACTTTTGTTGCTGAAATATAAAGTATAAGTGTCTTTCTTGGAACTGGTGGAATTAGGACTAGTGTATTCATGAGATATTGCTTGATCTAATTAAATGCTGCTTCACACTTTTCCTCCCATTTGAATGGGACATTTTTATGCAATAGATGTGTAAATGGTAAGATTTTGTCTACTAGTTGAGCTATAAACCTCCTGATGGATTGTATTCATCCTTGTAGTGATTGGAGTTGACTAATATTTCGTGGTTGCGGCATGTCTATTATAGCTTGTACTTTTCCTGGATCAACCTCTATGCCCTTCCAGATTTAACACTGAAGACACATTTCTTTGGATTGAGTCAAACATTGAACTTCTCCATTCTGATAAAGATTTTTGAAAAGATTTCTAGATGTCCTTCTCTTGTGTTGGATTTGGCCAATAAGTCATCCACATAGTCTTCCATGAAGGTGTGCATCATGTCATGGAAAATGGTTGTCATTGCTCTTTGATAAGTCGCTCCTGCATTTTTAAGCCCAAATGGCATGACATTCCAACAATAGGTACCCCAAGGGCACGTGAACGTTGTTTTATCTTGATCCTCTGGTGCAATTTCTATCTATTTGTATCCTGAAAATCCATCCATTAATGAATACATTGCATGGCCAGTAGTTAAATCAACAATCATATCTATGTTTGGTAAAGGGAAGTCATCTATGGGACATGCTTTGTTCAAATCTCTAAAATCTATACAAATTCTAATCCTTCCATCTGGCTTTGAAACAGGTATGATATTGGAGATCCATTCTGTATAGTTAATAGACCAAATGAATCCAACATCTAAAAGCTTCTTTAACTCTTCTTTAACCAATAATGCAACATGTGGATGCATTTTTCTGAGTTTTTGCTTCACAGGTTTTGCCCCTGTGTTTACAGATAGATGATGCATTATCATATTAGGATCTAACCCTGGCATATCGACATATTACCAAGCGAAGTTGATTTGATTCTCCTTCAAGAACTCTATGAATTTTAGTACTTCTTCCACTATTAATGATGTTGCAAGTTGTAATATTTTTGGCTACTCTGATGTACTTATGTTGATTGATTCTGTTGGCTCAATCAAAATAGAAGATCTTTCTTGATAATGTTTGGGAAGAGTGTGAAGTTTCTCATCCTTCAGTGCCTCAAAAAGGTTTTCATTGTTGGATTCACTCTTTATTTTTCTCTTGTTGTGATCTACCACTGCTGTTTTTGATTTTCACTGATAGATCCATCTTTTATTTCATTTATTTTGTAGCTAAGATACTTGACACCCTCCCTATCAAAATCTTGAGTATGAGATTCTTTGATGCAACACTTGTTTTCTTGATTAGATGAACAAAGGACATTGACAATATCCTCATCATCATAGAATTTAGGTGTAACTGAGGGTAAATTTTTGGATTTAGATTAGATCAATCAAATCAATATAAAAGACAAAAACCTAAAGACCTATCAAGTACAAAGGAAATTAAACAATTAAACAGTTATACCTATAAATTGAATTCTCCATGATTACCTCCGTAGTACCTTCTTGCTTGTTGGATGATACTTTTCCCTCAGATTCGTCATGCGAGCAATCTACAAATATATGCCTATGTCCAACACCAAGCTTTGAAGGATTTGCATAAAATGTCTAAAGTCTATGCCTAAATGCCTATGATTGACAATGTTTATGCCTAAACAATGCTAAGACTTGATTAAATAAAAGACAATAATTGTAATGAGAAGCCTAAGTGTGCAAGTGCAAGAGTGTATAAAGTGAATGCGTGTAATCGAAAAGTGAGAGGAAAATGGCATTTTATAGAAAATGCCATTTTGAATGGACGGGTGAGATTGCATTCTGACCAAAACCTAAAATGAAAGGTCTAGATTAAATCTGAGAATCCCTAATTAGGGGTAGGGAAAATTCATTAATTGAACGGTCAAGATAATATTTCAAATAATTGGATTGACAGTGGAGAATAAATGAGAAAATTAATTAGAAAATAAAGATTTTTGAAAATCAAGAAGATAAAGACTGCCTGATTTGTAAGATTCAAAAAATCAAGAAGATAAGAGTTGAATTGAAGATCAAATTTGTAAAATCAAGAATCTGCCCGATTACTTGATTTTTGGAAGATTAGTTACCATTTTGAATTAAATTAATTCAAAATAATGATATTGTGAGATAATAAATAATCTTTTTCAGATTATTTACCAAAATGGACTGACAGTTAAGAATGTGATGATATTTTAATTAATAATTTATTTAAAATGAGAGGAATATTAATTTTGAAAATTAAATAATTAAAGATAATCATTGAATTTAGCAGATAAGATTAATTAATTGAATTAATTAATCAATTCATTTAATTATGGCAGTTAGTGACATATTAAATAAATAAATAAAATTTATTTATTTAATAATCAGGGAGAAACATATGACAAAAGGGTAATTAAATAAATTAAGAAATTTATTTAATTAAGGGAAGACTTAGACAATTAATGACATATTTAATAAATAAATAAAATTTATTTATTTAATAATCATGAAGAATACAAAGACATGAATTAATTAAACAATTATAAATTATTTAATTAATAGTCGAATGTGGACCAAGGACATAATTAAATGTCATAATTATGCTAGGATGAAAGTGGTAAAAATGAAGCTTGCAGGCCTAGGTCTTTTTTAGGTGTCTACATTTTGCCCCTCTTTGTCATAATGTAGCATGTCGCATTGTGACAAAGAAAATAAGTCAAAAATATGCGCCAGTTCAAAATAAGATGAGGAAGAATGACGAGGAGGGTTATGGTATGCCCCCTCGAGAGGACAAACGGGTTCCAAGATCACAGGTGTGCTCTCGAAATTGATGAGAAGACTAGAATATGAAGAGACAAAGAAATGTTAGTGCAAAAGATATGGATGATGAAGATGCAGACTAGATGAAAGAATCCTTCAAAACTTGTAGTAGGACTTTAATATTTATTGCTCTTAATCATCATTGGGTGGTAAAAATGACACAAATGGACAACAAACACCATGATATAACATAGACCAAGGTGTGCAAGGTCATCCACTTAAAAAACAGACAGTCACAGACAAGGAATGTCCTAACTCATACTAAGGGCGAAGTTGCCCTAGTCTTTTTGTTAAGACAATCCACAGACAGCAGTCAAAAAAAATAAAATAAAGGTCAGGAGAAGTCATCGCACCTCTAAATCCTTCATGGGACATCCTCGAGGTAGCTAGTAACATGACCACAAAGAAAAGACAGTAAAAGGATAAGATAAAATAGCCAAAATAGTCAAAAATATAAGACAAGATAGACCAGAAAAATTAACAGCCATTTAATTTTGTTTGCCAATGTTTGTTTGCCAAAGATTGAATTCTTGCCAGTTTGACAGTTTTGACAGTTTAAGATTTTTTCCAATTTGACGGTGTTGATAGTTTGACGGGGCCTATTGTCAGAAAGGACACATCCTGAAAAGGCAAAGGACATTTTGATAATGTCTAACTCCAAGAAGGACACATCTTGCAGAGGACCAAAGAGTGATGAAACTGACATTGTTTTGACTAATACGTTTTGGCAAGTTGACTAATGTTGACTGTATGATTGATTGGACTGTGCTATTAGATTTTGACCAATTTTGACATTGACATTTTGAATGACTGTCTTGTGTCCCTATGTCTGACTTATTTGAATGTGACATTTGTGACAAATGCCATGATTTTATTTGGACCAACCTAAAAGGACTAACCTAATGTCTTGGGGACTCATCGACTGATGGTCTTGCCTGTAGCAAATGCACAGAGACAACGTAGTTCGACAATGACATGGATTGACTGACATGACTGACTTTAACTCCCCTTTTTTTTTAGAATTTTGACATTGATTTGGATATTTTTGTGTTTTTCTTCAGGACGTTTTATGATTTTTAGGTCTTTCTTCAGGACATTTTATGATATTTTTGTCTTTTTTAGGACATTTTATGATATTTTTGGTCTTTTTTTAGGACATTTTATGATTTTTTGTCTTTCTGACTTTTTATATTTTTTTGGATTTTGACATTTAAGAGGATCATGACAAATGCATATGATTGATGCCTACACATGAGAATCCAAGGACAAACATGATTGTGCCCCTAGTCAAGCTGAATACCAATTGACAGGTGATGACAACATTGTTTGGCATGGAAAGGATGCATCCTAAAACAACGTGAGGACAATGATAATGTGACAAAAGTATCGAGGTCTACAGCCAAGCCATGAACATAGTCAAGTAACGTTTTGGATAATGTGCTTGTATGAATTAGACTCGTTGTATTTGGAATGACTTGGTTAGGACTAGATGGGATGATGATTATCCTTAGACCATTTGATAAAAGATGGGAGACATGAGACTAATGGAATTGTCACATGATTTTCAAAGACTATGACGGTCAATGACATGATGTTTCATGAATCGTGTATAACCGAAGGATAGACATGTCAAGAGTTTTCCCAAAGCATGATTTATGTGTGCCAATTTTATGTCAAGACCGAGATAAGTGGTAAAAATGAGTGGAAATGATAGAGCTTAGATGGATGTCAATGTCATGAGGAAGGCATGGGAAAATGAGATGACTTGCCCCCAAGTATAAAATTCCACATAGATGATTTATTTTACACATGACGCCTGTTTGCTAGGTTTTCATCATGGTATTTATCCAGGGTGCCTGTTTGCCAAGTTTTCACCATTGGATAAAATTTTTCTCTTTACTATTTTCTTGACTTTTTGATTTTTTGATTTTTTTTGTGTCACCATGACACCTGTTTGCCAGGTTTTCATCAAGGCAACAATTTTTTACCATTTTTCCATTTTTTTGTATTTTATGGTTTTTGATTTTTGTAGATAGCCTGGATGCTTTAAATAACCACTGACTATTCTGAATCCACTGACGGTGCCAATGTAGAGACTGGTGCCATGATATGCCAATAATAACCTTACTGAAGGAGTTGTCTGGTCAGGATTGTAGCACTTGTATACAACTGGTCGATGTCATTGTGATCCTTTCTGATACTAGAGTTGGCCTTATCAAAATACGCACATCGCAATAGAGTGCCATGAGAGTCCTTGTGGTAAAGAGTTGTTGCCATGATGTGACAGATTTGTGACATAGGATTTTTGGATTTTAGGCGAGATGTAGGATTATGAAAGATGATGGTAGATCTAGAAAGGTTGTTTGGACATTTGGATGAATGATTTTTTATTTTCCAAACTTGGGATGGTGGATGACAGATTTTGGAGGGATGGTGTTTGGAACCAACAGTTTTAGATGCCTTGTTTGATGACCATTTTGAAGGAGGTGGACATATGTTATATGTGGGAGTCCTCTTGTCTTGTGGCTCCACATTGTGATTGACTTTTGTATTTGACTTGGTGTCTTTGTTTGATCCATTTTTCTTTGAGATCCATTTTAATTTCATTTGTCCACTTGTCCTTTTGTTTGATTCAATGGCCTTTGACATTTAATTTTGATATTTTGACTTGTAAGACTTTTGTTTTTGTTGGTCCCAAAGGGGAGGTTGATTCATGATAGAATGATGGTTTATGGTGTGGGTGGACGGGGTGTTGGCAACAATCTTATGACAAGGATTTTTCATGGACTCTATTTTGACATTTGTATTTGACAAGGTTGCCCCCAGTATTGAGGAGGTACTACTGACATCATTTGATTTGTTGTCTGAGGAATAGCCAAGACCTTGATGTCTGCAATTTTCCTGAAGTTGTATTGGTTCTAGAATGCCTTGCTCGTGTATGCCTAGTCCTTTGCCTTGATATTGCATGCTTTGAAAGATTCTATTTGCAATGGGGTATTTATTGTTTTGAAAGCAAGATGCTAACCCATCATGATGTCTATGGATATTGTCACTTGTAATATTTGCGTCTGCAAGAAAGCATGCTCTGAGTAAGATAGATGACTCTAGTTGATAAAGTGTCTTAGCTTTATTTTCATGTTGGACATATTCCTGACTGATATCTTTGGTCTAATCATGTGACATGTCAGGTTCAGATGATTCTGTTAGTGCTTCCAAGGCAATGCCGAAGCCATCATTATGTTTAGTGTTATAGAGTCCAATGATTTTAGCTATAACTTGATCATATGCAAGCATGTCCCTAGTGGAAGATTCTTGTTCTAGAGGAATATCATCTATGTGTCCCATGAAAACAAGTGTCTCATCGTGGGAAGTGTCAATAGTCGAGGCTTGTATAAGGTCGGCAAGTGTTTGATCATGAATGGCGTAAAGGTCAAGGAGTGGATCATTTTGGACTTCTTGGTCAACAATAGGGTCTTGGTCAAAGATGGGGTTGTCATAGATGATATAATCAGAAATGGAATTTTTGTTAAGGATAGGTGTGTTTTGGATGTCATGATTATTTTGAAGGACATCTTGAATGGACTTTGAGATAGGGTCATGGGATGGACTACCTTGTTCTTGACATGAGGGTGACATTATAAGGTCATGCTTTGGACTTTCATTTTGACATATATCCTCAAGTTTATTAAATGGGATTTGACTTTGGACTATGATAGAATTTTCATGACTAGATGTGGCTTGTGAGGGGGTGACTTGAAAAGGATTAATGACCAAAGGACTAGGATAGGACGTAGGAACTTGGACTGGACTAGTATATGAAGGACTATGATAGGACATGGGGACTTGGACTGGAGTAGCATGTGAGGGACAAGGATAGGACATGGAGTCTTGGACTGGATTAATTATTGAATGACAAGGATATGACATGGAGACTTGGACCGGATCGGTATGGTATGATGTGGGGACTTGACATGAGTTGGTAGATGGTTGATAAGGGATGCAGACTTGGACATGATTAATAGGTGAAGGACTAGGATATGATGTGGAGACATGGAATGCACTAGCAGATAATTGACTTCCCTTGTCAAAGTTAGGATAAGGCTGATTAATGGATGTTTGTTGTGGACTAATGTCATGGATGATGTTAAGTAACTTTTGGTAGTGAGGGTAGACAGATGGAGGTGGCAAAGTATTTATGTCAAAGTCTTGTGGTAACTTAGCCTCTTGGTCCAAAAGCATGGCTAGATACTTTTGAGGGTTGCGTAAGATTGATTTTTCTACAAAGGAGGCTATATCAGGATTTTGTGCTGTAGCTTCTAAGTCTTTGACATATACTCATCAATTTTGGTATCTTTTTATTAATGGCTCAAAAATGTTTTGTGATGAAGATGGAATGCTCATGGAAGATTGCATGTTCATGTTGTGAAATGGGTCAAAAAAGGTCCAATGTTTGTTCGTGTCATAAGTGTTATTGTCGATGTTGGGATTGGAATCTTGTCCAAAGTTTGCCATTTGTCGTTGTTGTCTTTGAAGCCTAGTCTCAACCGTAAAAGGGATTTGCTCAAATGAGGATGATGAGAATGACAAGTAAATGCAAGGATGGCACTAGCCTATGTTTTTGTATTTTTTGATAAAGGATGACAATGCAAGGTGATGACTAAGGAAATGATTGATGATGAGGTTGTCAAAGCCAATATGAGGACTAAGATGATTAATGCAAAGTCAAGTTTAAAATGAGGACTAAGTATGGACAAAATTTGGAGAAAGGTTTGTCTAACCACTCTAAGCTAGACCTATGTCTCAATTTTGGTTATCAAAGGACTTACTAAGGGGACTAAACGGTGAGGTCAAAATGATGAGTGAGCCTGTCGAACTAGACTGTTGAGTTAGAGGTTCTCACAAAAAGACAATGACTAAAAAGAGTAGTAATGACTAAGTCCCAAGATAGGCTAGTTTTGAAAACAAAGGTTTTGCAAGGTGTGGAGGTTTGCCTTAATCCAAAGTTTGCTAAGATGAAACCTAAGGACGATTATGCCGCCTAGGGAATGCATTCATTTTTAAATGATGGGCGTTTTGAGCAATTGCAATTCTATTTTTTGACAAAGACTATTTATAAAAGATGTTTGATAGTAGGCGACAATGCGTGGACTTAGATTCTGGTCTGAGATAGTGTTTAAATTTTAGTTAAGCAAATGTATCGTTTCAAGTGGGAAAATGTGTTGCAGTGTGTAGATGCGTTGCAAACAGAATGTATAGACCAATTTTGACCGAATTCTTGAAGTTTAACTTGGTTGTTTCAAGATGTTTGACCATTGTTTGGTTTGTTTTAGTATCCAAAAAACACTTGCAAGCACGATATTTTGACTGTAAGCAAGCACACATGAGACACGTACAATCCTATGGTTAGGCTAGGACAATATTCACTAGATTCCACGTGGGTTTCCCCAATTGCATATCTATAGTGTGTGAATTCAAAAGCTTGGCTACACAGGCTCCCCCTTACAGTGCACTATCTTCTTAGGCCAACCAAGCTTTCAACCCCCATGAAACTCCCATGGCAGATTGATCACCTCTACTACAAACTACGAAAGTGTGGATGTCTTCACATCAACCAGTGTTGCGCTAGCAAATAGAAGGTTTTTGGCTTACTACACAAAGGTTTTTAGTTTGGGACCCCCGTTCGAGTGGCCATACATGGGGCAAGAGATTAATCACCATTAAGGTGGCACTCCAACCTGAAGAGGTTAAACTCAATAGGGTTTAAGGGAGTACAACTCCGTCTGTATGACACATCCGCACTCACAATCTTAAATTTTCCCTTAAGATTTACATTTATATACTAGTCATAGGTAGCTTGGCCTTAGCTTCGTTGTCAGTTTGAGTTGTGTTGGGGTGATGAAATCCCCAGGCAGACCCAATTTCTAGAGTTGGTAACCGTTTCTCTTACACCCAGGATCGCCTGAAAGCACAAGGGGAGAGGATACTCCAATATACCAAATCGTCAGGTAAGAACAGATAAAAATGAGTCTGAGTTTTTGATCACCAAGTTTTCACAAGGTGAGAGCATACTCCCCTATCGTTTTACAAACACATTCAAACATAGAAAACAAAGGTTCGTTTTAATTGCACGAAAAATAAAATGTGAGTTACACTACTAAAAATGCAAGCACATTGTTTTAATGTCTAGCCTTTGACAATCGAACTTACAAGACAATCTGTTAGTAGTTTTAGTGTTTGTCTTCAACCCACAAAAAGTAACCGCCAACAAGTTGCAAATCCTGATTAGTAACAAAAAAATAAATAAAAATTAATGATAGCAGCAAATTAAAATAGCAATAACTTTCTTAAAACTTAATATAATTTTAAACCATTTGAAGTTTCAGAAAACTAAGAATCAAACCTTCAAAACCCAGAAATTATTTTCCAAGATTTTGCACAAAAAAAATGTTATAGACAAAAAGAAACGTGAGTTTTAAAAGAAAAATTAAAAAAATAGCGATCACTAAAATAGGCATAACTTTCTCAAATCTTAACAAAATTTGAAACCGTTTGCAATTATGGAAAGCTGAGACCGAGATCTAGAAAACCCAAAAAAAAATTTAAATGATTATATTCGCACATTTTTCTGTGCTCAAAAGATGGTGACGGGATTTCATATGACTTCTTGGCTGTAACCTGCAAAATAGTGAAAACAAACAAGAAAACACAATTTTTTCTACAAAACATCGGGTTCACCAATGTAACTGAGGGTAAATTTTTGGATTTAGATTAGATCAATCAAATCAATATAAAATACAAAAATCCAAAGACCTATCGAGTACAAAGGAAATTAAACAATTAAACAATTATACCTGTAAATTGAATTCTCCATGATTACCTCCATAGTACCTTCTTGCTTGCTGGATGATACTTTGCCCACAAATTCATCATGCGAGCAATCTGCAAATATATGCCTATGTCCTACACCAAGCTTTGAAGGATTTGCATAAAATGTCTAAAGCCTATGCCTAAATGCCTATGATTGACAATGTCTATGCCTAAACAATGCTAAGACTTGATTAAATAAAAGACAATAATTGTAATGAGAAGCCTAAGTGTGCAAATGCAAGAGTGTATAAAGTGAATGCATGTAATCGAAAAGTGAGAGGAAAATGGCATTTTATAGAAAATGCCATTTTGAATGGACGGGTGAGATTGCATTCTGACCAAAACCTAAAATGAAAGGTTCAGATTAAATCTAAGAATCCCTAATTAGAGTTAGAGAAAATTCATTAATTGAACAGTCAAGATAATATCTTAGATAATTGGATCAATGGTGGAGAATAAATGAGAAAATTCATTAGAAAATAAAGATTTTCAAAAATCAAGAAGATAAAAACTGCGTGATTTGTGAGATTCGAAAAATCAAGAAGATAAGAGTTGAACTGAAGATCAAATTTGGAAAATCAAGAATCTACCCGATTACTTGATTTTTGGAAGATTAGTTACCATTTTGAATTAAATTAATAATATTGTGAGACAATAAATAATCTTTTTCAGATTATTTACCAAAATGGACTGACAGTTAAGATTGTGATGACATTTTAATTAATAATTTATTTAAAATGAGAGGAATATTGATTTTGACAATTAAATAATTAAATATAATCATTGAATTTAGCAGATAAGATTAATTAATTAAATTAATTAATCAATCCATTTAATTATGACAGTTAGTGACATATTAAATAAATAAATAAAATTTATTTATTTAATAATCAGGAAGAAACATATGACAAATGGTAATTAAATAAATTAAGAAATTTATTTAATTAAGGGAAGACTTAAACAATTAATGACATATTTAATAAATAAATAAAATTTATTTATTTAATAATCATGAAGAATACAAAGACATGAATTAATTAAACAATTAGGGTATGTGCAGGATCATCATGGAAAAAACAGGCCCTTAAGTGGCAAAAAATTCAGAAAAATCAGTGTTAAGCAACTTGACATAAAAATTTGAATAATTTATCTACATTATTTCAAAAATATGTAAGAATAGAATATGTAGAAAATTGAATGTAGTTTCTAAACTACTAGGTTTATTTAAAAATAAATAAAATCTATTTGGTGAAAATTTAAAATTTCAGTGCAGGAGTACTTAAATTTCAGGGAAAAAATAAGAAGTAGGTGTCTGTCTGACCACTCTAACCATAATAAATTGATAATATTTTTTTATAAGATTTTATATATAAGTAGAGGATTCATGTCCGGATGTGATGCATATTTTTTGTAGCTTTTTTCCAAATAAATAATTAATTATGATTTTTTTATTACAACTTTTAAAAAATATAAAAAACTCGTATGTCGACCACCTTAACTTGGTGAAAACTTCATGAAATTTAATTTCTTTTTTTAATCCTATAGTATGTGAAGCATAGAATGTGACACATGTTTCGGATTCAAAAAATGTGATACCATTTGAAAGTTATAGATGTTTTTCAATCAGCCTATCGATCAAGACTTTAGTTGTAATTCTAATAGAAAATGAATAATAATTATTTATTAAATTGAAATTAAAACATAATTTATATTGGTGGAATGTTGAGAATATCCTCTAAAAACCTTTTTTGTTTCATCAATTTTGGGTAAAAAAAGTCATTAGCCACATACCCTACAAATACCCATAATATTGCCACTTTTTGGCCCACCATGATCTTGCACATACCCATTATAAATTATTTAATTAATAGTCGAATGTGGACCGAGGACATAATTAAATGTCATAATTATGCTAGGATGAAAGTGGTAAAAATGAAGCTTGCAAGCCTAGGTCATTTTTAGGTGTCTATAGTAGGGATATGGATAGGTGCATCGTTGTCCCAATCAATAAGTTCTGGATAGACTAAAGGTATGGGATCATTAGGTTGGGTAAGGTCTTGAGCTGTCAAAGTCATGACATGGTTGTCATTTTCATGATGGACAAGGTCTATAATGGTATTCTCTTGTCGATTATCAATTTTGTTAAAATCTGAATCATCCTCACTTGAGTCATGATCGCTTTGTAAAACATAATCAAGTGTAGGCCTTAAGCCCTCCCCTTGTAAGAACGTGGGTGCGAATTTGTGTATGATATCCACCCTTTTCTTTGTTAAGAATGTATCATCAGAGACATCTTCCCATTCATATTCATTGGAATCAGTGTTTGAACTATTCTGCAATTGGAAAACTGATCCATAACATTTTTGTAGAGTGACATCTTCATGGGGTTTATCTGAAATTGATTCTCCTTCATGAGTTTGTTGTGCTTGCTATGAATTTGACTCTTATGTATCCTTACCATATCCAAGTCTTATTTTATCCTTTGGATGTATTGAAATAGGTTGAATTGGTTCAATGATTTCTTCTTTTCTTTTCCCCATAGGACCATTTCCTTGATAGCCCATTCTTTGCATGATAGTATACCCTTTACCATATTGTTCAGTAGGTAACTTGATGTGAAAGAGAGATTCATCTTCATCTTTGTATAGCCATCTTAGGATGTCCCTATCTTCAGTTTCTTCATCAGTGGTGTTAGCTTTAATGAATTGTCCATCAAACTTTGTGATTGGCACAAAAGCTTGGGATGTAGAGGCTGTTGCGATATTTTGATTTGATAGGGTCGGCTAACCATGTGACCTTAGAGAAGGAGGTAAGATAGAAAGGGATAGCAAATATTCTCCTACTCCTTTGTCTTTTAAATGTAGCTTGGTGTCAAGATTCTTTTTCAATTCTTACAATTGGCCTTGTAGATTGGAAGTAGTAAAAGCCTCCCTATTGTGCGACACAAAAATGTCTTGAGTTGCTCAGAGATTTGAACAAGTTTGTGTGCTATTGTATTCAAGTTGTATAGTTATTTCCTATCCATCATACAAAAACTTGAGGCATTGATGATACATTGATGGTACTTCCTGCATATCATGAATCCATGGATGACCCAAAAGTATATTATAGGAAAGAACACAATCTAGAACTTGACAAAAGGTATTTTTCACAATAGGTCCCACTCTAATAGGTAGCACTATTAGTCCTTTAGAAGCTCTTTCTTCATCATCATATGCCTTGATAGTTATTTTCCTTCATGGATCAATGGAATTTTCTGATATTCCTAAGGCATGTATTAGCTTTAGGGTACAAATATTTGAACTGGCTCCTCCATCTATCAAGACACGTTTGATTCGGTGTTTATGGATCATGACTTCAAGATAAAGTGGTGAATTATGCGGATGTGTCATGGAGGCATCATCTTTTTCAGAGAATGAAAGACAAGTGGGGGAAGACAAATGTCCCACCATGGCTTGAAATTTGTTTAGATCTAGATCAGTGTCTACGGTTGTGTTTACAAGAGCTTCTTCTAAGATATTCTTGTGTATGGGAGATATTTTGAGAAGTTCAAGGATAGAAATTTGAGCTGATGTTTTTCTTAGTTGATCAACTAGATTATAATGACTTGGAGGAGAAATAGCTGCCTTAGATGAACATCCTCTTAGGACAACTTTTTCTTGTCCTCTCGTAGTCACATTAACCTATTGATATTCTTGTTTTTCCTTGATTTTGATAACATTAACCCATTGATCATCTGCATAGATGTGGCAGATTATGTTGTCTTCAACATTATTTATAATTTTCGCTTTGGTGTCTGATGTTTCCCCCTTTTGATAATTTGGTAAAGGATCTTTGAATGCTTGATGATCATCGTTGGTATGATGTCCTTCAATTTTGATTGTACCATTATCAATCAAATCTTGTACTAGATTTCGCAAGGCTTGACAATTATTTATTCTATGACCTTTACATCGATGATAATTGCAATAATACGAGTCATTCCATGATGGTGGTTTGACTCATGGCTCATAATCTCTTTGTGGTGGTAAGGTGATAACCTTATTATCGAGAAGCTCCTTGAGAGAAGACTCAAGAGATTGACCCAAAGTGGTAAAATTCTGTCGATTTGAAAAGAATGGAGGTCTTGGTAGATTTGATGTTTGGGTATTGCCAAGATTGTTATTGAAATTACCATGATTATCCTTGTTGTTTTGATTGTTCATGCTTTCTTGATTGGAGTTTTGTCCTTGTTGATTGTTGTTTCCTTGTTGGTTGGTATTTCCTTGTTGTTTGTTTCATGGAGCACTTGATAGGTTGAAGATAGATGGCTTTGTTCGTAGATTGTTTGCATCCACTATACCATCATTGACAACATTTTTATTTCTGTTCCAAAACCTTGTTTTATCATTGTTGTTATGGTTGGATGAACTTGGATTATCAAGTTTTATCACTCCTCTTTTGACCAAGGCCCCTTCAATGGTAATTGCATTTTCAATCAATTTTTCAAAGTTATGAGGACAATGAAGATTAAGCCTCTAGCTTAATTCTTGATCTAGGCTATTTATGAAGATATCCATCTTTTCCTTTTCAAGAATAGGGTGGGGATATCATGCAAATAATCTTCTCCATCTTTGCAAAAACGTAGTGAAAGATTCCCCTACTTTTTATTTCACTTTACAAAGATCAAGCATGGTTATCTGGTGTTGGATGTTGTAGGCGTATTGTGACATAAACTGATTTATTAACTCCTCAAAGGTTTTGATGGGGGGAGTGATCTTGGAAAGCCACTTCATGGATTTTCCACCCAAACTTCATGGAAACAATCGCATTAGGTAGGTATCTTCATAGGCGAATTCTAGACTCATATTTCAGAAATCCCTCACATGTTCAATGGGATCAGTTTTTCCATTCTACCTATCAAATTTAGGGATTTCATAATGTTTTGGAAAAGGGATCATTTGAAGACTCCTATCAAATGGATAAGGAGATATTTCATCCAAAACATACTTCTTTGTTGCACCCCCTTGCATTTCCTTTATTTTCCCTTGTAATTCTTTTATATGTTGAGTAAGGGCACTAAAATCATTAGGAGTTTCAGGATTATCTTTAATCCCTTCTATATCAAAATCAGCAGGTAACTTAGCTCCTTGATTAGCTAATGAAAGAAAATATCTTTCTTTGTTTTGTTCTAAAATCCTTTCCATAAAAGTATGGAATTGGGGATCCTGCTCTGCTTCTTGAAGTTTTTTCTTTTGTTATCTCTTCAATATGAAATGGATTCTCTTCCTTCTCACTTTTATCACCCATTTTGGTTGTGGTACTTTCTCTTTCATCTTTTTCTATGTGCTTTCAAGATCTTGTGACAACAGGCATAAGCTTTGCTCCAAATTCTACTAACTTTTGATCAAAAGAATGAAATAGCACAATTTTTGATGGTTATGAAAGTCAGGATAGAATGAAGATTCTATGACTTAAAATATTTCTAGTCTTTAGCTCATGTTTTTCCCTGATTGAAAGGATGAAAATCTTGTTGGTGGGAAATTAAGCAAAAGATCAAGAAAAAAATGATTTTTCACTTTATAAAGTTTGATCGTAGCTTCGTAAAAAGATGGATTTGTGATAAATGCCTAATGTGATTGAGTTCTCTATTGCAGAAATTGATTCGGACGAGTAGAATATTCAATTGTAGGTTGGGGAATATAAGAAGAAGGAATACACTGACTATGGTTGTGCCTTTGAGAAAGGGCTCTTCTTTGAAAGAAAGCTTGTGAGTATAATGGTTCTATAGCATAATCATCAGTGAAACCTCTAACACAGTCATGATATCGATGGATAAAGGTTCTATGCTTAAGTAAAACCTTTCGAATTTGGTACAAGAATCATCTTTTCTTCAATAGTTTCTTGTAGCTAAGTGGTTTCTTTGGTTTTTTGATTCATTTGAGAATGGATTTCTTAACAAAGGTTGTGGATTTCCAATCTCTTAACATGAGAGTAATCAATGTAATTGTGAGTTTTGGATGATCTTTACTGAATTAATGTTTTGAAGACACATCAAGCAAGTTGTAGAATAGTTGTTTTTAAGTCCTATACTAAACATTAAGTGTTTGATCAAAATATTTTTCAAAAATTGTTTTCACAGGTTTTACACATGACAGATAGTTTAAGCAGACTCACTCTTAGTACTCAGGTAGGTCACCATAATAATCAACAGCCCACATCTTAGAACTGCGTCGACTCACACAGTCGTGTCACCCCCGAAGGGGCGCCCATATTTTTGTCTTTTCTAGGCGTGTACTCAGAGTGACGGAAGTGGATACTGGATCCCCTAAGCAAACGGTCCTTGGCAGTTATATGGTGAGTATCTTGGGGGTAGATTCTTCCCTCCCCTGCACTATGATTATTATGATGTTTAGAAACTGACTTCGGCTAGATACTACACTAAGTTTGTAGTAAGGGTTTCCGTTTCAGTGCGACAATAATAAACTCCCTCAGGAAACCTCCCAACCTTTAGAACAAAGGCTTTGGGGATGGTTATCTTGCACACTTACCAGAAAAAGAGGGTTTCCCCATATTTGCTTTAAATTTTATAGTGGGGCAAAATAGCCTGGCTTTGGCTTGAACCCACTTGAGTCGTTCCTCTTGGGTGAATACTTTTTCCCACAAGAGCAGGCTCTCTAAAGGATATAATTAAAGTAGTAAATTTGCATGAAAGTGAAAAGGAAAGTCTAGTATTTTGATCACCCAGTTAAGGGGAGAGCATAGACCTATTGCCATAGACAAAGCAAACAAATGTTCTTTTTAAAACCTAAATCACAATGATCTAACTTAAGTGAAGATATTGCTTCACCAAAAATAAGTTGTTCAATTTTAATTGCAAGATCATTGTGTGGTGACTATCCTAGATTGATTGATTTTGAATTAAGTGACTATCCTAGGATTGATTTATTCCAATTAAGTGACTATCCTAGGATTGGTTCACTTTTTTAAAGCTCTTAGTAGCCGCAGTCATGTCGGATCCAGTCAAATCCTACTTAAGTTACAGATTACAGTTACAGACTTACAAATTCTATGTTAAAATAGAAAAATGCACTAAAACAGAAATGCTCTATGAAAATAGTAAAGAGTGCTATAGAATTAGTAAAGGGTGCTACAGAATCAGTAATGGGCGCTATAGGATCATTAATGGGCGCTACAGGATTAGTAATGGGCATTGCAGGACTAGTAAAGGGCGTCGTAGGATCATTAATGGGCATTGCAGGATTAGTAAAGAGCACTGTAGGATCTTTAAAGGGTGCTATAACAAAGTTAAAGAGTGCTAAACTAGTTGTGATCTGCGCTGAAGCGTGTTTGATGCACTAATATGCTCTTTCAGCCGTAACCTGTTAGAAAAATATGTGAAAATATGTTAAAATTGGGGCAAGTGCCCCACGGTGGGTGCCAAAAATGTGTGTGGGAAATGTTAGTATCAAAACAAGATAATAAAAACACACCAATCCAACATTAAACTAAAGAAAGCTAAATAGAATGAAATCAAAGAAATCAAATAGAGCTTCTTCAGAATCATTCCATTGTCCTCTATCTCCAGTGATTTGCTTGAAGCTTCTGCTCTCAGATTGTATAAGCAAAGCTTCTCAGAATGGCAACCTACAGAATGAGTATGCAAAGTGAGAGAATACTTCTCTATCCTATATGCTGGTGGAGTGAAATGTTGATATACGGATATGCATAGGGGCTGTAGATTATGCACAGGGGCTATGGATTATGAATGCTTTTGAAACTATGATATGAGGATGATAGGCCATGATATGGATTGCTAATATGCTAAGCTATGCTATGCTATGATTCTAGAGGCTATGGATGCTGGAAGGCTAATTGACTATAGTTTTCTCGTACAAAAGCTTCTCCTTTTTCAGAGACCCGGCAGTCCTTTTTATAGATTTTTATAGGCAAAAGCCTGGTTGGCAAAGATCAATGGTTGTGAGATTGTCTGGTAAATTTGAATGGTGAAAGATGGAGAGGTTGAAAGGAAAATGGAAGATGTTGGGAGGTTGGAGAGAAGAGTGGAGGTTTGTCTTCAACCCATGGGAATATCTTTGCTCAGGAACAGAGAAATTTGTTAATTTTCTGTTTTGAAGTTATTTCATGGTTGTTGCAAATAATCCAAATTAAATAAATAAATTTATTTAATTTTGTGTGAGTTTTGAGGATTTAAAATATTTTTGAAATATTTGATGTGAATGGACATTAGAAGTTTTAATTAAATATTTGGGATATTTAATTGCGAATAGACTTTAGAAGAATTAATTAAATATTTGGAATATTTAATTGTGAATGAAATTTAGAAGAATTTTAGAAGAGAAAAATATTTAATCTTTATTTGAATAAAATATTTAAGCCAAGATTATATGATAATTAATATAAATAAATGATAATGTTTATTTAATTAATTAAGAAATGGATAAGAAAAGTGATTAAATAAACTTATTTATTTAATCGAAATGAAAGAATGAACAATATAAATAAATTATTTAGATTTATTTATACGTAGATTGAATTCAGAGATTTAATTAAATATTAAAAATATTTAATTAATTACCAGACTATTGTGATGTGACCATTTTTAGGTGTATACACTATGAATTCAATTAGAGTTTCAAAAAACTTTACAACATAATACCATCTAAGCTATTTGAGGGTATGTGTAGGATCATGATGGGTCAAAAAGTGGCAATATGAGGGGTATGTAGCTGATGACTATTTTTTTACCCAAAATTGATGAAATGAAAAGGGTTTTTAAAGGAGATTCTCAGCATTCCATTGATATAAATTATGCTTTACTTTGAATTTAATAAGTAATTATTATACATTTTCTATTGAAATTATGACTAAAGTCTTGATTGATAGGCTGATTAAAAAACATCTATAGATTTCAAACAGTATAACATTTTTTGAATCCAAAACATGCATCACATTCTATGCTTCGCATAATATAGTATAAAAAAGAAAATTGAATTTCATGAAGTTTTGACCAAGTTAAGGTGGTCAGACATATGAGTTTTTATATTTTTTAAAAAGTTTTAATAAAAAATTCATAATTAATTATTTACTTGGAAAAAAATTACAAAAATATGCATCATATCGGGCATGAGTCCTCTACTTATATATAAAATATTATAAAAAATATTATCATTTTATTGTGGTTAGGGTGGTCGACAAACACCTACTTCTTATTTTTTCCAAATTTAAGTACCACTACATTGAAATTTCAAATTTTCACTAAATAGATTTAAAAAAAAAAAACCTAGTAGTTTAGAAACTACATTCAATTTTCTACAGATTCTATTCTTACATATTTTTGAAATAATATAGATAACTTCTTCAAATTTTTACGTCAAGTTACCTAACTCTGATTTTTCTAAATTTTTTGCCACTTAAGGGCCTGCTTTTTCCATGATGATCTGCACATACCCTTAATCCTACAACCAAAAGCATCTATTTGAATGCTTTTTATCCCAAAACTAGATATGAGCTTAGGAACAAAAACCTATGAATCCTAGCTAAAGCACAAAAAGTAGCACTGACCATTGAAAATAATAGAAAGGTTGTTGGGATGATTGGTAAAAGAGAAAATCTCAGGGTTCCCCAAAATTTTAACAACCCTCAAAATAGGCAAGAAAATGTATACAAAAATGAAAGAATGAGGTTGCATGATATGCCATATAACACAAATTGGAAGGATGGGAAGCCCATAATTGATAGGCCTAAGAATAAGGAGACTCTTGATACCTTAAAAAAAAAGGGGGCATACATAGTTAAAAATAATCCTTGGTGTCAATTTTACAAACTACCACATTCTCCTGATCATTGTGTTGTAGCCCAGTCAATACAAGGAGAAGAAATATTGGTGGACAATGAAGAAGAGGATCATACAATATATTTAACCTCTCACACCCTCCATCCAATTGAGCAAGAATATTCATCTTCAGAAGAAGAGGGCTATGAGTATGATGTTGGTAACCGGAGGTACAATGCCCAAATGGATGAACAACAAGTCTTTTTTTATTATGATAAAAGTGATGATGAGCCATATCCCTGTACACTATCTCAGTCAAGTAAATGTAGAATAAAGAGGCCTACTAAAGAGGAGATAAAAAAAATTAACTATTGTTGTAGTGGAGCAAGCAAAAAGTAACTATAGGCTCAGAAATAGAACAATAAACACAGAAGGGGGTGTTCCAAGAGGGATATTTGTGAAAGATAAAGGAGCAACGTAGGAAGCACCAAAAAGGATAGAAAATAAGTAGCCTAATAAGAATGAGAAAAAACATGTTCAGAAACAAGAAAGCAAAGAGTTACATAAAGATAAACAAAATCCTAATGACACAAAAAAATAAGAGAAAGAGGGGAACAAAGAAGATCCATTGGAGCAAAAGAAGACAACTAAAATAGAAAATACATCTTTCGACTTCACACAGACCTTATCTCAGGTAAAAATGTTTGTGCCATTATTAGAAATGATGAAGATAAAAGAGTATAGGGACAGTGCTATTCAATTAATATCTAGTGGAAATGATAAAAGCACAAACTCTGAGAACAAGAGGACCCCCAAGATCACTAATAAGTAGGAAAAGGTAAAAGTTCTTGAGGTTTGTCTAGGTGATGCATTGATAAATCCTCCACAAGTTGATCCATTATTTACTACATTACTCATAAATAATAAGCTAGTAAGGAATTGTATGATAGATTCAGGTGTCGCTATCAACATCATGCCAGTAGGGGTCATGAAATAACTTGGCATGTGGGTAGACACTACTGGTGGAAAGTGTTATGTTGTGGATAGTAGGCTTGTCCTAGTGATAGGAATTATGAAAGATGTAGAGGTGAAGTTGGATGCTTATCGACAAGAAACTTATAATATTGACATAATTATGATTGATACACCTCCTCATTTTGGAATGCTTTTATCAAGACAATGGACTACAGTAGTTGGAGGAAATATATAGTTTGACTTGTCCTATGCCACAATACCAGTCAATGGTAAAGAGGTCAAGTTATATAGAGAACCAAGGATGAATCAAGTTGTGGATTATGTTGCTCAAGGGCAGCTAAATTGATTTTGTGATGTGGATTTAGGGAGTTTTAGGATAGAGCCTTCCCAACCTAAATTAGCGAATACTGATCCTATTGATAAACATGTTTCTAAAGATCATCACAATGTATGGAGGATGTATTGTGATGGAGCATGTAGTTAGGAAGGCAATGGAGCAAGGGTAGTATTTATCTCACCTGAAGGTACTACATTCAAGTATTCATTTTTGTTGATGTTTGAATGTACAAATAATATAACAGAGTATTAAGCCATGCTAATTGGTTTGAATATGGTTGTCAAACACAAGATCAAACTACTAACTGTTCTTGGAGACTCTAAGTTGGTCATTTCACAAGTCAGGTCAAAATATGCTGCAAAAAAGAAGAAGGTTAAAACAATATAGAAATGTTGTGTGGGATACAATTGAATTATTTGATACTTTTTCCATTGAATGGATAGACAGGTCCAAAAACTTGATGGAAGATTTCCTAGCCAATATAGCCCTAAAAATAGATGATATCACCCTAGTCAGAGTATCTCAAGTTGAATTCAAAACAAGGCTTGTTATCCCTGATAATATCTATAGTTGGAAAAATTCAATGATGACACTGATCTCATAAAGTTTCTCCATTGCATAGACTGGTATGAAGCTTAGGAGATTGACTTTAATGCATTTTTTGAGGAAATGGATGGCAAACAAACTGTATTTGGAAAAGAAGTTTTGCAGCTTAAAACCAAAAAACTTCCCAAAAGACTTGTGGCACTAGGGAGGGTATTCGATGGAAATGATCATGCTCTCATGAAGAAAACACTAGTAAAGAGAGAATATGTTGAGGAAATCAATTTTGGGATTGAATTAGCACCAAAAAGAGTTTACATTGGAAAGAAGATAAGTCCAACAATAAGAAAAATGTTGATTGCATTGTTAAGAAAATACAAGCACGTTTTCACTTGGTCTTATGAGGATCTTAAAACATATAGAGAAAATATGTTCCAACATGAGATTCCATTAAAACTAGGTGCAAAATCATTTAGGAAAAAACAACGACCCATCAATCCAACTCTAGAGCCTAAAATGCAAGAGGAACTAGAAAAACTCAGAGGAGGTATTATCAAGCCCATTAGACATTCAACATGGGTCTCAAACTTGGTCCTAGTAAGAAAGAAAAATGGGGATATTAGATTATGTGTAGACTTCAGAAATTTAAATGTTGCCTCCCTTAAAGATAATTACCCTCTCCCAAATATGGAAGCCATATTGCATCGAGTAATAGGATGTGAGTTGTTGTCAATGATGGATGGATTTTTTGGGTATAATTAGATCAAAGTTAAAGACAACTTTTACTACACAATGGGGGACATATGTCTATGTGAGAATGCCATTTGGTCTCACAAATATATGAGAAACTTTCCAAAGGGCCATGGATGTGGCATTTGCAGATTTAATCAATACTATAATGGTTGTGTACCAGGATGACCTCACAACTTACTCCAAAAGGGTAGAAGACCATGTAGAACACTTGGAGAAAATATTTATCAGGGCTTTGGAATATGGTATTAGTCTCAATCCTAATAAATGTCACTTTGTTGCAATAGAGGGTAAGATTTTGGGACATATTGTATCAAAAGAAGGAATTAGAATAGACCCTGAAAGAGTAGAATCCATAGAAAAAATGAACATTCCCAAAACTATCAAAGCCATTCAATCATTTTTTGGAGAAATTAACTTTGTTAGGAGATTTGTGTCAAATTTTGCTGAAATTATTAAACCTATATCATAAATGTTGACGAAGGGAGAAAAAATAGATTAGACTACAGAAGCCCTCGAAGCTTTTATATCCATCAAGAAAGCCATCAAAGAAGCCCCTATTCTAAAATCTCCTAATTTTTCCAAACCTTTCCAAATATTTTCATTTACCTCATTCCACACCATAGCAACTGTTATGTTACAAAAGAATGATGAAGGGTATGAGCAACCTGTATCCTTCTTTAGCAAGTCATTGTAGGGGTCAGAATTAAAGTATGATATTATGGAGAAGAAAGCTTATGCATTGGTAAAAGCAACAAAAGCTTTCAGACCATATTTAGTGGGTGCCAAAGTAATTGCATATGTACCACATGCAACTGTGAAAGATATCTTGGTACAAATAGGGTTGATAGGGAGGAGATGTAGATGGATCAATAAGATCCAAGAATTTAATATGGAAATTTAGATTACCAAGTTAGTAAGGGGAAAGGGTCTAGCCAAACTAATGGCAGAAGAAAACATTGAAGCTAACCAAAATTGTAATGTGGAGAATGAGGATGGTATAGTTGCAAGCATTGAACATACCCCTAGGTACACAAACATAGTGTATTATCTCAGACACATGAAGTGCCCTGAAGGATTGAATGATAATAAGAGGAGAACTCTAAAGTTGCAAGCATCCAAGTACGTATTCATAGAAGGGGATCTGTTTTGGAAAAATAAGGATGAAGTGCTATTATTGTGTCTAGATGAATCACAGGTAGAACATGTCTTGAGGGAGATGCATGAAGGAGTGTACATAGGTCATTATTCCACCAAAACTACTGCACATAAGATTCTCAGGGCGGGCTATTACTGGCCTAAGGTTTTCAATAACTCTTTTGCATATGTAAGGAGGTGTGAAGCTTGTCATAAATTCTCAAGAAAGATGAAATATCAAGGAGCCCTACCACTTAGACCTTTACAAGTAGAAGCCCCTTTCCATCAATGGGGAATTGGTTTTATTGGGGAAATACATGAAAAGTCAAGTGGAGGACATAAATGGATATTAGTGGCAACTGATTATTTCACTAAATGAGTGGAGGAAATCCCAACTAAACAAGAAACAAGAAAGGTGGTAATAAAATTTTTGATGGAGAATATCATAACTAGATTTGGCACACCTGTAAGGTTGATCACAGACAATGGGATGTGTTTTAGGTCTGATGAATTCAAAAATTTCTGCAACACATATGGCATTACTGTTTCTTATGCCGCCCCTTACCACCCATAAGCAAATGGTTAGGCATAATCCAATAATAAAATTCTTTTGAAAATCATAAGAAGCATATTAGATGGGAAAAAGAAGGTGGGACTCAAAGTTGAGAATGGTTGTGTGGGTAGATAGGATTACTATAAAGAAGGTGATTGGAAAGTCTCCATTTTAACTGGTGTATGGAACACAAGCCAAGATGCCATTGCAAAACCTTTTCCCGGTTTACAATTTCATCCTTTAGGAAGACTTAGATATTCCAAAACCAATGGAGGAAAGGATGGAGCAGCTTGTAGAACTTGATGAAATAAGGAGAATGACCCAAAAGCAAAATATAAAGTTGCAATCACAAATGAAATATCTTTTTGATAAGAAATCCAAAGATAGAAAATTTGAGGTGAATGATTTGGTACTAATGTGGAATGCTAGATGTCAAGAAAAGGGAAAGCATGGAAAGTTTGAAGCCTTGTGGTTAGGTCCCTTTGTTATCATTGGAAAAGGAGGGGAGGACTCTTATTATTTGCAAAACATGTCAGGTGAAGAACAAGAAATTCCAGTACATGGGCAATTTCTAAAGTACTTCTTTTCTTGAAGAACACTAGAGGATTGAGGATTTCCAGTGCATGGACAATTCTTGACAAACCTCTTAAAATAATCTCTTTCCATGCACAATAGTTTAGAAAATTAAAATGGGACTAGGACTTTCCAGTACATGGACAATCCTAAAATTCCTTCATTAAAAACAAAGTTTCTTTCCATGTACAATAATATAGGATAATTTCCATTTCCATCATTTTCACCTCCATATCCATCTTCATTCCATCCTCACAACAATTCCATTTTTTGGTATCCTCTAAAAACCATATGAAGGGGACACTTGGTCTACACCCAAAGATATTTTGGATTCTTGCTATGATTGTTAAATCATTCATCCCCAACTGGAGCCACTTTTGGAACCATAATTTTCATAATTTTTTAAAAGTATTTTATCATTTAAAATCCAAAATTCCCACTCCTATTTTCATAATAAATCACATTATCGCCTTTCAAGGTCATTTTTACCCTTTATCGCATTACTGCTATCACATTAGCCACCCCTCATAACACCCATATCATACCTCCCTACCACAGATCATCCCCAAGCAGCTCACGGTATGATGGTGAGAGCAGCCATTACCATATACTGCAACCTTCACACTATACTACTATACCTTGGGGGTCAAGACATAGCCCGTGGTAGAGCGGTACATTGAAGATAGGTACTAAGGAGACACCACCATACCGTAGGGGAGAAAAAAGAGACATGAGGTAGTGCAATAACCAAGCCATTAGGTCATTTAAAACACACCAATCACATTAGTCAACATAAAAATATAAAATTGAGCTCGATACAATGATTTTAATTGTGTGAATTTATGAGTCAGGAGTAAATGCATCTTGGTGTTAAAATAAATGAGATAAGTTGATATTTTTCACTCATAACAATTGAAACCAAGTTGCAGATGAGCTTAGATTATGGGAGTGAAGGGAATTCTGCGAAGCGAGTTCTATTCTCGGGTAAGCTTTGCTCATCATCTTCTATGAATTTCATAAAATGGCACCAAAGAAGACTGGAGCAGGAGTATAAGAGGTTGAGAAGAACATATCAAAGTGATGAGCTCACCCTACACATGAAGAGGGGTGATGATAACTGAAAACTCCCCATCCCTTCCTCTAAAATGGTACCTTTCCAAGCCTTAGAATTTCAAGTTTATTTCAAGAATACTTATCATGCATTGTGTAAAGTCTTGGTAATAGATGCAGAGTAGCATATGCCAATAGGATTGATGAGAATGGCCATGATAATTCAACATTCTGAGTCGAATGTAGAGTTTTATTTTGCATATATAATTGAGGAACAAATGCATGAGGGCTTGCCACAAGTTAGGGAAGCTAAGGTCCCTATTGCTTTTAGGAAATACTCTTTATTTTGTCACTTAATCTTGTATCAGAATGAAGTGAAGTGGACTAAAAGAATGAAATTGTATACACAAGCTATTGGAATAAGACTCCCTGTGAAAAATTGGTGTTACATCTAGGATAGCAAATGTACAGAGTGTGATTTTGTAGTATTTCAAGATGATTTTGTTGTTAGACTAATAGCTTCCCTTGGTTACCCAACACCAATATTGTTTGAATCATTGAGGAAAGTGATGAGGCCTATACAATATAGGCTAGATTAGAGCTATACCCATAATTATGCTGATAGGTTTTTTAATCCTCAACACACAATTATTAGAGTATATGGATGTGACCAAGTACCGCATATTTTTCCTAAGTTTGTACCTATGAGGATATATTTTTTGGAGTTTATGTGGAAGATGCATTGGATGGAGCATGATTTGATGAGAAATAAAATGAAAGGTACATTTTTGCCTAATTTTACTATATTTGAAGAGTTACCCATTGGGTTTGATATGCTAGAAGAATTGCAGAGGTTCATGAGGGTTAACTAACCCCACAAATCTAGAAAAGAGAGAGAGTGTGACCTAGAGGGTCATATCAAGATGATTAGAAGAACCTTGTTGATAAAGAGGGGCATCTCACATAAGTTTGAACCTAAGGAGGATATTATTAGAAATCAAGTATATTTTGTTGATGTAATGCAAACCAGAAAAAGGTGGATAACAATGATGAAGTGGGAGAATCAAAAGAACAAGAAGGACATAATTTTTAAAGGGATTTTTGCAAGTGAACCCAACCTTCTGAAAAGGATGTAGATGATCATGTATAAATTTGATGACTTATATAAAATGGCCCAAGATGAGGGGTTGATTCCACTCCTCACACCTCACCAACCACCATAGGAAGCATCCACATCACAAACACCACCCCCATCACCTACACATCTATCCCCTCCATCTCCTACTCATAAACCACGGTCTAAAAGACATAATATTGAGCCATTGGTTGAATATGACTCAAGTGATGATGAAGAACAACCAACAGTCCTAGCTATAACTGAAATAAAGGAGGTAGTAGAACAATAGAGAAGTCAAAAGCCTCATGATCCTAAGGCCAGGCTTTTAGAGGAAGGAGTTGATGAAATTCAAGAAGATGATAGGGTAGTGGCCTCTCTAACGTTCATGGAAGATGATAATTTTATCCATACCAATGAATTTAAGGACTTTTGGATTAAAATGAAGATGAAACAATTTGATGAAAGGTTGAAAATCAATCTTATTGGAGATGATGAGTCAAAGCAAGCTGAAATCCAGGCTCAAAAATTTGTAGAGTTAAATGTTGATAGCATCAATGTCACCCCCTAGGAGGTGAGAGAGATGGTATTGAAAAGTGATATGATAATTATACCAGGGATGGAGTTGTCTAAAATGTTTCTTCTAGATCAGATCAGAGCATATGATAACCCAATGTTGGTAGCAGAATTTTATTTAGAAGAAGGTGTCTTAGGAACATGGTATAACCCTACTACCGAGAAACTTGCTCTATGCACGAAAGAAAAAAATACAAGGAAGCCTCGATTCTTGGATGTAATGCAGGAAATGAGGGGGTTAGCATTAGTAAAAACAATGAGAGACACAACTCCTATAGAAGCTACCACTATGACCATGCATTCTACAATGTTCACCAAGGATGTAGTAGAAAATATGGAGAAGAAGATTAATGAATATGAGAAGATATTGAAATTATCGAATGATGAGGTGAACAAGTTGTTTATTGAAAATGTAAAGCTAAAAAAATAGTTGCAATAGGCCACCACAGTGAGAGGAGATGAATTAATTGTCTATCACCCACCTGTCCAGGAAGAGGACCCACAAATACAACAAATGAGAGATGAAATTGATAAGCTGAAGAAGCATAACATGGAGGATGTCAAGCATCATATCATAGAGACTCTAAAGAGGATATTAGAGCATAGAGTTGGGATATTAAAGGAGAAGATAAATGGGGTACATGAAAACTTTAGCAATATAATGAAAGCTTTGGAACAGATAAACATTAACTCCCCCATTCTTGAGGAGCTCCAAAAGAGATGGAAACCCACCTTTCACATACTGACCACTCTATGCAAAGCTACACCTAGGGATCCAGAGGCCCCATCAAGGCTCAAACCTACAAAAGAAATGGTAAAAGGTGTGATTGATGAGTATAAGTATCTGGTGGATATAAGGAAGAAAGTGGAAAGTAGGAAGAGTACATTTGACTCCATCAAATACCTATCCAACCTATCAATTCTCAAAGATGATAATCAATTAAAAGGTATGGATGAATGGAGAGAAGAGTTTCATCAAATAATTCCTAAATGCTTGGCACATATACAAGATGATGGGGAGATCAATCTCAATAGGTTCCATACTTTACTTGATGGGATCGTCTTACTAGAGAATGGGTATACAAAGTTCATGGTGGATGTCAGAAACCTCCTAGATAACAGATGGAAGAGTCATCTTACAAACTTCACAGCTGCACAGGAATTCAAATGGCCAAGTGATCTAACAATTAATAAGTGGCAAGAAAAATATTTGGGCTCTGAAGAAGATTAATCATGTACATCATGAAGAGGAAGTATCATACTGTAAATTTTTTGGACAAGTCTTAGGTGACCACGGGTTTTTACTCAGAGATTAATGGATTGATACACATGTTTATGATTAAATTTCTTTAGTTATGTTTAATTTCAAAATTATGTTTTGTTATCAAAAGAGATGTCCTTTGGTCTGAAGCTTGTTGCCTCTCGTATATATAAGAGAGACCAAGACCAAAAGAAATCATTAGATATAGGAGAAATAAATAGGTGAATAGGGATAGCTAGATAACAAAAGGTTGTCATAATGCTTACATTTCAAAAGACCATGATGCATGTATACAATTTTGAAGAATTCAATGAAAGATATATGATTTTGTGGTGTAATATTGGTATCAATTGTTTGCTAGAGTTATTCAATTATCTAGTTGTCTCCATTTTAAAAATTCTTTATTATTTATATTGGTATATCAAGTATATATTCAATTTATCAATGCTCATTTGTTATACTTGTGTGATGTGATTAATTTGTTTCCCCAAAGGAATTAAAATCCTTCTAGACAGTTAGAGTAATTTGGGAGTGTTATTTGGATTAGTAAGAAGAACCATATAATTAGGATTTACAATATGTCTCCAATTTTGTATTATCTGTGTTATTTCCTAATTTATTCAATTGGTTCATTCAAGTAAAGATTAAAATCCTTTTGATAAATTAAAAATAACCTGGTTGTGTCAGTTGGATAAGTAAGTAGAGTTTGTCAATAATTTTCCTTCACATTTATACAAGTTATAAACTAATATTAGTGTGCCAAAAAGTTAGATTTACTACCTAATACAAGCAACTTATCTTAGACTTTCATTTGACTCCATCTACCCACCAAGGCACTGGTCTTACCCATTTCATCATTTAGTTTTATCAAACTTGTTTCAAACCTACATCTATTAACTAAACATATTCGTAGATTTTACCTTGATATTGCTTATACAATTTATTCCCACTCCCAATTTCCATTGTGGATAGATTGCTTAAGTATGAAACACATATTTTAAGTCTTCTTCATTTACATAGGTACACCCGCCTAGGTCTGGCAGAGCCTGAAGAGAAGAAGGTTCAAGTGCACCATTTGGCCTTGTTTGTTATCTTGAAACGTATCAAGAGATTGGCAACCTCTTGTGGTTTTTAACTAGAATTTTTGAGAACTAACAAACCCTATACCTTAAACTATAATCCCTTAACCCTCAACCCTAATTCCTCAACCTTCACCCCTCTACCCTACATATTAAACCATCAACCCTAATCCCTCAACTCTATACCTTAAACCCTAATATCTTAAGCCTTGACCCTTAAACCCTCAACCCTTAAACCCTAATCCCTTAAATCCTAATCCCTTAAACACTCAACCCTTAAACCCTAAACCCTTAACCCTAAACTCTAAACCCTTAAACCCTCGACCCTTAAAACTTAAACCCTAAACCCTCAACTCTCAAAACTATATGCTAAACCCTAATCCATCAATCCTCAACCCTAATCCCTTATACTCTATACCCTCAACCCTCAACCCTCAACCCTTAAACCATGAACCCTTAAACCCTTATCTCTTAAACTCTCAAACCTAAACCATCAACCCTCAACCCTTAAATCCTCAAACCTAATACCTCAACCCTCGACCCTAACACCTCAATCCTTAAACCCTAATACCTCAACCCTTAAACCCTCAACCCTTAACATTATCGCTCAACCATCAAACCTCTACCCTATACTTTATACCCTCAACCCTATACTTATGCCCTAAACCCTCAACCCTTATCCCTATTATACCCTCAACCTTAAAACCTAGCCCCTATACCTTAGATACTCAACCTCTAACACTATCCCTTATTTGTATACCCTCAACCCTCAATCCTATACCCTCAACACTATAATTAAGCCCTAATCCCTCAATCCCCAATCTTATACCTTAAACCTTGAACCCTACAACCTCAACCCTCATCCCTATACCCTAAAACCTCACCCTTATACCATAAACCCTCAATATTGTCACTAAATACTATACTTAAACCTAAACCATACACTCTCAACCCTTCACCCTATTCATTATACCCTCAATCCATATCGTAAACCCTAAACCCAATATCCTAAACCCTAATCCCTATCCTTTACACACTTAATCTTATACACTCAACAAGCTGAATATTATCCCTCAATTGTAAATCATCAACCCTCTACCCTCTACTCTCTACCCTATACCCTCAACCTATTACTTAAGCCCTAATCCCTCAATTGTCAACTGTATACCTTAAACCCTAAACCCTACAACCTCAACCCTCATCCATATACCCTATACCCTTAGCCTTATATACCCTAAAACCAAAACCCTTACATACATACATACATACATACATACAAGCATACATACTTGTAGCCACATAAAAATGTCCTCATAATCAGTTTTATCCATTGCATATTTCATTTGATCATCTACATAATCATATCTCCATATTCATAAAACCATTAAAATATTGCATATTTCACTAAATGCATTTATGTAATCATTTACCCCTTTGCATAGTTCATTAATCCATTTCATTTAAATATATTTGCATAATCATTAAAATATCCCTTTCATTAAACCATTTTCACCCATTTCATAAATGCACCTGCATAAGCATTTGTCCATTTCATAACAATTTCATAAACATTTATCATCATTTGTATATTCATGCATAAACCAATTTCATTAAAGCATTTACATAATCATTTATTCACATTCATAAGCTTCATTTGCATAACCATTTTCATTAACTTTACTTGCATAATTATTTACATAATCATTTAGTTCATTATCATTTATCTATTCACTAATTTCATTCATGCATTTATGAAATATTCATAAAATTCCATACAACCATTTATCCCACATTTCTCGTGAAATATGGATCTTTCCCATGAGGACGTTTATAAAAGCCCTTTCTTCTCACCAAAAAAAGCATACATATTTTGATTACGAAACTCCAATTTCATTTTGATCAAATCCATTCTATAGATCCTCTTGTGCTTTTGCTATAAAAATCTAAGAGCAAAGACAAGATCTTGTAGATAGGATAACAATGGAGTTGTCTTTCCTTTTGAATGAATTTTCTTTGATTTATTAGAATTAGTATTTCATTTATGTATTTTGTCTTCATTTTGGAAAAGCTCTATTGGAATGATGTTGAATGCGTGATTCTCATATGTGAATTCAATAAGTTTTCATTTTCAGAATCATACAATACCCACATGCATATACACATACATACATACAAGCATACATGCATACATATAGGCATACATACATACATACATAAATACATACATACAAGCATACATTCATATATATACAATTAAGCAGACAAACATACATAGAAATATATATAAAATCATACATACATCAAACATACATTTAACAAACTTGCACAAAAATAATTTCAAGTGAGACATAACACGAGCACATTATAATGTGCTTGTGTTATGTCTTGATTTGGGAATCCCCAAGCCTTTGGCTTGGATTTTCTTTAGATTTCTAACCCAAAGGGTTGAAGTGCCTTCCCAATGTCCAAAGATGTGTTTTTGCATATTCTAAAAAATTTCACTTAATCTCGTTTGTGGCAGCCATCAAGTTTGCACATGTTTCAAGGTTGAGTAAATTGAACACCTGGGTAATGTTAGGCTCTATCTTAGCTATTAAGCGGTGTACTATTTTCATGCTTTGACTATGTTAAGTCTTTCAGATTTAATTTATTTTGTTTGTGTGTTTGTTTTTGTCAAAAGCTAATGTTTGGTATTTTTAATTTTATTTTTTAACCATTCATTGAAATTTCAAATAAATTACATTTTTATAAACTAGACTCCATTCTACACATATTCAAAAAGAAAATGATTTTCAATTAGTTTTCAAAAATTCTAGGAGTGCAACATCCAAAATTCTATTTTTCATGATGTGTCCATTTTGAAAATTAGTAAAAAATCATATATTTATTAAAAAATTATCAGAAAAATCGAGCATAAACTACATGCTGATAGCTAATTTCTCATTGAAGTGATTTAAAAAATACCATAAAAATTTTGACCTTTTTAGGGAGCCACAATAGATGCTATGTTATGTTTTTTGACAAAAAAAACAATTTCTATGCCTCTAGTTTTTGAACCCCTTAATCTCTACCATTTTCAAAAATATTAGTAGTTTAGAAAGTAGACTCAAAGCACTATGATCCTTGTTTTTGTTGTATCTAAATTTTTTGAGTGTAACTATCCTCAATTTATCATCCAAGGTAAGTATTTCCTGATTTCAAATAAAAAGTGGCCACTTAAGACCTCTTTTTCACCCCCCATCTTTATGCACTTACCCAAAGGTAAAATTTATTGCTACAACACATTGCTATACATAGGTGTTATGGATGAAGTAGACGTTGAATTATATCAAAATATCATATGATCTGAACCTATTCCTATCTTGTGTGATAATACAAGTGTTATCAACATTTCAAAAAATACGGTAATGCATTCAAGAACAAAGCATATTTCTATCTAGTATCACTTTTTAAGAGAGAAAGTAATGATCCCACAATACCGGTTTACAATTTTTGGCCAAACTGGACACTGAGCTGATTTTTTCTAACTAAATCTCCACTTTCGGGCACCTATAGCGGCTAAACCGTGAGGAATTTGAAGATGGTGAAAACTAGTGATTTGTGACATTTTGTCTGTAGATTCTAAATATGTTTTTTTCAAAAAAATTGGAATCAGATTGCACTTATTTTTCCATCTCCTTCGAAAAATTGTTTTGTTTAGTAAACACCATTTTTTAAGGAGTGACACTCACCGTATAACACAACTTTTTTTCCATGAAGGATAAAATTCTATTTTTTTTGAATTTAGATTTGTAATGATGATATCTAGTGCTTCCTATTGGTTTCATAGTGTTTTATTCAATATTCTTTCCTTAATCAAGTTTTGAAGTCAAACCAATTACAATTCAGAAATAAGCAGACTGTATAACACAACTTTTTTATATGTATCGAATTTCAATTTTTTTTTTGTTGGATCAAGGACTTCAATATCTGTTACACACATATTTTTCAATTTTTTTTTTATAATCTTCTATTTTTCCACATGTATAGGACAAAAAGCTTGATTTTCGATGAAAAGCCTACATTCACAAGAAATAAAAAATAAATATAATAATAAAATTAAATGTATTTAAAATTATATTTTTTGGGAAGCTTATAATAAGGACTACATACTCACAAAAAAAATTTAAATGAATTCATTTGATCCCCCAAAAGGTAAATCAAAATTGGTTTTTTATCAGCATTTTGATAGGTGTAAAGGAGACTTCGTTATAGGTATGGTTTAAAACTAGTGGGGTTCTATCCAAGGGGGTTTGATCTAAGGTAGTTTGATAAAACCATCTTTAATTGGAATGCTTTAAATAGAACCTTTTAAGGCTTAAATCATTATATTTTCTAAAAATATGTGATTTTAGCAAAAATCAGAATCTCCCAGAAATTGTAAACCAGCTTTGTGGGATCACCCAATTTAGTTGTTGAGAAGGAAGTGAAGTTGGATTATGTTCCTATAAAGGAAAAAATAGTAGACATTTTTAGAAAGTATCTCCCAAAAGATACATTTGAGTATCTCAGACATAAGCTAACGGTTATTGCCCCTCCTTTCAACTAGATGCATAAGATTGTGCATCTATCCAAGGGGAAATTCAAGATATATTCTTTGTCTTGGATTGATGAAGGCTACCTCTTAGGGGGAGTAGGTAGTGGTGTTTTTGAATGGTGTATTTAGGGGAGCACATATTTTTCTTGATGTGAAGTGTGTAGGTGTTTCCCTTTTCCATTGATGTCAAAGGGGGAGAGAGAAGTTTGAAAATCTTAGAGGGAGAGAGAAGTAGAGAGAATAAGTAAGGGGAGAACTACTTGAGCGTTGGAGATATAGAATTTCTTTTGTTGATGTTTTCTAGCAGTTGTTTCCATCAATGAAAAAGGGGGAGATTATTGCACTATGTTGTCATTAGTGTTGTCATTGATATCAACCTCTAGTATGGATATGTTGAGAAGGTGTGTATGGTGTTGAGAATGTGTTGTAGATGCAACATGTGGTCACTTGGTTTCCAAGTGATTTTGAGAAAATTTACATAAAGAATAAACAAGGTGACTGGAAATTGTTCTATATTTTGCTCCAAATTTCTTCATTCTTGAATATGTGCTTGTGCAATGTGAAAGTGATAATCAGTGGTCTATGTTTTTGACTGGTGTAGTTAGGGGAGCACATCTTGTGCCTAATATGAAGTGTGTAGGTGTTTCCATTTTCCATTGATGTCAAAGGGGGAGAGAGAGGTCTAAAAATCTCAAAGGGAGAGAGAAGTAGAGAGATGAAGTAAGGGGAGAACTACTTGAGTATTCAAGATATAGAGTTGCTTTTGTTGTTCATGGTTTTTCAACAGTTTTTGCCATCAATGACAAAGGGGGAGGTTATTGCAATATGTTTTCATTAGTGTTGTTATTGATTTCAAACTTTGGTATGGATATGTTTAGAAGGTTTGTATGGTGTTGAGCAAGTGTTGCAATGCAACACCTGGTCACTTGGTTTCCAATTACTTTTGAGGAATTTTACATAAAGATTGTACAAGGTGATTGGAAAGTGTTCTATATTTTTCTCCATATTTCTTCATTCTTGAAGATATGCTTGTATAGTGTGAAAGTGATGATCAGTGGACTTTCATAGTGTGTTGGAATGTCTTCGGTTTGTGAAGAGGGAAATCTAAGAGAAATGGAATTACTCTACATTTCTCTATGATAAAGTTTATTGTCTTGCAGATTTGGGAATGTGTTAAATTTTCCTATACCTACCTTCCTATGGTTTGTTTAGTGTCCAGTTTCTTCACAAGAATGGTTCATGAGTTGTATCTTAGTTATAGTTTGACTAGTTGCACATGATGATAGTATTCCAAAGTTTCATGTGTTTATGCTAATGGTTTTGAGTATTCTTAAAACATAGAAAACTAGGGGTGTCCTAGGGTTTCCAAAAATGGAAAAGTGGGCCCAAAGAGGGAAAAGGGGCCCTACTTCTCTAATTTCATTAGGAAATGAGTTCCACATAATGAGATTATTTTCAACCCCTAGGTGAATCAATTCAAAGTGTGAATCTTTAGAGTTCCCCTTTTTGTAAGGACGAGAGTCTAGGTAAAATAGCACTTTGGGGAGAAAGATTAAAAATAGAAATTCAACATCAAATTGAGATCTATAAAGTTCATTTAGAAGCCTAAACATAATACCGATGGAACCTATAGACTTTAGGGAGAATTTGGAAGGGATAAATGTTGATACCTCTCACAAAAAGTGTTTTTTTGAATCCAATTGAGGACTCATTCACCCTATGGAAAATGGGTCCTATCTAGGGCTTTGTAAAAATTCTTTCTAGATTCTCTACTACTGTATTTTCACTCATAGATTCTTGATTTTACAGTCCGACAGTTGTAAATAAATCTAGAATCTGAGCTTTTGTGAAATGACAATAAAGGTGACAACTTTGAAAGCTTTGCAATTTTCCACTTTTGAGATCTTCAACTTTTCTTCAACCTACAAATTTGCAACACACAAAGAGAGGGGAATTTTTTTTATTTTTGGGTGAAGGGGGGTTTTCCTTGGTCAAACCTCATTTTGGTAATTAAACCTTGAAATGAAATAAAATAGCATGAAAGGGATGGTGAATGAACAACTCAATGTCACAACTCAACAAACCCTTGGATGAACCTTTAAAGGATTGAAATATTTATGTTGATCTTGCATGAAATGGATTCAATGGATGTGGATCTTGAATATTACTTGAGATGACACTTTGAATTCTTGAACTTGATCTTGAAACCTACATCACAACGTTAGCTCCATAAACATGTATGATGCAACATAACTTTGACATGATGAAAGGATCTTAATTGGTGCAAAAAATGATGAATAAATATGATCTTTAATATTCTTGAAATCACTCTCAATCATAAACTTGGCTATAAGAATGCTTTCATAATAATTCTAGGTGAAACATAGTGAAAATTTATATGTAAGTAACCTTAATATCGCAAAATTCAAATTTCACAAGCCAACATTGAATTATGGATTTTAAAATGTTAAAATACCTCCAAAAACATAATTTAAATTAGTGTCCTACGTATAAGTTATGACCCATTCACCCATGGGCGAATGGGTCCTAGGTCACTCCCTTAAGACACACATATCTCAATGAAAAGTGTTATGCTAAGGCATTAAAGAATGTTGAGTTTCCTCTTTGGAAAATGCAATTAATTAGGCTTGTATTTGAATTAAAGGGGCCAATTAAGGGAAATTAAGGGAAATTAATTAATGAGGTCCTAGATAAGTGTGAAAGTGTAATGGGGTACACTTTACAACATGAAAATAAGGCACAATTAAGTCCATTTTAATTAATAGGGCCCTAAACTTAATGTGAATATGTAAAATACATATTAAAACATTAAATTAAGGCATAATTAAGTTCATTTTAATATTAATTCCTAATTAAGTGAGAAATGTAAATAGATTCATTTTTCTACACTACATTTAGCCCTCACTTTAGTGAGAGGATGAACCCATGTCAAACTTGCACTAAAGTAGACATTCAAGAGAGGTCTAATTGGACAATCATTGAAAGGATAAGATGAAAAAGACTGAGGAGGATGATCAAGCCTCCAAGATCTAAGATCCCATGGAGAAACCAACAAACACATATACACACACACACACACAAAATGTATTATATAAATTAATAAAATAAGATACTCAAACATACACTATCAAAGTTAAAGGTGAAGAGAAAAGAAAGATGGACACAAAGGATTCATAGGCAATCAAATTTTGGTATGCTAGGTGGCCTTTCGAAAAATGTCCTCACACATTCTAATGGAACTCTGGCTATCCACTAGGTGAGCCCCAAAAAAGTGGCTAAGTGAGAAAGTAATGCCATCACTTAGGCTTCCCACCATACAATGATAAGGTCATGCCTATGTTTAGGATTCTCATCGTACTAACCAAAAAAAATGCTCAATATGATCTGCTAAACAAGAAATGTGAAAATGATAATTCCAATGTCAATAAAATAATGCCAATATAAAGGTCACACTTCCTAGGAGGTATATTCCATCATCACTAAGAAGGGAACATGCAAACAATGAGTGGGGGACAATATGCCCCCCACTTAAAATTTCAACATACTTTCTTTGTTGGTATTTTATGTAGAAATAATGCATAGCTCAGAAATTAGTTATCCTTGCCCCACAATTATAGAGAAAAAGACTACCACCAAGAACTATCATATTGCTTCCAAGAGAGATATGGTTACACCTAAAATTGTACCACCATGAATGACAATGAGCAAGATACATAGCACTGTTAATTCCACATAGTGATGAGCAACTTGATAGGATGAAAATAAGTATTAATTAGAGGAAGTCGGTGTATTGACACATGGAAGAGCACCACAATGTTTAAGATGTTGAATTTTTTCACTCAAAGCCTTATATTTATTAGTATAATGACCATGAACTCTATGATATGCACAAAACTAACTCTTGTTGTACCATTTATTTCATTTTTTTGGAGGGAGAATAATCAAGAAAGCTTTGACAAGCCTCGATAAGATAGTCTCTTGATCGATAATAGGGAATATTTCTTTCTCATCATAAGATGTCATACACACAGTAGATGATAAGGAATTAAATGAATACAGAGATAAAGGTGGTAAACCTAGATCTTTCTTGAAAGAGTATGGTTTAAAATTCACTTGTTCTCTATCATTTTGCTCAATTTTTTCATTATATCCATGCCTAGAAAGGGGTTTATATCCAAGACCATAACATTCTTCCAACTCATATGAAAAGGTTTTATGCTTTAGAGAAGTATTGGCTTCTTCACGAGAACAAAAATTCTTTTCAAGTTTCTTAAAGTTATGAATCTTTCTCTCATGAGGGATGAGGGTTGAAGGGCCCCCATCACCACCATGGGGTGATGGTGTTAACATAGAACCAAGTTGAGAACATGAAACAAAAGGTTGTTTAGGTGCAAATTGTGATATTTTGTACTCTCGCATAAAGAAGGGGGTAAAATCTAATGAACCCCAATCATCACTAAAGCATGTGTCTGAAAATAAATCATTTGTATATGACTCTTTGGACTTTGAGGGTGAGATTTTGGTTTCTTCATTGAAATGAGGTATAAAATATAATGACCCCAAATCATCACTAAATATTTTTGTTGTAGGTTAAAGAAAATTAGGATTAACACCAACTTGTATAGGTTCTACTTTTGACATTGGAATGAAAGTATTAGGGGATTTGGAAGTGTTATGATCATGTTTAACTTGTGATTTTTAAATTTTTTCATCTACTTCAAACATGTATATCATGTTGTATTTGTAGACACGTAAAATATACCAATTGATATTGTGCATCTGATCCCGACTTACTAACATCGTTTCTTCCTGAATCATCCCTCGGTCTAACCATTTAATCAAATTCCCCTATTTGATTAAATTCATCAATATTCCTCTCTTAATTAAATAAATCATTTTATCTAATCAAGTCATCTCTTTTGTTAATTAAATCAATCCATCTGATCTAATTATCCCTATTTAATTAAATAATCAATTTTATTTGATTAAATCTCTAAAGTCTATTCATTAAATTAAATAAATTGAAACCTTATTTTATTTAATCTAACACCATCTCTTTTATTTAAATAAATCAAAATCCTTATTTAATTATTGTCTTATCATATTCTCTCTTATTTGATTTAAATAAATCCATAAATCTAAGTCGAATAAGTCACATCATCAAATCTCTTGTTAAATTAATTAACCCTTGATTAATTTAATCTCATCTCATGTCCCATCCTCTAGATAATGCATAGATTTAATCCATTTATTAAATCTCTATTTTCCTCACAAGGCATCTTTTGGAATATTCTCTCAATTTGAATTCAAAAATTCCAAGTCAACATGTACATCCAACAAGGAAATAACTTCATCTTACATGTCCTTTGCCTTGAGCCAAGTGGCATTTATTGCATTTTCCCTTCCCTCTTGCATGTCATTTCAACAAATTTGAAATTCAAAATTATGCATTTATTGGCACAAATCCCAAATCTTGCACATCCTCCATCCATTCATAGCTTGACAAGTGGCATCATATCATTGGATGAATGTTAGTCCCATATTGTTCAAATTTGGACATTCATCCATCTTGGAATCCTATAAATGAAGAGCTCATATCCTCATTCCATCATCCACAAACATTGCAAAGTTATTATGCTAAAATATTTAGCCATTTCCATCCATCATTGAATTCTTAGGTAGGATTTTTGCAGATTTGGCTTGGAGTTCTCATATTTCATCAACAAAGTGGATCAATATCATCAACACAATCAAGCTTTCAATCTTAGGAATTGGGAAAGGGCCAATTTTCACATCAAATTGGCACCAATTCCCCCATGGGATCATGATTTTGCACATTTAAATTAGGATTCAAGCTATTTCATTGTTTTTATTTTGTTCTTCATTGTTTTCTTTCCTATTTTGAGTTTGTAAATGGATTTCATGGGGAATCCTTGTTTTAGCTTGCAATTCCTTATTTAACTTGTTTACTCATGTTGTTTTGTAGGTACTAGGAAAAGGGTTCGCATAGTATTCAAATTTAATTTCATGGTGAAGAGTAGACGTGACTTCTTTCATGGCATGAATCCACAATCTCCCTAGGAGAAGGTTGTATGAAAGAGGTCTTGACATGATATGGATAGGGGTAGGAAAAAACACAGGTCCAACCTCAATAGGCAATGTGATCATTCCTAATGGTTTCCTATTAACATTGTCAAAGCCACAAATATTAACAACATTGAGTTGAATAAGCTTCTTGTCCACATCAATTTTATCTAGGAGATCAATGCTACAAATATTAATACCTGCTCCATTGTCTATAAGGGTGCACCTAACTACAGTTTCATTAATAATTACCTTTATCATTAAGGCCTCATTCTTAATTTGTATCTCAAGCGAGGGTAATTCATGTTTAGGGAATATGATTTTTGAATTTGTGAGTTGCATACAATCAAAGGAGGATGCTACATCATTCAATTTCAAAGAAGATTGGATATTATTCTTCTGTAAAACTTCTTGGAGCATCTTGTTTTATGTAAGTGATGTTTTCGTTAAAAATCCAAAAGGGAGATGGTTATACAAAAAAGTTTCTCAACAAGATCATTCTCATTTCCACTATCTAAAGGAAATCGAGGAGCACTAGGCAAGATATGTTGAGGAAATGCTAAAGAGGTAGGTATGGTTTGTTGTTGCATATTATATGTGTGAGCAATGGGTGTGTGCAGGATCATGGTATGCCAAAAAGTGGCAATGAGGAAAAAAACACGTCTTTCATCGACCTAAAAACGCGAAAATATCGTGTTGACTTTTTTTAGGCTCGGGTGTCAATACACACCACCAAAGAAAACACCAATCCTAGTTTTCCATATCAGATATCTGATTTGGATCGGATAACCGATTTGTAAAAAGAATATATATAAATAATTTGTTGTTGTTTTAAAGTAACGGTCTACAAATCAGATATCCGATTTGAAACGGATATCCAATTTGTAGACTATTACTTTAAAACAACAAAAATAGTTGTATATATATGCTTTTTACAAATTAGATATCCATTTCAAATTAGATATCTGATTTGTAAAAAGCATATATATACAAAATTTGTTGTTGTTTTAAAGTAACGGTCTAGAAATCGGATATCCATTTCAAATCGGATATCCAATTTGAAACGGATATCCAATTTGTGTACACATAGACCTAAGGGTTAATGGTATATGGTAGAAGGTTTAATGGTTAAACTTTAGGGTTTAGGGTATATGGTAGAGGGTTTAAGTCAAGGGTTATAAGGGTATAGGGGAGAGAGATAGATGGATTTAGTGTGTGAGAGAGTGACCTGAGAGAGTGGGATAAGGTCGGCGAGGGTGGGAGAGTGGGATAGAGTGGGAGAGAGGGAGGAAGAGGGTGGGAGAAAGTGGGAGAGGGTGGTAGAGAGTGGGAGAGAGGGGGGAGAGAGTAGAAGAGTGGAAGAGAGTGGAAGAGAGGGGGGAGAGAGCAGGAAGAGCGGGAAGAGAGTGGAAGAGAGGAGGAGAGACAGAGAGAGGAGAGGGAGAGGAGAGAGGACAGGAGTGACGAGAGAGGACAGGAGCAAAGAGAGCTGGAGAGACCGGAGAGAGGGAGGGAGAGAACAAGAAAGAGAGCCGACAGAGGGAGAGAGTGGACAGGAGAAAGAGAGCTGAGAGACCGGAAGAGTGAGTGGAGAGAAACGTGAGGCACAGACAGTGAGTGAGGAGGAGGAGTGAGAGACCAAGGAAAAGACGAGAGAGAAAGACAGTGAGAGACCAGGAGGTAGGATGGAGGAAGAGGACAAAGGAGGAAAGTGAGAGAAAGACCCAAGGAGAAGAGACAGACTGAGGAAAGGAGTGAGAGACAGGATGGAGACACGGAGAGAGAGACAAAAGGAAGGAGGAGAGACAGGAGTGGAGAGACCCCAAGGAGAGGTGGACGGACAGAGGTGAGTGAGAGAGACAGGAAGCACACAGAGGAAACCATGAAGCATACACATGGCCAAGGTGAGTGAGTGAGAGAGGACCCCAAGAGAGGGAGAGGAGGGAGAGACGGAGAGGTGGGGGGAGGCAGGAAGGTAGAGAGGAGAGAGATAGAGGAAAAAGGAAAGAGAGATAAAGGTAGAGGGAGATAAGAGTGGAGGTGAGAGAGAGAGAGAGAGAAGAGAGGGGTGGAGGTGAGACGGAGAGAGAGAAGGAAATAGTGGAGAGAGATATGTGAGGGAAAGGAAGGAGAGATAGAGGAGAGAGGGAGGAAGGAGAAAGAGATAGAGGTGGAGGGAGGAGATAGGAGGAGGAGAGAGAGACCCAGGAGAAGGGAGAGGGGTAGGGTGGAGACGGAGTAGGAGAGAGGGAGGGAGAGAGATAGAGGAAGGTGGTATAGAGGGGAGGGAAGGAAGGGAATGAAGGAAAAGAGAGATATATAGAGAGAGAGAGAGACGGAGAGAGGGAGGATGGAGGAGAGAGGGTAGAGGGAATGAAAAGGTAGGGGATAGAGATAGAGGGATTCAGTGAGAGAGAGAGAGGGAGGGAGAGATAGAAGGTAGAGGGTGGCAAGGTAGGGGGGAGATAGGGAGTGAGAGATAATGGAGAGTGGAGGTGGATGGAGACGGAGAGAGGGAGTGGAGAGGAGGAAGGGCGGAAAGCATGGTTAGGCCTAGGTCAAAGGCAGAGGGAGAGATAGAGGGAGGAGGAGTGAGAGAAACCCAAGAGAGGGAGAGAGGAGGTAGGGAGGAGAGTCCTTGAGAGAGAAAGGAGGAGTGGGAGAGATAAAGGGTAGAGGGTTTATGGGTTTAAGGATTTAAGGGTTAAGGGCAGGGCCAAGGGGTGTGTGGAGTGGAGAGACCTAGGAGGAGGAGTGAGAGAGAGACCTGAGGAAAGGAGAGGGGATATGAGGGGATTTGAGAGAGAGAGAGAGACCCAAAGAGAGTGGAGGCTGGGGATGGAGACCTGAGAGAGAGAGGGGGAGTGGCTGATAGACAGAGGGAGAAAGGACTAAGGGTAGAGGGCATGGGGGTTTGGGCATCTAGGGTTTTAAATGGTTAAGGGTTAAGGGCAGAGGGTTTAAGGGCAGAGGGGACACACAGAGGAGTGAGGAGAGATAGAGAGAGACCTAAGAGAGGGAGAGGGGGTGGAGGAGATACCTGAGAGTGAGAAAAGAGAGGGTAGAGGGTAGAGAGTAGAGGACTTTGGGTTTAGGTCATGGGTAGAGGGAGAGACAGAGGCATTGGGCGAGAGAGAGTGAGAGAGTGGGAGAGAGACAGCTGGGGCAGAGGGTGAAGGCATATGGTCATGGGTAGAGGGACATAGATAGGAGGAGTGAGAGAGAGAGACACCGAGAGAAGGAGAGGTAGGAGGGTGAGGACTTGAGAGAGAGGGAGGAGGGAGGAAGGAGAGAGATAGAGGTTTAAGGGCTCAGAGTTTGCTGGCCTTCCATGGCTTCTAAAGGTTTAGGGTTAAGGGTAGAGGGGAGAGAGATAGAGACCTGAGAGAGGGAGAGGAGGTAGAAGGGTGATTTTTGAGAGAGAGAGAGAGGGCAGAGGGTAGAGGGTTTAAGGGTTTGGGGATTAAGGTTTTAGGGTTTAGGGTTTAGAGTTATGGGTTATGGGTAGAGGGGAGAGAGAGAGGGATTCAGTTAGAGAGGGAGGGAGTGGGAGAGAGATAGAGGGTAGAGGGTTAAAAGGGTAGAGGGTGGAGAGATAAGAGTGAGAGAGAGAGACCTGAGAGAGGTAGAGGGGGCAAGAGGAGGAAGGGAGTGGGAGAGAGATATAGGGTAAACGGTTAAGCATGAGGGTAGAGGGTTCAAAGGGTTAAGGGTTAAGGGTAGAGGGAGTGAGTGAGAGAGAGACTTAAGAGAGGGAGAGGGGGTATGAGGGAGAGTCTTTAGAGAGAGAGAGAGGGTAAAGGGTTTAAGGGTTTAAGGATTTAAGGTTTAAGGGTAGAGGGCTAAGGGTAGAGTGGAGAGACATGGGAGTGAGTGAGAGAGAGAGGTCCTTGAGAGAGGGAGAGGGGGTAGGAGGGAGAGATGAGAGAGAGAGAGGGAAAGAGATAATATTTAAATATTATACATAATAATATACATAATAATATAATATATTATATATTAAATTATAAACTATATTGTATATTCTCAAGTAGATATATTAAAAGAAACTATAAAATATTTATTGCATTTTATAAATCATATATTATAAAGTGTATAATTTTTTTTAATCATATATAAACCAAATCGGATATCTGTTTTGAAATGGATATCCAATTTGGTTTATATATGATTTAAAAAAAATTTATACACTTTATAATATATGATTTATAAAATGCAATAAAAAATGGATATCCGATTTGAAACGAATATCCGATTTGAAATGAATATCTGATTTGAAATAGATATTTGATATTTCTGACACATAATTTATTGCCTAGGGATTAGCCTCGGGCTTGCTTTGGTATTTGGCTTGGACATGCCAATCCTAAGAAGTCAACCCAAAAAACGTGTTTGACAACTTACCTTATTTTTCTAGACTTCGTCCATATGGCTGATGACTTTATTTTTAACCAAAATTGATGAAACGAAAAGGGTTTGTAGAAGAGACTCTTAGCTTTCCACCAATATAAATTATTCTTTACTTTGAATTTAATATATAATTATTATTCATTTTCTATTAGAATTATGACTAAAGTCCTGATTGATAGGCTGATTGAAAAACATCTATAACTTTCAAACGATATCATATTTTTTGAATCCAAAATATGTGTCACATTCTATGTTTCACATACTATAGGATTAAATTTTTTTGAATTTTATGAGGTTTTAACCAAGTTAAGGTGGTCGATATATGAGTTTTATATTTTTTAAAAGTTGTAATAAAAATTCATAATTAATTATTTACTTGGAAAAAAATTAAAAAAATATCACATCTGGACACAAGTCCTCTACTTATATCTAAAATCTCATAAAAATATTATCATTTTATTATGGTTAGGGTGGTCGGAGAAACCTACTTCTTATTTTTTTCCTGAAATTTAAGTAATACTGCATTGAAATTTCAAATTTTCACCAAATAGATTTTGTTTTAAAAAAAATAAACCTAGTATTTTAGAAACTACATTCAATTTCCCACAGATTCTATTCTTACATGTTTTTGAAATAATATAGATAACTTATTCAAATTTTTACATCAAGTTGCTTAACTTTGATTTTTCTAAATTTTCATTGCCACTTAAGGGCCTGTTTGGCATACCATGATCCTGCACATACCCATCATTCACCCCTTTTCATCCTTCATCTCATCATTGGTCATAAACACCTTAGAGGTCACTTTTACAACAAGGTTAAAACACAAGAGGAACATGGAATATAAACTTGATCCATACATCATGAGTAATCCAAGTCAACCAAACTATCAAAGCCTTACAATGCCAATTGATTTTCAAAACTCACATTTATACAATCCATACATGGGATCATTATCTCCTAAAAACCTCAATGGTACAACAAATGTGATTCTACCCAATATAAATCTTGGAACACCTTTTCCGATGGTATATTTAAATCCAAGTCCAACATTACAAATCTATCAACCAAGTATTCAATGTATGAGGACTTCTTCAACAAAACAACATTATCCCACCAAAACCATACATGCCAAAAGTGAATATACCAAGTACAAGATTACCAAACATGAATCCACACTTGGAAAACTTTGGGATAAATATGTTTGTGAATTATACAAATGTTGTTCAAAGTCCAAACAAGATGTTAACAACTCCATGTATTAATCCAGGTCAAGGTAACACCATGCAAAATCAAAGTTACCTAAATCAAGGCATTGTGATTCCCAACACCAATAATGTTCAATTTCAACCTATCATGCCAAATCTGAACATCATCCCAAATCAGAACATTGTCCAAAATCAATTTGTCCATGGTCCCATTCAAAAACCACAAGTATGCATCCCAAATCTTCTTGAACCAAATCAACTATATCAAGGGAGTCAAGATCAAAATCAAGATCAAATTTGGCAAGATCAAATTGCTACACTTACCAAAATAGTTGAGTCATTGTGCCAAGAGACATCTCCACCACCATTACCCATATCAACATCATTCCTTGGTTTAGGGCTTCCCACTTTACCTAGCACCAATCACTCCATCCAAATCAATCCACCTAACACCAATCAAGCCATCACATCAAATCCTTTGAATATTCCATCAAAATCGAACCAATAGATGGTATATAATCAAATGAAAACATCAATCTTGAAAAATCAAATGTGGTCTCCCAAGGATCTATCACCTCAATCATTGTGACCATTCCTATCACCTCGATCACTCCAACCACCCCTATCACACCCATTATATCTCAAACCTTCACGATCACTCCAAACATATCTCAACGACTTGTCACTACATCCAACATGATTCCAAAACCACCATTTCCATCATCACCCACACCACTCCTTGGCTTAGAGATTCCCCCTTTACCAAGTATCAATCAAACCAACATCCCAAACATCAATCAAAACATCATGCCAAACTTTTAGAATTTGTCGTCAACATCACAACAATAGATAGAAAATGCACAAGAAATCACAATATCATCAACCACCCCCATAATATCTCAAAACATGGTCTCTCAAGGACCAATCACATCAATTACACCATCCACCACTCAAATACCAATCATCAATATGACAATTCCTCTTATCACCACAATAAGCACTATTCCAAAACCACCTCTGCCACCACCACCACCCAAACCAAACACATCAAACCAATACAACATTGCATTGCAAGCCGCTTATCAAAAGGCACTCCAACAAAACCAAAACCGAAAAGCTGCACAACTAGCCACGCAACAAGCAACACAAGCTCAACAAGTGCAACAATCCTCTCAAGCTGCCCAACAAGCACAAGCACAAACACAAAAAAATGATAACTATTGGGGACAATGATCAGGATTTGACCAATGACCATGTTGGAAATGTCTCTACATCACCTAACAAGTTAAAGGGAATATCTCAAGAATTCATTCCAAAGCATGATCAACATATTTCACCAAAGTCTAGCAATGGTCCTTTCCAAGACATATTGACATCCTTCAACCTCATGGTTGCAGATATTGAAGGAATCTTCAACTCAACATTTGATCCAAGTTCACTAAAAAATGAAGAGGATATTGAGCCAATTACCATGCCTAATGATGACATCCAAGAACCTTTTATAAGCAATCCATCCTTTGAAACTAACCCATGTCAAGAACTTGATCCAAAGCATGTCGAAAGTAGTTATGAAATTATTTAAAATCAAGAATTTGTATCTCCAAGATACTATAATGATTTAATGGACACTCTCCTATCTATCCAGGATGTCACAGATGATGATCATATCCACATAGCACATACTCCTCCATCTACCTATGAGATGCTTTCCATGGATGGACACGTAGATGATCTTCATTCAGAACATGATTCCTTTACTCCTGACATTATAACACAAAAAGAGAAGATTATTGATTCCTAAAGTCAAACTGAGTTGTCAACATCAAGATCAAATATATCCCAAACTCAGACTGAGGACATCATGAATAAAGATATCCAACAATGTCCACTCAAGGAAACAAGTCATATAGAACATGATATTTTGGAGTTAGCAGAGCAGCAAATGGAAATAATGTCATCTACAGTGATCATTGATCAGAGAATGCATTCTAAACAAGAGCTCTTGGAATAGGTGGAATCAAAGCATGAAGGTACTACTTCCACAATACTGGGGGCAACTTCATCTAGTGTAAATGTCAACATAGGGAGCATGAAGAATCTTTATGGTAAAACCATTGCCAATACTACAACCAGCCACACCATTAATCTTCATCCATCCATCACCCCATCCATGAATTGGGACCAATGTCAAAATAAAGATTTGAATCAAAGCACAAAGAATGTTATCAAAGCAAAAGAAGTAGAGAAGCATAATGGATAGATCAAATACAAGTGGATACCAAAGAATATAAAGAAAGCTTATCCCTATCAAACTCCATTAGTCAAAGAAACTATGGGGAAAAATAAAAAAAAAGAAATGTATCCATCAAAGATGTCCACAAAAGAAAAAATAGGCTTTTCAAGCGATGTACAAAGTATATCAAATAGTTGGTCCTAATTCCAAGCACACTTCTGTATCCACCCATCATTGCTCATCTACCCAAGTTTGGAGAATCAAAGGTTCCAAACTGTCAACCAATCCATCTTTTATCCCTAAACACACTCCATCCACACCTCCACACATGATGTCCAATTCTCACATTGACCATGTATTGGCAATGACCCTTCATCATAACGATTCAAAAGGCACTCTATCACGATGTGTGCACCAAGACAAAGTCAACTCCAGTATCAACGAAGCAGATCAGGAATCTCAAAAGTTGCATTCAAGTGCACATATCTTAGCAGAACAACTTCTTCAGGAAGGATATCAATGGCACATTATGATAGAAGCGTCTACATCAACACCACAAGGTAGTTTGACATGAGCTTAAAATCTTTTAAAAAATAAAAAAATATGAAAATCCAAAAAAATTAGAAAAATGATTGAAAATAATGAAGAAAAAAATCATCCTCTAATGAAAACTGCATGGGCGACACTTTAGACAGGTACCATGATGAAAACATGGAAAATAGGCATCATGTGTAGAATCGAGCATCTGTGTACACCAGCTCAGGAGGAAGCATCTTATCCCATCCATAATAAGGCCATCACCCCATCCATCTCAGTCATAATAAATCCATGCATCCATGAACCATTTATCTAATCCATTTTCATCCATCTACATCCATCATCCAAGTTATCTTGATCTTGATGAAATTTTGGGGCACACTTTATGCTTGCTTATGGTAAACATCTTGACATGGGCAATTTTCATTGATCCTATCCTATGCAGCATTATCTGAGCCATGAAGCATTATCCAAATGAGCATTCCTTCATCCAAACACCTTATCTTATCACACGACAATCCTTTGAATCCTTTGCATGCTTAACATATCCATCCATCCATACACCTATCTAGGCATCTATCCATAACATTCCATACATTACTAGACACTGGGGGTAGATATTTACATCTTGCTTCGAGAATAAATCTTGATCTATATCCTCCAACTTATGTGGCGATCTGAACATTGGAAAACGTGAAATCAAATTGTTCAAAGCATTTGTGATCCAAAATCCAAATCACTAGCCCATGGAATATTTTGGCAAGAAGATGTTCCTTATCATTCTTCATCTTTCATCAAACATCAATCCAAGTAATCACTATCAGTCAAATCTAATTTGCACATCAAACATCACATCAAATCATTCAAACAACTTTTGTTCCAAATCAAGCTTCATCAATCCTGATCAATCAATCCATCATCATCTTGGGGATATCTTTCCCAATCCTTGTGTTGCTTAAACACTATCCTTGCATTGTTGTGCATCATCGAAAATGTTATCATCATCAATCCTCACATTGTTGTGCATCCTCAACAATGTTATCATCATCAATCCTGATCAATCAAATCCTTGCATTGTTGTGTATCCTCAACAATGTTATCATCATCATCAATCCATCGATTCAATAAATCAACCTTAGTTTGGTTTTCAACAAAATCCCAAATAGAGCATTGATATAATCACACATATCCATATCCAAATCATCAAAATCATGCGAAAAATCCAAAAACATTAGAAAAACAAAAAAAAATCCAAAAACACTCATAAAGTCAAAAAACATGAAAAACATTAGAATTTGAACTACATCGTCTCTAAGCCTTGAATGTAAGCAAGGTTTATCTCTAATCAGCCCCCGAGACACAAAAATACAAAAACATTCAAAAAACCAAGAAAATCCAAAAACATCCAAAATCACATCAAAATCCAAAAACATTCATAAAATCTCAGAAAACCCCAAAAACATTTGAAAAATAAAAAATCAAAACATTTGTAAAATCTTGAAAAAATCCAAAAACAACCTCAAAACATTCCAAAAACGTCAAAAACATCCAAATATTTGAAAAAATCCATCTGTCCCATTTCACTTTCACCTGCAATAATCAATCATCCATAATAAACTAATCGTAACCTTCATCCTTTGGAAAAAAAATAGAAACAACCACAACAATTGGAAAAAGAAAACTTCAAATGTAAAATCAAAATCAAACCAACAAAATTTTAAAAATCAAACTCTTGATCATTCCCAAACATGTCAATCAACTTTATATCAATAGCCTTTCGAACAAACCTATCAACTTTCCACCATCCACTAACATGTCCTAGGATTTATACTTCCTACAATGGGCATTATCTTTTGGCAATAGTTTCGGTGCTTATCCTAAAAACAAAACAAATCCCTTTGGCTAGAGGTATGAAAAACATTGAATTGTTTGTGTACTTGATCTATTCTTTTGATTTATCTTATTGAGTTCATTCCAATGACCTCTCGATGATGTCTACTCAAAATGATTTAGAGAGAAAGGAATGGGGCAACCATCATTATCTTTTGTCTGCTGTGTTTGTTGGACATTCTTGCAATATAACTTGGCGAATACTTGCTTTGTTAGGTATGTCCTAGCAAGGTTTCTGTATGTCAAGTATGAACAAGAATACTCCTATCTATTTGTCGAGTCAAAGTCCATCACACTAAGTGCAACACCATCCTAGTTCTTTATACCTTGATGCATCGTGCTTATGCTTGCTATCAAACATAAGGTAAGTATCCCTTTTAAAGTCCCAATCCTTGATACGAAAATCATCATCATCCATTCATCATCATCATCTCTAATAAAGTCTCGATAGATCATGGACTTGTTGGATCCTCTTGTCATCACCTGATTTCTTCTTTTCCGCACTAACATCATGTCATGCTTAGTTAATCATCATCATCAGTGCATCCATCTTGCATCCACAAACCATCAACATTTTGTACATCACTTCACATGCATCATAATATATATCTGTTAGTCTAAGCATCTGCAGAAAACATCCATTGCATAATCATATCTCACATGCATTACATTATCATTTTAAGTTGTTTAGGATAATATATATTGGTTATTCTAAGCATTTTAAAACCATCTCATTTGCATCATCATCATAACCATCCATTTTGAACCTCTTTATTGTGAGATCGACCCTCAAATTGAATCTTTTCGCTTAATCTCTTGAGGGGGCAATGTACTAGTGTACTTCTTTCCGCTGTGGCATTTGAAAAAAATTAATTTTTTTTGAATCTTGATTGCGGAAAGTTTATTCTTTGAACCAATGCAACAAGTACATTGTTTCAAAGAGGGGCAAAATGTAGACACGTGACATTAGCATTATGCACTTAATTAGTTCATATTCATCTGCTCATTAAATAAATCAAGCTCATCAAATCCATTCACCAGGTAAATCAGGTCTATTTAATTCATTCCTAAGGTTATCCATTTAAATTTAATAAATCAACTTTGTTTAATTTAAGTTTCACATCACCCTTTTAATTAAATAGAAAAAACTTTATTTAATTGAAATCCCAAATACATATTCCATCCCTTTTGATTTGAATAAAGTAAAAGTATTTAAGTCAAATGGGTCAAAAGCATCTAACATTATCTTAACTAATCTAATCCTGATTAATCTAATCCAATCACCCATCACATCCTCTAGCTTTTCCCACTTGCACCAATAAAGCATTTTAATTCATTTATAAATTCATCATTTTCCCTTAACAAAGCATCTTTGGAAGAATATTTCTCAAGTTTGAATTTGAAAACAAGTTGACTTGTCCCTTCCAACATGGCAATAAATCCCCTCTTACATGTCCCCCACTTGGTATTAAAGTCACTTTTTCTCCCTCCAACAAGCAAAATTTAAAATTTGAAAATGCCAACCAATCTCATTTATGGGCACATTGACCAAAACTTGCACATCCTCCATCCACTCAGATTTTGACAAATGGAACTTTCCCATTGGCTAAATCTTTGTCCCACATTCATCCGTGTGGCTATTTCTCTCATCAAAATATTCTATAAATGGAAGGCTTATTCTTCATCTTGGCATCAACAATCTCATGCAAAGTCACTCTCCTCATATTGAGAGCTAATTTTGTCCACTCCATGTCCAAGAAATTTTATCATAAAGTTAGGAAGGATTGGGAAAGGGCTTCTTTCCACAAAATCACCAATCCACTATGAGATAAAGTTTTGATCATGTTTTTATATGCTTGAAATTAGTTGTTTTTGTTCTATTTAGTTTTGCATATTTTACCATGGTGAAGTATTTCATAGGGATGTTTAATCTAATATGTTTCAAATGATTAGCATGATGATATTATATTAACATTTAAGCATATGCAGATTTGGCACCCAAAAAAGCAATAGTAGATTGCTTCTTACTACACCATGAAATGGGACCATAACCTAAAGAGAGAACACAACCTGTAGTTGACTTGCGATTATCTCCACAACCTGCCCAATCTGAATCAAAATATCCAACAAGCTGTAGATATCCAATAGAAGAATAATAAACACCCATATTCAAAGTCCCTTTTACATATCTCAATATTATTTTTGCTGCCATCCAATGTGGAGCCGTAGGAGAACTCAAAAATTGTGAAACCACATCTACTACAAATGAAATATTTGATCGAGTGTGAGTCAAGTACACAAGACTACCAACCAATTGCTTGTATAAGGTAGGATTAATATCCTCACCATCCATATCCTTAGTCAACTTCAATCATAGAGCAACTGGAGTAGATACACCTTTGCAATCTTCCATCCTGAAATTTCTCAACAAGTCTAAAACATACTTGGTTTGAGAGAGGTAAATTCTATCATGTTTTTGCCATACGTGGATACCAAGAAAGTAGTGTAGAAAACCAAGATCTGTCATCTCAAATGTATCTTGTAATTTTATCTTTATGTTACTGATATGATTCATATTATGTCCTATGATAATAAGATCATCAACATATAGTACAATGATGATTGTGCCACCATCATCAAATTCCTTCACATACAAGTTTAGATCATGAGGACTATTATGGAAGCCTTGAGTTTGAAAATATTCATCAATCTTAGCATACCATGCCCTTGGAGCTTGTTTCAAGCTATAAAGTGACTTCCTTAATTTGAAACTAAGTGCTTTTGATCTGGAATTTCAAATCCCTATGGTTGAGTCATATAGATTTCCTCATTGATTTCACCATTCAAAAATGCATTCTTAACATCCATTTGGTGTAAATGCCACTTGAAATGTGCTGCTAATGCTATAATAGTCATGACAGTACTAATCTTTGCTACTAGAGCAAAAGTTTATATGTAGTCAATTCCCTCTTTTTGTGAATACCATTTGGCCACCAGCCTTGCCTTGTGTTTTTCAATGTATCAATCTGACTTGAAATTAGTTTTATACACCCACTTATTGTTGACTATAGTCTTGCCCTTGGGAAAGTCCACTAATTCCCATGTTTTATTCTTGATCAAAGAGTCATATTCATTATGCATAGCTTGTTCCCATTCATGTTTTCCTTTAATCTCATCATATGTTTTAGGATTGTTGGTCTTCATTATGGTGGTCATTAGAGCATAATTAATTTGTTGAGTCCTTTGATAAATTTCTTGAAGACTCTTGGTCTTTGGAGGTGGACTACATTCTTTAACTACACTAGAAGTTTCCTTGGAAATTTCATTGGTTTCAAAGGATTCACCATTATCTATGCCCACTTGTGGAATAGTAGAGGATTGTATCATATCCTCAAACCCTTCATTAAACTTAACATCCCTACTTGTGAACACATCCTCCACACTAGGATCATACAACTTGTATCCTTTCCTTTGATCATCATAACCCACAAATATGCGCTTAACACTCTTCTTATCAAATTTCTTTTCTCTAATCTCATTTGGTATGTGAGCAAATGCTTCACAACCAAATACTCTAAAATACTTAACATTTGGTTTCTTTCCACTCCATGCTTCTTTGGGAGTTATTTTCTCCAAGCATGTTGTAGGAGATCTGTTCAAGACATGAGATGCAGTATTGATAGCCTCAACCCAAAGAAACAAAGGAAGACCCTTGGATTGTAGCATGCATTGTGCCATTTCCATTAAGGTCCTATTCTTCCTTTCAACAACACCATTTTGTTGAGGAGTATATCTATTAGTCATTTCTCTTTTGATCCCATGATATTCACAAAAGGATTTGAACCTATTATTGACATATTCTCCACCATTATCTATTCTTATTCTCTTGACCTTATTCCCACTTTTATTTTCCACAAATGATTTGAACATTTCAAATTTGCTGAACACTTCATCTTTTTGCTTAAAGAAGTAGACCCAAAATTTCCTTGAAAAATCATCAATGAATGTTAAGATATATGTAGCTCCTCCCTTTGATGGGGGATTCATTGGCACACATAAATCACTATGGACAAGTTCAAGAGATTTACTTGCCCTCTAGGTGGACCTTTCAAACTTGTCACTATGTCGTTTTCCAACCATGCATCATGTACACACATTTGTGTTTACCTTTATCCAAGGTTGTCCATCAACCATGTTCTAGTTGAAAGCATAAACAAAATTTGATAGTTTAAGTGACCAAATATTTGATGCCACAACTCACTTATGGAGGAACTTGTAGGAATGTAAGTTCTTTTATCAACATATTCTAACAATTTGTAGATGCCATCACTCTCAACTCCTGTAGCCACAATTTTGAATCCATCATTAATGTTCTTGATTAGACACTTATCTAAATAAAACTCCACCTTATAACCATGTTGAGTTATCTGAATCACCAAGAGAATATTTTTTGTTATCTTTGGTACAAGATTCACATTTGTTACTTCCAACTTCTTACCATCATGTACTTTCATTGAAATTGAATCTATTCCTTCAATTTCATGTGAACTATCATCCCCAAGAAATATCCTTGCACCTTTTATTTCTTCTAAAGAATTAAAGAAGTTTTTATTGTAAGTCACATGTTGGCTAGCTCCTGAATCAATATACCATGTGTCGTTTGAGTTTCCTTGAGTAGCCAAAGAGGCTATCATTATATTATGATCACCATATATTCTTGAGAAAAATTTGATTGCCTTCTTTGATTAAATTTTCTTTGATCTCCTGCATATGTTTTCCTAGGACATTGATCACTTTTATGCCATTCTTCTCCACAATTATAACATTTGATATCTTTTTCTCTTTTAAAATGATCTTTATTATTTCTCCATCAACTTTGTTCCTTTTGAAAACTATTTCTCTATTGATTATCCCTTAATTGATTCCATTGCCTTTGATTATTTTTATGTTGATTCCCTTGATTTTGATATGATTTATTTTAATTGTAGTTCTTATATTTTCCTCTAGCCATAAATTCTTGAGAAATCTTGCTAGACTCACCCGTGAACTTTTTAAGCCTCTCTTCTTCATTCAAAAAATTTCCATACACTTCTTCTAGTGTAATATCCTCAAATTTTCCAGTAAGCTCTAATGTGCAGATGAAGTTATGATACTCGTCTAGAAGACTTTCAATTAAAAGCTCTATAATTTCAGAGCCTTCATATTCAACCTTCATCATTGCAAGTTGATTTCTTAAGTTTTTCAATTTTGCAATATGATCATTCATGCTGTCTCCTCCCTTCATTTTAAAATGAGTTAATTTCCTTTTGATGTCCATAACTTTTAATTTTCTAGTTCTTTCATACATTGTTTGCAAAGTTTCCCATATCTTCTTTATTGTTTTTAGATCCTAAAAAATGAGACCTTATCCTTGGACTAATTTTCCATAAAATGTTAGCCCGTGCATTCATATCCATTTTATTCCATTTTTCATGCTTAGTTTCATCTACAGGTTTGTCTTCTATTGCTAGCTCCTGTAAGCATTTCATTTGTAAAATCAATTCCATTTCACATTTACAACTTGCATAGTTAGAACCATCCAATTTTGTACTAACCACAGTATTAGAGATCTCAAAGGCAACCATAGCAAGAAAAAAAAACTCTCAAGGCACACAAACATAGGGGCTTAAAGAATAAGGCCCCTACCAACACACAAAATGGATTTTTTTTATTATTGTGCCTTGATGTTGGCCTTCTTATGAACCAAACAAACAAGGACTTTTGCAAAAATTTGTGACTTAAAAATAGAAAGGAGAGTTTCCTCAAACTCTTCACTTAAACAATGATAGCTCACCTTTTAAAGATTCATTCATCTATCATCATGAACAAAAAATTCAGGGAGCACTCTACCCACCAATAGAGAAAATTGCAATAGTACTATCGGCCACAAAAAATAACCACACATATCAGTCTATACATAGACTAGTCAAGGAATGACAAGGAGTAGATTATTTAAGGAAGACAATGTTTATGTCCAATTGGGATCAGGGACTATTGTTCACCCTGGAGATCATCCATTTCTTTGTGTTGACACCATAAACCCATAATAGTGGTTTACAATTTTTGGCCAAACTAGACACTGAAATTATTATTTTTAACTAAATCTTCACATGCGGGCACCTATAGCGGCTAAACTGTGAGGAATTTGAAGATGGTGCAAACTAGAGTCTCATCAAATTTTGTCTGTAAATTCTAAAAATATTTTTTTCAAAATTTTTGGAATCAAATTGCACTTCTTTTTCCATCTCCCATGAAAATTGATTTTTTTTAGAAAACAACTTTTAAAAAAAGTGACGCACACCGTATAATGCATAATTTTTTTTCCATGAAGGATAAAATTCTAATTCTTTCAAATTTAGATTTGTAACTCTAATATCTAGTGCGTCCACTTGGTTAGATAGTTTTTTATTGAATATTTTTTTGTTAATCAAGTTTCAAAGTCAAACAAATTACAATTCAGACACAACGCGACCGTATAATGCGTAACTTTTTTTTAATATGTCAAAATTTAATTCAATTTTTTTCGTTGGATCAAGGACTTCAATATCTGGTGCACTCATATTTTTCAATTTTTTTTTTTGATAATCTTCTATTTTTCCACACGTGAAGAACAATGAAATTCATTTTCAATGAAAAACCTATGTTCAATAAAACTTAAAAAACAAATACATAACAAAACCAAAACATATTAAAATTATATTCATTGGATAGCTTGTTCTGAGGAATACCATAATCATTTGAAATAAATTTTAAATGAATTCATTTGATCCCCCAAAATCTAAATCAAAAGTGATCTTTTATCAGCATTTTGATAGGTGTAAAGGAGACGCATTTATAGGTATGGTTTAAAACTAGCGAGGTTCTATACAAGGGGGTTTGATCTAAGGTGATTTGATCAAACCCTCTTCAATTGGAATCCTTAAAATGGATATTTTTAAGGCTTAAATCATTATATTTTCTAAAAATATGTGATTTCAGCTAAAATTCGTTCCTCTTAGGAATTGTAAACCACTATTATGACATATAATTAATCACACAATCTGCTTCAACTAAATCAGTGACAAAAAATTTCAAAGATGGCGGTTGTGCCATATCGAGTGCTAACTCCCTGGTAATGACCCGAAAAGTCTAGAGTTTCTCTCATAGTTAATTCAACCACGTGCAAATCATTCTGACTAACATAAGTTGAGGTTCTTTGAGGCACAAGGTATCTAAATCGTGTCCATTGTAAGTTACCCTTCTAGATATTTGTAGCTGGGGATCAAGGCGACTAGCTAAAGCCAAATGTAGTGTCGTTTTCCCGGAGCTAGGTGGTTCTAGGAGAAGAGTCTTCCTGGACGGCTTCAGTATTCTATTCACATCTGATAGAATGGAAAATCTTCTTTTTTGATTAAAAGCACTTTATTTATTAGCAGATCTCTCCTACAAACTACAAGCAACACTTGTCTTTCCCTTCAAGGTGATCCCATAATACTGGTTTACAATTTTTGGCCAAACTGGACACTGAACTAATTTTTTCTAACCAAATCTTCACTTTAGGGCACCTATAGTGGCTAAACCATGAGGAATTTGAAGATTATGCAAACTAGTTATTTGTGACATTTTATCTGTAGATTCTAAATATATTTTTTTCAAAAAATTTGGAATCAGATTGCACTTCTTTTTCCATCTCATTCGAAAACTAGTTTTTTTCAGTAAACACCATTTATAAGGAGTGACGCTCACCGTATAACACAATTTTTTTTCCATGAAAAATAAAATTCTTTATTTTGAATTTAGATTTGTAACTACTTATATCTATGCTTCCAATTGGTTTCCATAGTGTTTTATTGAATATTTTTTTTCATTAATCAAGTTTTGAACTCAAACCAATTACAATTCAGACATAGACAAACCGTATAACACATAACTTTTTTGTATGCATCGAAATTAAATTTATTTATTTTGTTGGATTAGGGACTTCAATATCTAGTGAAATCATATTTTTCAATTTTTTTTTGATAATCTTCTATTTTCCACATGTGTAAAACAAAGAGCTTTATTTTCGGTGAAAACCTACATTCAAAAAGAAATAAAAATAAATATAATAATAAAATTAAATCTATTTAAAATTATAATTTTTTGGAAGCTTATAATAAGGACTACATAATTACAAAAAATAAATTTAAATGAATTCATTTGATCCCCCAAAAGGTAAATCAAAAGTGGTTTTTTATTAGCATTTTGATAGGTGTAAAGGAGACTCTGTTATAGGTATGGTTTAAAACTAGCGGGGTTCTATCTAGAGGGGTTTGATCTAAGGTAGTTTGATCAGACCCTCATGAATTGGAATGCTTTAAATGAAACTTTTTAAGGCTTAAATCATTATATTTTTTAAAAATATGTTATTTCAACAAAAATCAGATTCTCCAAAAAATTGTAAACCAGCTTTGTGGGATCACCCTTTAGTGACTCCACCCTTTGATAGTGGTTGAACACTCCCCATATTGTTCTATCTTTGATACCATTAAAAGAATATAATAAACACAAACACAAAAGGAAGAAACAAAAAAAATCAGGTTGGCTCAAAATAAAGCGTTATTTTCACATATACCAAGCAGAGTAATGGACTTCAAACTGATGTGGGGGCATTTCCCATTGGCCAACACCTCATATGAAATGAGGTGAAGGAGATAGGACAATACAAGCGTTTCTAGATATATAGGCCACCTTCTCCATCAATCTTTTTCTAGACGTAGCTCCTATGGCATAACAAATGCACTCAGTTCCTCCTCTGCTTTAGCTTTGCATTGAACTGATCTCATAGATCAGAAAATGTGTCATTACATTCAAATAAGATTGTCAATCAGAAAGTGATATTGAAGTACACAACTGAATAAAGTCTTCCATTGGCTAGAGTTGAAAGAATCTGGCTAAATTTGGAGCTGACTAATTTGAATTGAAGTTTAGAGCCCAACAACCCATTTCACAAAGTAAACACTATAGAGACAACCTGGCTCTGATACCATGAAAAATAAACTAGAAACACAAGACGAAAGAAACAAAACATAAAAAAAATTCAAGCAAAGCTAAGCAATGCTGAAACACAGGCTCAAAAATCTAATTTATAAGAAAATATACATTAAATGTAAGAACCACTGTAGATTATGGTTAGCTGCAATATTTATGGTATGTAGGTACAACAACGACATGGATAGCTGAAGCTAGCTGTGCTTGGCTGTGTTAGAGCCGGTGTATAGAAAATGTGTTGCTTAATAATTAATTCATTCTAACAAAGGAATTCCACTGGTTCTAAAACTGACTAGAGCGAGATTACGTGAACATGCCCAAAATGTGCTAGCTTGTAGGGAAACTGTTCAATATCTCAAGACATGGTTGCTAGGAGGAGAGGAGGGCGATTTAAGCAAACACGTGGTAGACTTTGTGTATAAACACTTGAAATCCTCGTGTAAAGAGGCATTTCTAGATATATAATTTTCTTTTTTGGTAACTGGGTATGAGAAAAAGTAGCCTGTATTGTTGGAGAGATAGAACTTCAAAAGCTTGAAAGGGCTGCACTTGTAAATATCATGGATGAATGCATAGTGAATGTTCATGATAAGTGCAAGCACGAGATAGAAAGCAACCATCAGAGGGGACATAATCACCACCCAACAATCTCTCACCGATGTTATGCAAAATGAAGAGATATATGCTTGATGCAACTATTTCTTAATTGCAGTTGACTTGGTGTTAATTTAGCATTGATTTGTTGTTGATTTACTTTGCAGTCTCCATAGGAGTTAACTTAGGAGTTGATTTGCTATTTTTCTGTAGTCTTTATAGGAGTTAATTTAGGAGTTGAATCCTATTACTTTGTACTCTATATAAGAGTTAAATTAGGGGCTTTTTGGTGGATAAAAGCCATAGTTGGTAATGGTAGGAAATGGAGGTTATTTAGAGAATGTAATGCACAAGTTCATAATAATGAAAACATAGTATCTTCATATTTTCTTTTCTTTTGTTATTTATGTTTATTTTCTTTGTTATGCAAATGATGAGTCTATTAATTTGCAAGATCTGAGGATTGTCTACATCAATTTGGTATCAGAGAAAATATGATTAGAGCTCAGGTCTATGGGAAGAGGAAAATTGTGAAATACAAAAATTATGATTGGAGCCCAGGTCTAGGTCTATAAGAGGGAGAATTTGAATTCAAATTTGGCAATAAATTTAGAGAGGGGGACAAGAAAAAGAGCAATAAATGCACTGTTGGAGGGACAAATCAACTTGTCATGTTTTTCAAACTTGAGGGCTATGTTGAGTGAAAATGAGAGTTTTAATAAATCAATAAATTGATTTATTTTTGCAAGTGGCATAATCTAGAGAATGCAAGTGGGTGAGATTAGCATTTAATCATGGTTAGATTAAATTAATGATGATTAGGTTAGTTTGACTTTTAGGACTTGGATATTTTATTTATTTAAATCAGAAAATGATGTAATATGATTTGGGATTTGATTAAATGGTCATTTGATTTATTAAAAGCTTGATGATAATGTTTATTTGATTTTAAATAAATGACCTTAGGATATGATATTACCTAATGAATGGATGGAAGTGAACCTGATTAATTGATGAATGGACCTAATGTGAAACCTAGTTTAGCTAATGAATTAACCTAATCGAATGCAGAATGTTAATTTTGCATGTCTACATTTTGCCTCTCTTTGAAGCAATGTACTTGTTGTGTTGGTTAAAAGAATAAACTTGCCACGATCAAAATAAAAAAAATTCTAATTTTTCCGATGCCCCAGTGGAAAGTACACTAGTACATTGCCCCCTCGAGAGATCAAGCGAAAAGATTCAATTTGAGGGTTGATCTTGTGATAAAGAGGTTCAAAATGGATGGTTATAGACGATGATGCAAATGAGATGATTTCAAGATGCTTAGAATAACAAATCTATATTATCCTAAACAACTTAAATGATGATATGATATGAGATGGATGATATTGATGATGTGATATGCTATGATTATGCAATGGATGATTTATGCAGATGCTTAGACTAATAGATCTATATGATGATGATGCAAATGATGTGATTATGTGAAATGATTGATGTTTCCTATTATGTATGATATGAATGATATGTGGTATGCTGACATTGTGGATTGATGGATGCATGATGGATGCATTGGTGATGATGATGTTAGTGTGGAAATGAGATGATGACAAGAGGATCCAACAAGTCCATGATCTAACGAGACTTTATTAGAGATGATGATGATAGAGATGATGATGATAGATAACATGATGATGATGATAAATGATGATGATGATGATAAATGATGATGATTTTCTTATCAAGATTGGGATTTTAAAAGGGTCACTTACTTTATGTTTGATAACACGCCTCATACGATGCATTAAGGTATAAAGGACCAGGATTGCGTTGTACTAGTGTGATGGACTTTGACTCGACAAATAGATAGGAGTATTCTTGTTCACACCGGACATACGGAAACCTTGCTAGGATGCACTTTGGAAATTTCAAACATCTTGGAAAAAAAAACGGAAAGGTATAACCAATCAATGCAATAGTCAACAAGCTATCCAAAAAATCCTCTATACATATCTAACAAAGAAAGTATTCGCCAAGTTATTTTACAAGAATGTCCAACAAGCATAGCAGACAAAAGAATAATGATCGTTGCCCCATTCCTTTCTCGCTAAATCCTTCATTCGGATATCATCAAGAGGTCCTTGGATTGAGCGCAATAAGATAAGTCAAAAGAAAAAGGTAAAGCACACAAACAAGTTGATGTTCTTCAATACCGCTAACCAAAAGGGAATGCATTTTTAAGGATAAGAACTGAAACTTATTGCCAAAAGATAATGCCCATTGTAGGAAGGATACATCCTAGGACATGTTAGTGGATGGCGGCACGCCATTTCGTTTATCCAAATAAGTTCTTCTCGATAAATAATGCCCCTTGTAGGAAGGATTCATCCTAGGACATGATGTTATCGATGATTGATATGGGACTGTTTGGATGATGGACTATCAACACAAAGACTTGACCAACTTGTTTACGTACTGACTGCGACTTGAGACTTGACGCTTTTGAGTTTTACTTTTAACTTGCTAGACTTGTTTCTAACTATTTCAGCAAAGGTTGAGGATGATAATCAGTTTATTATGAATGGTGTTTATTGCAGGTGCAACCGAGGTGAGCTGGATGGGTTTTTTCAAATATTTGGATGTTTTTGATGTTTTGAAATGTTTTGAGGTTGTTTTTGGTATTTTTTGAGGTTTTCCAAATGTTTTGATTTTTCGGTTTTTCAAATGTTTTTGGAATTTTTTGAGATTTTGACCAAGAGACTAATTTAATGACCTTTCCTAGGGGTCTCGGGAGCTGATCGACAAATTAGCCTTGCCTACGTTATACATGCAGAGACCTCATAGTTCGAATGGCGACTTGACCGGTTTACAAATGATGATATACATGATGAAATGTAATCTTATTATGATGGACTCCTATAGTACTGACCTAAATGTCTCGGGGGATGATCAAAGATCAACCTTGCCTACGTTCAAGCTCAGAGATGACGTAGTTCGACAAGACGACTCTGTTTTTGACTTTTTGATAGAACTTTTGACCTGTTTTTGGATTTTGATATGTTTTGAATGTTTTTGGATTTTTTGATTTTCTAATGTTTTTGGATTTTCTGATGTTCTGATGTTTTTGGATTTTGATGTTTTTTGAATATTTTTGGATTTTGATGTCTTAGGGGCTAATCAGAGATTAGCCTTACCTACATTTAAGCTCAGAGACGACATAGTTTGGATTCCAATGTTTTTGACATTTTCTATTTTTGATTGTTTTCTGATTTTTCAATGTTTTGGATGTTTTTGGATTTTCTGATTTTCTAATGTTTTTGGATTTTTGCATGATTTTGACAATTTGGATATGGACATTTGTGATGATATCAGTGCTCTATTTATGATTTTTGTTGAAGACCAAGCTAAGGTTGATTGATTAGATTGATGGATTGATGATGATGATAACATTGTTGAGGATACACAACAATGCAATGATAGTGTTATGCAACACAAGGATTGGGATGTTGATGGGATTGATGATGATAACATTGTTGAGGATGCACAACAATGCAAGGATAGTGTTAAGCAACACAATGATATCCTGAGATGATGATTTTGTTATTGGATTTGATTGATCATGTTTGATGAAGCTTGATTTGGAACAAAAGGATGTTTTGGATGATTTGATGTGACGCTGAAGTATTCATTAGATGCGACTGATAGTGATTATTTAGATTGATGTTTGATGAAAAATGAAGCTTGATAAGGAACGTCTTCCTGTCAAAATATGCCATGGGCTAGTGATTTGGATTTGGATCACAAATGCTTTGACCAATTTGGTTTCACATTTTCCAATGTTCAGATCACCACATAAGTTGGAGGGTATAGATCAAGATTTATTCTCGAAGCAAGATGTAAATATCTGCCCCAAGTGTATAGCAATGTATGGAATGCGATGGGTGGATTCCTGGATAAGTGTATGGATGGATGGATACGCAAAGGATGCCAAGGATTATATTGCAATAAGATAAGGTGTTTGGATAACGAATACCCATTTGGATAATGCTTCATGGCTTAGATAATGCTGGATATGGTAGGATCCATGAAAATAGACCATGTCAAGATGTTTACCATAAGCAAGCATAAAGTGTGCACCAAAATTTTATCAAGATCAAGATAACTAAGATGATGGATGCAAATATATGCGAATGGATTGGATAAATGGTTCATGGATGGATGGATTTATTATGGATAAGATGGATGGAATGCTCGATTTATTATGGATGGGATGAGATGCTTTCAACTGAACTGGAGCACATAGATGCTCAATTCTACACATGACACCTGTTTTCCAGGTTTTCGTCATGGTCTTGCCCAAAGTGCCACTGTAGTGGTTTTCACTAGAGGACGATTTTTATCTTTACTATTTTCAATCATTTTTTGGATTTTTTTGGAGTTTTTGCTTTTTTGCTTTTTTTTTTGAAAAGCTCATGATGAATAATGAGGTGTTGTTGAAGTAGATTCCCTTGTCATAATGTGCCATCGATATCCTGCTTGAAGGAGCTGCTTTGCTAAGATATGTGCACTTGAATGCAGCTTTTGGGATTTTTGATTTGCTTCATCGATATCGGAGTTAACTTTGTCTTTGTGCGCACATCACGATAGAGTGCCCTTTGAATCCTTATGATGAAGGGTTGTTGACAATACATGGTCAATGTGAGAATTGGATATCATGCGTGGAGGCGTGGATGTTGTGTGTTTAGGGATAGGAGATGGATTGGTTGACAACTTGGAATCTTTGACTCTCCAAACTTGGGAAGATGAGCAATGATGGGTGGATACGGAAGTGTACATGGAATTAGGACCAACTGCTTGATACACTTTGTACGTTGCTTGAAAAGCCTGCTTTTTCTTTTGCGAACATCTTTGATGGATACTTTTCCCTCTTTTATTTTGCCCCATAGTTTCTTTGACTGATGGAGTTTGATAGGGATGATCTTTCTTTGTATTCTTTGGTGTCCATTTGTATTTGATTTGTCCATTATGCTTCTCAGTTTCTTTTGATTTGATAATTTTTTTCGTACTTTAATTCAAATATTTCTTTTGACGTTGGTCCCAATTCATGGATGGGGTAATGGGTAGATGAAGATTCATGGCGTGACTGGTTGTAGTATTGACATCGGTTTCATCATAAGGATTCTTCATGCTCCCTATGTTGACATTTGCTTGAGATGAAGTTGCCCCTAGTATGGTGATAGTATCACCTTTATTCCTTGATTCTACTTGTTTTGAGATATCTTGTTCAATAAACATGCTCTGACAAATGACCACTGTAGATGACATTGTTTCAATTCGCTGCTATGCTAACTCTAGATTATATTGTTTTGTCTGATTTTCTTCCTTGAGTGGATAATGTTCGATATAATTATTCATGATTTCCTCAATTTGAGTTTGGGATATATCTGATCCTAATGTTGATAACTCCATTTGACTATAGGAGTTAATAATATACTCTTTTTATGTGAAAAAATCTTGTTCTAGATGAAGATCATCTATGTGTCCATCTGTAGAAAGCATCTCATGGGTAGATGGAGTAGTATGTGCATCTTGCATAGATAAGATAGTTTCCATCAGATCATTATAGTATCTTGAAGATACAAATTCTTGATCTTGAATGATTTCGAAGTTGCTTTCGACATGCTTTGGATCAAGTTCTTGACATGGGTCAGTTTCAAAGGATGGACTGCTTACAAATGGCTCTTGGATATCTTCATTATGCATGGAAAGTGGATTAATATCTTTGTGATCTTTGAGTGGACTTGGATCAGGTGTCGAGTTGAAGATTCCTTCAATATCGGTAATCATGAGGTCGAAGGATGTCAATATGTCTTGGAAAGGACCATTGCTATACTTTGGTGAAAGACATTGATCATACTTTAGAATAAATTCTTGAGATATGCCCTCTACCTCATTAGGTGATGCAGATACATTTTCAACATGATCATTGGTTGATGCCTCATTTGATGAAGCAAAAATATCTTTATTGATGGATAGATCTTGAACATTGTTTTCAACAATTGCGGTAGAGAGATTTCTAATGTCTTCAACCATAGGGTCAAATGATGTTGACATTTCTTGAATTGGATCATTGTTGGGTATTGTTGGTGGATATTGATCATGATTGAGAAGTGACTCTTGACATATGTTCATTTTATCATTGGATGGAGTAGACACAACTTCAAGGTGCTCAATGATGGATTGATCTTGATCCTTGTTCTCAACAGTTGTTTGTTGGGTAGCTTGAGAGGCTTGTTGAGCTTGTCTTGCTTGTTGTGTGGCTAGATATTGTCGGATATCCTTTTGGTAGGCTTGGTGAGCCTTTAGTGCAATGTCATATTGTCTCGCTAAGTTTGGTTTTGGTGGTAGTGGTGGATTTGGAATCGTGTTGGATGCAATGACAGGTGGTTGAGATATGATGGGTGTGATAGGGGTGGATGAGATTGGTGGAAATGATGTCTCCACTATGGTACTGACATCAAAATCCAAAGGAAACTTGGCCCCTTGCTTTACTAATTCAAGCATGTATAACGAAGGGTTGAGTCTCATCATGACGTTGATGATTCGATGATTATCCGGATTTTGGAGCATTTCTGTCATTTCCTCACGAGACATTCCAAAAGTAGGGTCCTCTCCTTAGTTTTCTTCTTGCGGATTTTGCGATGATGAGAGGGTCAATGGATTGCTTGATTCTGCTGGATTCATTTCTGCATTGGTTTGGCTAAGATCACTTGAAGCGGGTGTTTCTTTGTTGGCTTCCATACTCTTCTTGTATTGAGATCTAGTGAGAACCATAAAACAAGGATCAATCTTTGAGAATATGGGAGATGAATCTCTTGATTCTTTGGATTAATCTATATTCTATGTCCCAAAGTGAAAGTTTTAGGATGCTTTTTGGGGATCAAAGGTGATGATATGACGATGAATGACATGAATGTTTTGGTTTTTTGATAAATCTTGAATGAGACACTAGGCTTTAGGACTTGGATTTGATTAGATTTCAGATTTGGGATTTTGTCCTTGACTTTGGTTTTGACCTTGTTTTGATTTTGAACAAACGGACCCTAAGATGTTTGATAATGATCTAAGGGATGGATTTGTTCAAAGGATGACTATTTGAATATGTGTGAGGAGAAGGATGCATCTACCCACACCTATTCAAACAAGATGATAGCTTTTTGCTAAGCATATGGAGAAGGATTCATCTACATATACTAAGCTAGGCTAGATGATTTGGATAACGTTGACTAAGGATATGTAAAAGGATGCATTTAAACATTCCTAGCCAAAGGTGATTTTGGTAAGGTTTTCAAGGATATGGTCTCAATGTTTTGGATGATTTTTGATTTTGCCACAAAGCCTAGTATCAAGGATGATTTCAAGATTTTCCAAAAGATGATTTGTGAGATGGATTTGATGTTTTGAAAGATGGATGAAAGAGGCTTGATTTGTTTTGATCCTTAGGTGAACCTAAAAAGACACTTTGTTTTCCTAGACCTAGGTTTTGAAGAGCATGCATATGCTTCCTAAAGACCTTTGTGACCAAGAAATGATTTCATTTGAACATTCATTTTCAGATTTCCAATGATTTTTTGCTTTGGGATTTGTGATTCTTCAATCACACATGAAAATTCATTTTTCTTAGCTTTGCTTAATGGCTTTATTTTACCAAAAACACTTTCTTTGATTAAGTTTTCAAACTAAGATGTCCAATGTCTTAATTTCTTCAAACTCCACAAGATATGTTATGTGGAAATTTAATGAACTTAAGGCAAGGGTTTCCTATTGTTTACTTAAGGAGACAAATTGAGATATGATCCAATGTTTAGAAACCTCTAAGGATGTGAATCCCAAGGGAAAGAAATAACATATGGATTGAGTCAATGGCATTTGTCTCCAAAAGGGTTTGAAATTTGAATGATATTGTTTAGTGTTTGTTTGCAAATGTTTTCGAATACAACATTGTGTTTACAAGCAATGCAACATCCTAGCTCAATTGGTACATTTTTCTTAGTGGACTTGCCTCATGCCCTTCGCAGTAGAAGAAATGATTTTACATGCAACCAAGGATAAAATATAAAGGCATGTTAAGAGTGAAGTCTTAACCTCTATATTTCAACCAAGATCGGGCATCGCAAGTAACTTCTTGGAATCTAAGTTCCAATGAACCACTTTGATAAACTCGTTGGATGGACTAGATGGCTACTATAAACAAGGTTCTTAATGACTCAACATTGGGGACATGGCACCTTGCGAGCATCCAGCAAGCCACTAAAGGCTTTAATCAATCCTACTAAGGGCTCTTATATGTTTTACTGTAGTACCCCATTCTGAAAGACATTGTACGGCTAAGGCATACATACCATGAGGACTTGACAGTTTAGTCTTATCCATTTATATACCGGCCCGAATGAAAAACTGATTGGAGTCACCTTCGAGTTCTCCTTTCGGATGTGTCTCTTAGGCAGGCCCCTCTAAAGGTAAACAATAGCGAGCAAGCACATCCGTAGTTCGATCAACCTTCGTTTAGAAACAAAGGTTAAACACACGTGATATACCTAACTCACAATCACAAAGTGTTTTGTTCAATTTTAAAACCCAAATCAAAGTGTGTATGGGCAATTATTTACGCAACTTAATGTCACCAAAAGCCTTTTGATTCTCAAGATTGCCGTGAGGCGCGAGAGAAGCGCATACGTCTTTTGATGATATTACTTTGTGTAAATAATTACAAAACAATAAAAGCACACATTTATTTTATCCTTCAAAGCAATGGTTTGATTCATTTTAAGCACCAAAGGAAAGATGAAGATTGCCTTGTTCAATTTTAGCCCCAAATTGAAATCTAGTAAGTGTCTAAGCTTGAATTTTAACCCTTCGCAAATGAAAAAAATCCATGTGTTCTTTTTAGACCCAAACGAAAATTAGTGTCCTAAAAATGAAAGATAACAATTTCATAAAGAAGTGTTAAACAAACACTTAAAGCATTTAAAAACACTTTGATTTTTCAAAAAAAAATCCTCCTTTCGTTTTCTCTCTTTACTTCACCTTCGCTTTCCTTCATTTGTACCTTTGTTGTTCATTGTACCTTTGTACCTTTGCTTGCTTTTGTACCTTTGCCTCCTTTTTTTTATGTTGTACCTTTGTACCTTTTCCTTTCACTTTTCCTTCATGCCTTGTGCCTTCATTTTCCTATGAGAGAAAAAAATCCAATCATGTGATGATCAAGTCAATAAGACAATTTTCAACGAAAAGACTATATGATTCTGCAATCCTAAAGGCCAATATCAACCCATGTAAAGCAGCAAATATTGACTTCTAAGTTAAATACGCTTATGAACACCAATCATTAACTATTTCTAGCTATTATGTTGATCATGCATTTGTAGAAAGCAATCATTACCATCCATCTTTGATTATCAGCCAGGACATATCTAAGGAGGCTCCACCTTAGAATTTAGGTATAACTTGATACTTCGACAAAAACCGGTGCTCTAATTCATTATCCGACAGCTCATATTATTGGAAGATTTTGAATTTAAGAAGTTGATGGGTATGTGCAGGATTATGATGGGCCAAAAAGTGGCAATATTATGGGTATTTGTAGGGTATGTGGCTGATGACTTTTTTTTAACCCAAAATTGATGAAACGAAAAGGGTTTTTAGAGGAGATTCTTAGCTTTCCACCAATATAAATTATGCTTTAATTTGAATTTAATAAATAATTTTTTTAAAAAAATTTTTAATGGGCAAAAAGCTATCATAGAGGATAACACTCATTTCTATTAAAACCAGAAAGATTACATTTAAAGAGAACACCACAGGGAAACTCCCAGCCGCACAAACATTGCAAAGAACTCCCCTTAGCCTGAGATTCCCTAACACCCACAAACAAGCTGAAACCATCTCCTCCAATGGAGTATGAACATATGATCCAATTGTGACACATAAAGTTTCAAATATCTTCTCAGAACACTCCAGTACCTGCCAAAAACCTGAAGCAATGACCAAAATTAGGGATTTCCACCACCATCCTGCCTATGCAAGACTTTGAAAAGCCTCCAACGTACCCTTCTTTGCACTACTGCATGTATTTGAAGAGGGGAGAGGTTCGGAATATTCCTTACCCAACTCCCAAAGCCTACGCGACTAGCAAGAGAGGTGATAGAACCTAAAGATTCATCGCCGCCCAGAACTCTTCCACGGGCAGAGCCTTACAAGGTGATATTAGAAGTTAGGAGATTCCCCACCAATCCCCAAGTCCCAGGATCCTTACTTCCCTTTCTCTGAACCGATTGATCAACCCCTTCATTGGCCAGGGCGTCTGCCAGTTTATTAGCCTCTTTGACCACATGACTAACTCTCAAATCCTGAATCAAATCTGTTAGAGGAATGATAACATCCAGAAAGGCCTGCAACTTCCAACTTGGCGCTTTCCTCAGACCCACAACCTTGATAAGGACCTCTGAATCACCTTCCACGTCCACATGATGCATATTCTTATCCACGCATAACTTGAGTCCTTCTAGAAGACCCGCTGCCTCAACATCTATATTGGTACCTACCAGGAGCTTAATAGATTTCGCCCAGATTAGCTCGCCCTTTTCGTTCCTTATCGCAAACCCCGCTCCTGACGGCCCGGGGTTTCCCCTCGAAGCACCGTCAAAATTCAACTTCAACCTGCCCGAAGGGGGAAGCTGCCACTTTGCCAACTTCCTATGGACTTTATTCCTCAGTTCCAAACCTCTTGGCAACTTTATCAACCCCCACCAAGCTTGCATCTGTTTATCCCAGGAGGAGATGAATCTTATTGAGCTATTTTGAACCACCTTCGAGAAGTGTTCGCTTATACCGAGCTCAATTTTGGCAACCACAGATTCTATACTGGCTTCTTTCTCTTTAAAGATTCGGTTGTTTCTCTCCCTCCAAATTTGCCAAATGATCATAGCAGGAGATTCTTCCCACAAACCCGCCATAAGTGACCCCTTGCCAATGGAAGGCCATGATTCAAATACCGCTTTGATGTTGTCACCCAAGGGCGCAAACCAACTCAGCTTTGAGCAGATCGCCGACCAGCAATCTTGCATGAAGCCACAGTTCAAAAGAAAGTGATTGCCATAATCCTCTTCCGCCTTACACAATGCACACCTGAATGGCCCATGCATCTCGAGCCTTTTGAGACGGTCCCCAGTCAAAATGCGTCCATGGATGGCTGTCCATGCAAAAGCGCCAGCTTTCAGGAGGACATACTTGCCCCAGCACAACCGCTTCGGCCATCCTCCCCTAGACTCCTTTTTCAACACCGTATAGCCCAACCTGGAGGAGTAATCACCAGATTTAGCCGCACACCACTTTAAAGAATCTGCCTCCCCCGTAAAGAGTAGCCTTCTATTGGCAAGGACCTTCGTGAGTTTGGCCCTTAGGCCCTGATCCAGCATCTCAAAATCCTTCCACTTATACTCCCACCTCCCTTGACACCAAGAAAGATGAACAAAGGACCTGACTGAGTCACCGTATGAAACGATTGTTGGATGAATCGCCCCTTCTAGTTCTGGGATGGAATCTAGGGGAACTTCACCGTTCCAAGAATCTCTCCAGAAGGATGCCCTACTACCATCTTTTATTATCTCGGTTAGATGGTCTGTAATCACTGATCTGCATTTTAGAATGAAATTCCAGACTGGAGAGCCTTTCCTTGGATTGGCTATTGTCAAAATTCTCTCTAGCACCTGTGAGTCCAAATATTTCACTTTCAGAACCTTTCCCCAATGTGCCTCTAGTTGACTAAGGAGCTTCCACATGAGCTTTGCTCCTAGTGCCTTATTCTAGAGGACTAGATCTTTAACACCTGCCCCACCATTTTCTTTTTCTCTCAATACCGTTTCCCAACCAATTAGCATAATTCTGTGCCTATCATGGGCACCGTCCCATAAAAAGTTTCCTTTGAACCGCCTGCAGCCTTTTGGTAGATTTCAGAGGGAGCTCTATGTAGGCTAACATATAAATGGGAATAGCCACTAAAACAGCTTTGATCATTGTTACCCGACCTGCTAGAGACAACCACCCCCCCCTCCATTTTCCCACCACCTCTGAACATTTTTTACAAGTCTCTTCCCAGTGAGATTGTTTGACTTTCCCGACAAAAAAAGGAACCCCGAGATACTTTGCTGGGAGCTTTCCTTCATTAAAGCCAAGGATGGTTTTAATGCTTCTTTTTAAGCACTTGCCAGAGTTGAAGAAAAATATATTCGACTTTCCCACATTGATGTTTTGACCAGCTTCCAATTCTAATTTAACCAAGGCTAATTTCATCACTTCTGCTACTTCCACCGACGCTCTCCCATATAGCAACGTATCATCAGCAAAGAGTTGATGCGAAACTGGGTTTAAGGAAGGAGCCACCTGAATACCTTCCCACCTCCTTTCTTCGCGCAGCTTGGAGATATATCTACTGAAAGAATCTGCCACCAGAACAAATAAAAAGGGTTATAAGGGGTCACCCTGCTTGAGCCCCCTTAAGCTTTGGAAGAAGCCACAAGGAGAGCCATTTATTATCACCGAATAACGAACTGTGGAAATGCAACTGAAAACCCAACTCAGCCACTTATCCGAAAAGCCCAATTTCTTCATTTGATGCATCAGGAAGCGCCATTGCACCCGATCATAAGCCTTACTGAGGTCCAGTTTGACAACCATCCTAGGATCCTTCGAATGCTTCAAAGTGTGGAGTGTCTCATGGGAAATTATTACACCACCAGTAATGCTTCTCCCTAGTACAAAACCTGACTGCTCCCCCGAAATGAGATGAGGCAATATTTTCTTCAGTCTGTTTGCCATCACCCTAGCCACAGTCTTATATATTGAATTGCATAGTGAGATCGGCTTGAAGTCCGAAAAAGAGTCACACTTGTCCTTTTTCAGAATTAAGACTATGTTCGTATTGTTCATATCTTTAAGTATGCTCGAGCTTCTTCTGGATTCTTTGACCACCCCCACTAGATCGCTACTAATGAATTCCCAACAGACCTAGTAAAATAATGCATTGAACCCGTCGGGGCCTAGGGCTTTCTCTCTTTTCATTTGGAACACTACCAACTTCACCTCTTCTTCCGACACCGGGCTTGTTAACATGTTGTTTTCTTCAGTAGATACTAACGCCTCCGTCCCTTCCAACAAGCTTGTGTTAAGCAATTCAGCCGTCCCTTGTTCACCCAACAGATTTTGGAAGAAATCTACGCCCAATTGCTTTATCTGTTTTTCATCAGCGACCTCATTACCAAGTGAATCTTTAATTACCGTTATTCTATTCCAACTCCTTTTGATTTTTGTAGTATTATGGAAAAATTTCGTATTTAAATCTCCTTTTGCCAACCAAGCCTCTCTAGATTTTGAGCGCCAATAACACTCTTCCCGAGCAAGGAGTTCACTGTATTCTGCCATCAAAATTTTCTCTTCTTCAAAATCTATTGAAGACATTCCGACCTTGGTAATTTTATCCCCTAAAACCCCCAGAGCCTCCTCAACTCTTTCCTTTTCCACAAAGATGTTCTTAAAGACCGATCTATTCCATTCTTTGAGATTTGCTTTCATTCTCATTAACTTCTTATGAAACAGAAACATCTTGGAACCCTGAATTCGCAAAGGAGTGGACCACCAAATTTTCAACTGATCTATCAGCCCGACATGGCGAAGCCACATGCTCTCAAACCTGAACTGGCCCCTAGAACTATTTTCTTCTGTTTCAATACTTAACTCCACCAGAAAATGGTCTGAGATAAAGTTTGTCCTGATTACTGCTTTTGGGGGAAGATTTGCTTGGAGCCAATCTTTAGAAATTAGAAACCTATCAAGCCTCTCTGCTATGTTGGTAAAGCCCTTCCTCCTGTTGTTCCAAGTAAAGGAACCATTTGAAGTTTGGACATCATACAGGTTATGACTCTCCGTGAAATTCAGAAAGTCCTTTTGTGATTGAGAGACCCTCCTTATCCCTCCACTCTTTTCAGATATGTCCAAGATGGCATTAAAGTCCCCCCCTAACACCGTTTTAACATTTAACAACTACCTACCAATTTCTTGCCAGACAACTTGTTTCTCTTATGTTTTAATTGGACCATACACATTGAAAATTTCAAAATTAAGATTGGTAGAGAATATACTTACCTTGGCCCTTATCTAGTTCTGATGCTTAGACATTACTTCTACTTTCAGGTTTGCATCTTTCCATAAGATTCCTAGACCTCCAGACGCTCCCTCCGCATCCACAAAGATACCTTGCCAACTTTTAACATATTTTAGAAAGCACTCAATTTCTGGTCCACCAAGCTTTGTTTCTTGAAGCAGAATTATTTCCAAATTTTGAACCTCCAACTGGCACTTGACCAGTCGCCTTTTGTTAGGGGAATTTAATCCCCTAACGTTCCAAGTTAGAACCTTCATTTCTTCCCAAGGGAGGGGCCACCTCCCTTGGACCTTGTCATGTAAGTTCTGATTGAAGGTTGGTCACCTTTTAGAGCAGACTCTTCCCTCTTCTGTTTATTTGTTTTCCTTCCTACCTTGGTTGTGGGGGGTGCCCTGACAGTTTGACAGATGTGTTGTTCCTCCAAAATATCCATAGCATCGTCACCTTCTTGTGTTAGGGAGTATTCTGAGATTCAGTCCATGTTTTTTTCTAAACCAATCGATTGAAGAGCCGTTATTGAAAGAGGATTTTCCATTTCCCCTTCTTCTAGACTCTAGGATTCTGAGGCAACCGTATTCGTTTTCCCAAAGGGGATAAGTGCCTAGTTGCTCTAGGACGTTCCAGGTTCTACAACTTCATTCTGTTCCCTTTGGGCTTCCATCGTTACGTTCTTTTTTTTCCCTCCAGACACCTCTCACTAGCCGAGAAGATTTTCGACATTGTTCTTCATTATGATTCCTTCTCCTACATTTTAGATAGAAGAATTTTTGTTGTTCTACTTCCAGAGATTGGATCCAGACTCCACCCCCCAACTTTAGTTTTATATCTCTTGGAATATCATAAATTGTAAGGATACAAAGTCTGGCATAAATTAAATATTCTTCATTTCTTAAGTCCAGATCGATTGCTTTCCCCAACACATCTCCTATCTTCCTCAAGCATTTACCAGACCAGTATTCAAATGGAAGATTATATAGGCGTAACCAAATTGGCCCTTCTGACGGATTGCACTTTAGAGGATCAAAGTTCCTGGACCATTTCTGTAAGAACAGGTGACTATTACCACACTTCCACTCCTTTGAAAATAATTGATCTCTGTTTAACTCATTTTCCATTACTGCAACGAAGAAACCCTTTGGCAAGAAATTTGTGATAATCCCTTCACCCTAGTGCTTCTCCACCCAACTTCCTATCTCCATTCTTGAGAGACATTTGCTGAGAAACCGTCCAATAACTGTCAATTTTTCAAAGATTTTTGCCACCGGATCTGCTTCTGCAACAACGTCAACCAGAACTTCCTTTAATGCCAATTCATTTCCATCTCCCTTCTTGTTTGAAACATCATACATCACCCCCTTTTAAGTGACCAAAACCTTCTCTGGGACGACCCCCACCTTCTCAGAGTCGTCCGCCATCTCATAAGCTAAGTTTTGTTCAATTTAATAAATAATTATTATCCATTTTCTATTAGAATTACGACCAAAGTCCTGATCGATAGGCTGATTGAAAAACATCTATAACTTTCAAACGGTATCACATTTTTTTGAATCTGAAACATGCGTCACATTCTATGCTTCACATACTATAGGTTTGAAAAAATAAAAATTAAATTTCATGAAGTTTTGACCAAGTTAAGGTGGCCAGACATACAAGTTTTTTATATTTTTTAAAAGTTGTAATAAAAAATTCATAATTAATTATTTACTTGGAAAAAAATTACAAAAAAATATGCATCACATCTCGACATGAGTCCTCTACCTATATATAAAATATTATAAAAAAATATTATCATTTTATTATGGTTAGGGTGGTCAGACAGAAACCTACTTCTCATTTTTTCCCTGAAATTTAAGTACTACTACATTGAAATTTTAAATTTTCACCAAATAGATTTTATTTATTTTTAAATAAACACAGTAGTTTAGAAACTACATTCAATTTTCTACAAATTCTATTCTTACATATTTTTGAAATAATATAGATAACTTATTCAAATTTTTACGTCAAGTTGCCTAACACTATTTTTTCTAAATTTTTTGCCACTTAAGGGCCTGTTTTTTCCATGATGATCTTGCCCATACCCTGATGTCTAAATTTACTCAAGGCCAGCGAACAATCTTAATGGAGATGCCTAAAAGTCAAATGCATCCATTATAGATTACATGCACAAGGCTCGAAAAATGTGAATAAATGAAGATTGTGGCCGTTGAAGTTGCACATCACAAGTTGGCCTATGGGCAGGTTGTACACAGAGAAATCCTGCGGAGATTAGCGCCTATCAAACACAAGGTTCGTAATGTATAGCCCACTATCAGATTCCATAAATATCTCTGTCAAGTCAAGCCTAACAGAATAATGCTAGTTTAATTTTTGTCCATTTGAAACTCGTGCCTGACAACATTACTGTCACACTTGCATAGGGAAGGAAACTCGCGTCCTTTGCCAACAGATTTGAAAGGTGCATGGAGGGGGTGCATAGGACGTGAATCAATTCATTCAAGATTATGAAGACTTCAGTTGTCTGTTGCAGATCCTCTGGTAGACATATATAAAAATATACAGAGCATAGACAAGCACATGAGCTGTTATTAACAGATCGCTCCAAAGAAATGATAAAAATGCCATTAGTAAAAGCAGTAACTCTTGCATGGAGTGAAGATAGACCAGAAACATCAACCAGGGATCAATGCTTCTTCAAACATATCACAATGCTTCTATGAGAACAGACCAAAAACTTCAAACCAGGGAGTGATGAAAATGGCTTCTGTGCAGGTAAGAAAGTACGTGCTTCTCCTGCATGCTTTTCACTGATGAATCCGAGCTGAAAATATCTTGCAAACGTTAAATAAAGCCTTTACAAGTGCCCTGACAGAAATGTATGCAAAATGCGGAGGCATAGACAAGGCGTGGGAACTATTTGATGATATGACTTGAAGAAACGTGGTCCCAAAGTTGCAATTATTGCAAGATATACACAAAATGGGTGTGTTGCAGAGGCTTTAGAAACTTCCGTAAGGTTCTTCAAATCTATCTTAATTCTAAGCATGGGTTTGCAAAAATGTTTGATTCCGTATGATATGCAGGTGTAAGGTTGAATTCCCAGCATAGACTAATAGATATGTATGCAAGATGAGGAAGTATAGAGAAGGCCTACGATTTTTTTATTTTTTTTTTGCAGAAAACGTGATCTCAAGGAAGGCCGTGATGTTCGCAAATAGGTGCAGAGTTACGGCATAAAGGTCATCTCATGGAATGCAGTGTTTGCAAGATAAGCACCAAATGGTTTTAATGCAAATGTCATTGGTAGGTGTAGGATCGAATCCCACAACCTTTGCTAGCATCCTCCCTGCCTGGGCGCAAATAAGAGCATAGAACAACACGCAGACTGTTTAAAAGAATGCCTGAGAAAAGCACGTTTAGCTTAGGGAATACATTGATTGCAGGATATGCATCAGATAGATGCGAGTTCACAGAGAAGGCACACAAACCATTAACATAAATTGTAGGATATGCATTAGATAGATGCGGGTTCACAGAGAAGGTACGCAAACTATTAACAAAAATTGCAAGATATGCATCAGGTAGGTGCAGGTTCATGGAGAAGGCATGCAAACCATTGACAAAAAGGCTTCTAGATGAGCAGTGCCTTGCAAGATGAAATAAGTCTTACACTAGGGTAAATGGACTTACGTTTTTCCTCAAACACACTCACACAGTCAATAGATGTTACCATGAAAGCTCACGCCATCCACCATAGACCCCACGATTTACCTCAAACTTAGCTGTAGCAATAAGAAGAGGTTTATCAAGAGCGAAATGAATACTATGCACTAATAATATGTCTCATGTTGAATACTCATAGTTCAAAACAAGCTGTTGCAAGAGATAATATTAAGTTCAAATGACATCTACGCCCTTTAATCAAGTTGAAACTACAATACCAGTGGTGTCCAAGAGAATATATGCAAACATACCATACAATACTCATGCCTAAACCTATTCTTTAGCACTCACAAAGTTGTCCAGCCAATAGAAGATTGACCAAAAATAGTTTGCCATTAAAAACACATCCATAACCTGAAAGCAAAACAAAACTATAGAAATGCCATGTCTGATAAACCTAAACGAGTTCTAAAATGAGATAAAAAGAAATTATAGCATAGCATGTCTGATAAAGTCTGAGAGTGACTTGCAACAAAACATTATGTCCTCGTATGAAAAATGATGAACTGAAGATCTCATGGAAATAGTGGTGAAGCAGGAAATTTTAGAAAAAACCAACAAAGTTATGAACAATGAGCCCTTCTTCTAGCGCCAAATGTAGGCATCCATTAAAATATGAAAACACTAAACTTCATGTAGGGGTTAGCATTTCACAAATCCATCAAAATGCCCCTATGAAACACCTTGTAAATGATTCAAAATGCAACAAATGACAAGAGAAAACTAAAAGCATCATGAAAATAATTAACAAGTACCTATTCCATAGTGGATTGGTGTCAAATGTGCAAATGACCCTTTCCCAATCCTTGATCAAAGCTAAAATGATGCAAATGCCAATATGATGAAGAGCAAGATTAGTTCTCAAACCAAGAGAGTAACCTTGCATGAAAGTTGTAGCTAGATGAATGAGGATTAAGGCCTTCTTTTATAGATTTTCTTGATGAGAGATTGGCCAAGAGGGTGAATGTGGGACTAAAGATCCACCAATGAGAAGAGGCCACTTGTCAAGTGGTGATAGGCCAATGTATGTGCAAGATTTGGGAAGTGTGCCCATGAGAGGGAGAATTTGAATTCAAATTTGGCAATAAATTTAGAGAGGGGGACAAGAAAAAGAGCAATAAATGCAATGTTGGAGGGACAAATCAACTTGTCATGTTTTTCAAACTTGAGGGCTATGTTGAGTGAAAATGAAAGTTTTAATAAATCAATAAATTGATTTATTTGTGCAAGTGGCATAATCTAGAGAATGCAAGTGGGTGAGATTAACATTTAATCATGGTTAGATTAAATTAATGATGATTAGGTTAGTTTAACTTTTAGGACTTGGATATTTTATTTATTTAAATCAGAAAATGATGTAATATGATTTGGGATTTGATTAAATGGTCATTTGATTTATTAAAAGCTTGATGATAATGTTTATTTGATTTTAAATAAATGACCTTAGGATATGATATTACCTAATGAATGGATGGAAGTGAACCTAATTAATTGATGAATGGACCTAATGTGAAATCTAGTTTAGTTAATGAATTAACCTAATCGAATGCAGAATGTTAATTTTGCATGTCTACACTATGTAGGAGTTAAATCATGGATTTTTTGGTGGATAAAATACATAATTGGTACCGGTAGGAAGGGGAGGTCTTTTTAGAGAATGTAATGTACAAGTTCAGATAATGAAAATATAGTATCTTCATATTTTCTTATGTTTTTGTTCATTTATGTTTTTTTCTCTGTTATACAAATGGTGAGTCTATTAATTTGTAGGTTTTTAGGATCATTTGCATCAATGTTTTGTGTCCCACCGTTGCCATAATTCTAGATTTTATCACTACTAATTTATATATAAAAATCACTCTTTCTAGAGATTTATGCGTAACTAGTTTTAGGAAAAGTACAAATAAATGCTTTATATTTGAATGTACATTTGAGCTGGGAGCATTTCTGAAATTGATTAAGAAAATGAAAGGGATTGTTCTTTTTGAAATATTTGACCTTGGAGCTCGTCATCTCAACTTAATGAATAGATGTTTAAGAGTCTTGTGGTGTAGCTCTTTCAACTATGGCTTGGTCCCACTTTGGAATTTTGAGGGAGTGACTTCTATCACTTGTGCTCTTTTTGAGAACAATTTGGTATTCAATTATGCATCTATCTTGCAATCCCACGTTCAATGAGATGAAATTTCTTTGAGGATTTTTTTTAAAAACTCACATGCATTGTTCCTTGCTTCTTTACTTTGCATACATTATAATAAGAGCACTACCAATAGGCACCTTAGACTTAAATTTTTGATTAATGTTGATTGATCACTTTTCCCTACTCTAGGGATGCCAATGTTGCACATGTACAAAGGACACTAGTGAAAGTGAACTCTTTTGGCATCAACTTTGTCCATTTAATTCTATGATATACTTTGAGGGCTTCTTCCACATTTCCATTTGTTTATTCTCTCATACTTTCTTAAGAGGTTCTTGGCATGAAAATTGTCTAAACTTGTTCCCTTTTGAACATTTATATTTATCTGATGAAACTAAACTTGCACTTGATATCATATATTTAGATTATTTGGACTACAATTCTAGCAATATAACTTTTTCATTTTTCCTGATGTCCTATTAATTGTCTCATTTAGGAATGGTCAATCCATTTTGGGCATTATATTAGCAAGAAAAGAATTCCAAACATTTTTTGTAGTTTTGTTCTAGAGTTCAGAAAGCTTGGAATTAAATTTATATTTTTTTAATCTTTTAAGTCTTGAGATTTTCTCAAGGCATATAGTCTTGTTCATGCCTACCTTTGTCTATTCCTTTTGTTCATACCGCTCAGTTATCTATTAAGGATAGGAGTGAGGAAGATGGTGTGATTATTGGTTGAAATCTTGTCATTGATAGTTTTGATATTATAGATGCATTCAAAAAAATGGAAGATGATGACCATCCCTTTTGTGGTGTAGCTCTTGCAATTTTGTATTGTTTTTTGGGCTTGGCCTCACTTAGACTTTGAGGGAGTACTTTCTACCACTTGTATTCTTTTTGAGAAGAATGTAATATTCAAATTCTTTCTTAATATAAAAGTAATATAATCATTATTTATCAAACATGAAAATGAACATATAAATTGAAAATACAAATTTAATAAAATATACATGAATATCTAATTTTAATAATTTACGCTGTTTTTTAAACTAACAACTGAATTATGTGAAATACACCCTAAACATATTATTCTAAATACAAAATAATACAAAATATATACACGCATAACATAATTGATATATTAAGATAATTTTTTTTACAATATAATTTTATTAAAAAAACTATTATTCAATATTTCTTTCATATATTCTGTCCATCTATATATTGCTCCTATATTTTTCTATATATATAGACACACAAAGCAATACATTTTAGTTTTGGTATTTTTCTATATATATACACACACAAAGCAATACACTTTAGTTTTGACCAAACATTCTAGAAAGCTAATTTTTATATTCCTGGTAAATTAAGTGATTGAGGCCGAACGATGTATCTGGTATATCAGTAGAGATGGAGGGGAAGGCGAGGTTTAATAATGGCCTCCAATGGAATTGATTTGTGCATTGTGAGCCCGATCCCCTCTGTCATGTCAATTACAGTGCCTTCTGGAGCAAACCACTCGAAGCTCTGAAGCAGTCGCCCTAATGTATGGGTGACCACAATCAATGCCAATGACGTGCCCGGGCACATTCTTCTCCCTGAACGTAATGGAATCAATTCAAAGTCCTGCCCTTTCACATCAATCTCTTTTCCCACGTTGAGAAAACGTTCAGGATCAAATTCCGTGGGGCGCTCCCACACGGTCGTGTCCCTGTGAATTGCTCACATATTCACTAACAGTTGTGTTCCTACGGGAACACAATATCCTCCGACAGTGCAGGCCTCGACAGATTCACGAGGGATTGAAAGAGGCCCCGTTGGATAAAGCCTGAGAGTTTCTTTAACAATTGCCTGCAGGTATTTCAGCTTGTGCAAATCCGATTCCTCCAATAATCGGTTCCGTCCGACATGTATGTCGAGCTCTTGCTGGGCTTTGCCCAAAATATCTGGGTGCTGTATTAGAGCTGACAGTACCCACTCGATGGTCGCTGCGGTTGTTTCAGTACCTGCAGTAATCAAGGCCTACAAAACCAAACGACAAATCTTAAAAAGGGTGGTCAATGTATACGCTGTTTATGTAAGAGACTGGATTTCTACTTGAACGATCAGTGCCTTGACCACAGAAGCTGTTTATCAAGACATGAGATCTCTACCACGGAACATAAAGTCTTCACTTAAATAGGGGCCGGCTTAACCGGCACACTCTAAGCACTGACAGCTTAGGTGGCCTGGCCCATTCACCTGACATTTTCGTACCTATCAAATCCACGTTTCCGCTTTTCACAGATTCCGTTAAACTTTGTTTCTCCGTTTTCACATTTAAAGTTTTTTTTAACTCCCAATACCATGCCGTACTAAATATGGTGGAATTTTATCTTGTAAGTACTCCGCTGAAGTAATAATATATCAAACATATTAAAGCAGAAAGTGCGCTCAATCGTAGGAGAATAAATAGGTGTTATGCAGAAATGTGCGCATATTCTATAGGTAATAATAAATTTGGTGAGATCTTATCTTATATATACTCCTAAGTAATGGTATTGCACATCATTTTAAAGCAGAAATGTATGAGATTAATTAGGTGTTAGCATGTTTAAATAGAGATGTCCTCTATAAAGATGTTTAAATAATTTAAAATTTAAAATTTAATAAAATTGTTTAATAATAAATATACATAAGGAAAGATGATAAAAAAATTTACAATTAAAAAAATATTTAATAATAAATATATTATTATTAAATATTTAATATATTATTAAAATATATTATATGATTTATATAATATATACATATAATACATAGTTGTATAATTTGTAGTTATTGTGCATTTCAATAATGTAGTTACATTTATTTTTTGTTATTATTGTAACTATTGTTGTTATTGTTATGACAAAGTATTTTGATGTAATCTTATAATTTATGGAAATAGTAAGAAAATTTCTAAATTTTATCTTTCTTTATTAACATAATTATTTATTTGTATTATGAATTTTGATGTATAAGTTGTAAATAAATATGAGTTTTTAAAATTTATAGTTAAAATATTTAAATCTATTTTTTTTACATAAAAAATTAGTAGGATTATTGCAATGATATCAAAGTTGTGATCGTGTCATCCTACAAATCATGGAGTCACCATATCATTTTGCAAGCTTCAATATATATGAAACTATACTTAGAGGGATTCAAAGAGAGATTATCTTTCTACACTTCAAGGAATTACAAAAATATTTTTGAAATGATTATCATTTTGCAAGTTTGTAAATTACTAGAATCTATCAAAATATTTGAAGGCAACTTTATCATTTCAAAAATATATAGAATTTTCTTTCCTAAACTACCTAAAATGGATAAAAACAAAAAGTGGACAAATACAAAAAAGGAAGAGTCATAATTAGTACTAACATATAAATTTTCAAAACACTATATTTGAACAACTCAAAGGAAGAATCACATAAGAAGAGACATCATGCATCCACTAGAGGATCACACCTCCAATTATTACAAAGAAGATGAATGCATATAGTAGAAATAATTTGAGAAAAAAAAAACTTTCTTTTGTAATGAATCTTGGGAGTTAAGTCATAGATATCAAAGAAAAAATGAAATAATTCTAAAAGAAGATTTATGAATTTAATATTTTGAAAGATTTTATATTTTTATTTTATTGTTATATTTTTATTTAAAAATTATTTTTTCACAAATCATTTTAATAAGTGTTATTGGAATTAGTCTTTGTTATAATATGTTAAAAATTACATTTCATACTAATCAATTATAAGTAATTGCAAATATTGATTGTTATTTTATTTTATTCATATATGAATTATTTCAAATTTTAAAAAAAATTATAAATAAAAATAATTCTTGACTAAATAAAGTAAAATTAAAAATTTGTATAGTTGTAAAGTAAAAAGATAAATCTTAAGTAAACAAAATAAGTATGAAATACTAAATGAAAAATAATGTATATTGTTGTATCAACAATTTTAATTAATATATTTATATTATTTGGATAATAATATTATATAAATATATTATCATAAAAAACATTTAAAGCATTCAAACATAAAAAAAAAAATATTTAAAGAAATTAAAAATATAATATAATTCAAAAATAATTTATTATATAATTTTTTTTTATTTATAAAACTTTTTACTTCATCTTTCTTCATATACATTTAAATTATATTTATTATATATATATTTTTTAATTGTATAACCTTTTTCATCATTTTTTTAATATATTTATTACTAAACAATTTTTTTAAATAATTATTTAAAATTTTATATTATTTAAACTGACTTAACACCTATTTATTCTCCTACGAATAAGCGATTTCTGCTTTAATATGTTATGATATATTATTACTTCAGCGGAGTATTCTGTAAGATCAAATTGTAAGATCAAATTCCACCATATTTATTCCCGCATGGAATGTTGAGTAAAATAATCTTTAAACGTGAAAACGGAGGAAAAAAGTTTACGGAAAGTAATCTCTAAAAAAGCAGAAACGTGGATTTGATAGGATACAGAAATGTCAGGGAATGGGCCAAGGCCACTTTAGCTGTCAGTGCTTAGAGTGTGCGGGTTAAGCCACACATGAATAATAATGTACAATTACATTATTGATCAAGAAATTTAAAATACTATTTCCTAATTGGTTTTTATCACCCACTACTTCATATAAAATAGAAGAAATTGGTCAAATATTTTCCTGAAAGACATGCGTACGACATTTAAAAATAAAATAAACGTTAGTGCTCATTGTTTTCAAGCATTTGTGAGTTTTTTAATAAACGAGTACGAAAATGTTGATATGCAATATAAAATATATTTGAATTATTTCTTTGACGGGTGACATTTTAAAAGGATATAATGCATACAAGGATAAGAACATAATGGTTTTTGTCAACCATTACAACATATAAAATAAAAAAAACTTTGCTAATATTGCCATGAAAGTCATGCATACAATAGTATGTGAACTGTTTTAAAAAATAGACGTTAATTAAGGATATCAGATTTTGAACTCATGAAATTGGTCATTAACTGTTTCTTAATTAGATTGTGTGATAAATCTTTTACATCAACATTTTGGATGGCATACCAAGATCCATCATGAAAATGAGAGAATGCTATCATAGACAAAAAGATGGATTAGTAGCAAACCAAGACAACCTAAAAAAGTCTGGCGACACATAGACAAGGAGCTAGCTCTGTGAGACAAGAAGGATGACACAAAGAATACAAAAAATTTAAAATAAAAATAAATTAATTTATTTGATGTTTATCTTCATAATTTATTTTTTATTTTATAATTATTTTATCTTGTTTGTGTCATCCTTCTTACCTTGTTCCTTGTGCCACTTTCCTCTTCCCCCTCTCCTTTTTAGGCTTCCATGGTCTACTACTAATCCATCTTTTTGTTTCTTATAGAACTCTATCATCTTAATGATGGTTAATAGAATGTTATCCAAAATGTTGATAAAAAAACAATCATACAATCTAATCTAGAAGTAGCTATGAAGTAGTTATGACTGTAAACATTAATGTTCATTTTTCAACATTTTTGAATTTTTTAGTACAAACTAAAGGAGTGTGAAAATATTAAAAAATAAAATAAAATATATGTGTATTAATAGTTTAAATGGTGACATTGATAAGAATAAGAATATGTCATCGATGATCTCATACAATAGTAAACTTTTACTCTTGAGGTAATATTTCACTTTTGTGTAGACTAAGTAAACCATAAGATAAATATAAAGAACCATCTATTTCATCTATTTAAATGAGAGAAGACATTTTTTTTAATTAATATTTAAATTTTCATATAAATTTAGGGTAAATAAATAAATAATTTTAATATTTAAATTTTATTATTGAATAATAAATATATTAAAATAAATAAGTATTTTTAGAAATTTAATTAAATAATAAAATTATTTAGTTGTAATGATGTGATAGATGTTAGATGGTGATTTGTTAATATTAAAGAAATATCAGTGAAGATTATATGGATGCAATAAAATTATTGAATGAATAATCAGTTGATCTAGACCACTTTAGAAACCATGAAATCAATCCTACAAATATAAATCACATTTATCTTATAGATTTGAATTATGCCTACAAATCCAATCCATTATAAATATAAAAATATTGTATTTAGCTCATCTTGATGATTTTAGTCTGTTCTCGCATAGAATAGTCCTTCCACTTTACAATTTTCCTATGGTATAGGATAATAACTCCTTTGTGTCAAACCATGTAAGGATATTAATTTAATAGCTTGATAAAAGATCAAGAACAAGACTCAAAACCATGGAAGATGACCCAAGTGATTGTTCACTTAGCCTAGACATCATCCTAACTAGAAAACATAACATTCACCCAAAATTTGTTGAAAACAGTGCAAAAAACCCTAATTTGGGACTCATACGCCCCTTTGGGCGATTTAGTCCCAATAAAAGTTATTTTGCCTACTTTCTAGGATTTCTATGTTGTGCACTTTCCAACATTTAACCCCTCCAAAAACACTGATTGAGACTCGTATGCCCCTCTAGGCGAATTAGTCCCAGATCAGACCTAAACCTACCTTTTATATCATTGAAAACCTTGTTTCTGCACTTTTGTTTGTTGTCATTAGTTATTTGTTTCAATTGGCCAAGTTTATGTTACATGCATTTACTAGATCTAGCTTAAATTGGTTCATTTCATGCATTTCTCAATTCTAGATTTGCATTTACACCATTTCATTTTCAGATTATTGATTACTGTAATCTGAAAATTGCATTTACACATTTCATTCTAGGTCTTTACATTTCATTTTAAATCTCTTTCCATTTTGAGTTTGTATATATTACTTTTTATAAATGTTGGTATCTATTTTTTCCAAGTTTGCAAAGAAAAAGTTAGTGAATAAAAATGTTAATCATTCATTCAATACATTTCCTAGTTATCTAAGAGTCTCTTAGTGCAAGAGAGTAAAAATGATTTCCTTAAACCTACATCCCCTCTTATCTCTCCTATGTGTGGGAATGATGTGATAGAAGAGTATACAAGCATAGATAACCATGACAATCATAATTGTTCTTCTCTCGATACCTCTCTTGGAAGTGACGAAGGTATCTTTGTGAAAGGAGATGCAATCGTTGATAATCCTAAAATTCTTGCTTATCCTTCTCCTCCTTCCCCTTGGGAAGATATTATGGAAAAAGAGAATAAAATCATAGACACATTTCTAAAAATCACCTTACCTAGTCTTTATTCATCCGTTGCTTGTGAGAATGAGAAAGAGGATGAAATAATAGATAAAAATGACAATCACATTTGTTCGTCTCCTAGTATCTCTCTTAGGTGTGAAGAAGATACTTTGATGTTAGAAAATCCTATCAATGAGAGTTGTGAGCATCTTAGTTGCCACTTTTCCCCTAGGGAAAACCTTATTGAATAAGAAATTCCAACCATTGATAACTCCCTTACTTGCAATGAAGTCATTTTAGAAGAACCAATCTTTGAATGTCATGAACATTTAGTTTGTAGTTCTCCTAAAAACTCTCCTAATAGGGAGGATATCATGGAGCAAGAAAATGTGAATATTGACACATTTCTTTCAAACACTAGTAATGAGGATTCCTTAGATGGAGATGATGAACTGACATTAGACTCCTCTTCATGAAGAGATCATGAAAATAGGGACAAGTTTGTTGAGGTTATGACAACATAAATTTGATCTCCTTTAATTAGCAAGCCTTCTAAGTCATGTCCTAGTAGTGAACCGCATAAAAATAAAAAAATAAATTTCTTAAAATCTATAATGAAACTTGATAGTAACAATGTTTCGTGGTGACCAAGTTATAATACAGTTGCTCAAACATGTAGGAAACTACAAAGCACTCCCACTCCATTACCATTGCCTCAACATATTTTTCCTTGTGCCCCTCCTTCACCTTTACATAATGTAGTCGAAGATCTTAAAAAGACTCTTGCTACTATATCTGTATGGCATCTTATTTAAATAACACCTACATAAAATTAGTTATTTTGAGAAATGTTGCAAATGAAGCAGGACGAGATCCAATCTTCTAAGAAATTGAATGATGTAACATCCTCCTTTTATCATATCCAAGTCACATAGTCAAAAATCACATTCCCTAAACATGAATTACCCTCACTCGAGATTAAAAAATAAAATGAAGCTTTGATGATCAAGGTGATCATTAATGAAATTGTAGTTAGGCTCACTCTCATAGACAATGGAGTAGGTCTTAATGTTTGTAGCATTGACGTCGTAGGTAAAATTGGTGTGGACAAGAGGATTATTCAAATTAATGATGTTAATATTTATGGATTTGACAATGTTAATAGGAAACCATTAGGAGTGATCACATTACCTATTGAGGTTAGACCTGTAGTGTTGCCTACACCTATCCATATCATGCCAGGACATCTTTCATACAACCTTCTCCTAGGGAGACCATAGATTCATGCTATGAAAGGAGTCCCATCTAATCTTCACCGTGCAATGAAATTTGAATACAATAACAACATATACATGGTTGAAGTAGATGAAGTAAACTATAAATAATATGACCACAACAATCCCAACTCCCCTAATACTTTCATTCCAAAATCAAAAGTTGAACCTATACAAGTGGATGCTAATCCTAATTTTCTTTCACCTACAATGAAACTCTTTAGTGATAATTGGGGATTTTTAGATTTTATGCCTTGTTTCAATCAAGAATCCAAAATCTCACCTTCAAAATCTAAAGAGTCATATACAAACGATTCATTTTTAGACACAAGTTCTAGTGATGATTGGTCTTCATTAGATTTTACACCCTCCTTTATGGGAGAGTACAAAATCTCACAATCTAAACCAAAAAAACCTTGTGTTTCATTTGCTCAATTTGGTTCTACGTTAAAAAAACTACCCCATGGTGGTGATGGGGGCTATTTAATTCCCATCCCTGATGAGAGGACAATGCATAACTTTAAGAAACCTAAAAAGGATTTGTGTTCTCATGAAGAATCCAATTCTTCTTAGAAGAATAAACCCCCTTCATCTAAATTGAAGGATTATTATGGTCTTCGATACAAACTCCCTCCTAAACATGGATACGATGAACACATGAATAAAACTGATATACCATACTCTTTTAAGAAAGATCTAGGTTTACCACCTTTATCTCCATTTTCATCTAAGGCCTTATCATTTAGTGTGTGCATGACATCTTATGCAAATAAAGGAACATCCTCTACTATTGATCAAGAGGGTATCTTGTCAAGACTCCTCCAAGATCATTTGATAGCTCTCCCTCCATGAACACCAAATAAATTTTACTATAAGAATTCATTTTGTGCATATCATAGAGTTCATGGTCATTCTACTAATGAATGTAAGGCTTTAAGTGATAGAATTCAACATCTTAAGGAGTGTGGTGCTCTTACTTATGTTGGGGCACCTAGTTCCTCTAATTGATACCAATTTTCACTCTAGCATGTTCTCATCAATCATTTCAACTCACCCTTGCCCTACACTAAGTGGGGGCAAGGGGTTAGGTAGCCTCATCTTTGTATGTCACTTGTCATTGTCTCTTTTGGCTAGTTGATCGTCTTTAATGTACACATAAGAGAAAGCTTGGGATGTGGCCAACATGCCTTAAGTTGACTCGCATGTGACATTACATTGACACTCATGTTTCACTGCATGATTTTCTTTATTCTTGTGAGGTGTCCTTTTCTTGGTGGTGTCGTTGGGCTTGATATCCTCTGAGAGTATGATATTTCTTTGAGTTTTCCTCTCTTGGAGACATTAGTCACATTGTTCCCTAAGAAGAGACCTTACATAAACAAAGAAAAATGCCTTTGAATACACCTTACACTATTTTGCAATGGTTATATGGCCACATTGCATTACCCACTTTGCTTGCCTATGGAGCCATCTTGTCTTTTTCATGGGTGTGAAGTGTATGAAGCTTTGCTTGCCCCATGGACCTCAAAGTTCATTATTCTATGGCTCCTTGTCAAAGTTATCATGAGGTATAACTTTGGTATGGTTAGAATATGATGAGAAGCCTAAACATGAGCATGACTTTCTCATTATATGGTGAGAATTCAGTACAAAGGCATGACATTCTAACTAAGCCACCCTTTTTGGATAGTCACCCAGTGGAAAACCTGAAGTTTTGTTGCCTCAGAGTGAGCATACATTTTTTCAAAAATAACATAGATTTGATCCACATCGCATTGGAAAAAGGTCAAGGCTTGATCCACCTCTCTTTATTTTATTTTTTTTATTTTCTTTGTTTTAGTCATTGACATTGCATGTTTGTGTATCTTGATGCTGCACATTGTACACGTTTGTGTTTGTCCTTTTGTGCTTACGTTGGTTTGATGTAGGATCCTAGATCTTTGGGGCTTGGCCACCTCCTTTCATCCTTTTCATCCTATTTTGTCCACATTGGTACACTTGGACCCCTCTTGAATGTCTACTTTTGTGTGAGTTTGAAGCAAGCTCCTCCTCTCACTAAAGTGGGGGCTAAATGTGGCAATGGAAAAATTATCCCTCTACATTTTTGCACTTCATTTGAAAATGATTAACATTAAAATGGACCTAATGTTGCATTGATCTAGTGTTGTAATTTGTTTTCCACATTCACATTGGATATAAGACCCTTTTAAGCTAAATAGACCTAATTTTTCCTTAATTTAATGTTGTATTTAGTGTATTTATTTACACTTTCACATTGAGTTTTGGGTCCTCTTGCATTTATGACCTTCATATCATCATTAATAGGCCTCTAAGACCCTATATTATGCATCTTGAGGCTTATTTCAACCGAAATCCTGACATGATCGACAAATATGCTTAATTTATCAACTCCTCGACATTTCCTCCATGTAAAAAGGATTGGTGGGACCCATACACCACTTTGGGCATTTGAGTCCCATCCATATGGGACCTATACGCCACAAGTGGTGTATGAGTCTCATTTGGCCTCTTTTTTAGGTTTTTGAGTGGGAAATTAGGGTTTGAAGTTCAAATTTCATGAATGTCGGCCTTTGGGATCTAACAAACAATAAGTTAGATGGATTGCCTATATAAACAGAGTCTCAAATAAATATTTACCTAAGCTATCAAGAGTTAAGCATTCCAAAAATTCACAAGAGTGTCAAGAGAATCTACAAAAACATTTTAAAGGAATTCAAGGGAAGATTTCTTCTTCATTTGTTGTAGCAATTCAAAATCCATCATCATGTCAAGTGCATAAAACATCAAGCATGTTCTCGAGTTAGTGTTGTGATGTAGCATTGAAGATCCATTTGCAAGCATTGTTTCATATCCATATTCAAGATCAAGATCTACATTCTACATTGCCACTTCATGTTAGATTATTGATTTATATCTCAAGACATCATTCAACGTATTATTGTTCATGTTTCATATTTCATGTTTCAGTTCATTGTTTGATCACAAGGTTTAATTACCTAAATGGGGTTTGACCAAGGAAAACCCCTATTTCCTAACAAATCAACAAGTTTTTCTCTCTCTACATGTGTGATTGCAGATCTAGGTGGCTTTAAGGCTTGAAGATCCTTTGAAGATCCTTTGAAGATTAGGTTGCAAGGTTGAGGAAAGTTATCAAGTTGTCACAAGGTTGTCATCTTCACAGAAAGTCACGTACAGGTTGCAAATCAGGGTTTCAAACTCATAAACAAATTGTAGAAGGAAGAGTAGAGATAGGAAAGTAGATTCAAGTCTTAACCTTATGAAAAAGTTGAGTGGGACTAATACGCCATTTGTGGCGTATGAGTCCTAGTATAGCACATTTTTTAGATTTCAATGAATTCAGATCTACCACTGTGAGATTCCAATTTTGGCGCAAATACCCTAGTTTGGGACTAAATCGCCCAGACTGGCGTATGAGTCCTAGTGGGCATCAATTTTTTTTTTTCAAGGTTTTGGAGTTTTTTTTAACATCATCACTCTCCCAGGTGCCCCTTTGTACTTTCTCAATCTTTTATTCTGCATTTCAGTTTAATCTCCTAGGTCATTTAGTTAGGTTTTGCATAGTATTTTGCATGCTACATTCATTTCTAGTCTTTCCAAGCCTTAGCTTGGTGGTGAACCCCCTTTTAATATTTAAATCATACCCTAGGACACCCTATTGCAAATCTCTTTCTCTCATTCTATCCTTGGAGTGAGATATCTAGGGCTTCCTTGAGGGAAACTAGGTGAAATAGGAACCCTACCCCTGTGCTCCATCTTCTAAAAGGTGGGGCACCCTATTTCCGTTGTTTCAATGGTATAATTAAAAAATTACCACTTCATTTGTAACACCTACTTTCAACAAGAATTGAAATGATAAATTATAGTACATGGTAGGTAGTTTTTTGGCATCCAATTCACTAGGAACCTTCCATACTCTTTATCAACTTTAACATTACTCTTTGATTTGTAAGAGCTAATGGATAAATTTCACCGACTCCTTTGGTAGTCTTTATTAATTTTTAGCATTATTCTCAGATTTGTAAGTAATGATATAATTGATAAATATGGCCAACTTAATGTGAATTTGAATTTTTTGATAGATTATTGGGTAACAAATTTTTAATGGGTACATTTCTAGATATTTTTGAAGATCTAATAGATTTAGTTAATCTATATTTGTCATATATTTAATGTGTGTAATATTTAATAATTATTTGTTTCTACCTAATAAAAATCGGTTAGTTTCATTTTCAAAATATTTGACATGCATGCTGCTCTTTTAAATGCTGCTTTTTATATTTTCTTTAATGAGTTTCATGTTTTATGGTTCACAATAGTTCAAACCCTGTTTATTCCTTTGCCATTTATCAACTGCTGATATGATATGAGGTAAAAACAAAAATAATTAACATTTAATTATGCATAGAAACAAACTCCAAACTTTAGATAACCCTGCTTAAACTCCACCCTGGCAGGGACTCTAGCTGCAGCGCAGTTCTTGTTATATTATACATTCTACAACATTAACACTAATACCGCTTATGTTAAATAAGTCTAACAAGACTCTTAAGAGCTATATTCCTAGTAAATTAAGCGGTTGAGGCCGAACGATGTGATCGGGCATTAAATCTCTTTCTTTTGACATATCAGTAGAGATGGAGGGAAAGGCGAGGTTTAATAATGACCTCCAATGGAATTGATTTGGGCATAGTGAGCCCGATCCCCTCTGTCATGTCAATTACAGTGCCTTCTGGAACAAACCACTCGAAGCTCTGAAGCAGCCGCCCCAATGTATGGCTGATCACAATCAATGCCAATGACACGCCCGGGCACATTCTTCTCCCTGAACCAAACGGAATCAATTCAAAGTCCTGCCCTTTCACATCAATCTCTTTGCTACTGTTGAGAAAACGTTCAGGAATGAATTCCGTTGGGTGCTCCCACACAGCCGCGTCCCGTTGAATTGTCCAAAGATTCACTAACAGTTGCGTTCCTGCGGGAACATGATATCCTCCAACAGTGCAGGCCTCGATAGATTCATGAGGGACCGAAAGAGGTCCGGCAGGATAAAGCCTGAGAGTTTCTTTCACAATTGCCTGCAAGTATTTCAGCTTGTGCAAATCTGATTCCTCCATTAATCGGTTCCGTCCGACATGTAAGTCGAGCTCTTGCTGGGCTTTGCCCAAAATATCCGGGTGCTGTATTAGAGTTGACAGTGCCCACTCCATGGTCGTAGAGGATGTTTCAGTTCCTGCAGCAATCAAGCCCTGCAAAATCAAACGACAAATCTTGAAAAGCGTGGTAAACGTATACGCTCTTTGTGTAACAGACTGGATTTCTACCTAAACAATCAGCGCCTTGACCACAGAAGCTGTGTATGAAGAGATCAGGTCTCTACCACGAGAACATAAAGTCTTCACTTAAATAATACGTGCCTTGACCACAAGACCACAACTATTTAATACAAACTATAACAAAAGAAGATTTCAGAAACATTCCTAATTTATGTAACAGAAAGTGATAAATAGAACATACTAAGGCGTTGGCCTTCACCACATCATCGTTACTGTCGGACTGAATTTCGTGGTTGTCTGTTGCAGAGATGAGAACATCAATTAAGTCTCGAGTCTGCACACCTCCTCTCGGTGATCGTGGATCAATTTCTGCATAAACACATCTATTTTCTTCTTTAGATTCTTCATAGAAAATTCTATTCCCTGTGGATCGACCAACTTGAGAAACGGCAGGTAATGAGCGATATCAAATGCTCCAAGTAACAAAGCAAATTCTTCCAACAACATCTTAAACTGCTGCGCTTCTTGGAAATCTTCAGAATTGAGATCTGGCGAGATTCTCTTGCTGGCAACTATTCGCATCATGATATTATATGTGAGGTCAGAGAGCTTCAACTTCATGTTCACTGGTTTGATCTCTCTCTCCCAACTCTCGAACAGCGAACGGATTAGAGCGGAAACCTCCTCGGCGCGGACGTGCTTGAATGATTCGATTCTGTATGTCGTAAAGAGCTGGAGGTTGCAAAGTTTTCTGATATCTCGCCAGTAGGAGCTATAAGGAGCCAAACCGAAGTTTTTGTAATCATACCCAATATGCTTTGCAACAGACAGAAGTGGGCGTGAAGCAAAGGGTTTGTCATTTGTTGTAAGGCATTCTTTTGCCAGATCTGAAGAGCTGATGACCAAAACTGGGCGGAAGCCAAGTTGCAGATGCATGATGGGGCCATAGCTCTCTGAAAGCGAGGATAGAATTCTGTGAAAGGGTTGTTTGCTTCTACTTAGCAGAGGAAGATGCCCGATTATTGGCCACGACGGAGGCTGCGGTGGCTTTGCCGTGTTATTATTTCTACATCTGAAAGAGTATGAAATTAGCCAAAGTGAAGCCACTGCTACAGCAAGAACAAAAACGAAAGCTTCCTCTAACGCCATAATTGAATACCTATCCTCCTGCCACGGCAGGATTTAATAGACAGCGCTTGGCCTGTTCCGGCGTTTTCTATTAGCGTGCTCTATCCTGATTGGTTTGTGAGTCCTCTATAGTGTTTGGAGGACTACAGAGTGCTTTTTGAAACAAGTTACAAACGATTTACACGCCATTACTTTCATTAATTTACAGGTTATCATTAATTTACAGGCCATTATTTTCATAATTTACAGACCGTCCTTAACCAATACAGCATATAAAATAGAAGAATTTGGTCAAATATTTCCGTGAAAGACAGGCGTACAACATTTAAAAATAAAATAAACGTTAGTGCTCATTTTTTCAGCATTTGTGAGTTTTTTAATACAAAATAAACGAGTACGAAAATGTTGATATGCAATATAAAATATATTTGAATTATTTCTTTATCGGTCACATTTTATAAGCATATAATGCGTACCAAGGATAAGAATATAATGGTTTTTGTAAACCATTACAACATATAAAATATAAAAGAATTGTTCAATATTGTCATGAAAGTCATGTATATAACTATGTGAGCTATTTTGAAAAATAGACGCTAATTAAAGATATCAGATTTTCACAAACCATGAAATTGGTAATTAACTATTTTTTAATTAGATTGTGTGATAAATCTTTTACATCAAAATTTCAGATGACATACGACGATCCATCATGAAAATAATAGAATGCTATCATAAACAGAAAGATGGATTATTAATAAACCAAGACAACCTAAAAAAGTCCGGGGACAAGGAGCTAGCTTAGGCAAGAATGATGACATAAACAAGACAAAAAATTTAAACATAGAAACAAATTAGTTTATTTGATATTTATCTTCATAATTTGTTTTTATTTTTTAATTATTTTATCTTGTTCACGTCATCCTTCTTACCTTGTCCCTTGTGCCACTTACCTCTTCCCCATCCTTTTTTTTAAACTACCATGGTCTACTACTAATCCATCTTTCTTATAGAACTCTATCATCCTAATGATGGATCACAGAGTGTTATCCAAAATGTTGATAAAAAACTATCACCCAATCTCATCTAGAAGTAGTTATGACTAATAAACATTAATGTTGATTTTTTCAATCTTTTTGAATTTTTGAGTACAAAATAAGTATGTGAAAATGTTAAAAAATAAAATAAAATATATTTGAATTAATTGTTTAAATGGTTACTCATTTATAAAAAATTAAGAATATGTCATCAATGATCTCATACAATAGTAAACTTTTACTTTTGATGTAATATTTCACTTTTGTTTAGACTAAGTAAACCATAAGATAAATATAGAGAACCATTTATTTCATCTATTTAATGAGAGGATACTTTTGTTTTGACGTAATATTTGAGTTTTCATATAAATTTAGGGTAAATAAATGAATAGTTATTATTGAATGATAAATATATTAAAATAAATAAATATTTTTAGAAATTATATTAAAGAATGAAATTGTTTACTTGAAATAATATGATAGATGTTATATGGTGATTTGCTAATATTAAAGAAATACCAATGAAGAATAGATGGATGTCATAAAATTATTGAATGAATAATCATCTAAACTAGATCACTTTATTAATTATGAAATTGATCAGGTACAAATATAAATAATATTTTTCTTGTGGATTTGAATTATGCCTACAAATCCAATCTATCATAACTATAACAAAATATTTTATTTAGCTCATCATGATGTTTTTTTGTCTATTCTTACATAAATAGTCCTTGTGCTTTCTATTTCTCTTATGGCAAAGGATAATAACTTCTTTGTGTCTAACCATGTAAGTATATTAATTTAATAGTTTAATAAAAGATCAAGAACAAGACTCAAAACTATGGAAGATGCCCCAAGTGATTGTACAACATAAATATTCTAATAAGATTCTCTAAGAAAACCTATATGAGCATATGAAATAGATCATCAACAACAATCCTCACATATGCATGTGCTCCTAGGAATGCTCAATAAATATAGAACTCCTTTTAGTACTCCAATTGAAGTGTGAAATATAAAGGATATGAAAATATATCCCTCATATCCTAGATGCCAAAAATTAATTTATTCAATGTCTTTAAACATAGGGAAAATAATAAATTCAATAAATTGGTATAAGGTGAGCCATTGGGGAAAAGGTTTTGACAAGAATTAGATTAAATTTGAACCTAAAAAGAACAAGTCCATGACCACAAATTCAACCTTATGATTGTGAAAATCACCACAAACATAAAAGGTCCCACATCATGAATGACATCAAATTCACAAAATTTTTTCCATCTAGATAAGTGTAATAATGTGCTGATAAGGAAAGTTCAAGTTAATAAGTTAATATGGATGTGTATAAGTGATAGGTAAGTTACATAGAGAAAAGGATCCAAGTTTCAACAAAATTATAACATTTGTCTAGGATATGAAGGCATAGAAGCAAATGAAAAATGACATGGTTCTAAAATTTTATCATTATATTTTAACCACACATGGAGATGAATTTCAATTATATTTTGATATCATTGAGGGTTTATATAAATTAATGGGATTTATAAAGTGTCATCATTTATGTTTTCCTTATATATATATATATATATATATATATATGCATTTACTAGAAGTAAAAATGATTCTCTATCAACCCTTAAAACTGGATCTTTAAAGCTTCGCTTGAGAATGTTGGTCACAACATATGTCCCCTAGTATAAAAAATTATAAAAAAGAGGAAATACAAAATTAAGTTAAATGTAAGCTAAGTATGTAACTATGTAAATTAATAATTTTAGGTAGTATTGTACTGTAGAAAATTGAAATTCCTTCTTGGAGATGGTACAATTTCACACTTAGTTTGGACCTATTTTAGCACCTTGGCATTCATGACCCTTTAAATCATCATTAATTGGCCTCTAAGAACCTTTATTTCAGATCCCAAGGCTTATTTCAGTTGAAATCCCGAAAAATCAACAAATACATTTAATTTTTTTGAAACAATGGGAAATAGTGGTTGAAATATTTAAGGAGATAGGATTCCCTTTTTTCCACCCAAGTTTCACTCAAGGAAACCCTAGAGATCTCAATCCAAGGATGTAAAGGGGAAAGAGGTTCACCACCAAGCTAGGGCTTGGAAAGATTAATGAAATGCAAGACCTAATGTTAAAACCTAATGCAATGTAAGACTTCACTAAATGACCTAGAAAAACATTTAAATCAAAATAAAAAGTTGAAAAACTAGAAGTGTGCACCTGGAAACTTGTAGAGGCTTGAATGAAGACTTGAAATGCTAAAAACACTAAAATTAATGTCTACTGAGACTCATACGCTAGTTTAAGCAATTTAGTCCCAAATTAGGGTTTCTAGGAAGAAACAAAAATTTGGCAGAGATATGTCTAAAACACTTGAAATCTATAAATTCCACTATAATGGGATTCATATACTAGCAATGGAATATCAGTCTAGTCAGGCTTTTCAAGAAAATTAGGAACTGAATATGCTCTTCAATCCTTGCTCTACCTTTTAGTCTTGGTTTCTAGATCTGAATCTGTAATTTGCAACCTATAGATGTCTTTTTGTGATTTCCAAAGCAAGGTGACAACTTTTACAACTTTGAATACTTTGAAGAATTTTCTCCAATCTCGCTCTTCAATATCTCTTCAACATAGATTTTCAAATCACACACTAAAGAAAGGGGATCATGTTTTATTAGTGGAAAGGGGTTCCATGGTCAAACCCTATTTTGGTAATCAAACCATGTAATGAAATCAAATAAGATAAAGGAATGATGAATGGAAAAAATGAAATGTTGCAACTCACCAAACCCTAGCAATAAAGTGCTACAAACATGTATGAAATAGCTCCAATGGATGTAGATCTTGATTCTTGCTTGAATGTTGAAGATCTTGAATTGAATGCTAGCTTGAATCATGAAACCCTACATCACAATTGTTAGGTAAAAAAAAACATGATGCATGATGACTTTGACATGATGCTTGATACTTGAATAATGCACCAAAACACTTGATAATTAGCTCTTGAAGACTCTTGAATGCTCTTGTGAAATCAGATTTGATATAAAGATTCTCATTCAACTTGCTGGGTGTAAAATGAGTGAAATAACCTTCTATTTATACTTTTTTATGCCAAATTTTCCAAAATTACAACACTACAAGCCGACATCAGATATAGGAGAAAAAAATACTGACAAAAATTTGAATTAAATTTGATTTTGGGCCACATGGGACTCATATGCAAGAAGTGGTGTATGAGTCCTATTAGGCATTAATTATGTTATACATTTTCAAAATTGCTTAGATTCATGTGAAATCAAGATCGGAGCCCCGAAACCTAGGTGGGACCATACGCCCAAGGTGGCGTATGAGTCCTAGATCACTAAATTTGGGCCACACAACCTAAAAAGACATGAATTATGATTGGATGCTAGTTTATGTCAGGATTATCCTCAAAAAGATACATTAATTAAGGCTTGTGGATGAAAAGTAAGGAAAATTAAGGTATAAAGAAGCCCAATTAATAATCAAAACCCTAGAAAAGCATGAAAGTGTGGTACAAAAATTTACAACACCTAAAATAAGTACAATTAAGTTCATCTAGTTCACAAGGGCCAATGACCTTGTTTGTTATTTTTTAAGAACTAAACTGATCTCTAGAAATACCTATGGATTTTGCTAGTTCCAATTATCAGCACTTCCAAAGGGATTGGCCAACAAATGAATAGAGGTTGTTAAACATTTATTCCTACTCTTTGGGCTCTATGAAACCTAGGAGGGTGATCCCAAAATGTATACTCACAAAGCTTTGCACAATTACACTCAAATACTTTGTAAATAAAAAATCTCTCTCATAAAACCATTCAATAATATGCATCAAATAAGTTGGTAGCTTATGTATCGATGTTATATATATTGAGTATGAGAGAGTAGACTTTGAACACAAAACGACAACAATAGTATCCCCTTGAGATTCTATGATTTAAAGAATGAGTAGTTAATGAATCAATACTAAAAGTGTAACACAAATACTCTGTGCGAACCAGTGTCTTTATCACAAGCACAAAGTCAATACCATTGTATGCAACTTGATAAAAAATTAAATGAAAACACCTATAACCTCAAGAAATATTGCATTACAACATTCCTCTGTGACGTTCATGATTATTACTTCTTTCAAATATCCTAGCACACAGTTCTTATAAGTAATTAATCTCATGCAAGCACTTACATGAATTCATTGAATCAATCAGAAAGCATGAAACTAAACATCCATCAGGTAATGATAGAGAAAAATGAAAGAAATCCTTGATTACTTTCAATCATAACAGTTTCAAGATATTCCCCATGTGTTCAAAATGCCAATCGTGGGAGAATCAAACAACCAAACTTATGAAGCAAGGAAATCAAAGCAGAAAAAGGTCAAAATTTGTTAATCCACATTAGCACCACGTGCTATTCACTTGAGTTTAAGTAGAGAATAATATTCTACCATGTTATACCAAAAGCCTAATCTGTACTGTATTCGGGCTATGTATTATTCTTCTCTTGTCCATTATTCTCCTTATTTACTAATCCTTACATAGATTCATTCTATGTATTTCTCCAACCAAGTGTTGTATTCCTCCTCAGTGGGCCATTTAATATTCAACAAATCCTGCACCTTTATAATGTATTGAGAGTACCTTGCATCAATTAAAATCCTAGCATCCTTAACAAACATATCCATTTTTTATTCAATTTTCACCATTGTGTCAATATTTGAATTGAGCAAGATGTAATCAGTGACAAAAAAGGTTATCATAGATGCTCCAAGAATTCCTCCAAAATCTTTCTTCCAGGTGTCAAATGGATGTAGTTCACCTTTTGGATCCAATATTTGAGGCATACCATGTTCCTTGACCTCCTTGAATATTTTCAACTTACTCTGGAGCTATATACCCAACTTTCCATGGAAAGTAGTTACCTCATTTATTAAGTCAATAGTTTGCAAGATGTTAGGAATATTTGTGGGTACCTCAGGGTCCTCATTTATTTTTGGAATCATTTCTTTCAAAGCATTTACCCTAGCAATCCAATTGGCAATCCAATTATTCAATTCATTCCTAAAGTCATCCTGTACTTGCATATATTTTGTATTTTCCTTATGAACATTCTTATACGTCGCCCAAACATCATTGGCTTTGTGGACCAAATTGTTTACTCTATACCTTAGCACATCCTCAAAAATTTCATTGGCCACCCTAACTATTTCCAGTTTTGCCTATTTGACATTTTCCCTCTCAGCAGTCAACTTTTCTTTCAAATCATCAATTCTTAGGGATAAAGTCTCCCTATCTTCTGTAGACATATCAAATGAAGATGAAGAAGAAGATGGTTGAGATATTTCCTTCTGAGTAGCCTAAACAATGGCTCTCATTTTATTCTGCTCATTCAAGGCCTTATTATATTCTTTAACCAAGGATTCATATTTCTTCTGAGAAATATGTGCAGTATCCAAACTAAGCATTACAACATGTACAATTAACTTAGATTCCTGGATAGGAGTTATGTCAGTATCACTCTTAACCACTAATGAACCAATAAGTTCTACAATAGGCCTAACAACCTCATGTTTACTAGTATTAGGTGCCATAGATCAAATTGCAAGAGTATGCAAGTTTGGACTATATCCAGATCCAAATAATTTGTGCCCAAATTGATCTTTAGATATCAAAGCTTCAGGATCTCTCCTAATTGCATCATATGCTATGGAAGCAATGATAGTACATCTTGGTAACAACATGATTCCACTATCTTTGAAAATCCTTCGAGCCTCAGTGGGAGTAATAGCTAAACTTTCAACTGTGATTTTCTCTTCCTCTACTTTCTCAGCTTCCTCCTGATGAGAAGGTTCAACATTAACTCGGGCTGATTCAAGTCTCTATTTTATTCCCTTACTCCACTGTTGAATCATAAAATCCTAAAATTCTTTTGTCTACAAAAATTTATCATCAACCAAAAGCTCATCACACTCCCTAATCCTGGGATCGTCATCATTTTCTATGTCATACTACCACTTGATGATCTTGTCAGGAGGAACATCTGAACTATGAGTTTCTTCAATATGAGGAAGGGAAAAATTATCCTCCAACTTCTCATTTCTTGGCACATGTTCTTCCATTTGTTCCTCCTTGACCCCCTAAACATCTACAGGTTGTTCTGGGATATCCATAGCTTTTTGTTGTCATTGTTATTCTAAGAGGACTTGGGCTTTTTCTACAACCTCCTTTACCTTTACCTTAAATTCACCAGATTAAGAATCTGTTATCATAGTAAAGGACCTCTCCAAGGGATTTGCAATTACACTATATGGATTGATGTAGAAGGAATTCCTTTTCATAATCTTATCCTCAAGGTTTGTCATAGCTGTCCATTATTTTTCCCTAGCCATGATAGCCTCATCACTTGTCAGATTCCGTAGTACATCATCTATATAAAAAAATTCTTGGTGTATGATGCCTAAGCCCTTTTGTCTTCATATTTCTACCACAAACCTTTCTAGATCAAAAGCTCTAATCTCATTGATAGGTATTCTGAGATTATTCACCATAATACCAAAATTTTCATACCCCTTAGGGGCAATGATCTTGAAGTAAGCAAAAGTACATTGGGGATGTATTACAGTTCCCTTTTTTCCTATTCTAAACATTTCATAATCCATGGAATCAATTTGCCACATGAGCTCCATGAAAGCCAATCTGTCTGAGACACACAAGGGTAGACAATGAGGTTCCACCTTATCTCCATAAGCCTTGATCAAAGTATATTCAGAATGTAGAAACCAATCAACCCAATTATTTGTTGCTTTAGAGTCTAGTATATTCTTTTGGCGCATAAGGCTTCTGATTTCTGGAGAAAGTCTAAATCTAGGTGCTACACACAATGACTCTAAGATACCATGTATCTTACAACATTGGAAAACAAGATGTAGTTGGAATTGGAGGAATCTTGATCCCAAATTTATGTCCACATTTGTACAAGGATAGCATTATTCTCACTATCCTTAATCTTCAGATTTAATTTCCTTTTCCACTCATTATTACCTTCCCATAAGAGCATATGCATCAATAAAGAGTAATGGGGGAAAGACAATGGAAGCACCTCCTTTTTCAAATTGAGAAAATCCTCATGCATCCATTCAACAATAAAGTTAGCTTAATCAAAACCAGTGTTTTGATTATAGTTTTGTATATCTTCCACCATTACTAATAAATCGAGAGCTATCCTAACCTCAAAATCTTGAGCCAGTACTTGATTTAAACAATAATAAGTGTTTTTGAAATAATCTTCAAATTCTTCACACTCAAGAGGCTCAACATCCTTAGCAATAATTATTTCCTTGCTCCTTCTATGTCGCACAAGCAGTACTTCTTTGAATGCAAATTTTCTCTTTTCATACTCAACATAGAAGTCAACATGTCTGAACGTTGAAGTCTAATTAGGATTTAACCCAAATACATCTATCATCTTATCCTTTGTCACCTCCAAAATTATATCACCATTCTCACTTCTGATTGTCTTATCAGTAGGGCTATAGTGCCTTGCTTACTCCATCATTAAATCAACTTCTACAAACACATTTAGAACCACCAACTTTCCAAGATTCAACCCCCATAAATAGCATGTGGGCTTACTAGAATTTCGCCTATTGAAAGCATACTAGAACAATTTCCATCCACTTTGGGGTTGGGGTTTTTCACCAATTTTTTTGACATTTTCAATCAACCTAGTGGTCACAACAACTTGTCCTATGGGCCTTTTACCAATTCGTGACCTTCCTTCTTTGATACCTCTAGAGGCCTCTTGCATAATTTTTTTTTCTTTTTTTCTTTGCACTCCTAGACCTAATGGACATTGTAGGAGTACTTGGTGAAGGGTTAGACACTGTCACTGGCTTAGGCTTAATCTCAACTGAAGCATCTTGAGTTTTAAGTCTTTTAACATTTTTTTGTTTTGGTTTCCTTTGTGGTCTAACACTAGATTCACTAGGCTCTGGGTCACTCATTCTTGTAACGCAAATAGAACTAGGGTTTACAATTTCTTACGGCTAAATAAAACCCTTCACAATTATGATAGGAAAAAACACTACTAGTGAACATGACACCTTTCTACACAATTTATATAGTTCTCAATTGCCAAATTTGAAACTACCAGAAATGAATAAATTGCTAATTCCCCCAACTTTCCTACCAACTTTCTAGGAATTTCACCTTACTACTTCAATTAGAAGGAAATATCAATTTTGCTTACCCGGGTGAAAGCAGTGTCACTCTAGTTACTAATAACTTCTGGAGCTTGCCTCATAATTTCATCAAATTTTGCTATTATTTTCCCCTAGCCAATGAATTTGAATGGATGATCAACCAGATATCTACTTTCTGTTATGGCTGAGAGAAGCATATCACCATTAATACTTGATAGTAAGCTCATGCGAGTGAACTAACAATTATTCGTTTAGGTTTAAACCTTGATTGTTGATCCTTCAACTTTAAAACTATATCAATGGTTATTAATCCATCTGACCACCTTCCTCTTTTCCTTATATGAAATCCTTTAGATTTTGCCACCTTTCCTCTTCCTGTAATGGCTGTCATCTGTCACTAATTTTCTTCATCCTTGTCCAACTCTATCAACGATGCGAGTGTTTTATTTGATAAAATTTAGGCTGTTAGATCTGTGGCCTATTTCCCTATCACATTCATCTCCATCACTCCTCACTAATTCAATTTTGCACCTTGGCTTTTATCAGCGATAGGATATTAAAGCACCATTTTTTGACACGTACACCTACATAAACAATCAATGGCACAAAAAGATATTGCAAATAAATTGTACTCAGGTTAGCGAGAGAAACCTTCTTAAAAGGAACCTTATCACTCATTGCTAGTCCTCCTCTTAAGGTTTGTAAGCAATTAGTGATGAGATATTATCCTAATATCATTACATATTGCATATCGCTAATCAAGAACTTAGCACTCAAAACAAATCCACGAGAATCGATGCAATTGAAAATTCACATCCTCACTTGTTGTTGATTTAAAACAATCATTTCATAACATATTTGTGATAAGCGATGGAAAATATGATCATAAACCCAAAAACCTTCTTAAAAGGAACCTTATCGGTCATCCTTATTTCTCATAAGATTTGCGAGCAATTAGCAATGAGATATTATCCTAATATCATTACATATCGCATATAGATAGTCAAGAACTTAGCGCTCAAAATAAATCCATGAGAAGTGATGCAATCGGAAATTCACATCATCGCTTGTCACTTATTTAAAACAATCATTTCATAACATATTTGTGATAAAGTGATGGAAAATATGATCATAAAGCCAAAGGGAATTGCTCATCGCTATTACAATTTTAAGAGGTTAGAAATCATTAGCGATGAGCAATCCCTTAACAATACTAAGAACCTCACTCATCACTATTTAAAATTAGAAGTTCAAGGAGCTATTCACAATGACTGATATCAAAGAGATATCACCTCATCGCTCATCATTGATTTAAAACATACATTTCAAAAGTGATCATAAGTTGTTCTAATGGAGGGGACTTCCTAGGATAATACAATAGATAGAAAAAGACTTAAAAATCCCAAAACCATTATAACCAAAGTTTCTGGACCATGATTAGGGAACCGGTTGCCAAATAATAAAAGTAGACACAAAAAATTAAATAGTGACGGACAACGAGCAATAGGGAGTCAACAACAAAATAGAACATTTCAAGTGATATAAGGAAATGAATCCTAAACTCTCCTAAATGCAAAAAGGGTTTGAGATGGGACATGAAAATTAAGGTTCCCTCAGTGGCTCTGACTAGGGACGTATGCCTCTTCCAGGCATGGTGAGATCCTAAGAATCTCAGGTTGAAGCAGACCAAAATGTGGATTAAAACCAAAGGACCCTAACTAGGGAACTACCTAGACTAGGTAGTAGGACCAAAACAAAAGAAAAATAAAATACACCTATATACATAATATACAAAACAAAATGTACATGGAGAATAAGATACTTAGGAGAAGTATGGATTTAAGAACTGTCCATGTACTGGTAGTTCAAAAAGTTCACCTATTAGGCCTTGATGGAAATATGAAGCTTCTTCATGAGTGCTAACTATTAAATAAGGGCTAGTCCATAATGCTTCAAATTTCCCATTCTTCCCCTTATCCTAAGCTCTCGCATTCTAGGCTAACACCACGCTGTTTAGTTCAAACTTTCTGGGAGAAGTTTTCTTGTCATATAAATGCTTAACCTGTAGTTGCATCTTCAATTTTTTAACTCGAGCTTCCCTCCTAGATTCATCTAACTACACCAGATTATTTATTTTGTGCTACATATCATCACAAATTTCTTCATCATATTCCTACAAAAAATGTACATTTTGAGTAGGTTATTCTATTGCAATCTAGCCTCTAGACCATATACTAAGCCAAATGGTGATTAACTAGTAGCTCTTTTCACGGTCACTCTATCTACCTAAAGTGCCAGTCTTAATTTTGAATCCCAAGCATTGTTGTTATTCTCCATAACTCTCTTGATTATCTTCATCAAGCTCTTATTACTAGACTTAGCTTGACCATTTCCTTGAGGATGGTAAGGTGAAGAGTAAGAAGCTTTTATGCCATGTCTATCACAAAAGTCCCTAAATTCATCTGATCTAAAGCACATAGCGTTATCTGAGAGAATCCTCTGAGGGACCCCAAATCTGATAGGAATGTTATTTAATAGGAAATCAACTACCACCATGCTTGTTACCTTCTTTGTAGGTATTGCTTCCACCCATTTTGTAAAATAGTTAGTGGCGACAAGAATACATGAGTGACCTTCACTAGTTTTTTCTGGTATTTCCCCAATGAAATCAATTCCCCATTGTTGGAAAGGGGATTCAACTATCATGGGCCTGAGTGGTAAATTTCCTGAGAACTTCAATTTTTGTTGAGAATTGCTGATAAGCATCACAAGTTTTAACAAACTTGTGACCATCCTAAAAAATAGTGGGCCACCAGAATCTAGCTCTTAAGATCTTGTGTGCAGTAGTCTTTTCCTTGTAATGATCACCACACACCCCATTGTGCATTTCTTGCAAAAGTTCCAATGCTTGTTTTCCATCTACACACTTCAGAAGTACTCCATTGAAGCTTTTCCACCATAAATCATTGTCAATAATCACATACCTAATAACATGCAACTTCAATGTTCTTTTTTCATTGTCAGCCATATTAGTAGGACATTGCGAAGTTTGTAAATACTGAATAATTCTTCTATACCTTCCACATGTTTTCATATCATAGAGAGGTGCAACATCGATTACTTCAGTCTGATTAACTTTATTAGCTTCCAAATTTTCCTCTTCCATTAACTTGGCTAGGCCCCATCCTCTTACTAACACGGTAAGCTGAACATCAATGTTAAATTCTTGGATCCTATTGATCCATCTATACCTTATGCCTGTTGTCTCTTGTTGAGTAATAATGTCCTTCATAGCTGCACTTGGTACAAAAGCCATAACTGTAGCCCCTTGTAGGTAAGTCCTGAAATTCTTCACAGCCTTTACCAAAGCATATGCTTGTTTCTCAATAGTGTCATACTTCAATTCTGCATCTTGTAAATATTTGCTAAAAAATGCAATTGGTTGTTCAAAACCTTGCTCATTTTTTTGTAGTAAGATAGTAGCAATAGTGTGAAAACAAGCAAAAGAGAAAATGTGCATTGGTTTAGAAAAATTGGGAGACTTCAAAACTAGATCCTCTTTAATAGGTTGTTTTATTTTCTTGAAAGCATGACTAGAATCTTTAGTCCAAAGTACCTTTTCACCCTTCTTCAACATTTTAGAAATAGGTCTTGTAATTTTTGCAAAGTTGGTTACAAATCTTCTCAAAAAATTTATGTACCCAAAAGATGATTGGATGCCCTTGACATTTTTTGGCCGAGGGATCTTGTCAATGGTTGCCACTCTTTTAGGGTCTATCCTTACTCCTTCCTTGGACACAATATGCCCTAGAAATTTTCCCTTGGTGACCCCAAAGGAATATTTCTTTGGATTCAAATATATTCCATATTCTAGTGACCTGATAAAAACTTTCTCTAAATACATGGAATGATCCTCTTGTTTCTTAGAGTATGTGGTCAAGTCATCTTGATATACAACCATAAATATATCAATAAAATCTAAGAAAGCTACATCCATAGCTCTCTAAAAAGTGGCACCTGTATTTGTTAAGCCAAAAGACATCCTTACATATAGATAGGTACCCCAAGGAGTAGTAAATGCAGTCTTGTACTGCTCAGACTCCTTTACTTTTATTTGATTATATCCTGAAAAACCATCTATCATTGATAGTAGCTCATAGCCAGTTACCTTTTGTAACATAGCTTCCATGTTCGGTAATGGATAATTGTCCTTTAATGAGGATACATTCAAGTTCCTGAAATCAACACATAATCTTATGTCACCATTCTTTTTTCTTACTGGTACTTGATTAGATACCCATGAAGAGGGTCTAATTGGTTTAATAATACCAACATCCCTCAACTTTACTAATTCCTCTTGCATCTTGGGAGCTAAAGTAGGCTTAATCGATCTTTTTCTTTTTCCTAAAGGGTTTTTCATCCTCCATTAAAGGAATTTCATGCTGAAACAATTCCTCCCTATAATCTTTCAAGTCATCATATGACCAAGCAAAAACATTTCTATATTTTCTAAGTAAGGAAATTAACATTTCCTTTACCTTTGGCTTCATCTTCTTTCCTACATAGACTTTCTTTGGGGCATTTATAGTTACCAAGTTCACTTCTTCTAGGTCCTCTGGGTGAGCAACAATTGTTTTGGCCTTGTTTGTATCTTGACTATCAAAGACCATTTCAAGAGCTACAAGGCCTTTGGGGATTAAATTATTTGTTTTTAATTGGATGACCTATTTTCCAAACACTGTATCCTTTGCATTAGTACTCTCTACAGATCCATTAAAATCAATCTCCCGACCTTCATATTTATTAGCACAATTTAGGAATCTAAGGATATCCTCATCATCATTAAAAAATTTCCAATTGTATACATTGTCAGGGATAGCTGGTCTTGTTTGTATCTCAACCTTAGAAATTCCTATGAAAGTTATATCATCAAGTCTTAATGCAATATTAGCAAGTAAATCAAGTACTCTATTATGCCCTCTTTCCATCCAATCAATCCCAAAAGCATCAAACTGTTCAATAGAATCCTAGACAAAAATTTTGTATTGCTTCAGTTTGTTATTTTTGCAAGCATACTTAGCTCTTACTTGGGATATTACAAGCTCATAATCACCAATTACCATTAGCTTTCTAATTCCATGCTTTTCAACAAGTCTCAATCCCAATAACAAGGCTTCATATTCTGCTACATTATTTATACAGACAAAAGACAATGTAATTTAAGAGAACTTATAAGTACTTCCAGTAGGTGATACTAATGAAATTCCTTCACCAGATCTGTCTCTGGAGCTTGCACCATAAAAGTACATTTTCCACAGTCCCTCTTTATCGGGAATTCTTGAAACATCATTTTCTATAGGTGCATGACATCTCTCAATCTCTCTTGGTGCTTCTTCTACCTTGAACTCACCAATATCGGTATCTATGAAACAAATTGTGTCATCTTCAGGAACATGTTCCGACATATGTGGTACCCTATATTCCCTCATTATTTGGACATTCTTACCATCAATGGGAAATGTGGCATAAGACATCTCACACTGCATACTGCCTCCCATAGATGCACTCCATTTTTTGTGACAGTAACATTCTAGAGTTAGGCGGGATATCAACCACTACCACACTCATTTTAAACTCTTTTTCAGGGTAAGCTTCCAATCTATATCGAAGCTCATTTATCACACCTACCATAGGGACCTCTCTAGCATCCCTGGCATAACACTTTCCATGAGTGTTGTCAACCCTTAACCCTAATGCATCCATGATTTTAACTGAAATGATAGTTTTTGATGTGCTAGAGTCAATAATACAATTCTTTATAAAATCCCCCCCAACCACAAGGGTAAGAAAAAAAAGATCTATCTTACCTAGAAAAGTGTTCATAGAATTTCCTAGGAAAATATGGGGAATCTCAGTAATCACTCCCTCAACTTCTTTACCCTTCTTATCCTTTTCCTTTAATTTGGATGGAGTGGGTTCCACTAAATTGTTACAAGCTATATTAACACCATTGATAAGGGCCATTTCCTTTTGTTTATGTTCTTCTATCCTCATCATTTCAAGAAAAGGTAAAAACACTTTAACTTGGATAAGTAACTGAAACATATCAACATGAGTATACTTGGGAAGTTCAATTGAAGGCCTACCTTTTTTGTTGCTACTATCTTTTTGTTGATTTTTGGTTACTTCAACCTTGTGTTTAGCATCCTTCCTTATGGAATTAGGAGCTTGCTCCTATGTCTTTAATTTTTCAGCAAAAAATCTCTGTCCATGAGTAGCTTTTGGCTTGTCTGTTCTCTTGGCCCAAATTTTTTCTCCCCTTCCTTCTTTAGTTTTGGTTGCTTCTACTTTGTCATCAGGTTCAAGTTCTTTTCCTTTAGCATTTTGTTCCTTGATGAATAGAATAAAAGGATCACCTTGTTCACCTCCAATAGTTCTATTCCTCAAATGATAAGAACTCCTAGCTTGAGCACCTAAGACTACTGTATATTTTGCAATCTCTTCCACAGAGGGTCTTCTTAATGAAACACCATCTTCAATTGACTCCAAATTGTAAGACTCAAAATTACTAGTGTCATCCTCATCAAAAAGAACTTGCTGATGATATGCATTAGCAATTTTCCTTTGATTATCTACATCCATTTCATAAGAACCTTCATCAGAAGAAAATTCACTACAGGCAATGTCAGAGTCACCCATAATCGTAAGTACATCATCATCTTCTTGATCTTGCTGATCACAGTGTTCAGGTATGTCATCCTCTACTTCCACCATCTATGCTACTACACATTGCTATGAGGAATGTGGCATTTGGCAAGTCATACACCAAGGAGTATCTTCAACAATATTTACTGAATTCTTTTGTAGAGGGTCTGGAGGGACTTTGTTTTGGGTATTCCTCTAATTGTTTAATACAGGCTTCCCATTATACAAATTGGTATTGTAAAGGTGATCTTGCAATCTAGGGGGTCTTTCATTCCTTTGGTATTTTTTAGGTTGGGCCTTCTCTTGCCTTACAATTTTATCATTGATGGTTTTCATGAAACTATAAAACTTGTCCTCAATTGTTCCCCCTTTAGTGCCTGAACTCTTTTCTTAAAGATTGATATTCTGCCAACTTTACCAGTTGCTTTGCTGATATTTTCAATATGTTCTACCATCTTGAAATATTCTCTTAAAGATTGAGGATGCTTATCTAGCAAATGGTAACTCCTTTTTGCATCAAAAGCATTGCAATAATTTACCAAACACACATGATCATTTAACTATAGATGAGGAGGCAACCTTTTTCTATCCTTTTGGAACCTTGTATTAAAATTAACAACAAATTCATTAGATCCTTTTACAATATTATTGAATTGATTCAATAGAAAAATTGAGTCAGTCTTGTCACCATATTTTTCTCTAAAACCCCTTTTGAACTCCTCCTAAGAGCCAATGCTCTCAGCAGGTAAACTCCTGTACCATTCTCTTGCATCCTCAATGAGAGACTGCATGAACAACTTCATCATGACATCATCTACCTCCACCTCAAAATCATCCACAATATTAGCGAATTCTTTGAGATGGTCTTCACCACTTAAAGCATTATTTCCAGAGAATTTGACTAGAAAAATCTTGAAATCTTTAGGGAATGGGTTAGGGTAGCTAGGTATTCTAGTGAAACACACCTACTGGTATCTATCTACTTGGAGTGGCCTCCTAGTACACCGATACCTATGATCATCTCTATGCTCATCATCTTTCTTGCTATTAGAGTGGCTACCATCTTTTTCCTTTCCACTTTCACCATTACCTCCCCCTTTTTTACTTTCCTCGTCATCTTCAAAATAAGACTTACCATTCTTTTTTTTTCCTCCACCACCACTTCCACTAAGAGTATGTCCCTCAAATTTCTTCTTTTGCAATTCACTATTAGTATGTCTAGAGATTGAAGCCTATGGAATATGGGTGGACATTTGAAGGAGAGCAATCTTCCTAGCCATTTCTACATTAGAAGCTATTATTTTAGCTTTTCTTAAATCTTCTGGCAACTCTTCACTTTCCAACTACAACCTTAATATCTTAGGATCTGAAGGTTTGTTAGATGGGGTTGAATCAACTTTGGCTTTATTTGTGGGGATTTCAGTAGATGAAGTATTGGTTTCATCATTGGTTTTGAATGTAATTTTCTTGGGTTGGTCAATAGGTCTCTTCCCATGATCTACAAATGACATTTTCTTAGTACTAACAAGAGGGTCTAAGGCTCTATTTGTTGAGACAAACACTGTATAAGTATCAGTATTTGAAGCTCCCATTGAGACTGTTGCTCCAGGAATATCATTAGTCATCCTAGAGGTGAATTTAGAAAGGTTTTCCTCAAAGGTTCTACGCCTCGCAACCTCTTCTCTCATTTTCTCCAATTTTTTTCTTCTAGCATCTCTCTCAAGTTGCTTAGCTCTAATCCTATCTTCCTTCTCTTTCAATTCTCTCATTCTCTTTTCTTTTTTCTCTTGAAATATTAAATCCTCTTCTTCAATGGATTTCATGTCATTGTCTATATCCTCCTCATTTTCCTGAATATCCCCATGCTCACTTGGGGCAGGAGTAAAGTAAGGCTAGTTAGCAGGCTCCTCTTTAAGATAAAAGTGGACTGGCTCATCAAGGGATTTACCTCGTGGCTTAAAATTATTTCCATTAAAAATGCAACCAATTCTATGGGTTAAAGGCTTAGAGAACTTCTTATTCTTTTACCAAAACTCCCATGCATCTTCCTCTTTTAAGATATTCAACTCACTATCAAAGAATTGTTCAACTAGAAAACTTCCCTAATCTATGTTATACTCTTGAACTTTATGCCCCTCTTCATGGACACTAGCACAACTTATATCAACATGAAAAGTAGGAGATACATCAAGATGGGAATCAATACACTTACTTGATTCAGAACATTTCCTGACCCATTTAGGTTGCTTTACCTTTGTAGGTTCAAAATTTTCCTTCTTCTCAGAGTGCTTCTTCGCATAACTTTTGGTCTTCCTCATAATGTCAAGTAGTACAAAATCTTTCTTATTGTTTTCCTTTTGAGAACTAACCTTCACACTGGTATTAGAGAACTCAGAGTCACCACCCAAAATACTGGGAAACAAAATTTGATTGAACTTTGATTTTTTACTTGTTACTCTAGAAAAGAGTTTAAACATTACCTAACAAAAATGGCAGAATGAAATAACACCTGATACATAAGACCTACTATCATGGGACTAATGTAGTATATTTAAAATTGATTCTTCTTTAAACAGTAAAGAATATTACAACAAACAACTAACTCTGACTGTACCTGATTTGAACTTAGAGACTTTGGAACTAGCTAGTCCCCAACAGAGTAGCTAATCTATTGGTTATTTTTTAAGAACCAAACTGATCTCTAGAAATACCTATGGATTTTTCCATTTCCAATTATCAGCACTTCCAAAGGGATTGGCCAACAAATGAATAGAGATTGCTAAATGTCTATTCCTACTCTGTGGGCTTTGTGAAACTCGAGAGGGTGATCCCATAATGTATACTAGCAAAAATTTGCACAATTACACTCAAATACACTGTAAATAACAAATATCTCCCATAAAACCATTCAATAATATGCATCAAATAAGTTGGTAGCTTATGTATTGATGTTATATATATTGAGTATGAGAGACTAGACATCGAACAAAAAACAACAACAATAGTATCTCCTTGAGATTCTATGATTTAAAGATTGAGTAGTTAATGAATCAATACTAAAAGTGTAACAAAAATACTCTGCGTGAACCAGTGTCTTTATCACAAGCACATAGTCAATACCATTCTATATAACTTTATAACAAATTAAATGATAGCACCTATAACCTCAAGAAATCTTGCATTACAACATTCCTATGTGACGTTCATGGTTATTACTTTTTACAAATATCCTAGCACACATTTCTTATAAACCATTAATCTCATACAAGCACTTACATCAATTCATTAAATCAATAAGAAAGCATGAAACTAAACATCCATTAGGTAATGATAGAGACAAATGAAATAAATCCTTGATTACTTTCAATCATAACTCATAATACACATACAAGGAGAGACAATAACCATGAAACTTATATTACTATGTATTGTAAATGTTATATCATTATCAATCTTACATGCATAAGTATGAACTTCAAAGGAAACTTAAAACAAAGACTCTAAAACTTGCTTCATATTTTATTGACAAATTAACAGAATTAACTCAAATTTGTCAACTCCTATGCTTCTGGTCTTGAATTCCTTCTTATAGAGATGAAGGAGAAAAAAAGCCTCAGACCAACTATCACACAGGTCATGATCCCATTGGACCGCTTGCAACAATATTCCTCTTTCAGTTACACTTGAGTCTTCAGGGGGAGCAAATAAACATGAGGAAAAATTAACCTCAACTCTTTGTGGAAAATAGGTCCCACCTCAAAAAAAATCATTAGTTTGTTACAACAGTTTCAAGATATTCCCCATGTGTTCAAAATGCCAACCGTGGGAGAATCAAAACAACAAAACTTACAAAGCAAGGAAATCAAAGTAGAAAAAGGTCAAAATTTGTTAATCCACGTTAGCACCACATGCCATTCACTTGAGTTTAAGGAGAGAATAATATTCTACCATGTTATACAAAAATCCTAATCTGTATTGTATTTGGGCTATATATTATTCTTCTCCTATCCATTATTCTCCTTATTTACTAATCCTTACACAATTCATTATGTGTATTTCTCCAACCAAGTGTTGTATTCCTCCTTAGTGGGCCATTTAATATTCAACAAATCTTATGCCTTAGTAATGTAATGAGAGTACCTTACATCAATTAAAATCCTGGCCTCCTTAATAAACATATCCATTTTTTATTCAATTTCCACCATTGTGTCAATATTTGAATTGAGCAAGATTTAATCAGTGACAAACAAGGTTATAATAGCTGCTCCAAGCATTCTTCCCAAATCTTTCTTCTAGGTTTCAAATGGATGCAGTTCACCTTTTGGATCCAATATTTGAGGCATACCACATTCCTCCATCTCCTTGAATATTTTCAACTTACTCTGGAGCTATATACCCAACTTTCCATGGAAAGTAGTTACCTCATTTATTGAGTCAATAGTTTGCAAGATGTCAAGAATATTTGTGGGTGCCTCAGGGCCCTCATTCATTTTTCACATCATTTCTTTCAAAGAATTTACCCTAGAAATCCAATTATTCCATTCATTCCTGAAGGCCTCCTGTACTTCCAGATACTTTGTATTTTCCTCATGAACATTCTTATACATGGTGCAAACATAATTAGCGTTGTGGACCAACTTGGTCACTCTATACCTCAGCACATGCTCAAAATTTTCATTGGCCACCCTAATTGTTTCCAGTTTGGGTTGCTTGACATTTTCCCTCTCAGCAGTCAACATTTCTTTCAAATAATCAATTCTTAGGGCCAAAGTCTCCCTATGTTGTGTAGACATATGAAATGAAGAAGAAAAGAAGATGGTTGAGCTATCGCCTTCTAAGTAGCGTGAATAGTGGCTCTCATTTGATTACACTCATTCAAGGCCTTATTATATTCTTTAACCAAGGATTCATATTTCTTCTTAAAAATATGTGCAATATCCACACTAAGCATTGCAACACCTATAGTTAACTCAGCTTCCTAGATAGGAGTTATGTCAGTAGCTCTCTTAACCACTAGTGAACCAATAAGTTCTACAATAGGCCTAGCAACCTCATGTTTACTAGTATTAGGTGCCATAGACCAAATTGCAAGAGTATGCAAGTTTGGACTATATCCATAACCAAATAATTTGTCCCCTAATTGATCTTTAGATATCAAAGCTTGAGGATCTCTCCTAACTGCATCATATGCTATGGTAACAATGATAGTACATCTTGGTAACAACATGATTCCACTATCTTTGACAATCCTTTGAGCCTCAGTGGGAGTAATTCTTGCGATTTCAAGGCCGATTTTCTCTTCCTCTGCTTTCTCAGCTTCCTCTTGAGGAGAAGGTTCAACATTAACTCGAGCAAATTGAAGTCTCTCTTTTATTTCCTTAATCCACTGTTGAATCATAAACTCCTAAAATTATTTGGTCTACACAAATTTATCATCAGCCAAAAACTTATCACACTCCCTAATCTTGGGATTGTCATCATTTTCTCTATCATACTGCCACTTGATGATCCTATTAGGAGGAACATTTGAACTATGAGTTTCTTCAATATGAGGAAGGGGAAATGTCTACTCCACCTCCTCATTTCTCGGCACATGTTCTACCATTTATTCCTCCTTGACCTCTTGAACATCTACAGACTATTTTGGGATATCCATAGCTTGTTGCTTTCATTCTTGTTCTAAGAGGACTTGGGCTTTGTCTACAGTCTCCTATACCTTTAACTTAAATTCAAAGGATTGATAATAACTTATGATAGTAAAGGCCCTCTCCAAGGGATTTGCAATTACATTATATGGACTGATGTAGAAGGCATTCCTTTTCATAATCTTCTCCTCAAGGTTTTTCATAGCTATGATAGCCTCATCACTTGTCAAATTCCTTCGTACATCATCTCTATACAAAAAATCATGGTGTATGATGCCTAAGCCCTTTTTTCTTATTCTTTCCACCACAAACCTTTCTGGATCATAAAATCTAATCTCATTGATAGGCATTCTGTGATTATTCACCATAATGCCAAAAATTTCATACCCCTCAGGGGTAGTGATCTTGAAGTAAGAAAAAGTACATTGGGGATGTATTATAGTGCCCTGTTTTCCTTTTCTAAACATTTCATACTCCATGACATCAATTTTCCACATGAGCTCCATGAAAGCCAATTTTTCTGAGACATACAAGGGTAGACAATGAGGTGCCACCTTAGCCCCATAAGCCCTAATCAAATTATATTGAAAATGAAGAAACCAGTTAGCCCAATATGTGTTGCTTTAGAGCTTGGTAAATCCTTTGGGGGCATAAGGCTTATGATTTCTGGAGAAAGTATGAATCTAGGTGCTACACCCAATTACTCTAATATACCATAGCTTACAATGTTGGCAAACAAGATGTAGTTGTAATTGGAGCAATCTTGATCCCAAATGTATGTCCACATTTGTACAGGGATAGCATTATTCTCATTGTCCTTAATCTTCAGCTTTAATTTCCTTTTCCACTCATAGTCACCTTCCCATACAATCATATGCATCAATAAAGAGTAATGGGGGAAAGAAAAAGGAATCACCTCCTTTTTAAAATTGAGAAAATCCTCATGCATTCCTTCAACAAAAAAGTTAGCATAATAAAAACCAATCTTTCAATTATAGTTTGTATATCTTCCACCTTTACCAATAAATTAGGAGTTATCTTAACCACAAAATCTTGAGCCAATACTTGATTTAAACAATAATAAGTGTTTTTGAAATAATCTTCAATTTCTTCACACTCAAAAGGGCTCAACATCGTGAGTAGTAAATCTTTCCCTGCTCCTTCTGTGTCGCACAAGCAATGCTTGTTTGAATTCAAATTTTATCTTTTCATACTCGGCATACAATTTATCACGTCTGAACTTTGAAGTATAATTAGGATTTAACCCAAATAAATCTATTATCTTATCCTTTGTCACCTCTCGAATTATATCACCATTCTCATTTCTGATTGTTCTGTTAGTAGGGTAATAGTGCCTTGCTAAATCCATTATTAAATCAACTTCTACAAACACATTTAGAACCACCAACTTTCCAAGGTTCAACTCCCATAAATAACATGTGGGCTTACTAGAATTTTGCGTATTGAAAGCATACCAAAACAATTTCCATCCACTCTAGGGTTGGGGTTTTTCACAATTTTTTTTGGCATTATCAATCATCCTAGTGGTCACAACAACTTGTCTTATGGGCCTTTTACCAAATCGTGACCCTCCTTCTTTGATACCTCTAGAGGCCTCTTGCATAATTATTTTTGTTTCTTTCTTTGCACTCCTAGACCTAGTGGACATTGCAGGAGTACTTGGCAAAGAGTTAGACACTATCACTAGCTTAGGCTTAATATCAACTGAAGCATCCTGAGTTTTAAGTCTTTTAACCATTTTATATTTTGGTTTCCTTTCTAGTATAACGCTAGATTCACTAGGCTCTGGGTCACTCATGCTTGTAACATATATGGAACTAGGGCTTACAATTTCTTACGGCCAAATAAAACCCTTCACAATTATGATAGGACAAAACACTACTATTGAACAAGACACCTTTCTTCATAATTTATACAATGCTTAATCACCAAATTTGAAACTAATCAAAATGAATAAATTGTTGATTCCCCCAACTTTCCTACCAACTTTCTAGGGTATTCACCTTACTACTTCAATTAGAAGGAAATATCAATTTTTCTTACCTAGGTGAAAGCAGTGTCACTCTGGTTACTAATAACTTCTGGAGCTTGCCTCACAATTTCTTCAACTTTTGTTATTCTTTTCTGCTAGCCAATCAATTTGAATGTATGATCAACCAGGTATCTACTTTATGTTATGACCATGAGAGAAGCGTGTCACCATTAATAATAGTAAGCTCACGAGAGCGGACTGATAATTAGCCATTTAGGTTTAAACCTTGATCGTTGATCCTTCAACTTTAAAACTATATCAATGGTTACTAATCCATCTAACCACATTCCTTTTTTCTTTATATGAAATCCTCAAGATTTTTCCACATTGCCTCTTCCTGTAATGGTTATCGCTTGTCGTTGATTTATTTCATCCTCGTCCAACTCTATTAGCGATGCAAGTGTTTTATGTGATAAAATCTAGGTCATTAGATCTGTGGCCAGGTTCATCTCCATCGCTCCTCGCTAATTCAACTTTGCACCTTGGCTTTTATCAGTGATAGGAGATGAAAGCACCATATTTTGACATGTACACCTGCATAAACAATCAATGGCACAAAAAGATATTGCAAAGAAAATTTACTTAGGTTAGCAAGAGAAACCTTCTTAAAAGGAACCTTATCACTCATCCCTATTTCTCATAAGATTTGCAAGCAATTAGCAATGAGATATTATCCTAATATCATTACATATTGCGTATAGCTAATCAAGAACTTAGTGCTCAAAAAAAATTTGCGAGAAGTGATGCAATTGGAAATTCACATCATCACTTGTCATTGATTTAAAATAATCATTTCATAACATATTTGTGATAAGTGATGAAAAATATGATCATAAAGCCAAAGGGAATTGCTCATCGCTATTACAATTTTAAGAGGTCAGAAATCATTAGCGATGAGTGATCCCTTAACAATACTATGAACCTCAATCATCGCTATTTACAATTAGAAGTTCAAGGAGCTATTTGCGATGAGCGATATCAAAGAGATATCACCTCATTGCTCATTGCTGATTTAAAACATACATTTTAAAAGTGATCAGGGATGAGTGGTAAAGATAGAAGGCTAATTGAACTTAAGTGAAAACCTTTAGGCACATGCTCATAATTTGTTTTAATGGAAGGGACTTCCTAAGATAATAGAATAGATATAAAAAGAAATTAAAACCCAAAAACCATTATAAAAAAAGTTTTTGGACTATGATTAGGGAACCAGTTGCCAAATAATAAAAGTAGACACAAAAATTTAAATAGTGACCAGCAATGGGCAATAGGGATTCAACATCAAAATAGAACATTTCAAGTGCTTTAAGGAAATTAATCCTAAACCCTCCTAAATGCAACAAGGGTTCGAGATGGGACATGAAAATTAAGGTTCCATCAGACCTAATCTGAATGTGTCAAACACATTACAACACTAAATCAAGGCAACATTATGCTCAATTTAACAAGGAGGGCCCAAACAAGCAAGGAAAAGTAAAGGGATACTTTTTGCATTTCCACATTTCCTAATATCGTAACATTTTCTCACCTTAGAAAGCTAGGGTGGGACTCATACGCAACCTTGGGCATATGATCCACCCTAGGTGGGACCCATATGCCACCTTGGGCGTATGAGTCCTGTGTGGCCCCATTTTAGGGTTTAAGTGATAAATTAAATTTTATAATTGAATTTTTGATGTCAACATTTGGGATCTAACCATGTTTGTCTTTAACACCACCACTATTTTATTTATTTATATATAAATATGTGTGTATGTGTTACTAGTATGAAATATCAAAAAATTAGGAGGATCACACTTCTAGACAAGTGCCTACCAATAAAAATTATCCCAAACCATCATCTTCTTAGATATCAATTGTATTTTCTCTTTGATCTAATTTTGAATTGTAAAGCTTAATTTGTAGCATTATATCATAGTTTTATATTAGTCAAAGTTGACATTGCAAGGTACATAAACTTAAACATCCCATTTCTATTTTAATACATATTTGTTTACAATACCAATTAACTCATTTTGTTTAATATCCATAATCAACTCATATATCTAAAATGAAAATTAATACTTAATAAACTTATCCATATAATAAATATATTTTAAGGTTCAGTTTATTTCACTTTTAAGTATATCTTTTTAGTTTTTTATTTTTCTTAAATTTTTTGAGGCTAATTAAATAAATGTTATAATTGAGCACAAATTAAACTTGAAAAGATATGTGGGCTAGGTAATAGAACTAAAATAAATATCATAATTAATAAGGAGATAGAGGGGCTTATACATAGGCTTAATGATAAAGATATTATCCTAATTTTTTCACTATCATTAACTTATTTACCTTAATAAGATGGTTATCTCAAAGTCTAGATTAGTGTAGAAAATGTTGGGAACTAATTCCAATTACTATTAGATCAATCACGACTACCATGAAACTAATATTTAACATAATTTTAAAATATGCTACATGAGATTGAATTGAAAGAATAATTTCCTACACATGTCTTGCTTTGGCTTCTATATATTTGAATTTGTCAAGGTCGTGTCTATAAATAGCTTTGAGGAGATTACCAACTTGATAGGTGATTATATTATCCTTGCGTAAACCCTTGGCTATGATAAATTAGTGGAGATTAAAAGATAGAAGAAAACATTCACCAACATGCATATGACCTATGTATAGATTTGATTCTTTTTCCTTTAGAATCTTAGTGTGCTAAGAATTATTTTCTCCTTTTCTTCCATATGAACTATGTATACATTAAATGTATTTCAAAATAAAAATATAGAAACATGTAGTACAAAAATATACCAAGTCAACTCATAATAGATAATAGAAAGGGCATGACACTTCTAATTTTAGGGATATTCCCTTAAAGGAGCATTACCCAAATTTGGAGTAAATCCATTAATATAAAAATTTCTATAAACCAACTATCCAAAGATCCATCTCTAAAACTAAATAAATAGAATAAGTTTAATAAAAAAACAATCAAATGGTAAGTATTGATGTGGGTTTTATGCACACAACAACATGCATATAAGGTTTTCCTATTCAAACAATAGAACCTATCTATCTTGAAAGAATCACCAAATTTCAATTAGGAAATTTTGGTTATCCTAAGGTTTGAGGATGTCAGGTCTTGAAATACTAGGTTTGCTCAAGGTTCATTGCATATTTTCTATTAAAAATTGAAAGGAATAATTTTGTTGGGTTCTATACTTAGGAGATAGAATAAAAAAATCCAAACACTCTCATTCAAGAAAAAAACCTAGAGATCTCAGCCTCAAGTATGGAAAGGAGAAATATATCTTGCAATAGGGTTATCCTAGGGCCTGATTGTAAACTAATGAGGGGTTCACAACTGAGCTAGGTCCTGGAAAGAAAAATGAAATAAAGAAACTACAAGATGAAATGTGAGCACTTGGAAATTTGTAGATGACTAGATGGAGGCCTGAAATGATGAAAACACTAATTTTAAAGCTTGTTGGGACTCATATGCTAGTGTAGGTAGTTTAGTCCCAAATTAGGGTTTCTGGGTAGAAACTAAAATATGGTAAAAGGGTATTTGAAACTAGAAAAAAATGAAAAATGACCTAAAATGGGACTCATATGCCGGAACTCGTGTATCAATCTAGTTAGGGTTTCCTAAAGCTTCAAAGTTTGAATCTTCTCTTCAATGTCTATTATGTTCTTTCCAATTGATTTTCAGATCTGAAACCTTGATTTGTAACTTGTAGAAGTATTCCAATGATCTTCAATGCAAGGTGACAACTTTGACAACTTTGAACACTTTGACAACTTTTTCCAAACTTGCTCTTCAATATGTCTTCAACCTAGATCTGCAAATCACACACTAAAGAGAGGGGAAAATGTTGTTTTGTTAGTGGAAAGGGGTTTTCCTTGGTCAAACCCCATTTTGGTAATCAAACCTTGAAATGAAATGAAATAAGAATGATGAATGATGAATGAACAAAATATGATGTTACAACTCATGAAACCTTAGTATTAAAGTGTTGCAAACATGTATGAAATGGCTCTAATGGATGTAGATCCTGAATCTTCCTTGAATTTGATAGATCTTGAATTGAATGCTAGCTTGAATCATAAAACCCTACATCACAATTGTTAGCTCAAAAACAAACACGATGCATGAAAACTATGACATGATGCTTGATACTTGAATAATGCTCTAAAATTCTTGATAATCAACCCTTGAAGACTCTTGAATTCTCTTGTAAACACTTGAATGCTGTTGTAAACTCCAATTTTCTATAAGGATGCTCATTCAACTTGCTAGTTGATCTCTTAAATGTTTAGGTGAAAAGAAGTGAAAGAACCTTGTATTTATACTCAATTATACAAAATTTCCCAAACTTACAACACTATAAACTGACATAAGATCTAGGAGGATAAAATACCACCAATAATTTGAATTAATTTTGATTTTGGTCCACATGGGACTCATACAACCAAGGTGGTGTATGAGTTCCATTAGGCATAATTTATGGGACCATTTTCAAAAATTCTTAGAAAGGTGTGAAATCCAGATGGAGACCCAAAACCCTAGGTGGGACTCATATGCCCAAGGTGGCATATGAGTCCTAGATGACCAAATATGCGCCACACAACCTAAAAACACCTAAATTATGATTGTATGTTGATTTATATAGGGATTATCCTAAAAAAGATGCATTAATTAAGGCATGTAGATGCAAAATAAGGCCAATTAAAGCATAAAGAAGAATAATTAATTAATAAAACCCTAGAAAATGGTGAAAGTGTGTTGCAACACTTTACAACACCTTAGACAAGGCATCATTAAGGTAAATTTTGGTTAAAAAGAGGTTTATTAGGTTGGGCTAATTAATAAAACCTTAGAAAAGTGTGAAAGTGTGTTACAACACATTACAACACTCTAAATAATGCGTGACTAAGTTTATTTAACTTAAAAAGGCTGAAGACCTAATGTGAGTGTGTTAAACACATTACAACACTAGGTCAAGGAATCATTAAGCTTATTTTTAGGAGGGCCCAAACAAGTGTGAAAATATCATCAACGAAATTTTTTGACATTACATTTAGTCCCCACTTTAGTGAGAGGATGAACTTGCTTCAAACTTACACTAAAGTATACAAATCTACTTCAAGAGGGGTCCAAGTGCACAAATTTTGGTAAGATAGGATGACAATGATGAAGAGGGATGATCAAGCCCCCAGGATCAAGATCCCATGGAAAACCAACATACGCACAAAGGAACACACATGAAAAATGATATAAAGAGCACCATCAAGGCCCACAAGAATACACTTTCAAAGAGAAAATAAAAATAAAATAAAAGGGGTGGATCAAGCTTGAATCGTTTGTCTATCATGATGTGGATCAAATTTAAGTTGTTTTTCCAAAAATGCATGTTCACTCTATGGAAATAGAGCTTCAAGTTGTCTGCTAGGTGAGTAATCCAAGAAGGTGAGACACATACACACATGGATGGTATGCAGTCATACACACACGTGAGTGGCTATTGGAAAGTCATGCATCGGTTGGGCTTCTTGTCAAACCATACCAAAGCTATACCTCTTGATAAATTTCATAAGGCACCACTTAATAATGAACTTCAAGCCTCATGAGGAAAGAAAATCTTTGTATGCTTGGAGCTCATGAAAAAATAATGAAATTCAAGCTTCATGAGGCAATAAATGTTTCATATGCTTGGAACTCATGAATAAACAAAATGGCTCGACAGGCATGCAAAATGTATTATGCAAGGTGGCCATATAATTGAAAAATGCAAATGAAATAATAAGGAATGTTTAAAGGAGTCTTGCTTAGTTCACATAAGGTCTTTAACTTAGGGTCCACATTGTTTCTAATGTCTCCAAGAGAGGACCGATCAAAGAATAGAAGATTCACTACTTAGGGGGATGCAGTGTGTCACATCAAGCCACTAAGAGGAATATAATATGCTGAGAGAGATCATGATCTTGAGGGACATCACACCCATTTTCATCCACAAAGCGAAAGATGCATCACATGAAGCAAGAAGACTACACCATGAAACATGAAATGAAAAAGAATAATGCCAATGTATGCCCCCACTTTAAAGAAATTGCTAACACGATGCTATGATAAATTACTTTAAAGTAGAAAACAATAAATGCTAATAATAAAGAAGACATGAGAGCTAGTTTGGAAAGCCCTATTGCAAGTCATATGTTTCCAAATAAAGCTACGTCATGCTCAAAAGAAAGGAAAAGAGAGGGGTTTCCTCCAAAATGAAACTCCAAACACATGAGGGATCTATGGATTTGGGGTCAGTATGTTCTTGCTACAAATTTTTTATAGAGCTCAGAACTATCATCATTCCCAAAATACTCATGGAATAGGAAGAATGACATAAAGAGAGTGAAAAAAAAAAACCTTTTGGGTCAACATGGAAGAAACATGAACATGTCTCAATGCCTTGCATCATCCCACAAAGGAAAACACAAGACCCATGAAAAGATAAAAGGAAAAATATTTTGGGTCAACATGGAAGAGACATGAATGTCTCGAGACCTTGCGTCATCCCCAAAAGGAAAAACATAAGAAAAAAGAAGACATAAAATCGGAAGATAAAAGGATTACGACATAGAGAAGAATGTATGTACAAATAGAGGAATGTCACAAAAAGAGAGAGAGACACATCAGACAAAACATCACGAGGGATCACATTACGCGCATGCAATTGCACAAAATAAAATGAAAAATAAATAATGCAGAAGTAGGGAACATGTGAGTGAACCTATGAGTAGGTCATCCACATCCCAATTGTGTTCATCTTACATAGAATTCAGACAACCAGCCAAAGGGACAATGAAGAATTCAGACAACTAGCCAAAGGGACAATGAAAAAATGCACTACTAGGACAAGGCTATCTAATTCTTGGCCCCACTTAGTGTAATACAAGAATGAGTTGATGTAGGTGATGGGAAGGATCATGTAGTGAGAATTGAATATTCTACAACCATTACATGAAAAGGAGTGAAAGAGTCTTGCTTTAAGGGAATATTTCTATGATATCAAGATTTTTTGAATATTTGTTGTAAAGCACATCACTCATTGGTACTATCTACAAGAACTCTATGATATCAAAAATGCGAGGTGTTTGTGTTCTTAGAATTTGGTTTTTGGTCTTCTCTTATGGGAGGTAATGTAATCAATCCTCTATGTAAAAGTATCTACAGATTCCTTTCAATATCAGTTGGTGGGTAAAGGAATTGTAGTTTCTTTAATTTGTAAGGTCTTTTGTTCTTGCTAGATTCACCAATTTCTTGAATTGAAGTTTTAGGAGGAGGATCTGAGATGATCCTTTCATCCTTATCATCATTACGAATCATTGGTTGTTCTCTAGGAAGGAGGACATTCATATCAAGAGGAGAATCTTGATATCCTAACCCTTTTGTGTTTTCAATTTGAATTTTCTCCAAAAGTTGATGAATTTCATGTTCACTTGTTGTATCACATCCTTGTTTACTCAAGATTGTGAATCCTTTTCGATATGTCGTTTCTAGGTTGATGGGAGTGTCTGTCACTTTGTTAACATAGAATGGTTGAGTGTTTTCTTTCTTAGAGGAGCTAGGTTCACCTATTTTAGGGAACTTAGGTTCAATTCTTGTCTCAATTTCAAAATGTAAGTAACCAAACATATCAGATGGTGGTATTATAGGGGTTGTTGGTTGTTTCATTGATGGATAACAGGATGCATTAGCTTCAAGGTTGTTAAGACAATCATTTAGGAATTTATTCATGCTTTAGTCATCTTCTCCAATGATGTCAACATCACAAGGAGGACATGCATTAGGAGTTGAGTGAGCATGCATAAGTTCAATTTCTTTAGGGTCATTTCCCAAAGCACAACTTGACACATCCACTAAGGATTTCAAGGACATCCAAAGCTTACCTAATCACATATCCATGAGGAAATGAAATGCAATTTTTAGATTCTAAACTATGCAACAATGTGAAATGAAATGTTCTAGATGCAATTAAGCAATACACAAGATGAACCAATTTAAACTAGATGCAATGAATTGAATGAAAAAGAAATCCTGTAAAATAAAATAAAAAGTTATTAACAACAAACAGAAGCTCAGAAACAATGTTTTAAATTCTTGAAAATGTTGTTCAGAATCAGCATTGGGATGAAATCACATAGTGGGGCGTATGAGTCCCAGTGAGGGTTTTTTTTCAAAGTTTTCAAAACAATTCAAGTGATTTTTGTGATTTTTATGTTGTATGATCTATAAACTAAATGAAAATGAAGATTTTATATGATTTTCAATTATTTGAGATGTAAAAAATGCAACCTATATACACTTTCACTAATTCACAATTTAGAAACCCTAGAATGTCAATTAATTAATCCAAACCCTAATGTAATGTTAATGCAAGCAAGATCTAGGATAATGATGCACTCCAAATCAGAATTATGATGTTCTAAATGTAGGTTCACCAAAATGAAAGGAATATTTTTTGTTGGATTCTATACTTGGGAGATATAATAACTAAATCCAAACACTCTCATTCAAGGAAAAACCCTAGAGATCTCAACCTCAAGTATGCAAAGGAGAAAGAGATCTTGCAAAAGGGTTGTCCTAGGGTCTGATTGTAAACTAATGCAGGGTTCACCACAAACCTAGGGCTTGGAAAGACAAATGAAATGCAAGTTGTAATGCTTAAAACTAATGCAATGCAACCTTTCACTAAATGACCTAAAAAATGCATGTAAATCAAAACAAAAAGCTACAAGATGAAATGTGTGCACCTAGAATTCTGAAGATGACTAGATGGAGGCCTGAAATGCTAAAAAAAATGATTTTAAAGCTTGCTAGGAATCATATGCCAGCCTAGGTGATTTAGTCCCATATTAGAGTTTTTGGGAAGAAACTAAAATTTGGTAAAAGGGTATCTAAAGTTACAAAATCCTGAAAAATGACCTAAAATGGGACTCATATGCTAGAACTGGCATATTAGTCCAGTTAGGGATTTCTGAAGCTTCAAATTCTAAATCTTCTCTTAAATGTATTATTTATTCTTTCCAATTGATTTCTAAATTTGAAACCCTGATTTTCAACCTGTATAAGTCTTCCAATTATTTTCAATGCAAGGTGACAACTTTGACAAACTTCTTCAAACTTTCTCTTCAATTCATCTTCAACCTAGATCTACAAATCTCACACTAAAGAGAGGGTAAAATGTTGTTTTATTAGTGGCAAGGGGTTTTCCTTGGTCAAACCCCATCTGGGTAATCAAAGCTTGAAATGAAATGAAATAAGAATTGAGAATGATGAATGAACAAAATATGATGTTGCAAATCACCAAATCCTCGTAATAAAGTGTTGCTAACATGTATGAAATGGCTCCAATGGATGTAGATCTTGAATCTTTCCTAAATGTGATAGATCTTGAATTGAATGCTAGCTTGAATCATAAACCCCTACATCACAATTGTTAGCTCAAAAAAAAAACATGATACGTGAAGTCTTTGACATGATGCTTGATACTTGAATAATGCTCTAAAATGCTTGATAATCAACCCTTAAAGGCTCATGAATTCTCTTGTAAACACTTGAATACTCTTGTGAGCTCCAATTTTCTATAAGAATCCTCATTCAACTTGCTAGGTGATCTCTTGAATGCTTAGGTGAAAATGAGTGAAAGAACCTTGTATTTATACTTATTATGTAAAATTTCTTGAAATTACAACATTACAAGCCAACATCAGATCTAGGAGAATAAAATCCTGCCAATAATTTTAATTAATATTTATTTTTGACCACATGGGACTCATATGCCCAAGGTGGCGTATAAGTCCCTTTAGGCATAATTTATTGGACTATTTTCAAATTTTTTTAGAAAGGTGTGAAATCTAGATCAGGACCCAAACCCTACTCATATTTTCAAGGTGGCGTATGAGTCCTAGACCACCAAATCTTGGGTAGACAACCTAAAAGAACCTGAATTATGATTAGATTTTTATTTATGTCAAGATTATCCTTGAAAAGGTGCACTAATTAAGGCTTCTGGATGTGAAATAAGGCCAATTAAAGCATAAAAAGGACCAATTAATTAATAAACCCCTAGAAAAATTTGAAAGTATGTTACAACACTTTACAAAACCTTAGAAAAGGCATCATTAAGTGACATTTGGGTTAAAAAGAGATTTATTAGGTTCAGTTAATTAATAAAACCTTATAAAAGTGTGAAACTGTGTTACAACACTTTACAACACTTTGCAACACTCCAAATAAGGTGTGATTAAGTTTATTTAATTTAAACAGGTGCAAGATCTAATGTGAGTGTGTTAAACACATTACAAAACTAAGTCAAAGCGTAATTAAGCTTAGTTTTATAAGGAGAGCCCAAACAAGTGTGAAAATGTCACCGACGACATTTTTTGACAATAAAAACATATGGGGATAATTGGTATTTGTAGTTGCTTCCACTTAGATAATTTAGTGATGTAATAATCCTTACAAATAACGTACACATCACTTCCAAATTTTCATTAATTTAAGTCATTACAAAAGGTAATCTATAAGAATATCAGTGTTAAAAGAAATAAAGCCTAAGAAATTAAGGGGCTCCTAATTATTACACATGCATGCACTGAGAAATTTATAAACCAAAGCATTAAATATTTCATATTGCACTAGATTGCTTCACAGTTTCATATAGAATAGTGTTAGAGTTCAAAGAAAGAGCACTACTCATCACTGAGGAAAGTTCAAAATACACCCAAATATGGTGCAAAAAATTGATTATATTAGTAATATGAGCAATAAATAGTCACATATGATATAAAATTATGTATGACCTTTGTTTTCTTTAAAGATAAAAAATATTAATAGTACATACAATAATTTAATCTGAAATTGAACATAAAAAATGAAATAAAACAAAAAATGGTGGAATTTCAATTTATGCTCTACTATATCAACAAATTATGATCAGACTCACAAAAGAGAAAATCGTTACCTTATATTGAATGCAAGGTAGGAGTTGGTTACAAAATAACACATGGTCAGAGAGGAAATAGGTCAATCATCATGAGACACATGACACAAAGATGTTTTGTTGCACATGGGGTGTTGGCCATTGTAAGTGGAGCCAAAGATCACCATTTGCAGGATAAACCTTCACAAAAAAATGAGAGAAGCACACAAGCTATTTCATCAGAAAGAGGGAAAAATATGAGATGCTTAAATTACATATGGTACATGCTTTTAAAGCTATGAAAACATCAAACGGGTAAGAAAACTACTCTACGGGAAAAACCACCTAGAGTAATTACCCTAAGTTAAAAATGAAGATGCAAAAAAAACAAAAATGCAATATGGGTCTAGCTACACAACCATGTTAGGTACATGTATGTGCAATGATCATGATGGGCCAAAAAGTGGCAATATGATGGGTATGTGGCTAGCGACTTTTTTTTACCCAAAATTGATGAAACAAAAAGGGTTTTTAAAGGAAATTCTTAGCTTTCCACCAATAGAAATTATGCTTTACTTTGAATTAATAAGTAATTATTATTCATTTTCTATTCAAATTATGACTAAAGTCCGATTGATAGACTGATTGAAAAACATCTATAGATTTCAAATGATATCACATTTTTTGAATCCAAAACATGAGTCACATTCTGTGCTTTGCATACTATAGGATTAAAAAAATAAAAATTGAATTTCATGGAGTTTTGACCAAGTTAAGGTGGTCAGACATATGAGTTTTTTATATTTTTTAAAAGTTGTAATAAAAAATTCATAATTAATTATTTACTTCGAAAAAAATTACAAAAAAATATGCATCACATCAGGACATGATTCCTCTGCTTATATCTAAAATCTTATAAGAAAATATTATGATTTTATTGTGGTTAGGGTGGTCAGACAGACACCTACTTCTTATTTTTTCCCTGAAATTTAAGTACTATTGCATTGAAATTTCAAAGTTTCACTAAATAGATTTCTTTTTTTTTAAAACAAACCTAGTAGTTTAGAAAATACATTCAATTTTCTACAGATTCTATTCTTACATATTTTTGAAATAATATAGATAACTTATTCAAATTTTTACGTCAAGTTGCCTAACTCTGATTTTTCTGATTTTTTTGCCACTTAAGGGCCTATTTTTTCCATATGATCCTGCACATACCCATACCCATTTACAATTCAATCTCTCACAATTGAAGAAAAGGAGAAAAACCCTGTGGGAAAATAACCCCTCTCCAAAAGAGAGAAAACAAAACAAAAAATGAATCATGGATGGAAATCATACCCCCCAAGGACTACATATATCATGTGTATATAATAGATGATCCCCCCATGGGAAGGAAAAAAGGAGATATCATATCCTCCCATAATGAATAAGCTCCAATGCCGACGAAATATGCCTAAAAGTAAAAGATGGTCCAATGCCTACTACCAACTCTTCTCCCCTTAGGAAGAAACATGTCCACTAGGTGATGAAGAAGCCACTGCATGTCTAACTGAAAAGAGGAAGGGAATATCCAAATAGAATAATCCACCACATAATCATGATAAAAAACAACCAAGAAATGTGACAAATTAAATGAGAGTGAAGGCTCAACAATGTCAACCTCCAAGGACAATCTAGATGTATCAATTTCCATGCTAAAACTATCATCAAAGAGGAGAGAAATCCCCTCAAGTATATCTCCCAAATCTGCAAGATGAGACTTAACAAAAAAATATGAGATGCTTTCCAAATACTCATCCAATAAAATAGGATCTGAGAGATCAAAAATATCTTGTTGTGTTGAAAGATTAACCTTTGTAGTAAAAGGAGATGTATGAACATGAGTATGAAGAACTCCAAAGTTTAATCTCCCCTGAGGAATTGTTGTTAACAGTTGAAATGGGAAAAAATGGTGACTCAGAGCAATGGTGCTTTCTTTCACTTCTAGAGTTTTGGACCTAAAAGGAGAAAGACCAAAGACCACTTTTCAACACTTCACTCAAGAAAAAACCCTTGAGATTTCAATGCAAAGGAGATTGAAAATAGACAAAGGGAACGTTCTAGGGATTACATAATGTCTAATGAGGGGTTCACCACCAAGTGTAAACTTGGAAAATAAAATGTTTGAAAGCATAGTGTGATATGCAAGAAAATGCTAAATGACCTAAAAAATATCTAAAAATACAAACAAAATAGAACATAAAAGAAATAATATAGATGGTATGCACTTGGAAACCCTCAACAGATTGGAAATAACTCCGAAATTCTAGAAAGCTGGACTTTTTATGCTATTGGGACTCATTCACATACCTAGTTGAATTAGTCCCAGATCCTAGGGAACCATAGATTTTTGGGAATAGGGGACTCTCTTAAACTTCTAGGGTTTTGCACCTAAAAGGATAGACGAATCCCCAAAAACCTTGATGGCTCACTCAAGAATATGCCCTTGAGATTTCAATGCAAAGATGATTGAAATTTTTCTAATGGAAATGTCCTATATGAAAGGAAATGATAAAAGAGATTGAATACTAATGCAAAACTAGGAAAATGCGCTTTGTTTGAAAATACACTGTGATATACAAAATGAACTAAAACACAAGTAAATTGTAATAGAAATTAATGAAATTGAAGAGATGCACCTAGAAACTAGGAAATGATGGAGAGGAGATCTGGAATCTTGTAAAATTCACTGTTGAAGCATACTAGGACACTTATGCCAAGTTGGGTGACTTAGTCCTATTTTGGGGAAATTCTATCGGAACAGGTTTCAAACAAAAGGGTACTCAGAACTACATAAATCACTTTTTAGGCTTGGTAGTGGGACTAATTTTCCACTGATGGTGACTTAGTCCACCTCTAGATTTTGAGAAATTCAAAGATGCAATATGTAGCTCCCGGTTTGCACTTCCAACTCTTGACAAGTTTTCGGATCTGAAACTACAAAATCTAACCTATAGGTGATCTCCAAGATTCTTTTAGGGCTTTGACCACTTTGAATGACTTTGAAAAATTGTTGTCACCTTTTCACACCTTGTTCTTTGACAAATATACACACAAGACCTGCAAAACACATAGAAAGAGGGGAAAAAGCGTTAAGGGTTAGTGAATAGGGTTTTTCCTTGGTTAAACCCCAATTTGGAAATTAAACCCTTGAAAATGAAATGAAATGAAAAGAGAATGATGAATGGAAAAAATGTAATGGTACAACTCACCAAAACTTTTAAGTAGAAATCTTAAGATATGCAAGTATAAGCTCCAATGGATATATGTTTGAAAATGCCTAGAATGCTAAAGTGAATGATTGAATGCTTGATTATAGAATTAGAGAGTTTAGGAGATTAAGGAGGATGAAAATGAGGGGAAAACCCTATCTTTATACATGATTATACAAAATTTCCTGAAAATTCCACATCACAGGCCGACCTCAAGGCTTAGAAAATAATATCCTGCAATAATTTTAAAATAATTTTGATTTTTGAGACAACTGGGACTAAGTCACCCCTAGTGGTGACTTGGTCCCACTTAGGAATTCTAAGTGGGTGTTGGGAATTAAAGTGTATTAAATTATGGTTAATGGGATTATTCTCAAAAATACACTTAAGTAGGGCCTGTAAGTGTGTAATGGGGCCATTTAATTATAATAAAGGGTTAAATTATTAACGACAAGCCTGGAAAAGCATAAAAATTTGCTACAACACTTTACAACACTGTGAAATAAGGTTTGGTAAGTGATAAAAAGGGGTTATTTAAGTGAATTATATTAAAAAGGTCCTAGAAAAGTGGGAAAGTGGGTTACAACACTTCACAACACTTTTTCAAAGCATTATAAAGTTTTTCTTGATTTAAAAGGGTCTAAGACCTAATGTGAATGTTTTGACCACATTACAACATTAAATATAGGAAAAGAAAGGCCAACATCCATAAAAAATACCCAAATGAGCATGAAAATGTGCAAAGATACATTTTTCTATGCTATATTTAGGCCCCACTTTAGTGAGAGGATGAACTTGCTTCAAACTCACACTAAATTAGCCAAACATGCACATCAAGAGGAATCCAAATGAACTTATGCTAGCAAGATGAGACAAAAATCAAGAGGGGTGATCAATCCCACAGGATCAAGATCCCATAGTGAACCAAACATTAGCAAAAATGAAAATGATGTAAAGAGTGAAAGGGAGAAAAGGAAAGAGAGAAGGAAAGAGAGAATCAGATCAAGCTTCAATTGTTTTTCTATACCATTGTGGATTAGATATAGGTTGATTATCTGGAAAAATGCATACTCACTTTGACGTGATGGAACTAATTGCTATCCGCTAGGTGAGAAGGCTTAAAAGGTGAGAAACATACACTCAAGGCTGATATGCACTCACACACATGTAGGTGGCTATAGGGAAATTCATCCCTCATAATGGGATTCCTGCTCAACCATACCAAAGTTATACCTATTAATAACTTTAATAAAGCACCACAAAAGAAAATGAATTTTTGAGCTTCATGAGACAAGAAAAAATTCGTATGCTTGGAGCTCATGAACAAACTTGATGGAACCACATAAATGAAATTTGTGTTATACAAGGTGGCCATATAACAAATGAAGAATGAAACATGCGAGGGATGTTTAAAGGATTCTTGCTTAGTTCATGTGAGGTCTTTAACTTAGGGAACATTGTATCTAATGTTTGCAAGAGAGGACTGATACAGGAATAGAAAATTCACAACTTAGGGGATGCAGTGCATCACATCAAGCCACTAAGAGGAATGAAATATGCTAAGATAGATCATGCTCATGAAGGAAATCACACCCAATGTCATCCAGAAAGTGACAAAATACATCATATTAAGTGAGAAGGCTGCTCTAAGAACCAAGAAAAGGAAAAATGAAAAATGAATAAGGCCAATGTATGCCCCCACTTTAAAAGAATTGCTACACACCATACTATGAGCAATTAATTTAAAGTAGCAAATGAACAATGCAAACAAGAAGAAAGACATGAGAGCCAACTTGGAAAGCCCTATGCCAAGTCATATGTTTTCAAGGAAACATCATGCAAGAGAAAAAGGAAAGGAATAGGGGTTTCCCTTAAAATAAAAATACCAAACACATAAGGGATCTGTGAATTTGGGGTCAATATGTTTTGTATTGCAATGTTGTTTAGATAGCTTAGAGCTGCCATCATCCCCCAAATACATAGAACTGGAAGAATGACACAAAGAGAGTGAAAACAAAGAAAAAGAAAGAAAATTTTGGGTCAACATGGAAGAGACATAGGGTGTCTTGACACTTTGCATCATCCCCAAAAGGAAAAAAAAAAATGAAAAACGAAAAGGAGAAAGAAAAAGGAAAATATTTTGGGTCAACATGAAGGAGACATGAATGTCTCAATGCCTTCCATCATCCCCAAAAGGAAAAACACAAGAAAAAGAAAAATAAAAAAAAAGAAAATCCTTTTGGTGAACATGAAAGAGACATGAATGTCTCAATGAAAAGGAAAATAGAAGAAAAAAAAAAGGAAAAAAGAAAAACCTTTTGGGTCAACATGAAAGAGACATGATGTCAATGCCTTGCATCATTCCCAAAAGGAAAACCCAAGAAAAAGATAAAAGAAAAGGTGAAAGTGATGTACGCCATAGAGAAGAATGAAGGTACAAATAGAAGAATGTCACAAAGAGAGAGAACATGAAACTGAACATCACAGAGGAGAAAATTACACATGCAAACACAAAAGAAAAAAGAAATAAAATGAAAAAAACTAGTAAGGAAAATGCATGTCAACAATCAAGCAAGTCATCTTCCTCCCAGTGATGTTCATGATATGTCAAGGGTGGGCAACTGGCCAAAGGGACAAGAGCAAGTGTCAAACTAGGGGAAGCACTAGGTTCAACAATTTTTATAGTAGATTTATCATTTAAGCTCATGGAAGAGGAAAACAATGTGTTTAGATCATTATGCACCTCTTCATCGATTTTTCCAATCTCATCATCGTCATCAAGATTAATCACAACAAGAGGATGAATGATAATTTCCAATGAAGAGTGTAACTCTTGTTGTGATTGTCGTATTAGATTGTTTTTTTTGTGGTTGGGGAGGAGGGTCATCATGCATTGCTTCTTTCAAATGTGGATTTTTATTTTCTTTGTTTGATTCTTCATGTAACTTGTGAGCAAGGGCACGACATCTACGCCTATGCTCCCTAGCATGTCAAGTTCTTTTGGTTTTGTTGTTGAGTTGTGTTTGTAAAGGAGCGGGTTGGTCAACCATAGGTTTCTTTTCTTCCCTAAGGGGAGGAATGGAAGGAACCATGAAAGGTTGGTCATCCACTTTCAACTTGTTTTATTTGAGGAGGCATGACAAAAATGTTTTAATTGTCTTCTGGTCTCTTGGATGATGTTAGGGAGGTTTCATGTGTTGGTTGATTTTGGTTGTTTGGATCTTGTTTGAGTTGAATCTTGGTTTTTTCCAGGATAGGAGTGTCAGAAGTGGATGGGGACATGTCGTGGAGAGATAATTTTTCTATTTTCTTTCCTTTGAATCTTTCGTAAGCTATGAAAAAGAAGTCTTGTCAAGGCATTATAGGCTCCATGGGCTCATGCCAAAACGCTTCTAAGGAAAAGTTTCCTTTTGAATACAATGGGTTAAATTTGCTATGGTGGATAGTGAATATTTCATTATCAAATGGAAAATTTAAGCATTTATGGATAACCGAAGGGACAACTTTCATTGAGTGAAGCATGGATGACAAGCCTCAAATGAAACTGGTCTAACTACATGATGATGGAGAATGTGACATCTAATGTTTTTGGTACTATTTGTAATGGAAGGATGACCAATCCTATCATAGGGCAAGCAAAGCCATTGTGTGTTTTGATCCATGCTTTTAGTTTATCACAGTCATCTTGATAAAGGTCATGTAATACCAAAAACTCCTTGGTGATCACATTCTCTCCATAGGCGGGATCTATTAGTATCCCATTAGTGGGCTTGTCATAGATGCGGCCGGCTATGTAGAGAGGACCATCATGTAGATTTTTAAGTATGTCCTTAGAGAAGAAAGTAATATCAAGAGATTTCTTAGGTTGGCCCTTACGAGGGATATCGTTCACTACACCTACCATTTCATCCATAGGATTAACATGGGTAAAATGCAGGATAGGATCAAGATGTTCATCATCTGTATCAACACTCATCATATAATTATTTTTAGTTTCACTAGCTTTGAAAACTAGAATATTATGTTTGGGCATTGGATCAATGAAAATTTGCAAGTTTTTATTTAGAGGGGCAACAAACTTATTACCTTGATCATTAACACCTATAAAGGATAGATGGAAAAATTCAACGAGGTCTTGCACAAGATGTATAAGATGCTTACAATGTTTCATGTGATGCCCATTTTGTTAATGATAATGGAAATAAGAATTGGATTTAAAGTTTGGAGGTAAAGGCTTAGTAGGATCAGGTGCTTTGATGGTAGGAAAGGTAATCATTTGTCATTATAAAAGTTGGGACATTGTGTTATGAAGGGTGTCAGGTAAAGGTGTGAATTGTCTTTTCAGATCTCCATAACTAAAGGGCACTGTGGTTTTAATAGTTGCTACATGGTTGTTTATAGTTTGAATTGGTTGTTGAGGGGGGTTGAATTGTAAGAACCCTTTGTTTTTATTTCAAAATGGTTGGGATTTTTTTTGGTTGGCAGGTTCATATTTCTCAACTCGGCTAGAAGTGGACTTTGTATCTCGACTACTAACCGAATTGTGGTAATCACAAAGGGAAATACACAAGTGCATGAAGGAGGGGAATTTCATCATAGTGAGTTTTTCCTAAAGTCTAGTTTGCAAGTTTTATATAAACATCTTTTGAAGGTGTGGGTTAGGAATCTTGACATTGACTTAGGGATAAAGGGATTAAAAGCGTGAGATAAAATTAGTTATCTTTTCTTCCTCATTTTTCTTGCATCTCATCAAATTAGCCAAGGTATTCCTAGGAGTCATATGTGTTGGTGTAATTAAATGTCTTGTACCTTGTCCTAGGTCATAATTACACCTTAGTTAAGTTTACTTAGGGACCACATAGGAGGTTGTTGGAGAATTTCCACTTTTGGTGGACTTGACATGTCATTACTTTATCACTTCCACCTTTTGTGGACACATCATGTGAATATCTCTCCACCTTAAGTGGAGTGATAACTTTTCATAGTTGTCTCATGTCATAAGATTATGACACTTGTCATAATCTTATGCCCTTCTATGTTCTCACCTTGGCTATATAACCAAGGGGTCTCTCTCATTGTAAATAATCAGAATCATATCATATCAATGACATTGAATACAGTCTATTCTTGTCATATTCTTTTCTCTCTCTTTTTTGTACTTTCCATTTGGTCCATAGATCTTGGGTGGCAGCCATAGGCAAGTCTAACATGGTATCAGAGTGGGTTGGGTACCATTGGAGAGTCTTATTCTAAAGAGAGATTTTAGATCTGAGGAGGTTCCATTTTTAGGCTCTTTGTTGCAAGTTCATATCCGAGCTTGCTGGTGCAAATCTGAGCTCACCATTGTGTCAAGAAGGTTCAACATAGTTGATTTTTCCTTTTGTTTCGTTCAAATCAGACATATGAGGCCAAATCTAGGAGGGTTTGAAGTTGAAGTGTGGTTGTCAAATCTAGAAGGTAGCTGCAATTTTGGAGCATTTTGGATCAAATCCGACCCTGCCATCGCATCCAGAAGGGCCAAAAACCCTACGATTGTCTGTCAATTCATCCGATTCAGAGTAATTATCCGGTGAGGAAAAAAAAATTTCCCAGAGAGCCGTACGGCCCCCCAGGTCGTCATAAATACCAGGGTATTATTTTTCAAAAAATTATTATTTAAATCCGTCAGCAATTTTTTGAAATTTTTTTACAAAATCAATTTGTACCGACTTCATATTTTATTGTAAAGTTTTCATTTGAAATTTTTATTTGTAAAAATTATATATAATATTTACACTCTGCGGACTGTGCAAATCTACAGATGGTACTATCAGTACCTGAAGGTACATGGTAACTTGCGAAGGCCACGTGGCCTGTCGGCCGTGGCCCTTGCAGCTCCCACCCTCACCGGCGAGCGTATCCATCTCCGGCGTCCTCCACTCTCCGGTCAACTACAAATTAAATATCTGCTGACTTATCAACAAATATTCCTACTGTCAAAATTCAAATTCTGATGGATTTCAAGATTTCGGCGAGTGGAAAATTTTGGACAAGATTCCGTAGCCGGCAACATAGATTCTAGATTCTGAAGAATATTCCTGTAGCTGTAGAGATGGCACGGGTGGCAGCTAAACGGCTGTCAAATTCAATTGCGTAAATGGATGACATCATCATGCATCATCAGTGACGTCAGCAGTGCTCTGGGAATTTTCAGCCCCCTCTCCATTTGAGTTTTCATTTTTACAGTTCAACTTTGAAGGCTAATATCTTGCTCATTTTGACTCCTTTTTTCAAGCAATTTTTTTTGATTTGGGCTAATTTTTCATGCTCTACGCATTGGTGCAATTAGTTTCTAGTTTTGGTGCCTATTGTTTCCAGAAATTGCAGATTCTCACAGGTCTTGCTGCTTCTTCCTCATTTTGGGAACTTGGGGAGCTCATATCTTGCTCCTACGATAACATTTTTGTGTGAATTTTTTTTTGAAAGTACATGATTTTTTGTGTACTTCTTAGTGGTATGATCAGATTGATCTCATTTTCTACCAAAAATTGTACTTGATACTTTGGCCTATTTTGGCATTTGTAAGCACTAAGATCAAGTCTAGTTTACTTTTTTTAGCATCTAGCAACTGTAAATGCACTAAATATAAAGTGCCAAATCAGATATTGCTTGGGGGGTTTTGTGATTGAGTGAATTTGGGGGGATTCTTCTTGTGGTTGTGGTTGCATTCCTCTTGATTTGTGTTCTTGTTTCATCATGGAGCCATCTACAATTCCACTTCTAACACCTTACAACTATCCTAAATGGAAATCTAAAATGAACAAATTTCTAAGAGTAAAGAGATTGTATAGGAAAGTTCATGGGCTTGATGGTGAACCACAAAATGATGAAGTTAAAAAGAATAAGTGGTTGAATAGTTGTGAAGAAGCCATTGGCTATTTATGCTTGTATGTCTCTCCTGAGTTGTTGTTTCACATTGAGCAGTTGGATACACCTATGGCTATGTGGACTACATTGTCAGAATTGTTTGGGAAAATAGATGAAATTCAAGGAAATTTGTTGGAGAATGAATTAATCAGTCTCAATCCATGTAATTTTGACAACATACAAGACTTCATCACCAAATTCAAGTCACTAAGAACACAATTGAAGAATTGTAAAATTGAGAAATCAGATACACAATTGATCTTAAGTTTTCTTTCAAAGCTAGGACTTGAATATTCAGTGTTTGTGTCTACTTTCTATGCTACAAAGAATGCCTTTGCGAGTGAGTTTTAGATGCCTTCCTTTGAAGATTTTGCTATGCAACTCACTAGGGAGCAAGATAAGCTTATTCAAATGGGTACTTTGAAGTCTTCAAAATCACATACCTTGGTTGCAAAGTATGAGAAGTCTTCAAGTGGCAAAGAAAAGTCAAAGAACAAGCCTAAAAAGAACACACAAGCCACATCAAATTCCACAGAAGAACATAAAGATTCATCTTCAAAAGAGAAATCATCTAAGAAGGAGAGACGTTTTTGTGCATATTGCAAGAAGGATATTGATGAGCTGAAAAATCTTGTCAAAAAGAATCACATTGATTTGCCTTTTAGAATGTCTGAATCATCTTCTTCTCCTTCTACTTCAAAACAGTCTAAAAAGGACAAAGGTCAAACATTAGGATATAAAGGACAAGCTCTTTGTGCTCATTCAAGTCTAGGATTAGGGAGATGGCTTGTAGATTTAGGAGCATCTCATCATATGGCATCTTTAGAGACTATCTTCTCTTCATTTCAACCTTGTTCTATGTCTCCTATGTTCATGGGAAATAATACATATATGAGTGTAACAGGGAAGGTATCTATTAGCATTGGGGAGAACACTTTTCAGGATGTCTTGTGTGTTCCTCATTTGACGAACAATCTACTTTCCATATATCAGATTACACATGGTGGAGATCTGAAAACTGTGGAGTTCACACCTAATTCTGTGATCATTCGAGACTTGGATACTAGAGATATCATTGCTACTGGGGTGGTTGATCATTCATCTCGGTTGTATTCCTTTGCACAGTTTGCTTCTGATGGTGACAATATTCATTTGGCTGTTAATCACAACTATGATTCTGAGGAGACATTTGGCTTCTTGAACTTGGGCATACTCACATCAGATCCAGTACTTGAGCCATGTATTTCCTCTCCTCCATCTACTGTTGTACTTGATGATGCTTGTGTTGCTATAGTTTTGGCTCCTAGTGATTTAGTACAGCAAGATCCTGATTGTTTTCCAGATATGGCTACTTTGGATGATTTCCTAACAGGTATTTCAGACTTGTTCATGGAGTCTCATCTTTTAGATTTGGAGGACACCTTTAATAGCATTCATCTTCTCTTTGATGAAGATGAGCCTTCTTCAGTTGTTGTGAGGGAACACTTTGACCCTCTTGTTCATTCTCTACATGATCATTCTTCGCAGTTGGCATGAGTGTGGATACTTTTGGAAAAAATTTGGAGGAGGCCTCTTTGTCTTCAGAGGGGATATCTTTTTCTTTGGATAATGCTCTACATTCTTCTCTACTAGATGTTGGATTTTCCTCTTCAGTAGTGTGGCCTAGAACACCTGATTGGAATGTGTCAGCTTTCGGCATTGACATGGAGACACTTGAGCATGCTTCAGAGACATCATCATACATCATCCATCTTCATGATATCCTGCATACATCCATGGTTTTGTTTCTTCCTAAGGGGAGGAACGTTGTTCTGTGAGATTGGATCATCTTTAACATTCAATGTCGAGCTTCTACCATCATTGCAGGAGACTCAACATTGAGGGGGGGCTACCTTGTCTCTCTTCTACTTCTCTCTTATGGGGGGGTCTTTTTCCTCACTTGGGGTTTTTACCTTCTCATTCTTCATTGAGAGTATTTCTATTTTGTATTTCATCTCTCTTTTGGGGAGGAGTTTTTTCCCACTGGGTTTTCTTCTTTTCCTCGCTTGTGAGAGATTGCATTGTGTGTACATGGGTACCTAACATGGCCTAGTAGCCAGGCCCCATCTTGCATTGTTTTCTTTTGTGTACATTCTCCCTAAGTTGCACTTAAGGGGGGGTATTGGTGTAATTAAATATCTTGTACCTTGTCCTAGGTCATAATTACACCTTAGTTAAGTTTACTTAGGGACCACATAGGAGGTTGTTGGAGAATTTCCACTTTTGGTGGACTTGACATGTCATTACTTTATCACTTCCACCTTTTGTGGACACATCATGTGATTATCTCTCCACCTTAAGTGGAGTGATAAATTTTCATAGTTGTCTCATGTCATAAGATTACGACACTTGTCATAATCTTATGCCCTTCTATGTTCTCACCTTGGCTATATAACCAAGGGGTCTCTCTCATTGTAAATAATCAGAATCATATCATATCAATGACATTGAATACAATCTATTCTTGTCATATTATTTTCTCTCTCTTTTTCGTGCTTTCTATTTGGTCCATAGATCTTGGGTGGTAGCCATAGCCAATTATAACAATATGCACTTGGAAATGATTTATAAATTCATCAAAAAATTTACTAAATGAATGAATTGAATTGTTTGGTAAAGATGAGAACCATTCTAGGGAAATATCCTTTAAAGTCCTAGAAAACAATTTTGCTAATAGTTTATCATCAAGGAAAAATTCACTACATAAGGCGGTGTAGGCATTAACATGGTTAGAAGGATCACCCTTGCCTCCATATTTCTCAAATATAGGCATCTCTACTCCTTGTGGCATTGGTTTTCACAATATTTCCAAATAGAATGGACTGCTTTGAACATAATAGGTGGGTGTTCCATTCTGATTTTGGTTTATGGTGTAGATTTGTTTTTGCATGGATGAAATAGTTTGGAAAAGTTTTGTTATTAGAGGGTCATTGTAAGTGGTATGTGGTGGAAGTGAAAGTGGTGATGGAGTGTATGTAGTAGTATGGAAAGTGAATGGAATGCTTATAGATTATATTGGAGAGGAGGATAAAACATGTGATGCCACATAGGAATAAGGGATGCTAACAAGAATACTCGACAAAGGAATCACATTACTAGCTTGTTGCAGTGTTGTTATGATGTGAGGAGTGGTATAGGTATTTATTGAGGTTATGGTCAAGGGAGGAGCAGTTTGAGGTCCTCCTTGGCTAACCATAGTGTTTGCTGGTTGAGAAGCACTAGAGGTTGAAGGAAGATGTTTTGTATATATCTCAACTATTTATTTCACAATGTCTAGGCCATCTTCACTTTCAAGCATGTGATGGATGTTTTCTATGGTAGGGATTGTAATGGTTGAAATTTTTTCAAGGGTTACTTGATGTTGAAGATGTGCTAAGTCCTCAAGAATTTGAATTATTTTGTCTTGTCAGATATGATCATTTTGTGTTTCAACTTGCATGTTATTTGAAGGCAAAGAGTTGCTAAAGGTATTATCCATTCCTAGTGTACTAGTTACAATACTAGGAGTGAAAGCTTTAGATAACCAAAGATACACGAGTGTGCTATCATGGGCTAATATGATTCTCAAACTTATTCTCACTAAGTTATTAGCAATAGGACTCCAAACACTCATGCAAAGGTCTCTAAATGCGGGGTGAATGCAAATGCAATGTAAACTAGCAAGAATGAAATGATTAAAACTAAAATTCTAGAAAGTGAAACCAAAATGTAGAAAAAAAAAAAAAGAGATTGTAGATTAAATGCCAAAAACTTTAGTGAAAAATACGCAAATGGTAAGTCACCCAATGTGGCGAATGAGTCTAGGTAGTGATTTTTTTGAAAATTTTCAAAAAAATTAAATTGATTTTTATGCTTTTTATGTTTTCAGATGCAAGAATAATATGAATATGCTGAATTTTGTTGATTTTTAATGAAATGCAATTAAAAAATGCAATTTAGACGAGCTTTTCACTAATGCAAATTTTAAAACCCTAGAATGCAATTTAAACAATGCAAAATGCAATGCAATGTTAATGTAAGATATTCCTAGGATGTAAATGCACTACATATCAGAAATATGATGTCCAAAATGTAGGTTCACCAAAATGAACCATATATTTTTGGGAATAGGGGACTCTCTTACACTTCTAGGGTTTTGCACCTAAAAAGGAGAGAGGAATCCCTAGAAACTTTGATGGCTCACTCAAGAATATTCCCTTAAGATTTCAATGCAAAGATGACTAAAATATATATAAGGGGAATGTACTAGATGGAAAGAACTAATAAAAGAGATTGAATACTAATGCAAAACTAAGAAAATGCACTTTGTTTGGAAACACACTGCGATATGCAAAATGAACTAAAATGCAAGTAAATTGTAACAAAAATTAATGAAAGTGAAGAGGTGAACTTGGAAAATATAAAATGATGGAGAGAAGCTATGGAATCCTATAAAATTCACTGTTGAAGCCTAATGGGACACTTACACCAAGCAAGGCAACTTAGTCCTGTTTTGAGGAAATTCTGTCAGAATAGGTTTCAGACAAAAGGGTACTCAAAACTGCATAAGTCACTTTTCAGGCCTGTTAGTGGGACTAATTCACCATTGATGGAGACTTATTCCACCTCTATATTTTTGAAAATTCAAAGATGCAATCTATAGCTCGCGGTCTACACTTTAGCTCTTGATAGGTTTTTAGATCTGAAATTGCAGAATCTAACCTGCAGGTGATCTCCAAGCTTCTTTTAGAGATTTGACCACTTTGAATGACTTTGACAAATTTTTGACACCTTTTCACTCCTTGTTCTTTGAAAAATATACACACAAGACCTGCAAAACATGCGAAAAGAGGGGAAAAAAGTGTTAAGGGTTAGTGAATAGGGGTTTCCTTGGTTGAAGCCCGGTTTGGCAATTAAACCCTTGAAAATGAAATGAAATGAAAAGATAATGATGAGTGAACAACATGCAATGCTATAACTCACCAAACCCTTGAAGTAGAAATCTGAAGATATGCAAGTGTAAGCTCCAATGGCTGTATGCTTGAAATTGCATAGAATGCTAAAGTGAATGATTGAAGGCTTGATTAAAAAATTAGAGAGTTTAGGAGATTAAGGAGGATGAAAATGAGGGGATAACCCTATATTTATACATGATTATACAAATTTTCTTGAAAATACCACATCACAGGTTGACCTGAAGGCTTAGAAAATAATATCTAGCCAAAAATTTAAAATAATTTTGATTTTTGAGCCAACTGCGACTAAGTCGCCTGGTATGTGTAGGATATGTGGTTGACAACCTTTTTTATCAAAAATTGTTGAAACGAAAAGGGTTTGTAAAGGAGATTCTTAGCTTTCCAACAATATAAATTATGCTTTACTTTGAATTTAATAAATTATTATTATTCATTTTATATTTGAATTATGACTGAAGTCCTAATTGATAGGCTGATTGAAAAAAATCTATAGCTTCCAAACAACATCACATTTTTTAAATCCAAAACATGTGCCACATTCTATACTTCACATACTATAGAATTAACAAAAAAAGAATTTCATGAAGTTTTGACCAAGTTAAGGTGGTCAAACATACAAGTTTTTATATTTTTAAAAGTTGTAATAAAAAATTCACAATGAATTATTTACTTGGAAAAAAATTACAAAAAAATATGCATCACATCGGGACATGAGTCCTCTACATGTATCTAAAATCTTATGAAAAAATATTATCATTTTATTGTGGTTAGGGTGGTTAGACGGATACCTACTTCTTATTTTTTCCCTGAAATTTAAGTGCTAGTGCATTGAAATTTCAAATTGTCACCAAATAGATAGTTTTTAAAAATAAAAATAGTAGTTTAGAAACTACATTCAATTTGCTACAGATTCTATTCTTACATATTTTTGAAATAATATAGATAACTTATTCAATTTTTTATGTCAAGTTGCCTAAGTCTGTTTTTTCTGAATTTTTCACCACTTAAGGGCCTATTTTTTCCATGATGATCATGCACATACCCCGCTCCTAGTGGTGACTTGGTCCCACTTAGGCATTTTAAGTGGGTGTCAGAAATTAAAGTGCATTAAATGATGTTTGACGAGATTATTTTCAAAAATACACTTAAGTAGGTCTTGTAAGTGTATAATGGGGCCATTTAAAAATTTAAGAAAGAGTCAAATTATTGATGACAAGCCTACAAAAGCACGAAAGGTTGTTACACCACTTTACAACACTTTGAAATAAGGATTGGTAAGTGATAAAAAGAGGTTAAAGTGGATTATATTAAGAAGGTCCTAGAAAAGTGTGAAAGTGGATTACAGCACTTCACAACACTTTTGCAAGGCATCATAAAGTTCTTATTGATTCACAAGGGTCCAAGACCTAATGTGAATGTTTTTACCACATTACAACATTAAATATAGGAAAAACAAGGCCAACATCCATAAGAAAGACCCATATGAGCATGAAAATGTCCAAAGATACATTTTTCTACGCTACACTTGGTTTTTGCATGGGAGTCCATTTTGGGAAAAAGGGTACCACAATCTGCAAATAGATTTGATAGAATGCTATAGTGGGACTCATTCACCACTCTTGGTGAATTAGTCCTATTTCACTTTTCTAAAAATTGAAGATTTTGATCTACTCTCTAACACCATCTCTTTCCTTCCAATCTGAGTTTCAGTTCTGAATCTATGAAAAACACCTACAAAATGGAATTCAAATTGATTTTCTAATGGGGTGTTTTCCTCGGTCAAACCCATATTTTGGTAATTAAACCTTGGTAAAAATGATGAAATGTGCATAAAAACTCTAGCTTTAGATGTGTTAAAGACTAGGAGATCTAAGACATGATGCAATCCTATCGTAATGTGCAAGAATATGATGCAACAATGGAAATACAAATATTAACAACTCACTTGTGATGATCTCCAACCACCCCAAGTGAACTCTAATGATACTTGTACCTTCCTTAGGTTGAATGTAGAGTGAAAATGAAATATGGAATCACTTAGGAAACAAATCTTTAGGACTATCTTGATGGCTAGTTGCATCTTCCCAACCTAGAATCCATCATGATTCACCATAGGCATCCATGATCAACCCTTGATAATGCTAGATCTTACTAGAAAGTGAGCTTGAAGACTTGTAAAATAATCTAATGTTGCTACAATGCTTCAACTACTTTCTTTTGGAATTAGAATGCTCTTGTGAAAGATTACTTGAAGAATCTTAATGCTTGATGCTTGCTCAAAGTACTTAGAGATATGCTTGGCTTATGAAAAATGACTTACAAGCTTGCTTTTATAGGAATTATAACCTAATTGACCACTATTTAGACCTCAAAGGCCAACATTTACCAAAAATATGAATTAAATTGATGAATTCCCAGTTAAATTTGAAAAAGATCCCAAATGGGACTCATTCGCCACCCTTGGAAAATGGGTCCCACCAAAGGGGATTCATTTTCCCAAGGTGGTGAATGAGTCCCATCTAAGGTTTTTGAGGTGGGTTTTCAAGATTTAAATGTTTTAAATGCTTTTTGTTGGGATTTAAGTGATTTTATATGAGTTTTGAGTGGAATGAGCCTTGAGATCTAAAATAATGGGTCCTAGGGGCCTATAAATATGATTTTGAAGGGGAATTAATGCAAGGGTGTCAAAATAGGTCCAAATTAAGTGTGAAATTTCCTATTTCTTGAAGAGTGCAAAATTTTCTATAGTACATTTAGCCCCCACTGTAGCACCCATATGACTCTACGTGTATATGAAAGCTAAAGGAATCCAATAATGACTTTTGTTTCATAAAAGGATACACATGTAAGTTCAATCATTATACGGGAGAATGAAGCCCCCACTATAGTCCTCTGGAGAACTAAAATGTTAAGAACTGCATCCTGCAGCACAAATCCATTAGCTATCCAAAAATCCTCTTATGAAATGTCAAACTAGAAATCACATTCAAGGGTAGATGTATGTCCCCCTTTATTTTGCTTGCTTCACGGAGGTGGAATCAAGGTAGCAAATAAATAGGGTAAGTCATACCATAGGGAATTTCCAAATACCATGCCACATGATGATAGACAATAGATGATGTTGGGAGCAAAATCACAATGTCAATGCAACAAACGACATGAAAAAGAAAGTTCACTAGCACTCATTATGTCGATTTGAATGAAATGCACTTTTTAACTGTAATGTAGTAAAAACCCTAATTTAACTTACATAAGAGAAAAAAATGTGAAGTTAATTATAAATTACTTTTTCCTTTACCTTTTCTATCTTGAAAGTGATTGAAGAAGGGTGAAAAATTTTGAGCAGACGAGATTACAGACCTATGAAACTGGACATGTTGCAGGAGAAGGTACAAGACATGGCGAACGACATCATGAGGTGAGTCGATTCTTCTATATAAACTCTGTCCTTAAATAGTAATTTGATGATTTTTATGCATTTTTAGGTTAATTTAGGATCTCAATTTTTTTTTTTGCAAAATGTCCCTTTTTTCGTGAAGTGTCCCATTTTTTTCGTGAAGTGTCCCATTGTTTCGCAAAGTGTCCCTTTTGTTTGTGAAGTGTCCCATTTTTTTGAAAAGTGTCATGTTTCTTCGTGAAGTGTCCCAAAAGGGTCCTAAAGCATCTAGGGCCTTTATGAAAGCAAACTAGAACAACTTTAGTACACTTATATTATTATTGATGTAAAAATTGAAGAGATTAGACTACTTATAGGACATTTTTTTTTTCTATTAGGTACCTACCCATTCACGTCAATGTTTAGGTGGCAGACACATTAGCTTGCTTAGAGATCTAGCCCCCACTCTTTTAGTGGAGGACATAGAGCTACTTCAGACTGTTGGAGTATATTGGGTGTAACTCATGCCCCCCATGAGGTACCATAATTCTATGCTAATGGTGTTACCAGAGCGTTGGGATGCCAATACATGTACCTTTCATCTTCCGATTGGTGAGATGATGATAAAACTAGAGGATGTTCTCCGTATACTTCAACTTCCTATTTGGGGTGAGTCTGTATTCTCTTGAGACGAGTGGTCATTCCAGGAGATGAAATATGACATGTAGTATTTCCTTTGTGGACCATTACATGAGGAGAGAGTGAGGGCACAAATCGATCTGTCTATGCTATTATATTCACGATCCCCACTAGTTAGATAGATCATGATGCTCATAGTTGCATTAGCACTCTTCCTAAATGGTTGGGGAGCACACCTAGAGAGAGGACTGATACACCTGATACGAGGGATGGCAGAGCACTGGAGAGTATACCTGGGGGCATTGTCTCCTAGCGCACCTATATTATGATCTTGGACAATTTGTATTTTAGGAGGTGGATAGTATGGTACATTGTACACTTCTACAGGTTTGGTGCCTTGAGCATATCACTTGTACCAGACCTACTAGCTTCCCATGTTTGAAAGTTGTGGGGTATCCTTAGGCCTCTGGCTATCGTCTATGATAGTTCTAGAAGTATGGTGATTTACACTTTTGGAGAGTGTAGTTTGACCGATTGGAGGAGGACAATATCCTTTGGAGGCGTTATGAGATTGTGCTTGATCACACTCAAAAGATGAGGAGATTATAGATAGACATATTTTTGATTAGCAGACATGACTACGTAGTACGTCCTTTCTACTGTGATTGGGTCATGCAGTAGTTTGGGCAGATGCAAATAGCATCTAGGGCATGACCCTTCTTCAGGAGATCAGTGCAGAGTGCTTGGAAACCTGGTGGTACGGTATGGTTCATGATAGAGGATGTTTTCTTTAGTGAATTTGGGTACTTGGATCATGACATACCTCTGATCTTTGACATAGATGACATTGGTGCCACAAATGACTATGAGGAGTGGTGGAAAATATCATGACCAACTCTCGTGTTTCCTATGGAGGAGTTGATAGGTGATGTAGTGCCACTCCCAGATGAGAGAGATGATGTAGAGGACAGGGCTGAGGAGACATGCTAAAGGGTTTTAGACATATTTATAGATGTCATAGACGAGGAGTATGATGAAGATGCAGATCCTGACTATGATGGCTAGGATAGAGGATACGAGGAGGATGAGGAGGAGGAGGAAGAGCATGAGGATTAGTCCATGAGTGAGGATAATGAGGAATCAGGCGAGGATCCAGTAGCACACAAGTGGGGAAATCCCTCTCCCATTCATATGACTAGATCATAAGCAACAGCTGTGGTAGGCACCAATACTCATAGTCATGGAGAGGCTAGCACATCCTCCATGCCCCTTGCACATGTCAAGGCTGATTTTACATAGCCTTCCAGGAATATAGGTGATGATATTTTATTTATTGTTATCCCTTATGCTTTTACTTACATTTTATATATATATCATGATGTGTACTAATGCTTTATTTTTTGTACCTTGCAGTATCAGTGAGAGACTTTCAAGATCTCTATAAATAGGTGGATGACAATCTTGATAGTGCCCCCATCAGTCGATGAGGAGGCCACAGGCTTAGACTATGTGATCTCAGCCATTGTTGATTAGGACCCAAAGTCATTAAGGCCATACGTGAGACTTTGGGAAACGTATGAGAGTTTGAGGAAGCATGCCCACTAAGTGTATGCTACCCCTGAGGCACAGTCATTATGGGCTCTAATAGAGTTTGAGAGACTAGAGGAAGAGGTATCCAAAAAATAGGCAGAGAGAGATCACATAGCAAGATCACATCAAGGAGCCCTTAGATAGATATGAGGCTTAGAGTTTTCTCTTGCTACACTCGGTGGATCATGATCATGATCGCACACCATTGTCTCCCAACATACTGCTACCAGACACATCGGAGCACCAGATTCAAGGGATCTAGTAGTCACAAGCCTCAGTAGTATTGTATATTTGATGATATGTACACAAAACATTTATATATATATTTATATGAGCTCTTTACGTTTTCCTTGATTTCTTATGTATCTGAATGTTAAAAGGAAATGCGATTAATTAAAAAACCATTGTAGATTATTCAATGAATGCTTCCATGATTTAACATACAAAAACCTATTACAGTTTCTCTTAGATCCAACATTGTGATTAAGTATGTTATGATGTATAGGAGCAAATTTTCACTTGTTACACAAATTCCCACATCCCCACCTTAGAAAACCAAATTCGAAGCTGAAATTCCACATTAGCAAGCTACCTTCCTTCCTCTCGGCATCTGTCTATTGTGTTGGTAGAAGAATATTTGTTGAGGATTCCTATGTGGCACGTAGACATCCACATGGCATGCTTACATCCCCGACGGATTCCTACATTTGAAGCTAGCTGAGGCGATACACTTCCTATTGGGAATGGCTTGTAATATCCATCTTCGACCAACTAACCCCAAAAAATGGTAGATTATCTCTCTTCTCCTTCAAATTGTTCCATTCTTCATTCAACTCATCTTATTTTCATCCCTTTTAGCAATCTTCAAGCATTCACTTCATCCCTCTTCATAGTTTCTTAGCATTTACAACACTCTCAACACTCCATCAACTCTGTTAAGCAAGTGTGAAGCAAGCCATTGCAAGAGGGGCTTGCGGTTTTGCAACACCTTCCTTCATCGTAGTCGAGGCTATGGTGATTGTTCAAGCTCTCTTTCTCCATCATTGGCTAGTGAGCTCTTGGTGGAGGTGGTAACATTTCACTCATCTCCTTTATGATCTTGTTGAGTAGCTATATACTATTTTGTAGTGTTATTCATGTACTTCCTTTCTTTACTTCTCCATCGTTTCTATTTTCTATCCGTGGAGGTGGAAACACAAAAATGGGGGTCTAACTGAGGAAGGCCCCTATACAACCCCAACAAATTTCCTCTCTTTTTTGTGTGTAGGTGGATGTGCATTTGGAGCTACCTAGAAAACATGCACTTTTGTGAGATTGTCTTCATCACCCTAGTTCTTGTCTATTTACTTTATCATTTTAGTATCTATTTTGCATACTTTCTCATTCTATTTTTACCATCTAGATTCAACTAGCTAGGATGTTAGTAGGTCTTTTTGGTAATTTTACTGTGTTCACTATTTTCTTGCTGTATGGATGCTAACATACTCAAGATATGCCAATGTGTTTCAATGACATCCCAGAACTATGCTGTTGTTCTTGGACAAAGAGTTATCTGAGGCACAAAATCGACTCCAAAAATCTAGCTCACCTAGCCCAAACTAAAGTTTGGGTCTACATAGTGATCGAAGGAATTTATAGTCCTCATTAGTCTCATCCCTTATTTCAAACACTCCTTTAGTGTGAGGTAAGTTAGGGGAGCCTTCCACTCTTGGCTCTCTATGACCTTGGGCCTTTACATGGTTGGTCCCCCTCTTACATTTTTGGTGAACTTGACGTGAACCAACATCTTCTCATTCGTTGGTGGTGAGGATTTTCCCTTGTACCTTGTGATTGATGTGCCCCTAAGTATTGTGAAGGTTGATGAGCATCATAACATAGTCCACAACCTCTGGGTATATTGTTAGGAGAAGTGTATGACACATTTCAATGGAGAGGACGAAGGTCACTATTGGTTTCTCGACTGACCTTTTTGTTGGATCCACCATTGGTATTTCCACGTAGGAGTAGTTGTCAAGGGGTGAGGTAGGGGTCTCTGATTAGATTGACCACATCCCCACTCCTCCTACATCTCCTACACTGTCGTCAATGGATGAGTATGAGGTCATTCACATTCCTTCAAAGTATATTTTTTTCCTTAGCAAAGGATTGGGTGACTTGGAAAAGCAGTTGGAAAGGGACTAAAAGATGGCTAGGGTTGCTAGGGTTATCAACAAAATAAAATATATGGTTGGAAAGGATCAAATAGGTATATAACTCCTGGCTAATCTCTCTAGTCTGACTGAAGCATGTGCTCCTCTAAACAATCCTAACATTGTACAAGGGGCCACTTTTGAAGATCATGAGAGACAAATAGGAATTTTGATGCCTCCCATGTCTATGTATATAGCCAATGTTGTCCCTTTGATGAGCATCTCCTCTACCTCTGACAAATTTGAAACTATCAAGGCGAATAAAGTACCCTTGGGGTTTAGCTTCACTCCTCCTATGACCTCTAGCAGTGGAGGTTTTGGTGGGATGAGTGGTAGGGGATTTGGTAGTGGAAATCAGTTTGGAGGTATAAGTGGCACTGGAAGAGATGGTTCTAGTGGAAGGCATGGCGATGTCTTTAGAAGTAGAGGTGACTTCGAGGGAGGCCCTACTAGTGGTGGTGGCTCCGATAGTGGTTCCAAGGGTGGTCACACTAGTGGTTCTGGAGGTGGCTCCAATGGTGGTTCTAGAGGAGGTCCCTCTGGCCCTATATCTTCTAATGACCTTTTTCTGAATACTCTTCTTCAGAATATGGGTTAGATGTAAAGCTAGCTAGCAAGTCTTTCCTAGGCCTCTGCCCAACCTATCTTTCAACCCTTTTTCTGGCATAGAGCATTATCAATAATAGTTTTAAACACTTCCTTCCCCCAAGGAATGAAGATTATAAAATTCAAAAAATATGGTGGAAAAGGGGACCTGTAAACACATGTTTCTACCTTTAATACCCTATGTACAAATTTCTTCCATGATGATGCATTGATGGCGAAACTATTCCCTTGATCTCTTAACAATACATCACTTGAATGGTACTGTTCCTTACCCGATAATTCCATTTTCTCATTTGATCAACTTGTAAATCAATTCCTATGAAAATTCCAAGCTAACATTGGACTGAAGATGACCTTTTTAGATCTCGTCTAATGCAAACAAGGTGATACTGAAAAAAATACTAATTTTATAGTGCAATACCAAGTGCTCTTTTCACAAATCTCATATCCACTACCTGATTATAACATACAAAAGGTTTTCATAGGGAGCTTGCAAAGACATTGGCAGGAGAATTTTACCCTTATGATGTACCCTTCTTTCATGCATTTGTGTGCAACATTATGGGAGTATCAACAAATGGTAGTTTAGTTCAGGGGATCTTCCTCATGCTCTCGTTTAGAGGGAAAGTCCATTGTATTGATCTATGGGAAGGGTAAGGCTATTACAAATGTAGTAGCTGCTGTGACTGATAATGGCCTCATACACAACTGAAAGTTCACAAAGTTAGCATAATCTTATTCTTCCATCTTGCAGAAGCTGCTAAAGGATATGATCATAACTTTGGAGAACCCTAAGCCTCTTAAAGAACCTCTCCCTAGTTGGTATGATCTAAATACCTTCTATCAGTATCATTGAGTTAATGAACATGATACCAAATGTTGTATGCACATGCATCATGAGATACATGACCATATCAAAGATGGTACTATTCATCTTGATAGAAGTAAACAAAATATGAACAAATCAGTGGAGAAAGCGAATAGGGAGTTGTAGATATACATAGACCTGTTTTCATCACACTTTTCCAACATGATTATTGATCCCTCAAATTCTACCACTTCTCTTGAGGTGTATGTTAACATGGTAGCAATTAATCCTACCATGTAACCTACGCTTGACTCTTCAGACATGACATTCACATCGCAATATTTACCCGAAAAAAATAAGCCCTCTCCTCTCTACATTCTCACTCGCCTCAATGACAACATTGTGATAGGGGTCTTAGTTGATCCTGTGAGTTGAGTGAATGTCATTACGAAAGAGACATTCTGGCTTAATTCATTACATAGAAAAGAGTATGAAGAAACAAAATCTACCATCCGTATGCACAATGGTCTTTGTCTAAAGCTGTACGACTCAATAACTTTGTTTTTCCTAGTAGGACCTAGGGTTGTAGACACAATATTTGATGTTATTCTAGAGTCGGATCTGTTCACGATAAAGTTGGACATACCTTGGCTAGCTTCCATGAATGGAATTTCCTTTGTTATCCATAAATGTTTAAAGTTCTCCCATGAAGGTGCTATGCACGTAGTGCATGATATTGGATACTAGCCTCTGGTATCTTGTGGGGGATATTCATTAGACCACTTTTGGGCTGCCCCAGTCACACCACTCCCTCCGAGAATGGACCTACTTTACAAAAACTATGTGAAGTATAAGACCAAGGATAGAGGACAGTCGAAATTGGCTTTTCTAGTAGTATAGCAACCAACTCCCTCCCCTTTTTGAAAAGGAAAAGAGAAGCTCCCCCATCCTTGGGATGGATATCCTTCTCTTCTCTCTAGAGAACATTTTTGGATGAATATCCTTGGTTTTTATCCACTAAGTCTGATGATACCCCTTGGCGCAGACCTAAGATCAGGATATCAAATGTCCCTACTAAATTGACTTGAACTTGGTACTACTTGTATAGTAGAGAAAAAGGTCTCCATGGGGAATATTCTATGTCTCAATGTCCACGACATCCTACTACCTCTGCTCCCAAGGTAGTAAACAAGAAAAGGCCTGATGCTGAGGCATTAGAGCTGACTCCCCCTATTATTTCTCAACCTGCTCCTCTTGCTCCCATTTAAGAGCCTATCCCTCCACTGGAAACAACTATGGACGACACTCCCATGGTTGAGTAAGAGCCTTTTTCTCCTTTACAACCTATAGTCTCTAGTTTGAAGAGTTGTAGAAAACTACCTTACGCATGATCACAAGTGTCGGTGAAAGGCTCTCGCAGCTAAGCATGTCACTTTACATAGTAAGGAAGAGGAGATGACCACCCCCGTATCAGGGCCTCCTGCCACATCCTCCTCTCTCCTCCCCTCTATTTATGTTCAAATAAGCGCGACATCGCTTTCGACTTTTGTTGTGAATACAAATGTGCCTAACCCCAAAAAGGTACAAGTGTTCATCATTCCTTCAATGGAGCTGCCCTTATTGATGTCCCTTTCAAATGTCCCTCCTTTCCCTAAGCCCATAGATATGCAGAACACTATAGTGGTATCTACTGCGGTTTTCTCTTCCTACTCTTCCTTTGCACCTCTTGCCTCGTATGTGGGGAGTTCACATCCCTTGATGGAACAAAAGGTGGAGGGTCATCCTTATAGCGACGAAGGACGTAAGAGGATTCAACCTTCTTCGAAAGGTGGTCCCATGCTAACTTGTTATTTTTTAGTAACATAACTAGTCCTAGCTTCCCCTGAGTTCGTCGCCGCTCCCAAGTCACTCGACGAGCCTAGTAGTGAATCTCAGGCACAACTTTCCCCATCCATTTAGGTATGACATGGCACTCTAGTGAAGTGCATGTTTAACTTTCTGAATGAAGTTTTGACCTTGTCAACGATTTTTGTGAAATTGTTGACCATAGCTCCATAAGAGCCGAGTGTAGGAGACCTTGTAGGGCTTTCTTCCTTAACCTTTGTTGCGGGAGGGTTGAAAGCTCCTCCTCTTAACATCCAACCACTACAGGCTCATCCTCCTTCCCCTATGATTATATGGATTGGAAAGTGGATGACCTCTTGGTCAGTTAGTGTTAGGGGGAGACCTCTTCTTTATCTTTAGATTAGATGTGTGTGTGTGTGTGTGTGTGTTGTGATATGTTCCCCCGTGATCATGCTATGTGTTCCTAGATGACCCTTGTCACCCTTGTTGTTGCTTGGATATAGGAGTGGGTTTTTTTCATAAAACTTCTTCTATTTGTATCATCATAATGTTTGTGATTTACTTTCAAAAAAATTGGGGACGATGTAAAGCATTAGGGGAATTTAGTCTTCCCTTCCATGTTGACCTAATTTTTTATTCTACTTTGTCTTCTTGTGCATTCTTCACATGGTATGATATAGTAGTAGGTTGATGATAGTTCATTTTATATACTATTATTATACTTACATATATATATTTATGAGCAACTTTGACCCCATATCAGATTACCCATGTGCCCTTTGTTCATGATGGCTTTGTCTCTTTTGTGCTTGATTTTTCCCTTTCATGTGTGACAACACCATTTCTCTAACACTTTGATTTTCAAAAAATGCATTCATTACCAACAAATATTTTCTTGAGAATATTTGCAAACTTTTTTCAAAGATTCACATTCTCGACTTGAAAGAATAACGCAATGCGTTTCCTTCATCATGGGTTTGTAAAGAAAGATTTGGAGACCTTTCCTTTGAGGTGAGAGAAACTTCAACATTCCCCTCACTGGGGGGCATTTTCTTCCTTTCAAATTCCTTGATGAAATGAACATCTTCGAAAGGACTCTTTGATGATGAATCAATTTGAGAAAAATACATTTGTTTCGCACTTTCAAATAGAATGTCCTTTGAGTATACCTCTTTCTTCACACTAGGTTCCTGGGGGACCCCTTTGAAAGCTTTCCAATCTATTGATGGTTTGCATTCATGACTATCCGCTTACTTTCCTACATCGCCACTTTCAGATATGTTCTAACTGTGGGTAAACATGTCACTTTGTAGGTGTGCCTATATAGTTGCTTTCTGGCTCTATGGAGCCTCCCTTCATTGGGTTTCCTCCATGTGAGAGATCTTGGGGAATACCTCTTTGCAGGTCTGTTAGCCTATAGGGCACTTCTTCTGAGCTTCCTCCATGCGAGAGATCTTGGGGGTCGCTCCCCTATAGGTTTGTGGGCTAGTAGGGTTTTTTTCTGGGTCTCCTTCATGTGAGAGATCTTGGAGAACACCATCCTTGTATGTATGTGGGTCTATAAGGTGCTTTCAAGGGTTTCCTTCATGTGAGAGATCTTGGAGGACACCTTCTTTGCAAGTCTGTAGGTCTCTAAGGCACTTTTTCTTGGTTTCCTTCATGTGAAAGATATTGGAGGACACCTTCCTTGTAGGTATGTGGGCCTATAAGACACTTTTTCTATGTTTCCTTCATGTGAGAGATCTTGGAGGACACCTTCCTTATAGGTTTGTGGGCCTGTGAGGCACTTGCCTCTTTGGTTTCCCTTCATGTGAGACATCTTGGGGGTCACCTCCTTGTAGGTCTATAGTCCTGTAGGACACTTTCATTCTATAGATTCATAGTTCTGTGGGGTTATGGAGTCCTCTGCCTACCCTACTCTTTTGAGCTTGCCAGATTGCAATCTACTTCCTCGATAGTTCAGGTATAAATTTCTAACCCTATTCACTCTTTGATCTACTTTACTGAATCACTCATCAGTATTTGTGCTAGCTAAAGTGGGGGGAAAATGTATAGGAGTGAATTTTCACACCTTATGAAAATTCCCCTTTTGTACATCCTCATCTTAGAAAACCAAATTTGAAGGAAAAATTCCACATCAGCAAGCTACCTTCCTTCCACTTTCCATCTGTCTGTTGTGTTGATAGAAGAATATTTTTTGGGGATGCCCATGCGACACATAGATGTCCACGTAGTGTGCTTACGTCCCTAACAGATTCCTACTTCTGAAGTTGGAAGAGGTGTCACACTTCCTATTGGGAACAGTTTCTAATATCCCTCTTGGACCAATCGACCCCGAAAATGGTAGATTCGCTCTCTTCTCCTTCAAATTATTCCATTCTTCATTCAACTCATCTTCTTTTCATGTCTTTTTCAAATCATCAACCATTCAATTCATCCCTCTTCATAGTTTCTTAGCATTTCCAACATTCACAACACTCCATCAACTCCATTAAGAAAGTGTGAAGAAAGCTATTTCAGTAAGGGCTTGAGGTTTCGCAACACCTCCCTTCTGTTATGGAATAACTTGCACAATAGAATAATATGATATGAAATATGCTGCAAATACTTGATAATAACTGAGAATAACAAGCCACTTCGAGGGGGCAAACCTTCAAATATCTCTAATGAGAACACACTTCACAACTTGATGATGAAATAAGACTCACAACCTCCTATATATACCTATTTATGCCAAGGATATCACCTAGGCCGACTTAGACACACCTATATATGACTTAGGCCGACCTAAACAACTAAATAACAATATACTAATGATAATATGACTTAATAGAGAGTTAAGATAGCCACAAGCTGACTATTCATAACCCGATGTACAATAATATTAAGGGCGTAGCATGCCCCCCTTCTTCAAAGAAGCATTGTCCTCAATGCTAATCAAGTTTGGAAACTTTTGAATGAACTCCTCGTCTTCCCATGTGGCATCTTCAACTGGTAAATTCTTCCATTGGATGAGATACTTAGTGATAGTTCTATTCCTCAGCTTCTTTGTGCATGTTTGACGAATGCACTCTGGTTCCAAAATGATTCTCCTTCTTCATCTAGCTCGGGAAGTGTTGTTTGAGTGGGAATATTATGCCCAATTACCTTCTTCAAACAGGAAACATGAAAAACTGGATGTATCTTTGTTGTAGGTGGCAACTCAAGCTTGTAGGCAACACTACCGATCTTCTGCATGATTTGGTATGGACCATAATACTTTGGCGACAACTTATTATTCTTTCTTTGTTGCTTGAGTGAGATTTGCTTATAAGGCTGCAATCGCAAGAAGACCCAATCCCCAACTTCAAAACTTCTTTACACTACGATGTTGGTCTGCCTGTTGTTTCATTCGATTTTGTGCCATGGCTAAATTATCCTCGAGTCCTGAAAGTACTTGTTGTTGATGAAGCAAGTGGTCTTCTACTGCCTGAACTCTTGGGGACACCTTAATTGATGATGTGATGGAAGGAGGATGATATCCATAAAGTGCCAAAAATGGAGACATTTTTGATGAGCTATGAAAAGAAGTGTTGTACCACCATTCCGCAAGTGGTAGCCAATCTACCCACTGGGACTATTTCTCTGAAGTGAAACAACGTAGATATCCTTCCAAACACTTATTAACAACCTCTGTTTGCCCATCTGATTGAGGGTGGTATGAAGAGCTAAGAGCCAATTGAGTACCCAAACATGAGAATAAATCTTTCCAAAAGTGACTAGTGAAGATAGGATCACGATCACTAACAATAACTTTAGGTGTAGCATGTAGCTTTTGGATATTCTCCAAAAAAGCTTTAGCCACTGCACTTGCTGTAAAAGGATGTGCTAATGCAATGAAATGTGCATATTTAGTGAGCCGATCAACCACCACCATGATGACATTATGACCTTTAGATTTGGGAAGCCTTGTGATGAAGTCCATGGATATCTCTTCCCAACGCTGGCTAGGAATAGATAAGGGTTGCAAGAGACCTGGTGTCTTAATTGTCTCCCTTTATGCCTTTGACACACCAAACATTCAGCCACAAATTTTTGAACATCACCCTTTAGCCCTTCCCAAAAGAAATCTTGCTTGACTTGATGATATGTCTTCAAAAATCCTGAATGACCACCCACTGGAGACTCATGCAACTCTGTGAGAATCTTGATTTTAAGGTTGGAATTCTTGCAAAGATACAAATGCTCTCTATACCAAAGAGTATCTCCCTTCCAACAAAACTTATCTGAGGATCTAACTAGGATCATTTTTTAATTGCTCGATGAGATTACTTGTCGCAACATCATTTTGCCACTTTGCTTTGGCTTCCTCCACCCAATTTGCTTGTAATATTGAAAGGGCACACAATAAGGCTTCATCTTTCTCATCCTTCCTTGACAATGCATCTGCGACAATATTTTCTTTTCCTTTCTTATATACAATCTCAAAGTCATATCCTAACATCTTAGTGACCCATTTTTGTTGCTCTTCAAAAGATAGTCGTTGTTCCAAAAAATATTTTAGGCTATCATGATCTGTCTTAACCTTGAAATGTCTACCCAATAGATAAGGCCACCATTGTTTCACTGCATGGAGTATTTCTAGCATTTCCTTCTCATAAATAGGTTTGAGTAGATTCTTACCTTTTAATTGACGACTCTCAAAAGCAATTGGTTGACCTTCTTGCATAAGCACTGCTCCTATCCCATTTCTAGAAGCATCACATTCCACAATGAATTCCTTGGAGAAGTCAGGAGTGGCAAGTACTGGAGTTGTACACATAGCCACCTTCAATCTCTCAAATGTTGTATTGGAAGACTCGTTCCAATGAAAAGAATCCTTCTTCAATAGAGTGGTGAGAGGTGCTTCTATACTACCATAATTCTTCACAAATCTTCTATAGTACCCTGTCAATCCCAAGAATCCTCTCAGTTTCTTAATGGTTTTTGGAATAGGCCATTCCATGATAGCCTTAATTTTGTTAGGGTCCACCTTTACTCCTTCATGTGAAACTATGTGTCCCAAATACTCCACCTCTATAAGACCAAAAGCACACTTGGATGGCTTAGCATAGAGTTTATGATCTTCAAGTATTTGTAATGCTTGGTCCACATGTTGCAAATGTTCTTCCCAAGTCTTGCTATAAATCAATATATCATCAAAGAATACTAACACAAACTTTCTCAAGAACTCTTAAAAATGGAATTCATCAAACTTTGGAATGTAGATGGTGCATTGGTAAGACCAAATGGCATCACCAAAAATTCATAATGACCCTCATGAGTCCAAAATGTTGTCTTACAAATATCTTCCTCCTTAATCCGAATTTGGTGATAACCAGATCTAAGATCTAACTTGGTAAAAACATAGCTCCATTTAATTCATCTAGCAAATCATCAATGATTGGAATTGGAAACTTATCTTTAATGGTGTACATGTTGAGCACTCTATAATCTGGACACATGCGCCAAGTATCATCCTTCTTACGTACCATCACCACCGGCGAGGAGTAAGCACTTTGGCTATGCCTAATGATTCCTGCCTCTAGCATCTCTTCAACAATTTTTTCTATCTCACTCTTTTGTATGTGTGGATACTTGTAAGGCCTGATGTTCGGTGGTTGACTCCCTGGGACTAACTATATGGCATGATCATGATCCCTCTTAGGAGGAAGTCCTTTAGGCATATCTCCAAGAAAAACTAAGTGACGATGAATTATAGCTTGCAAATCTAGATGAGTAGGAGTAATAGATTGAGAGACTTCTAATGAACATAGTTGGGCCACAAATCCATCCACTCCTTTCTTAAGCAACTTTTAAATTTGATGAGAGCTTACCATTTGTGGAGATTTTTCCTTCAACCCCCTTAGCTCTACTAGCCTTCCTTCTGATTTAAATCTCATGAATAGTTCTTGGAAGTTCATCTCAATTGTTCCTAATGTAGTAAGCCATTGTACTCCCAAAACAATATCTGCTACACCCATGGATATTGCATACATTGGGGTATCAAGTTGATAATCTCCCATGGATAATTTAATGCTATGACACTTCCCTGAACAACTAACTGTACCACCATCTGCAATCAAAACTTGAAACTCTGGAGCTGGATATATGAAACAATTTAGATGAGTAGCTAACTTTTTGTTGATGAAATTATGAGTACTACCTGATTCGATCAACACTGTTACCTTCTGCTTCTTTAGGAACCCCACCACCTTGAGAGTTTGTGGAGCACTGAAACCTGAGAGTGCATGACAAGAAATTATTGGTTGAGAATCATGTGATTCCTCATTTGACTCCCTTTCATCTTCTAGTATGGGTTCCTCCTCTTCTTCCTCATTGGGACCTTCAATATAAAACAATTTCTTTTCACTACATTTATGTCCTCGACTGTATTTGCTATCACAATTGAAACACAAGCCTTTTGCTCTTTTCTCCTCAATTTGTTGTGGAGTCAACTTAGTAGGTTGTGTTGAATATCCTTTCTCTCTTGTCACATTAGCCCCTTGCTTCTTAGGAATCAAATATTTCTCCTCTACCCTGCATGCTAAGATAAAAGACTCATTTATGGAACTAGGGCTAAACATGCGTACCTCATGTTGAATGTGATCCTTGAGACCACCCAAGAATAAGTCATCAAGTTTTCCTCAAGAATTGAATCCACCCTTAAGGATAGATTTTGGAATTACCTAATATAATCCTTAACTCCATCCCGTTTGTTGAAGTTTAGCTAGCTCTGGTAAGAAGGTCTCAGGACGCTTATTGCTATATTGTGCTTGGAGTTCCTCCGTAGTAATTGACCATGAGACGCTGAGCCCCTTTCTACCTTGATGAGTGCAAAGCCAATGATACCAAATGAATTGATCCTGGTTCTAGATATAAGGAAGCCATCGTGACCTTTTGTCCATTTGGGATTTGGTGTACTTCAAAAAAATTCTCCATTTGGTTTATCCATGTTAGAGGATCCTTACCATCAAACTTGCACATATCCACCTTTGGAAATAAATTCCTAGATCCCATAGGAGTACTAAAGCTTGTGTTAGTAGTAGCTGACCTAGAATTCTCACCTTGGTCGCTTGAGAACTCCTTTCTTGATTCAGCTATGTAGGTGCTTAACATGTTTCGCATGTCTGACATATCTCCTCTTAGCTCTGACATATCTCCTCTTAGGTCACACATATCCATCTTAATTGAGGAAATTTCTTCCTTGACCTTATTTATTTCTTCATTATGAGTAATATCTTCGATTGTTTCACCATCCTTATCAAGAGTCTTCCCCGGAGTGACAACATTCTTTTTACCCCTTGTTGCAGGCCCCGTCATGATGGAAACCACTAATGTTGAAATAAATCACACAAATGAAATTTAAATTCTCTCAAATTTTTACTGTAATCCCCTTTAGTATGTCTTCAAAAACCCAATAAAAATCAGACTTCAATTCAACAAGATGTGCGAGATATGTAGATTCCAAAAAAATAGTGTAGAAACCCTAATTCTACAATAATTCTCTTAATTATGCTCCAATTCTTCTGAAATATGGACTGTAGCTTCTTCAATATGTTCTTCAAAAAACCTTTAAAAATTAGAAAATAATTCGCCAAAATATGAAAGATATGCTCTTCCCAAAATCGCCTCCAAATTTGAGAAAAACCTTGCCTCTATGGTGCCAAGATCATGCTCTGATACAACTTATTATGGAATAACTTGCACAATAGAAGAATATTATATGAAATATGCTGCAAATACTTGATAATAACTGAGAATAACAAGCCACTTCGAGGGGGAAAACCTCCAAATATCTCTAATGAGAACACACTTCACAACTTGATGATGAAATAAGACTCACAACCTCCTATATATACCTATTTATGCCAAGGATATCACCTAGGCCGACTTAGACACACCTATATATGACTTAGGCCGACCTAAACAACTAAATAACAATATACTAATGATAATATGACTTAATAGAGAGTTAAGATAGCCACAAGCCGACTATTCATAACCCGATGTACAATAATATTAAGGGCGTAGCACCTTCATAGTAGTCGAGGTTGTGGTGATTATTCAAGCTCTCTTTCTCCAACATTGGCTAGTGAGCTCTTGGTGGAGGTGGTAATGTTTCAATCCTCTCCTTTACAATTTGGCTGAGTAGCTATATAATGTTTTGTAGTATTATTTGTGTACTTTATTTCTTTACTTCTCTATCATTGCTATATGGATGTCTGTGGAGGTGGAAACACCAAAATAGGGGTCTAACTGTGACAAGACCCTATACAACCCCAAAAAATTTATGCTCTACCTTATGTGTAGGTGGACGTGCATTTGCAGCTAACTAGTGAACAAGTGCTTTTGTGAGATTTTCTTTGTCACCCTAGTTCTTGTCTATTTACTTTATCATTTCAATATCTATTTTGCATACTTTCTCATTCTATTTTTATCATCTAGATTGAACTAGCTAGGCTGTTAGTAGGTATTTGTGGAAGTTTTACTTTGTTCATTATTTTCTGGCCTTACAAAAACTAGCATGCCTGAGAGAGGCCAATGCACCGCGATGACATCCCAAAACTACGCTGTTGTCCTCAGACAGAGAGTTTTCTGAGGCACAAAACTGACTCCAAAAAGCCAGCTCGCCTAGCCCAAACTAAGGTTTGGGTCTACAGAGTGAGCAAAGGACTTTATACTCCTCATCATTCTTATCCCTTATTTCAAACACCCCTTTAGAGTGAGGTAAGTTAGGGAAAACTTTCACTCTTGGCTCTCTGTGACCTCGGGCCTTGATGTGGTTGGTCCCCCTCTCTTACATATGCTAAATTAAATGCACCTATCATCTAACTAAAGAACATTAAATGCATATAAGTATCTAATCTAACATAACACATAAGATAAGCTTGAATAGTATGAAAGCTAAAGTAGTTATTTAAAATGAATTAAATAACCACTTTAGTGTTTGAGACACACAAGTGACTGATTTTCAAGAACAAAGCAATGTGAAAGCTCCTATCATGGAATCCAATAACTTTATCAACACTACTATATCATTCATACTATTCAAGGGGATTAGACATAATACAAGTGTAGATGAGTGGCATTAATAGGGTCATTGAGAGGTGTGCCATCCATTTCTGTTAATGTGTATGCACCAAACACATAGCTTTCATTAATTATTTAGGGTCCTAACAAATTAGGATTGGATTTTCCTTTTTTAGTTGGGTTGGCATTAACGTTTTGTTGATTTTCATACATGACTAAGTCACCTTTATTCAATACATGAGGGATGACATGATCACTATAATTACACTGTAATTTCTTAACATAAGCTTGGAGGTTCTCAAGAGCATTAATGCATTATTCATCGAGCATTTCAAGATGATGTAATCATTGTTGTTTGTAAGTATCGTCATTGATGAGTTCTTGAAGAGCAATCTGCAATGTGGGTATTTCTAACTCTAAGGGAATAATTCCCTCAGTACCATATACAAGGTATAAGGAGTTGTTCTAGTTGATGTTCTAATGCTAGTATGGTAGGCCCATAACACATACGTGAGTTGCGTATTCCAATCCTTGTTATATTTATTTATTATTTTTTTGAGAATTTGTTTGAGGGTCTTATTAGTTGCTTCAGATTGTCTATTAGATTGTGGGTAGTAAGGTGTTCAAAAGGAATGTTGGTTATTAAATGTATCAAGGAATTTCTTGACATCATTGTTCTTGAATGGTGTTTTGTTATCCAAAATTATCACGGAAGGAATTCCAAATAAAGGAATAATGTGTTCCAATATGAGATGACATATTACATCAATAGTTGTGGATTGAAGAGGATGGAGGTGGTTGTGATTATAAATGTATGTCTAGCGGATGGAGGTGGTGATATTTTTCCAATTAGATCCAATCCCCAAACTAAGAATGAAGAAATATGAATTTGGGCACGAAGCTTAGAAGCAAGAGCATGAATCAAATTGCTATATTCCTAACATTTGTGACATCTCTTAACATGTACACAAAGAAATTATTTTCCATATGTCTCTAGTAATATCTTTTATGAATGAGCTTTTGCACTAAGGAGCTCCCTCCAAAATGACTTCCATAGGCACCTACATGTTCTTCTTCAAGTGCTATGCGGATTTTAGATTCATTAAGAAATCAAAGGAACATGTCGTTAAAGGATCTTCTATATAATAGGTCAGCAAGGATGATGTACTTGGTTGCTAATTTTTGTAAGTGATGCTGAGTGAACATTCTTTATTGTAGGCTCGAGAACAGTACCATCTTTCAAATAGTTGAATATTGTATCGTACCATTCACATGAGTCTTCCTTGGTTGTTTCGAATAATTCTTCAATTTTTTCATTCATTGATGATTTCATGATTAGGTGAACAATAAATGTAAAATATTTCAAAGGAGCTACAGGTGATATAAGAGAAGCTTCACTTGCCATTGCATTTGCATGTAAATTATCTTTTCGTGGGATATTGTCAATGGTGAATGATTCAAAACTTTCTAGTAATTTCATCGTGAGATCCTTATATTTTGATAACTTTTCATGCTTTGGTTGATATGTATCATTTATTTTTTTGATTACTAATTTCAAATCACCAAAGATCTTAATTCCTCTCACACCCAAGATTAAAGAAGCACATAGCTTAGTGATCAATGCTTCATATTCAATAGTGTTGTTTGTACATAGAAATTTTAATCAATATGTAAAGGGAATAGGCTTTCCTATAGGTGGAATGAGTATAACACCATCACTGAAGCCTATTCTACACTTAGATCCATCAAAGTATAACTCCCATGTATTAGTTTTGATTGTCAACACATTATCATTGGGGAAAGAGTCGTTACTAGGTTTAATGCAAAAGGTGAGGGAGCATCAACCAATTGGTCGGTCAAGGCTTGACCCTTAATTTATTTTTGTAAAACAAAATTTAGGTCAAACTCAATCAACAACACCACCCATTGGCTAGACACCTGATAAATCGGTTTTATTGAAAATATGTTTGAGAGGGTTGAATTTTTTCATCACTTATATTTCTGCATTCAACAAATAATGTCACAATTTACTTATAGTGAATACAAGGGCCAAACATTGTTTTTAAATTGTTGTGTATCATTTTTCATAACCTATCATGCTTTGACTAATGTAATAGACTAGATGCTCTTTACCATTTTTGTCTTGTTGAGCCAAGAATGTTGTGAGAGCATGGGATGATGCGACTGTATAAAGTATGAACGGTTTAATTTTAATAACAGGTTGTAAAATAGGTGGAGTTTCAAGGTATTCCTTCAAACTCTCAAAAGCCTATTTACAATCGTCATTCTAATCAAAGTGAAGATCCTTTCTAAGGAGATTTGTAAATGGTAATGTTCGATCAACTAAAGATGCGACAAAATGATAGATGGCTTGAATTCTTCCTTTTAATGTGCGTAATTGAGAAATGTTTTTAGGAGGTGGCATGTTGATAATAGCATTAATCTTCTTTGTATCCACCTCAATTCCTCTATGAGATATGATAAACCTTAAAAAAATTCCACTCTCTACACCAAAGACACATTTTCTTTGGATTCAATCTCATGTATTTTTGCATCTCCTCAAATATTTTCCGAAGGAAATTCACATTGTCTTGTCTTGTTAATGATTTGGCTATAATGTCATCAATGCAATATTCCAAAATTTTATGAATATAATCATGAAATATTAGTTTCATAGCTCGTTGATATGCTATTTCTACATTCTTTAATCCAAAAGGCATCATAATCCAACAAAATATTCCCCAAACAGTTGTGAATGTTGTTTTGTACTAACCTTGAGGGTTGATGAAAATTTGATTATATCTAGAAAATCCATCCATGAATGACAACAAAGCATGTTTGGAAATAAAATATTCTATCATATCTATATTAGGAAGGGGAAAGTAATCTTTGAGAGATGCTTTATTCAGATCACAAAAAATCCATAGACATCCTAATATGATTGTGACGCTTTGCAACTGCAACAATGTTTGAGATCCATGGAGAATAATCTATAGGTCTTATGAAACCAGCGTCAAGGAGTTTTTCAAGTTCACCTTTAAAAATCAAAGCTATTTTAGGATTCATATTTCATATTTTTTCTCAAACAGGCTTGGGATTTTCAACAAGGACAATGTTGTGTGTCACTATCTTTGGATTGATTCTTGGCATGTTTGAATATTTCCAAGCAAAGTGTTCGGGAAATTCATGGAGCAAGGTTGCAGTATCCTCTTATTCTTCAGCATCAAGACACTTCCCTATCTTAATGACTTTATCTATATCAGTTATATCCATTGGTATATCAATTGTATCCCCTAAAGGAAGTGCATTCGACCTTGAAACTGAAGATTGTATTATTCTGCACTTATGTCATTTTCATTATTTTCACTTTCAACATCTTTTTACTTGGTACTGATCATAGAACATACAACCTTTGTCTTGGGAGGAGTAGATAGTGTATCATAAACTCCTAGAATTTGTTTCAAGGCTTCATCATCTTCAAAGCACTCCCAAGATGGTGGTAAATCCATGTCAAGAAATTCAGGATGCTTCATAGTGAGGTTGATTTTTGGCTTGCACATGATAGTATTGATGTTTAATGATGCTTTCTTTGTTGCTTTACAAAGACAATATCCCAAACTAGTTTTTATTTCTTGTGTGTTAGGCTCTATGAGAACCTGAATTCCTTGTTCTTTCTTTCCACATGATTTATAGTTGTAACCCAATTGCTTCACAATTTCATAACCTCTCCCATAAATTTTTTCCATTTCTTTTGGGTTTGGTGGTTGTTGATAGTCCATCTCATCAAAATTTGTTGTATAACTTGTATCCTCTTCAAGAGTAGATGAGGTAGATGTGTGTGAGTGTTCTTATAGGTTTTGAGTTGACATGACCATTGGTTTTTTTTTCTTTTCATCTTCTTTTCTTGTCTCCCATGAATGAGGGTGTAAACTCCAAAGAACTCCAATCATCATCTAATAATTTTGACACTGTTTCCATTTCTTGCTTGTCTTCTTGTAAATGTTCTATGTTGGATGTTAGAATTAATATACTCAAAGGTCTTGATGTTCCTTTTAAAAAACTATAAGCAACTTTCGGTATTGGTGTCCATTTCAACTTGGTATACCTTGTTGTCATAGACATATTTCATAATACGATGAAGAGTTGAAGGTACCACAGGCATCTCATGAATCCATAGTCTTCCCAAAAGAATATTGTATGAAATATCATGAGGAATGACGTGAATAGGAGTTTGTAAGGTGACCATTTTGACTGTAATAGGTAAAGTAATCATACCGAGTAGTTTCCTTCCTACGTTGGTGAATCCTCTAAGTGATAAAGAGTCAGGTTGCATCATTACTCTGTTTGCTCACAAATTATCTAAGAGTTTCACACTGCACACATTAAGGGTTGATCCATCATCAACCATGGTCCTTTTTATGCCTATTCAATTAAATTGAGTAATTATCATAAAGGACTCATTTTTTTTGTTGCAATGCCAAAGGGGGCAACTCATGTTGGTGAAATGTTATGTCTACATTAACTATATTTATTCCTTATATGAGAGATTCCACATCATTTGCATTTGTGCCAGGAGGAACCACTATTTTTTGCAAGGTTTTTTGAAGCATATTGTGATAGTTTGGTGAATTCTGAATTAAGTCCCATAAGGATATGTTTGCAGGAGTATTCTTATGTTATTCGACAAGATTATACTCCTTTCCACTATGTGAAGTTAGATGAGGGGCACTAGGAAAAATTGGATTAGGTAAAGGTAAAGGTGTCAAGGTTGGTTGTTGTGGTTGCAGATCATTTCTAGTGTTATATGTATGAGAAATGATAGTATGACCTGTTTGTTTCAATACATTAGTCTTGGGTGGATAAAGGGTAAACTTGGGCTTGTCTTTAGGTTGTCGCTTATGTGAAGGTCGATAAAGGATGAGTTGAGGTTGGATCATGTTAATTTCTTGATTTTTTGGTTTCTCATAACATGGTATGTGCAGGATCATCATGGGCCAAAAAGTGGCAATATGATGGGTATGTGGCTGAAGAATTTTTTTTAACCAAAAATTGATGAAAAAAAAGGGTTTCTAAAGGAGATTCTCAAATTTCCACCAATATAAAGTATGCCTTACTTTGAATTTAATAAGTAATTATTATTCATTTTCTATTTGAATTACGACTAAAGTCCTGATTGATAGGCTAATTGAAAAACATCTATAGCTTTCAAACAATATCACATTTTTTCAATCCAAAACATGCATTACATTCTATGCTTCACATAATATAGGGATTAAAAAAAGAAAATTTGAATTTCATAAAGTTTTGACCAACTTAAGGTGGTCCGACATACAAGTTTTATATTTTTTAAAATTTGTAATAAAAAATTCATAATTAATTATTTACTTGGAAAAAATTACAAAAAAATATGCATCACATTGGGACATGAGTCCTCTACTTATGTCTATAATATTCTAAAAAAATATTATCATTTTATTGTGGTTAGGGTGGTCAGAGACACCTACTTCTTATTTTTTCCCTAAAATTTAAGTACTACTACATTGAAATTTCAAATTTTCACCAAATAGATTTTTTCTTTTTAAACAAACCTAGTACTTTAGAAACTACATTCAATTTGCTACAGATTCTATTCTTACATATTTTTGAAATAATATAGATAAATTATTTAAATTTTTTCGTTGAAAGTTGCCTAACTCTGATTTTTTTGAATTTTTTGTCACTTAAGGGCCTATTTTTTCCATGATGATCCTGCACATACCCAACAAGCCTTAGTGGATGGACTTTGTGAAATGAAGTCCTTAAGGACTTCATATAACATACCAAAGTCATCACTACTAAAAGGCTTGAGGGGTAAGTTAACTTTGCTTGGTTTGGGTTTTTCATGACAAGCCTTAGTGGATGATTTTAGTGAGAGGAAGTCCTCAAGGGCTTCATCTAACATGTCCAAGTCATCGCTACTAAAATGATTAGATGATATGATTTTTCTATATATTTAAGTTGTTGATGCCAAAAATTGGCAAGGTAACAACCCTTTGTGGGAAACTCGGTTTATGGGGGACTTATTGCGCAAAACTGAGTGACCTCTAGATTTTTAAAGAAGCCAACTTCTTTTGTAATTGGTTTTGGAATGAGAAACAAAATAAAATAGAAAAATAAAGGATCTAACTAGGGTGATATGCCACAATTTGGATAAAAGGCAAGATAAACCTATCTTTTGGATAAGGCCTAAGGGCCTGCTCAACAATTTACCATATCCTAGAATAACAAAAATTAAAGATTATAACATGAACAAATCATTCAATGACATAAAATAATTTTCACACTCATTTACTAAAACAAGAGTTAAAGGACACAATCTAAACTACCAAACTTACATTCAAATTATAGAAGTATGGAAAATAAACCATTCAAACAATAATGGAACAACATAAAGTTTATCAATAGGATAAGAAATAGAGAGGCTGAACAATGGCATAGTCTATGAGTTCTTGCAATAATCTAAACAATAAAAAGGCCTAATGTCTTTCTAAAATCCTGTAATTCTTGGACCTGCAAAACTCAGAAAATGTAACATGTAATCTTCCAACTCTCTGAACTCTTCTTCAGAAGCAAAGAGTAGTATTTATAGTGAGCCTTCCACAACCTAGGGAGTAGTAACCAAAAATATTTTGAATCCTGATCAATGATGTGAAAGCAATTATTTCCCTTAGCCGTTGTAACAAAAAAGGTTCAAGCCATAGCGTCTGGTTACTCTCCATTCAGGTGCATCCCCTACGAATGATGGTAGTGGTCCCAACAAAGTCCCATGCAAATAAGTGTCACCTATTTGGATAGGTAGTTAGAACACATGGCAACATATCACAACCCATTGTTCGCTTCATCCCTTGCATTGAAGAAGCATGCACTGAAGAGATGCTTGGAAACATTTTGCTACCCGCGGCCGATTTTGCTTTCCTTCATTGAAAGGTTGCATTGAGATCACACATAGAAGAAATGTTTAATATACATGCCACCTACAGGGCTTGCCAAATCTTTATGAAAATGAGAGAATTGTGGCACACGGGTAGGTCCCAAAGAGGAAGTGAAGAGAAGCAGTTAAAATAGCTCGTGGTGAAGACACGTGGGAGAATTATGGGGGTCGGTAGAAGAGAAAAGGAGAAAATTCCTTCGGAGAGTGTAGAGAAAACACGTGGCGGAGGCCCATGGTCATTTTACAAAATGGGCCATCAATATTCATTAAAGGCATGGATCGAGACCTAGAAAAGAAAACAAAAAGGGAGCATGATGAATTTTGTATTCACATCTTCTAGTGACTATTAGGGGCATTTTTCTTGAGGAACAAGGAACCCAAAAATTTCTTTGGTGCGTAGACCAGAGCACCATCCATTGGGTGATAGAATTAAAGTTTGGAAAGGGTTGTCTGGAAGGGTGGCTAGTATTCTTTAGATGGTCTAGATAAGTTGCGCAAATTCTCTTGTTCTCCCTTTAGGTCAAGCATTTCTTTATAAGGCAACACCTCAAGTAAGTCAACCCTTGCCTCGCAATGGAAAAGTAGCTGTAAAAAAGGATGAATGACACCTTCAATGTCTGATGTGGTAGGAGGTTGGCTGAAATCCTAGAAAGTTGCTAGGTCTTGCTCCTTTTCTTCAATCCTTTGGGAAATTTTCTCTCCTATGGCGATTGACCCATCTCTAAGAAATGGGGAGGGCAGGCACAATTCAACTAGTCAGGAGAAATGTTCCTGCATGCCATCCATGGTCTTGTTTAAAGTAGTTGCACATGCATTAGTTCACAGGAAGGACATGTGGCAATTGATGAACTTGTTTGTCGTCTAGGAAATAACTTCCCAATCCTTGATCCCTTCCTCTGCCAAGTCTTCATCAGAGACCATGTATAGCTTTCCTAGCAAACTCTTTGCCTCAGGGATCCTTTCTGTGATGAACCTTGGGAAATTATTGATCATTCCGTGAACCTCCTAGCTCAATTCCGTGAACCTCTTGGCTCAATTTTGTCACCCGATCAAAGCATTGGCTGCAGTGTTAGGAAGAAAGTCTTAACCTTTTCCTAGTATGCATTGCATAATTGTTGAACTATTGGGACAAGGTCCAACTGCATAGCAGGGGCCTAGGAAGCACTCTTCAAAAGGGTGATCTGCACATCCTTTGAGCCAATAACCTCTGTTAATTTCGTATTTCTCTTTTTTATGGATGCAAGTTGTTCCCCATGGCTACTTAGCTCTTTAAGCTAGTTCTCTTCGGCCCGTGCATGGTTTTCCAACCTTGTGTCTTGAGAAGATTTCATCTCTTGGAGCTCTTTTTCTAGTTGGGTCTTTTGGGCCTAAAAATATGCCTTCTGTTGTTCTAATTTTTGCTCATATTGAGTGTCTTGAGTTGCCAAATCTTCATCCTTTTGTCACAGATTCTTCTCCTTTAGAGCCAATTGGCTTTGAAATTCCCGATTCTTTGCCCACAACTCATTGATCAGTGTGGGGCCAATAAATTGGGACTTCTCGAGTTCTTGTATTTTTCTTCACTCCAACTCTTTTTTCAGTGCTTTCTCTGATAAGTGTGCAACTTCTACTTCCAGTGATTTCTCCTTCGTTTCCAGGAAATTGACCTTTTCCTTGGCAAGCTTTAGTTCTTCCTCCTTTTTTCTTCAATTGACAACCAGACTTGAGGAAGTCAATAGTCACCACTCGTCGTGTTTCCTCCATGAGTTCTACCTTGTCTTGTGGCCAGGCCATGACTAGATCAAGCTCCATGGCATACATGTCATAAAAATTCGATAGCATATCGCCTTCTGGTTTGACAACATTCAGGTACATGGTGGAAAAATTTATCATTTTTTGTGCTTCATTGTAAACTATATGCACCTTAGACTCTGCCTCCTTTCTATCATCCTTTGCTTTTCGCTTTTGGATCCTAAGGGCTCTCATTTGCTTTGTGGATTCTCCCTAGGATATGAATTCAAATGGAAACTAAACTATTCTTCCAATAATAAGTGCACCAAGAGGTAGGGAAAAAGGGAATACAAGTGTGGCAGGCCCCTATGTTTTCTTTGGTGGGAGATTGGCAGTTTTCGAGGAGAAGAAGAGAACCTTCCATAGTTTAGTTTGCATACCAACGGAAGGGCTCATCAGTTGCTATGGTGATGAGGTGGTCATAATAAAGTTCATTTGCTGGGAATACTAGGTTGGACTCAAGGTAGTAGAGGAAATAGGGGTGCCAATGGTGGTCGAGCCTTCAAAAAGAGGGAAAATGAGAGATTGAGCAGCGACGACTGGCATTAAGTTTTGCAGAGGTGTGAAGATAGATGGCCCAGTCTATGAGAATTGGGAGAAACCTCCTCACAAACATTGTGGTAGGGATAGAGAAAGTAGGGTTGACACTTGTTGTAAGGGGTGTTGCAGAAATGGAAGAGGATACCAAAGATTGGGAAGTAAGAAAAGTGGAAGCAAATATTACATGTTGACTAGATGATAGTGTTGGTTTGCTCGTTGATAGCTCCTTACTTACTTTGAGCTCCTGGCTAGCTATGAGCACATGGCCTATGGTAGCTTCTGTGCATTGTCGTTTAGTGGGAGCAGTGTCCCCACTTCTATAGTCTTTGACTATTGTTGCTAGTGAACTCTTGTTTTCGAGGACCAGGTGAGTGTCTGCGAGGCTTGTGACATATTTAGTCACACATTTGAAGCAACATAGGTTGACAATCCTGCTGACAATCCTATAGACTTCCTCCTTTGCTAGGCAGAGGATGCTAATGTCTCATCTTCCTCTTCTTCCTGCTCTTCTCATCATCGGGGTCATCGCCTCCACTAGCTCTTGAGTCAGAAGTAGGGTGCTCATCATTCCAAAGATTGTTAAACTATTCATCATCTAGTACACTTTCATAAGGTGCATCAAACCATTTATTTTCTTGGTGATATACCCAGAAGGCTCTAATTTTTTCTACACTCCACTCTTCCTCTTTTCTCAACTTATTGAACAAGGCCTTCCCTATTTTATAGTTCTCATCATAATTCACCACAATGAAATAGAACCTATTCCATGGTGGCCTGTTGTCTTTCGTGGGAATATGAATCATGTCAACCAACAATTCATCTTCATCCTCCAGCAGGCTATGTCTCATTTCCCAGTAAGGTCAAGGGATGTGAGTTACCTTGAGATGCTCATATGATAAATGATTGAAAGGGTTGTGATCCCATTTGTCGCAGATCATTACTAACTCTAAATGAGCCAGCTTATCCTACAATAGTGGGTGTCACTACTTCTTTTTCATGGCCAATTTTTTGAAGCTTTGCAGTTAGGCGAAGAATCCATTTCTCTTGACCCTTTTACCGTTGCAAAAGGTAATATCAATAACACACGCTTGCCAAAAACAACTCAAGGGATAGCATTCAATTTGTAACACATATTGGAAGGTGAAATGGTTCCTCTATAAAGCTTTACATTCAGATGAATGTAAAATCCACTCTAAAAAAAAAATCACATTTGGGGGTGAAATTCTGCATATACTCTTTCTAAGTGAAGGTGAGCCAATTAATACCCTCCTCTCCTTGCAAATCTTGCAAAATTAGAGTCAAGAAATAATCCAAAAATGCGTAATAATAAAAAGTAGAAGAGAGGAGAGGGGTCTAGACATAAACTATTTTTTTCCTATTCCTTTCGTCAAAGATAGACAACTTCACCCGCTTATCAAAGAAATCAAGGGTTTGATGTAAGAATATATGAGAAAAATAGGAGAGAAATCTGAACTTCGATTCAACTTGGTACTTGTTAATTTTCTCTATCATTTTCTTTGAGAGGAATTCTAATTAATCATACCAAAAGTAATATTGTCGCCTATGAAATTGGAAAGCCAGGCCCAATTGAAAAGTGTGCACCTGCTGGTCGGTGTCCAGACCAAAAAAAATGCCATTATTGAAAAGTCATCTTGCAGGTCTTCCTTGAAACCGCCATGTTGTGCAAGAATTCTTGGTGGCTTCCCATGTTCTACTTCAATCCTTTGGGTTTCTTTGTTATAAAATTCCAAATCCTTATTCCTAGTGCTCCATATATGATCCCCCTTTTTAGGAGTGAATGTCTCCACTTTCATCCCTCTTTGCATAGGATCTAGAATACATAACATATTCCAGATGGCAGCTCGGCTGATGTTAACTGACAAAGTCTAGCCCTCAATAGTGGTCATATTTGGGTTAAAATGCTTAATGGCCACATCAACCAATTCTAGGCAGTAGTGCATAGATGGGACCATATATTGAGGAAGCCCGTTGAACCATACTTTTTCTACAGTCCACATTTCCCTTTTGGACACCTTCATTCTTTCACAGGCCACTTCCCTAAATCCTTTAGGGTTCTTTGCAAGAAAGGGATCATGAATGTTATCTGAATCTTCTTGAATTAAGCTTTGGTCTCTATAGTTTTTGGGCTTGTCCAGTTCCTTTGTGTTTTCCCACCTTGGCTTGTCAGGAATACCCGGTGTAGCATAAGAAATATTATTAAAGACATTGATGGCTAGTGCTTCTCGCATAGCTTTGCATCGCGACTTGCCTAGCTTCTTGGTTCGAACTTTCTGCCATTTTTGATTTGTGGGAAGCTTTTTTCTTTAGCTTGAATTTTTTTGCAACTTTACTTCAGCTCTAGCTGTGCATTAGAAAATTTTTTTCTCTAGGAAACATATTTGAAAAGACCTTTTAAGTGCCTAAAGATTTCGCATGAAATACTTAGCTATTTTCTCTCAAGGTGGTAGATGAGAGTTACCTTTTTGCATTTAATTCAGCATGTACTACCAACCCTTTGGATTGTGCAAGATGAATTACTTACCATTTTGATTTGACAAGAATTCATAAATATAATTAGCAACTGTATTGTACAACACAATTTTCTTGAAACTTGAGTTGATGCCTTGCTAGTAGCTTAAACATTCATATGCGTTAGCAATTAATATCCCAAAAGGAATGATTAAACCAAATATGTGATGAACATTCGAGAAGATATGAGCTCTACCTTGGGAAAAGAAAAACACCTGGAGAATGAAACCTCAGTCTTTGGCTATGCATAACACTGCCGATCACTGCCACCAACTTAGGCTAACTAATTAGCCCTTATTAGTTTTGCACGTAGCAAGCCGTACTCAGCAGACACAATTGGGTGGAAAATTCAAGAAAGCTTGCACACAACTTTCAAGTTGGTACTTGATTAAAATCACATTTATGGTAAGCAGATTACCACACATTTCCTCACTTTTTCTATAAATAGGCATCTAAGTAGTAGTGAAATCACACATAGTGATTTGAGCATAATTGGTATTAGGTAATTGGTTTAGTAGTTTAGCATTAGCAGTTGCACAATGTTCTCATAGGCTAGACTAGGTGCTTTGTAGGGGTAGTTTTAAGGTATTCATAGAGATTCTTATAGGATGAACACCCCAATTAGGCTGTTTTCACATAAGTCTTAGACTACTTTCTTAGGTGAGATTTCTACCAGGCACTTAAAAAGGATGACAAAGAACAAGCACTCGCTGTTAATCATAGTCATAAAATAGGTCTTGGGATGGGACTTCCTTGAGTATGAGGACAAATATAGAGTTAACACTAATGTGTGCTCACATTTTGTTGCCTCCATACTGGATATAGGAGTTCCTAAGCCATTGATTTTGTGTCTAGTAAAGGAAGATTTCCCCAAGAAGTACCTAAACGGCCTTAGGGAGGTCATTGCACATGTTCGGGGAATTACGACTGTGAGCGACCTTCAGAGGTTCATAGAAGAGGACACGGTTGTATCGTGGCTGCCATTTTTGAGTGGTTTTCACCTGCAGTAGCAAGATGAGCACCACTAGAGGGTAACTCAAGCCTGCCACTTCCTGTTCCATATATACAACGTGGTGTCATTGTATGACATTGACTGGTATGTATGGACTTCAGGAACCTAGTGTTCCCTCCACCTGCTTTTACTCCTTTGGATGATTTTTTTGCTGCTAATAATGCCCCTATGGATGAGGATATTATGGATGCTTCCATTAATGAATCCGTTGTTGCTGCCCATGCTGTGAACTAAAGACTCATGTTTTTTCCTTTTGATTTCTAAAAATTTCATAGTAATTAGTTTGTTTTTTGTATACATGCCTAAAAAAGGCTTTTCATAAAATATATAAAAGAAGCAGAATAAATTATATACTTTTGGAAGCGTGGCCTTTGATTCATTTTGAAAATGTAAATAAAAAAGAATATATAATGAAAATCTATCTTTATATAATCATCTTGTTGTCTTCTTTTGGATTTTGCAACTAGGTCATCTTTTCTTTTTTTAGAATGTATGTATCAATTTTGCATGTGGGTGTTTACTTTTTATATTCTATTGAACTATGAGTTTATTTCCCTCACTCTCTACAATAATGGGTCACTTTTTCTTTTTCGCCTCGAACCATAAAATAAATAAAAAGACCCCCCAACAAAATAAAAAGGAAAGAAGGGAAAAGAATTATAAACATATTTACATGGGTAAGGTAAGCAAGCTTAATTGAATAATTTCAGGTGAATTTTGTTGACTAGAATTCCCAGTGCTTCTTTCTCCATAGTTTCTAACTCATATGCATTATGTTCTTTGCATTGAATTATCCTAAATGTGCCTTCCCAAAGGCTATCAAACTTTCCGCACTGACCCGACTTCATAGCCCTTTCATTAAATTTTAGCACTAAGTCTCTGCACTTTAGACCTTGGTCAGACACTTTCTTGTCAAACCACCTTTTAACCACTTGTTAGTAGTTAGTCATGGTTGTTAGGGACTATTCCCTTTTTTCTTGTACTTCTAGCAACTCAGCTAACCACACCTCCACTGCACCATTTTTTTCCACTTCGAGAGATTTCAACAATTGGAGCACCTTAATCTCCATAGAGATAGGAAATAACGCCTCTTTTCCATAAACTAGCTCATATAGTGAAGTCTTGAGGACTTGCTTTGGAGTTATGTGGTCTGCCTAGAGTGCTGCTTGGAGGTTTTTGTGCCACTCCCTTTGATATTCTGACCTAAATCTTTTGAGGAGTCAGACCAGATTCTTGTTTGTTGACTTGGCTAAGTCGTTCCCCTACAAGTAGTAATTTGATGTCTTAAGGAATATGCCATGTGTAAGTGCGAATTGACTTACCGTGGAGCCTAGGAAAGCTTTAGCATTGTCAAAGATGATAGTTTTGGGTGGGCCAAATTTCATCACTAGTTCCTCTAGGAAATCCACTATCTCTGCCCCTGTCACATTCTTTAGTGGCACGACTTCAGTCCATCTCATGAAGTAATTTGTGGCCATTAAGATCTATTTGTGTCCTACACTAGAGGTTGGGTTGATCATTTTGATGAAGTCCAAACCCCATTGTGCAAATGGCTCATCAGCCACTATTAGATTGAGAAGCATTGCATAAATATTTCTTCTTCTAGCAAAGAACTAACATTCCTTGCAATACTTTACCAAGGAGTAGGAATCATGAAATAGTGTTGACCAAAAATACCCTACACACATGATTTTGATGGCAGTGTTCTTTGTGGAGAAATGCTCGCCCATGGGACTATTGTGGTAAGTGTCGAGGATCCTTTTTGCTTGCTTTGTGGTAGCACATTGCAATAGAACATCGTTAAAATTTCTTTTGAAAATGATCCCTTCAATGAGCGCGAATCCACTATTTTGCAGCCAGTAGAATCTCCTCTTTTGAGAAGGAAGGCCTAGCGGATATTTCCCTATGTGCATAAACCTTACTTTGTTTGCTAGCCAACAACCTTCAGACTCCAACTTGCTTGTTAGGACTAGTTCTGACTTCTCTTCTTCAGTGGCCATTTCTTCATGGTGCGCAAGATCTTTGCATAGTCCTCTTCCCAAAAAATCTTTGTAGGCTTAACTTCAATGTCGTACTTGAGGGTCTTGGTGATCCAATTGGCTCTTTTCTCAGTGATTTCTCCTTCCATGATGTATTCACGCACACTAGAATGTGAAACGTAGACAATCACCTTATTGTAAGAGATTAGGTGTCGAAACTTCTTGAGTCCCTTAACTATTGCAAATGCCTGCCTCTCTACAAAGTTTTGGTTTGTTTCATATTCCTTTAGGGTCCAGGAGTGAAATGCTATCATATTTTCTCCCTTACCCTCATCTTCTTTCTAAGTTAAGACAATAGCAATGCTTGACTTGCTATAGAATACATACATTATGAAGTCCTTTGATAAGTCTGGGTTGACGAGAATAGGAGTGGAAGATATAACATCCTTGAATTTCTCAAAGGCTTCTCTCACTTCTTTTGTCCATTTAAATGTTTGATCCTTTTTCAGCATTAGGGTAATTGGTCTAATTATTCCTGCAAAATCAAAAATAAATTTGCTAACAAAATTTACCTTCCCCAAGAAGGACTGATTGCCTTGCTTATTAACCGAAAGGTGAAGCTCTTTGATTTATTTCACTTGCTTGGGATCAATTGAAATTCCTTCTTTAGACACTATGTGCCCCCGTAGTTTGCCTTGAGGTACTCTGAAGACACATTTTTTTGCGTTCAGGGATATCCCAAACTCTTGAAATTTATTGAACACCATCTCAAGATGATCAAAATGATCATCCTTGGACTTGGAGAACACCGTCAAATCATCCAAATAGATTAGGATAATCTCATTGATTAGTTCACTGAAAGAGATATCCATTACCCACTGGAAGGTAGCTCCTACATTTGAGAGTCCAAATGAAATCTTAGCCTATGCGAACATTCCCCACTTGGTAGTGAACATTGTCTTATGTTGATCCTCCTCTTTGACCCAGATCTGATGGGTATGTGTAGGATCATCATGGAAAAAATAGCCCCTTAAGTGGCAAAAAAATCAAAAAAATTAGAGTTAGGTAACTTGATGTAAAAATTTGAATAAGTTATCTATATTATTTCAAAAATATGTAAGAATATAATTTTTAGAAAATTGAATGTAGTTTCTAAACTACTAGGTTTATTTTTTAAAACAAAAATATTTGGTGAAAATTTGAAATTTCAATGCACTAGTACTTAAATATTAGGTAAAAAATAAGTAGGTGTCTATCTAACCATCCTAACCACAATAAAATGAGAATATTTTTTTAATAATATTTTAGATATAAGTAGAGGACTCATGTCCCAATGTGAGGCATATTTTTTTGTAATCTTTTTCCAAGTAAATAATGAATTATGAATTCTTTATTACAACTTTTAAAAAATATAAAAAATCATATGTCTGATCACCTTAACTTGGTCAAAACTTCATGAAATTCAATTTTTATTTTTTTAATCCTATAGTATGTGAAGCATAGAATGTGATGCATGTTTTAGATTCAAAAAATGTGATACCGTTTGAAATCTATAGATGTTTTCCAATCAGCCTATCAATCAGGACTTTAGTTGTAATTCAAATAGAAAATGAATAATAATTATTTATTAAATTCAAAGTAAAGCATAATTTATATTGGTGGAAAGCTAAGATTCTCCTTTAGAAACCCTTTTCATTTCATCAATTTTGGGTAATTTTTTTTTTTAAACCACATATCCTACACATTCCCATCATATTGCCACTTTTTGGCCCATCATGATCCTGCACATACCCTAATTGTAATCGAAGAAACCCTCTAATAGGGAAAAAATCTCTAATCCTGCCACCATTTGTAGGATTGAATCCATTGAGAGTAGTGTGTAATGATCCTTCAGGGATGCTCTATTTAGGTCCTGAATGTCTACACATAGATGGATATCTCCATTCTTATTTTAGATAGGGACCAGATTGGATACCCAAATGCTATGCTTAATCGAGAAGACAATCTATGACTGGATTAGTTTTGTTAATTCTTGTGCCATAAGCGCTTCAATCTTGGGATTGACTAGCCTTTGTTTTTGTAAAACAGGCTTTGGACCTTCCGCTAGCTCTATTGTATGTTGGATGATATCAGGATCATATCCCTTGAGGTCACCGTATAACTAGGCTACTACTCCATATTTTTCACAAAAGTTGATAAGCCTTTCTTTATCATGATGCATGACATCCTTCCCAACTTTGAGCTTTCTTCCATCTCTGACCTAAAGATCCATATAGTCACCTTTGTCTGCTACAAACTTCCTCTTTTCATTTCTTACATCATCACAATTGAAAAGGTTTTCGAGAGTGACAAATCCTTTTGGAAGCTTGTTCTATTTCAGCTGGATGATTTGTCCTTCATAAGCTTCGTCCATCTTCAGTTGGAGCTGGTTGGAAAATTCTCCCAATTCTTGGATGAATGAGGCAATGTGTTCATCACTCTTAAACACTTGACAACTTTGGTCATTGTCTGGAATGGATAGTAGTCCACTATCACTTGTACCGAGTGTTTTTTGTGAATGAGGTTGGAGGCATGATCAAACTGGGATCTGATTGTTGCCATGCGATCCACATCTATATTTTGTTCTTAGGGAATTGTCTGAATGTTGAAGACTTTGAAGCCCTCAATTAGGTCTAAAACTTGGTGTCTATAGGATTACATGTGGAAATTATTGGCTGTAGAAATTCTACGGAATTGATTGACCACTAGTTTGGAGTCTCTGAACACCATTAATTGCTTTATTCCCATTTGTTCCACAAGGATTAAACCTTGCACCAATCCTTCATATTCAACTTCATTGTTCGAGCAAGTGAAATGGAAGTGGAAAGACTTTAGTGTCTTTTCATTGTGTGGGGATATTAAACATATCCCAACCCCTATGTCAACCTTACATCTTGCTCTGTCAAAGTGCAATATCCACAAGTTCTAAGGCTTGACTACTTTTGGATTCTTTGATAACCTTTGGGAGCACTTGATCTTCATCATAGATGACATAGGTGCCCAGCCTGGTAGCATGGTAGTTACCGAAAGCATATGTATCTATATGTTCGCTTAAGAGAACATCTTCTTGATCATCCCGATCTTTAGTCACTTTTTCATTTTCTAGTAGCTCAGTGCAATACATTTCTTGCTTGGTGATAGAGGTATGCACGAATTCAAAGTTGATCATGGCTTCGTTGGCTACATGTTCTGAATGCAAAGTTGCATATTCTATCTTCATTTTCACTTCATGATTGGTCCTAAGGATCAAATGCGACCAATCTAGGGACAAATATCGACCCAATTTTGAAGTAAATTCTCGGGATAGACAGAGGCTGAACATGGGGAAAACATTTATGATCATAGTTTCTTGTGGCACTGTGATACTAGGGCAAGCAAATAGGGTCAAGGGGAGGTCTTTGATGACACCTATGATTTGGACTCTGTTTCCATCAACGTGTATTACTCCTCTTTTTAAGGGTTCATAGCTAATTCCTAAAGCTTCAACTATTTGTTTAGGCATAACTATGGTGCTAGCACCAGAATCAATCATGGCATTGTTTAATAATTTCTCCCCTATAATGAGAGTTAAGAAGAAGGGTTGAGGATTCATCTTATCTCTTAGTTCAGTAGGGGCTTCTAGTGTGCTATTTGTAAGAACTTTGGTAGAAGATGGTTGATCAACAACCCTTACTTTGGGAAACTGCTCCATTGGTGTTGCACTTCCATCTTCCTGGAGAGCCTTCTATAGTAGCATCTTCTATTTTAGGATGGCTAGAATATCCCACAGAGACACATTAGTGAATGATTTTTTCAATTGTTCCACCACATTGAATGGTGGCGGATTCAAAGGTTTCTGCTCCTTAGCTCTTGTTATAACAATTTACCTTCATAGTGGGCATTGCGGCAACGCTATGGAGGTACTAGGTGTTTTGTCAAACACACTTTCAAGTTGCAAACTGACTAGTTATGGAGTGACTGGTTCACCTGTAAATCTCCTCTACGAGCGAGTGTTATAGTCATATTATACTTGCAGTATTTTAGATGTGGATGCGTCATTGGAAAACACCTCCTCTTCTTCTTCCATCCATAATAAGAGCGTGTGATCGGGAGTGATGTCCGCTTCTTGCTCCAACGACATCTCCTGCATTTGTGTGGTGACCACCACATTGTCCATTTGTGAGGATGTATACACATAGTTTCTAGGATCTGACATTGCGCCTTGGCTATGTTGCTCCGCCATTTTTTTTTGTAGGTTGCCGCGCAGGAAATTTCAGGGCATATGTGAATCACCACAAGGGAAACACCAAGGGTTGGTGTGATCAATAAAATTATTTTGACTTGTAGTCAACTCTCTGCTTGAGCTTAGATTAGCGCTCTATAGCAGAGAAGGTACCAATACTATTTGATTTGTTGTTTGCGCTTGCGGATTGGCGCAAGTGCCTTCTTGGAACTGGTTTTGTTGGTAAGAAGGTTTCCCACCTTGATAATTCTAGTAGCTCAGCCTCAAGGGTGATAATTGGTTTCGCTTGATGACAGTTATATCATTAACAATAGTTTGCAACATTTATTTGAACTCGCTCATCTCTTCCTTCCAAGAGCCGGATGTGGAAGTAACGTTCTGTGGCACACTCGAACATGTGTACATAGATTGAGGAGGAGTTAGAGCATTAGAAAAAGCAATCTCTTGAGCAAGAACTGATATTTCTAGAAATATAGGAATGAAAGGCCAAGGTGGTAACTTCCTAACATCTATTCAATTGTTCTCTGTGTTGACAGTGATGTTATATGCACTTGTTAATGTGGTTCCACCAAGAGACTGGATCATCATTGAAATGTCAGTATTGATGGACTTCAAGTAGAAAATGAATGCCAAATCAGGAAGCAGGTGGATATCAACTTGGATCCTATACCAGCTTGTATGGAATTGGGCATTGAAGTCAGCTATCACTTCGTGCGGGGCACACTTTATAATCGATAGCTAATAATATAGCAATGATTGGTCTCCTTCATTTGAAAATATCTAATAGAAAGGTTCCTTGAGCTCATCCCAGGTACTAATAGAATTTTCTGGCAACATGTGGTACCAATCCAGTGCCTTGCCCCTAAAAGAGGTGGCGAGCAACCTTAATGCCACATTTTGGGTTGTAACCCCATGCAATAGACATACATCTGCAACATCTTGTAGATGTTTGGATGGCGTTCTTGAGGCATCTCCAATGAATTTAGGTATGGATTTTAGAGTAGAGGTCGAGATAGTGGCCCAAGTAGCAGGCACAATTGGTGCAGCAAGAGGGCTTTCAAAATCCCATGCCACATAATTTCTATTAGCAACAAGTAACATGGCTAGCAGAAAGGGCAGAGGAAGCGAAACATTGAATAATTAGGTCACAGGTTGTACTGTCTCTAATGGTGGTACTAATGAACTAGGATTATTTTCTATTTGGGACCTAGTAACAGGCCGATGACTCATACACCTTTCTTAAAATTAGGTTCATTTAAGCTTAGTCCCACTGGGCGTGCCAGGAAAAAGAAAAACTGTTGATGCCAAAAATTGGCAAGGTAACAACCCTTTGTGGGAAACTTAGTTTATGGGGGACTTATTGTGCTAAACTAAGTGACCTCTAGATTTTTAAAGAAGCAGACTTCTTTTGTAATTGGTTTTGGAATGGGAAATTGAAGCAGATATAAAAATAAAGGCTCTAACTAGGGAAATACGCCATAATTTAGATAAAAGGAATGATAAACCTATCTTTTGGATAGGACCTAAGGGTCCGCTCATCAATTTACCATGTCCTAGAACAACAAAAATTAAAATTTGCAGTATGAATAGCTCATTTAATGACAAAATAATTTTCACTCATTTACTGAAAGAAGAGTCAAAAGACATGATCTAAACCAACAAACTTGCATTCAAATTATAGAAGTACAACAAATAAACCATTCAAAAAATAATGACACAATTGATATAAATTTTATCAATAGCATAAGAAACAAAGAGGCCGAACAATGGCACAGTTTGCGAGTTCTTGTAATAATCTAAACAATAAAAAGGCCTGTTGTCTTTCTAAAATCCTGTAATTCTTGGACCTATGGAACTTAGAACATGTAACATGCAATCTTCCAACTCTCTGAACTCTTCTTCAGAAGCAAAGAGTAGTATTTATAGTGAGTCTTCCACCGCCTGACAAGCAGTAACCAAAAAGATTCTAAATCCTAAGAAATGATGTCGAAGTAATGATTTCCCTCAGTCATTGTAATAAAAAAGGTTTGGACCATAACATTTGGTTGCTCTCCATTCAGGTGCATCCCTTGTGAATGATGGTAGTGGTCCTAGCAAAGTCCTATGCAGACAAGTGCCATATCTTTGGATAGGTAGTTAGAACACATGGCAGCATATCACAACCCATTGTTCGCTTCATCCCTTGCATTGAAGAAGCATGTGTTGAAGAGATGCATGGCAACATTTTGCTACCTGCGACCGATTTCCCTTTCCTTCATTGAAAGTTTCTGAGATGACACATGGGAAATTTTTTTAATATAGATGTCACATGCGAGGCCCACCAAAGCTTTATGCAAATGAGAGAAATGTGGCACGTAGGTAGGGCCTGATGAGGAAGTGAAGAGAAGCAGTTAAAATAGACCATGGTGAAAACACGTGGGAGCATTGTGGGGGTCGGTAGAAGAGCAAAGGAGAAAATTCCTTCGAAGAGCGCAAAGAGGACACATGGCAGAGGCCAATGGTCATTTTATAGAAAGGTCCATCGATATTCATTGAAGGCATGGATCGGGACCTAGCGAAAAAAAAAACTCGAAGGGAGCATGATGAATTTTGTATTCACATAAGCATTTTTCGAATTGTTTCTTTTGATGTTTTCAGTTTTTTGTTTTCATTTTCTAATGACTCTGATCTAGGTGAACTAGGGACTAATGCTACAAATGAAAATTGCAAAAATATAATGCTATCCATAATTTCCATGAATGTAAATAATGCTACTTCTAATTATTTTAAAGTAATAGAGAGCAACTGAATTGAAACATAAAAGTAACAGAGGTAAACAAAAGCTTGAAAACTAAAAACATAATTCCGTAAACAACAGTGCAAGTTTTGCACTGGGATTGATTCACCCAAGGTGGCAAATGAGTCTTAGTAATGATTTCTTTTAGAATTTTCAAAACTTTTTGGTTTTTTTTTTAAATTATTTTTATGCTATATGGCCTAGATATAGGATGCAAATGTAGTTTTGCAATTATTTTCAATGAAGTTAAGTGAAAAAATGCAAGCTAAATGAGCTTTTCACTAATGCAAATCTTGAAACCCTATGATGCAAATTAAACAATGCAAAACCTAATGCAATGTTAGTTTTAAGATGTAAATGCACTCCAAATTATAAATATGATGCTTTATATATAGGTTCACCAAAATGAAATGGGGAAGAATGGTGACTTGAAGCAATGGTTCTTTCTTTCACTTCTAGGGTTTTGGACCTAAAAGGAGAAAGACTAAAGACCACTTTTCAACACTTCACTCAAGAACAAACCCTTGATATTTCAATGCAAAGGAGATTGAAATCTGAGAAAGGGAAGGTTCTAGGGATTATATAATGTCTAAGAGGGGTTCACCACCAAGTGTAAACTTGGAAAAAAAAATGTTTGAAAACACTGTGTGATATGCAAACAAATGCTAAATGACCCAAAAGTGCTCTAAAAATGCCAAAAAAATAGAACAAAAAAGCAAGAATGCAGATGGCGTGCACCTAGAAACCTTGAAGAGATTGGCAATAGCTCTGAAATTCTAGAAATTTGTACTTTTTATGCTATTGGGACTCATTTGCTGACCTGGGCGAATTAGTCCTAGGTCCTAGTTTTTGCACGAGAGTCTTTTTTGGGAAAAAGTGTATTGGAATCTACAAGTAGATCTAACAAACAACTAAAGTGGGACTCATTCAACACTCTTGGTGAATTAGTCCCATTTCACTTTTCTAAAAATTGAATATTCTGATTTGCTCTCTAACACCTGCTCTTTCCTTCCAATCTAAGTTTTGGCTTTGAATCTATGAAAAACACTTACAAAATAGAATTCAAATTGATTTGCTAATGGGGGGGTGTTCCTCAGTCAAGCCCATATTTTTGTAATTAAATCTTTGTAAAAATGATGAAATGTACATAAAAACCCTAGCCTTAGATGTGTTAAAGACTAGGCGATCTAAGACATGATGCAATCCTATCCTAATATGCAAGAATATGATGCAACAATGGAAATACAAACATGAACAACTCACTTGTGATGATTTCCAATCACCCAAGTGAACTCTAATTATACTTGTACCTTAGGCTAAATGTAGAGTGACAATGGAAGATGGAATCACTTAGGAAACAAGTCTTTAGGATTAGCTTGATGGCTACTTGTATCTCCCCAACCTAGAATCCATCATGATTCAACATAGGCATCCATGATCAACCCTTGATAATGCTAAATATTGATAGAAAGTGAGCTTGAAGACTTGCAAAATACTCTAATGCTGCTCCAATGCTTCAACTTTGCTTTCTTTTGAAATTAGAATGCTCTTGTGAAAGATTGCTCGAAGACTCTTAATGCGTGATGCTTTATCAAAGTACTTAAAGATATGCTTGGCTTATGAAAAATTACTTAGAATCTTTCTTTTATAGGAATTATCACCTAATTGACCATTATTTAGACCTCAAAGGCTGACATTTACGAAAAATATGAATTAAATTGATGAATTCCTACTCAAATTTGAAAAAGACCCCAAATGGGACTCATTCACCACCCTTGGAAAATGGGTCCCACCAAAGGGGAATCACTCGCCCAAGGTGGCAAATGAGTCCCACCTAAGGTTTTTGAGGTGGGTTTTCAAGATTTGATTTTTTTAAATGCTTTTTTTGGGATTTGAGTGATTTTATATGATTTTTGAGTGGAATGATCCTTGAGATCCAAAATAATGGGTCCTAGGGCATATAAATGGTGATTTTAAAGGGGAATTAATACAAGGGTGTCAAAATAGGTCCAAATTAAGTTTGAAATTACCTCTTTCTTCAAGAGTGCATAATTTTCTACACTACAACACTAGCAAGAGGAGTGTGAGGAACATAGTCATCATCATCAACGAAGTGAGAGAAGGTATACAAATGAGATTCATGATCATAATTACCAACTACAATTAATTTTCCAGTATCAACCTCTTTGATAAAAATAGAATTTGCAATGAATTAAGCAGTCTTTGGTACCTCACCATGGGTGATCTAATAGATTGACAAAAGATTTGTGTGCAACTCAGGTATACACAATACATTCCTGAAACAACAATCACCTATTTCAACATTCCCTAGCCCAACAACATCCAAGAGCTTATTATCTCCCAACAAAATTTTGGAAGTGTTAGCAAGATGAAGGCCCAAAAAAGGATAGGGACTAGAAGCCATGTGGTGAGATGCTCCAAAATCTAAAAACTATCTGTCATGACCAGAATGAACTGTAGATGTCACCAATGCATGTCCTTTACCCATGTAGTGTTTATCTCCTTTACCACTTGCAAACCCTGCATTCCCTAACTATGTAGGGTTGGATGATGATGGAGATGAAGATGAAGAGGCTGTAGAAGGAGGATTTCCATTTGAGGCAACGAGATATTGTTTTTCTGAAGGTGTGAAAGTTCATCAATCTTCTTCATATAACAATGATGCTCATCATGCCCTCTCTTTTTGTAATATACATAACTAAATTTCTCCTTCTTAGGCTTGTACTCTTTTGAAGAGGCGGGAGTCTCATTTGACTCTATTTTAAGTTTAGGCTTCTTCTTCCCTTTACTCTGAGAGCTATGTGAAACCAATGCATCATCTCTAGGGACCCCCTCCAACTAGAAAAAATTGTCTTGGTCCCTTGTCAACCGGTCATAGAGAGTCTCAAAATAAGGCATTTAGAATGCACTACCCAATGCATCCATTGTGGAGTAGAAGGTAGAAGAAAACACAACAAATGGGCCTCTTAGCTTAAAAAGTATAAAAAAGATGGACTCCTTATCATTTTTTCTCTTGCCACATCCAACTAATTATGACTTTAAAGATTTGAATTTCACTAGAAATTCATCAATAGAAGGAAATGCTTCAGGGGTAAGTTGTTAATTCAGTCTCCAATTGTAGTACATGGAACTCACTGACCTGACCAAATAGGTTATGCAACTTATCCCATATCTCCTTGGGTGTATCCAACTCACCAATATGAAAGAGGAGACTATTAGAAACATTCAATTTCATCAATCCCATAGCTTGGTCATACTTATTTCTATAGGAAAATATCTAAAGTTCCTTGGTAAGAGTGGGTTGGATATTACTTAGTGTGGACCATAGCCCTTGAGACTTAAGCAACCTATGCATTTTCATCTTCCATGTATGGTAATTATGGGGAGTTAACAATTCAATAGATTTAGGAGTAGCCATGAAAAAGGTTTGCGCCAAAAAGGAAAAAATTGCACCAAATTGAAGAAAAACTTCCAATAAAGCAACCTCTGGAAATTAAATTTCACCACTTTCCAAAAATACTTCAAGCAAAAAAGCTAATTTTTTGAGTTGAAAAAAATTGAGCCAAAATAATACACCTTGTTGTTTTCTTGTAGCAAGAAAATCTCGCACCAAATGAATTTTCGAGCCTACACTCAAAGCACATCATGAGCCTCTATGAGTCTTTCTCACACCAAGTAATCACACTATAGTGTTATTTAAATAGAAAAAAGAGATTAAATGCTACCAATGTGGGATTAAAATCCCAGAACAATATCAAATCCACTTCAAAACTAGGGCCCACTCCAATTGGTTGCACAAAAAAAAGCCCTTAGTACTTATTTAGGGGAAAATTTTATAAAATATAAAAATTTTCAAAGCAAAAAAATGTAGAGTTGGAAAACCTAATCTCCTCAAAATCCAGATTTGGCAGTGACTTCAGCCTTCGGATTTCCAATCGCCAATTAATAGTGATTCAAATGTGCACTCCCAAGTATGAAGATAAAGAAAAATATTCCACTAGCAAGGAAGGCGAGTTTATTCGCTTCCCAAGAAGGTTGAGTCACACAACCTGCACAATAGTGAAATAAGATGCCTCCAATAAAATTATAGAATAATCACGCCTTACGTTAGGCAAGAACTCACGCCTTTGGACTTTAAATACAACCCTCCAAAAAAAAAAAATCACAGTTGCCTTCAAACTATTTGCACCAACATAGACGTAAAAAATGCCCCAGCAAATGGGTTTTAGCCTTCAAGGAAAATCATAGCCTCCAAGGAAGTCATCCACCTCTTGATCAATTTGATGCCCCTCCAAATGAAGGCATTCACACTCCACAAAAAAATGACGCCTCCTTCAATAGATTTATAATCTACAAATTTTCCATGCCTTGACAAGAAAGAAACACCTATATGCAAATGAATCATGTCTCCTTAAGTAGAAAATCAGGCACAACAATAGGAGAAATCGATCTTCAGAAAATAGAACTTCAAACAAGAAATGAAAATGAGGCAATTTTAAAATTCAAAAAATTTCAAATGTCCAATGATCTCTAGCAACAAATTATTTCAAAAATCTCCAAATGAAAACTCTCATAGGAAGGAGTGCAGTATGGGTGGCTCAGATACCATTAGGTGGATCCCAAGATCACCATTTGTAGGATAAACCTTCACAAAAAAATGATAGAGGCACACATGCTATTGCACCAAAAAGAGCGAAAAATATGAGATTCTTAAATTACATTTGGCAGAGGCTTTTAAAGTCACGAAAACATCAAATGGGTAATAAAACTACTCTACTAGAAAAACCACCCAAAGTAATTACCCTAAGTTAAACTTAAATACACTAACAACCATAAAATTTGGAGAGAAATATCATAATCATGCTCCATCTCTTTGGTCCATGTAGATAATATTTTGAATCCCAAAGAATTCATGTGGAAAAGAAACTTGAGCACCTTTAGTGATGGAAAACTTCAAAATCATTGTATTACTTCAAATATTATTTCCCTAGAAAAGATATTGTTGAAAATGTTAAAAAAGGTTTGGGTTCCATTAGGAAAAAAAATTGATTAGAAAATAAGGGTATTTCAAGAAAGTGTCAAATCTCTTTTCTTTCAACTAAAATTTCCTTAAGTAGAAAGACACTACCAAGATATGTGAAAATGAGAAAGGTTTTGGATGATAATAATGCATAAGAAAATCAATTGGGAAATGATGTGTAGGGCTCCTCATTTTGAGAAGATTTAAGATGGTGTTAGGAATTTGATCCCAAAATTTTGGCCTGATTATGCTCATACTTCATCAAATAAAAGAGATGTTCTTAGACATAGGATCAAGAAAAACAATTATGTATACAAAAATTTGGCTAGACATAACACAACATGAGATGTATGTGATGAAAATCATTATATAATGATTGGGAAAAAAATGTTTGAAATTTCTAGGCAATATTATGTAAAGGAAAAAATAGTTTTTGAAAAGTTTGTTGTCATTATCACATTGAACTTGATCTTTACTATCAAGTGTTTCAAAATATTAGAGAAGAAAGTGATGGTTCTCAAAATGCATCTTCTAAATTGGTAAATTAATTCATAGAATCTATCTAATATGATAAATATAATGATGATGTAGATGGTCTAATAAAATGAATAAAAGGACTTTAAGAAACATGAAGAAATTTGGAAAAAACTCCTTTGAGAAATGAAGATAATGACATGACAAAGATGGTAAATTTCAAGAGTTAGAAGTACATATAGTTAAAAAAATGGGAAAGAATCCACAAGGTTAGATTATGTAGAAGAGGAGGTACGTATTAGATTCTTTATGGAAAATTTTCATAAATTTATAAGATCGCACATACATCATGCTTTTTTTTTCTAAGTGGAAAGGAAAATAATTTCAATTGTTAATCTAGATACTTTCTCACCTAGACAAAAAATTATTAGTACTTTACTTTAGAGAAAAAATTACTTTTCTACCCATCAAAAGGAGATTCAAACACATTATTACTATTCATAGTAGGTCACGATTATGTTGAATGTGTGTTTTTGACATGCACAATTGGATTACGATGGTGTTGATAGTACATATGAAGAATAAATCATCAAAAAATACTATAACCTTTATATTAGTGATGATAAAGAGTATGAAACACATGTTGTACTATAATAACTTTTTTGAAGATTTTACAAGAAGAGGTGTCAAGATTGAAAAGCATTTTATATGGTTTTATGGGTGTGCATTACAATTAAAATAATCAAAGACATTTTATGCATTATGTAGATATCATTGGCATGACAATATACCACATGTTTGGAGTTTCTTTGAGAGTAGGAATGTAAAGGGAAAATATGATGGTCTAAGAGATTGCATCAAGCATTCTCTAAGAAAAAATAAAACTAAATATTAGGGAGATCATGTAAATGATGCACATGATGTTGAATAATATAAAAAACACTTTGCAAGTGAGGTTGACACATATTTAGGGAGATATCAATAAAGTGTTTTTTGGAGATATCATATATTTAATTTATTGTTTGAGGAAATTTTGACTTATTTTTAAAATTTAAGTTTAAATATTTATTATATTTAATATTATATATAAGTTTTTGATGTGAATAGAATAAAAATACATAAATGTAAGAGGGTACATGATATAAGATAAGGTCTAGACTACTTGATAATGTATAACATGTGTACATGTTTTAGGTCTAGCACATTAATAAAATATAGGTATATATACTTGATCTAGGTGTCTTAGGTCTTAGGTGATGCCACATGATTTTCCACCTTCACATGGTTGGCCTTGTCAATACGTAATACATATTTCTTGAAGCTACGGGAAGCACAAGTTTTCTAGTTACCAAATGCTAATTTTTTAATTTACAAGTATACTTTTTAAAGTTTATTTAGCCAAATTTTATAAATTATTATATACATCCAATCTAATAAATATATCGCAAGTTTAAATACAATTGATCACAACATTTTGGTTTGAATAGAAGTCTACATTGAGGTACAATTGGATGGTTAAGAATGAGTGAGAATGGAGATGGTAATCCAACATAAAGGTGCAAAGATTTTGCTCTGGTGCAAAAAAAATGTTGAATATTTGACTAAGTCTAGAACACAATTTTTTAATCCGTATTGGTTTGTCTTGAAGTATTTATATCTATGGTTATAAGAAAATTTTGGTAGATGTTTGAGGACCTTAAATCCAAAGTTTCATGTCTTTATGTCTTATGGTGTAAAAGTTATGGTTGATAGAATATCGGGTTTGCTAGTGACATTGTTGCCAGTACAAAGTACGATTTTGGAATGGTCCACATTTTACCAAAGATGGATATTTGTTTATGTATATTTATGGGAGTTCTTATAGGTGTTAGAAGGGTATGTAGTCCAAGTGGCATGTTTTTTGGAGGTCTGTGTGTTAGTTTGTGGATAATCAGTTTGTATATTTTGGTGTTTTCTTACCAATGGTGCCAACCTAATATGTTTGGGGTCATGTGGAGTTAAAGAAAGTGTTGATCAGTCTTATGGATATATGATGGGTTCCGTATAACCTATTTTTGATGCATTACATGTTTTGAATTAAGGTACGAAGTGTTTTTTTTTTAATCTTAAGCCAATATTTTTTGTTATGCATAATACATCTAATTGGGTTGACCTTATTGGTATTAAAAGTGTTTGTGGATGTAATGTGTATAAATATAAGTTCATTTCAGTGCTATAGAGGTGTGATGTATACTATAGAAAATGTGTTATGTGAATTCCTAAGTATATTATTGGAATATAATACAAATTTAAAGGAGAGCAGAGTGTAGAAGTTGTGTAGTATGAAGTGTGTTGATTCAATATATTGAGGTCCAGTGGAACTATATCTCCTACATATTGTAGATGAATTATTAGCAGTTCAAATATTAGCAATGAGAAACCCTTCTTCTCTACTTCTCTTATCCTCTAGATAGTGAGTCCTCCAAAAAAGTGACTCCAAAAGGCAGCGAGCCATTCTGTAATATGTTATGACCAGTTAATATATTGTAAGCTAATCCTCACCATGGTATTCCCCCTTTTTGGTTTTCCACCTAAAAATATAGTGTCTGTATGTTATGTGCTTTAATGATTTATTTCATGATTTCTTTTCCTACTGTGATTTTAATATGATGTGTCGAATAAATGTTTAAATGCTTAAGTGGTTTATGAGAATACTGACTCATGCGCCCTCTCAGTATTTTGGTTGTTCACCAATTGGTATCAAAAATTGGTTCCTTTAATTTCCTTGATTGCTAAGGTATATCTTGGAGTTGAACACATGGTTATTAGGAGATATCCTAACCCTCTAGAAGAAATTCCTATGGTAGGATATACTAAAGAGGATTGCATTGTTGATATAGAAGGAGAACTCATATCTACCTTGGATGATTTGGATAAACAAAAAAAGATCTAAAAAGGGATCTTAGTGATGCAGATGAATGCATTAAGATGCTAAGAGAGAAACTCAAGAAAGTTACAAATAGGATCAATGAGCTAAATCAATCAAATCGAATCATTCCCAGTCAAAAATTGTAGATTGAAGAAATTAAAAGAGTTGTAGACTTCCCGAATGCTAAACTAAAAGAAAAATTTGAAGAATTCTCAAAGCTTGAACAAGAAGTTGTAACCTTGAGATTAGATCTAGAGAAAAAAAAAAAATTAAGAAGAAAAGTTCAAGAAGAGTTATATAATGCTTGATGAGATGATTATAAATAAGAAGGGATCTAAAGACAACAAAGGATTAGTATTTGAGAAAAGTGAAAGCTCAAAGGTAGATCAAACTCCAAATAAGGCTAAAAAGAAGATTGAGGACAAGAGAAATGGCAATCAGATCTAGAATCAAAGGAAATACTTCAGAAGACCACCTATCAAATAATAAAATGCACCCATATTTTAATGGTTATTGTTATTCTTGTAATAAGTTTTTACATAAGGCTATATGATGTAGAAGAAAAATGAATAAGAATGCTCAATCATTTCTTGGTCAATATTTTACATGCAATAGATTTAGTCGGATGGTCAATGCAGTAACTAAATGATGAATGGTTACAATAATGGCATGAGATTTGATTATTTCGATGGATACTATTATACATGTGATGAATTTTGGAATAAAGTTAATCAATGCAGATCTAGAATAGGTGGAAGTAAGCTTGTTCAAAATTTCAAATGCTACAAATAAAATAAACTTTAGGACACATTGCCTAATTTTGCAAAAGAAATAATGTAAAGGTTGATCCAGCAAAAAAAATGATGCATTAAAAAAGGATGATCCAATAGATATGAAGAAAGAGATGAATAAGATGTAGAGAAAGAAAGAGGAGAATCAAGTTTTAAGGATGAGTCTGTGCCAATTTTTGGTGTAATTTTTTCCTCCAAAAACTAAGTGAAGAGCTTTGAATCAGGGGGAGTTTTAATAGAAAATAACTAATCTCCTACCAAAGATATGGTTCTGATTTATTTAGTACAATATAAGGTGTAGGTTGATATGCTTGACCTATTAGTGAAAACACCAGTAGAAAGTATCAAGATGCAGAAATTTATAGAGCAATTTGAAGGTGACTGTGCATCACAGTTAGCATTTATCAATTTTTTTCCTAACTTCAAATCAAGCATTCAATGTGAATTAGGTTATTCCAAAAGGGTTTATAAGTGATTTCACATATTATCTAATCCATTTGTAAATGAGAATTCAAGGATAGAAGAGTAGTGAAGGAGAAAAGTGAAGCATTTTAGAATTCTTGTGCACGAAACCCTAACTAACAATGATCGAAAGGTATTTATATTTTTTATTTTCCCTAGTTTCAAAGTAATTTCATTGTGTTGGAAAATTTATACCCTACAAGTTGTTGAGGTTGTGGAATAACCCCGCTTAAAGGTCAAATAAAAATCTAATAAGTCAATGATGACTCATCTGGATAGTGTATTTTCGAGTATTCCATGTGGTTTACATAAGATAAGGATTTAAATACATACTAAATTCAAAGAGTTTAACCTCTCTAAGCTAGGTGATTTGTGGTTTAATGAACTCACCGGAGACCAATTTAAATTAAAACCTACATTTGAGATTTTATCAGAGAAGAAGCTCGATGTCTAGAACAATTTCCCTATATTTTGCTATGTGGATGAGTGGAATAAATACACATTGATTAGGATTCATGATCGGTCTATGTGGTTGGATATTCAAAATATAAGTAATAAGGAGGTGATTAAGGTTATAATAGGATTATGTTCAATAGGACCAATTTTGACACCCAAATTGATGAAAAATTAAATGTTAATGGATTTAATTAGTGCAAAATATGACTAGAGAGCCCTGAATATTGAGGACACTAAAGACCTTACAGTAAAATATACATCAATATTGATAGGGTAGAAGATATACTTTATAAATAGAGAGAATTGTGTTTTTGCAATTGCCATCAATACTGCATATGAGATGGTAAAGAAAGGCACATTGGTTATGATTTGTGTGAATTGTTAAGGGAACAACTCCTAAAAAATTTGCAAAAGACCAAGGAATCCTAGTACCACTTCAAGTTTGGTACCTTGATCATTGTTTACTATTTTACTTTCTTAATGAGCTTCTTGGAACTAGGAACATAGTGTGGTTTAAGGAAAGAACAGTGACATTTTAGATTAGGGACCACCTAATGATATTTTTGGTGCGAAAAAACATCTTGTGCCTAGTTAATTTTCTTAATAGGGACTTATGGGATATATTCGCATTTTAAGTTTACTCAGGTCCTAAGATTCTTTCTAGAAGATTTAGTTGTCATGTCTAGATTTTATCTTTTCCTAGGTAGTTATGGTAAGTTATCTCATATCATAAGATTAAGAAACTTGTCATAATCTTATGTCACCTTTTGTCTTGCCTTAGCTATATAACTAAGGGGTTCTATTTGTAATTTAGCTCTTTTGGGATAATCAATTCCATTGAAATCTTAAGCATTGTATATTGATATCTTTATGCCTTCCATTTGGCCTCTAGATCTTGGGTATCTCCATAGCCAACTTGAACAAAGATCAAGTGATGAAGACTTTTAGAAGAAAGAATTATGGGGATTATTTAAAACATTCCAAGAGAATATACAAGATAGAGAAAGTATTTTGAAGAGAGTAGTAGAGAAATATAAAAAATGAAATTATCTTAATGGTGAGTAGGGATTACTACATAATGGAGGCTATTGAGTGTAGAACTGTGTGGATCCGAAAAATGCGATATTAAGTTACATAGGATGTAATTGTTGGTCTAGCTAACCATATGCTTAGCAATCCTAGAGACACATATGAGGAATGATTTGGGACATATGAGGAGAATTCTAGTGCTATGCACATGTAGCAGAGGGAAAAAGAAATCAAACTATTGAGAAGATGGTTGCATAAGTTGCAAAGATGATGGTCCTATTAAACAATCAGGTGGAGAATTCAAAAAGCATGTTTATCTCTTTGGGAGGTATATACAACATAACGAGATATGACCTAGAACATATACGCCTTCTTCAATTTCACCCATGCCTTTTGAGACTATGCCCTCTATTAGTGGAACAAAGACAAATGATTCAACCAGTACTCTGATTAAAAAATATAGTGCACCTATAAAGGAAAAGAGTGTTCTAATAAGGAAACAATGTACCACACAAAAGAGAAGAGTGACAAAAAAGGAAACAAGAGAAAGAAACATGAGTGTTGATGATGAAGAAGGAGAGGAAGATGAAGAAGCTTTCATAACAAAAAGAAAATCTAGTGTATCTAAAGAAAGGAAAAGTGAAAAAAAGGTTAAGTTTGATATTGTGTTAGAAATTTGGGAGATTGTTGAAGTTTGTCATTGATGATGTTTGCCAACATGAGAATGGAAGGTACATAACAACATGATATAGTGTTTCCATTGATGTCAACATTTTTTTGGATCATTCTGATCAAGTTCTAACAGGTGTTGAAATTGCTATGGAAGATATTTGTGCAAGATGATTTGGTCTAAAAAGTTCAGTTGCATGGAAATTCAAATTAGTGTCAATTCTACAAGTTCAATGTTAGAGTGCATCAATTTTTGGGTTTTCACCACTCTGCAAATGAATATTTTTCTTTGTGCTTATAATATTATTTTGGTGGATATTAGATGTATCTAATTCTAGGATTTCATCATGTTTGGACAAGTGGATTGAGAGTTATGAACAACAGAGTTTGGTCTGGCATATTATAGTTCATCTCTATATGGTGTGTTTGTATGGGATAATCCACACTTCTTCGTGCATGATATTTTTACCATGTAGTGTTGGAGATAAGTTCCTAGATGCCAATAGAGGATGGATTCTATATGGCATCAAGTTTTGAGGTCCACGTGTTGAGATATGGATACATTGTTGAAGTTTTTTTCCAATTTAGTTCTTATACAAAGCCAACCGAAAATGTTTGATGGTATGGAAAAGATAAATATGTATTGCTATCTTATGTGAGATCTATTATAGGTCCATTTCAACCTATCATAAGGTGTTTTTATTTTTGAATTATGGTTCGATGTGTGGATGAAATATTTTGAGCCAAAAAGTTACATTTTGGGTATTACATCTAATTAGGCTAATCTAATTGATGTTATACTTGATGTGGATATATATGTTGGGTTGTTTTTGGTGCCTTGAGCAAATGTAAGTAATGTGTGATATATATGATGTGTATTTGAGTAGAACAGTGTGAATTTATGTTATGAATAGTAAATTGAAGATCAAAATTATGCAAATGAAGAGCGAGGTAGAGTGTTGAATTAGAATCAAATAGAGTTTGTTTATTGTGATTTAATGGAACTATCATTCATCCATATTCTAGATGCAATTGTAATAGTTCAAATTAGGTTGTGAGCCACCATATCTCTTCTATCTTTTTACATGTGGATAGCAAGTCCACCTGCAGTGATAATTTCTATAAATATACTATAACCAGTTATAATATATTGTGAGCTAACCCTCACCATGGTTTTTCCAATTTTTGGTTTTTCACATAAAAATATTGGTGTTCATGTGTTATGTGATGTTGTGAATGTTTCATTCTTTCTTTCCTTACTGCAGTTGAATATGCATTAGTGATTGGATATTTAATGTTTGAATGGTTTAAGAGAATATTGATTCACCTTCCCTCTCACAATTGGTATCAAAGCTTGGTTCCTTGGAAGAAGCTTAACCACTTTGGAAAGATATTGGAGGTTGAACACATGGTAGATAGGAAATTTCCTATCGTCTGAAAGAGATTCTAATAGTTGGATTCATAGAAGAAGATTGCTTACTTGACAAAGATGACAAACTCAAAGTTTCCCTTGAAGATGAAAACTAAGATCTAAAAGAAAACATCAAAGAATCAAATGAATGTATCAAAAAATGGAGAGAGAAGATAAAAAATTTCAATAGAGAAAGACATAAGGAAGTCAGTGAGTAGTCTAAAAAAGCAAGTGAATCCATCACTAGTTTGAAAGTGCAAGTTGGAGAGAGAAAAAGAATTGAAGATTGCTTGAATGCAATGGTGAAAAGAAAATAAGAGCAATGTACAAGACTTTAACAAGAAGTTGTAAATTTGAGATTAGATTTGGAAAAAGAAAGAAGTCATGAAGAAAAATTCAAAATGTGTGCTACATAGATTGATGAGATGATTGATGGACAAAAAATCTCTAAAAGAAAATATGGCTTTGGATTTGAAAAATGTGAAAGCTCAAAAGAAGATTAGACACATAATTTAGAAGAGAAGATCAATGAACCAAAGAAGACTGAAGACAAGAAGAATAATAGAAAGATCCAGAATGAAAAAAATGAAGCTAGAAAACCTCCGGTCAAACAAGCAAATTCTCAAAGGTACCCATCTTTCAATGGTTTATGTTACTCTTGCAATAAATTTGGATGTAAGGCAATGGAATGCAGAAGCATAATGAACAAGAATGTTTCATCCTTTACTGGTCAATGTTTTACATGCAAAAGATTTGGTCATAGAGCAAGTGAATGTAGAAGCCAAATGATGAATGGCTATAACAATGATAGAATGATTCAATCCTTCAATAGTTACTATAATTTTGTAAGGATTACAATATTGGTCCTTATAATGCAATGATCTTCACAATAGCCATATAGGAGATGTCATTCCATTTTAGCTTCAACCTCACCTACAATGATTGTAAGCTTCTTGGAAATAGTTAGATTTTTTTCAAAACATCAAATATTATTCCCGTTAGAAATTGGAGATAGTGAGATATTTCTGCAAAACATCAATATTATTCACCATTGAAATTGGGGAGTATAGCTTTTTTTTTTAATCTTTTCTATGGACACAAAACATAAATATCAAAAAATTGATTCTTTGGCTTTTGTTCTATCCTTGATAAACATTTGTTGATACATGGTATACTTCAAAAATTACCACTTCATCTGTAACATCTACTTTCAACAAGAATTGAAATGATGATTTCTAGTACATGGTAGGTAGCTTTCAGGCAACCAATTCACTAGGAACCTTCCATATTGTTTATCAACTTTAACGTTACTCTCTGATTTGTAAGAGAGCATGGATAGATTTCAATGACTCCTTTAGTGGTCTTTATTAATTTTTAGCTTTATTCTCAGATTTGTAAGTAATGATATAATTGATAAATATGACCAACTTAATGTGAATTTGATTTTTTTGGTAGATTATTGCATAACAACTGTTTGATGGGTGCAATTCCAATATTTTTGGAGATCTAATAGATTTAATTAATCTGTATGTTTGTCATATATTTAATAGATGATATATTTAATAATTATTTGTTTCTACCTGATAAAAATCTGTTAGTTTCATTTTTAAAATATTTGACATGCATGCTACACTTCTAAATGCTGCTTTTTGTATGTTCATTAATGAATTTCATGTTTTCTGGTTCACAATAGTTCAACCCCTGTCTATCGCCTTGTCATTTATTAACTGCTGATATGATGTAAAAAACAAAAACAATAAACATTTAATTATGCACAGAAACAAACTCCAAACTTTAGATAACGCTGGTTAAACTCCACCCTGGCAGGGACTGTAGCTGCAGCGCAGCTCTTGTTATATTATACAACATACAACACTAACACTAATACCGCTTATGTTAAATAAGTCTAACAAGACTCTTAAGAGCTATATTCCTAGTAAATTAAGCGATTGAGGCCGAACGATGTGATCAGGCATTAAATCTCTTTCCTCTGACGAGTAAGCAGATATATCAGTAGAGATGGAGGGGAAGGCGAGGTTTAATAATGACCTCCAATGGAATTGATTTGGGCACAGTGAGCCCGATCCCCTCTGTCATGTCAATTACAGTGCCTTCTGGAGCAAACCACTCGAAGCTCTGAAGCAGCCGCCCCAATGTATGGCTGACCACAATCAATGCCAATGACATGCCCGGGCACATTCTTCTCCCTGAACCAAATGGAATCAATTCAAAGTCCTGCCCTTTCAAATCAATCTCTTTGCTACTGTTGAGAAAACGTTCAGGAATGAATTCCGTTGGGTGCTCCCACACAGCCGCGTCCCGTTGAATTGCCCAAACATTCACTAACAGTTGCGTTCCGGCAGGAACATGATATCCTCCAACAGTGCAGGCCTCAATAGATTCATGGGGGACTGGAAGAGGTGCGGCTGGATAAAGCCTGAGAGTTTCTTTCACAATTGCCTGCAAGTATTTCAGCTTGTGCAAATCTGATTCCTCCATTAATCGGTTCCGTCCGACATTTAAGTCGAGCTCTTGCTGGGCTTTGCCCAAAATATCCGGGTGATGTATTAGAGCTGACAGTGCCCACTCCATGGTCATAGAGGATGTTTCAGTTCCTGCAGCAATCAAGCCCTGCAAAATCAAACTACAAATCTTAAAAAGCCTGGTCAACTTATACGCTCTTTATGTAAGAGACTGGATTTCTACTTAAACAATCAGCGCCTTGACCACAGAAGCTGTTTATGAAGAGATCAGGTCTCTACCACGAGAACATAAAGTCTTCACTTAAATAATCTGTGCCTTGACCACAAGACCACAACTATTTAATACAAACTATGACAAAAGAAGATTTCAGAAACATTCCTAATCTATGTAACAGAAAGTGATAGAAAACATACTAAGGCGTTGGCCTTCACCACATCATCGTTACTGTCGGACTGAATTTCATGGTTGTCTGTTGCAGAGATGATAACATCAATTAAGTCTCGAGTCTGCACACCTCTCTTCTCTCGGTGATCGTGGATCAATTTCTGCATAAACACATCTATTTTCTTCTTCAGATTCTTCATAGAAAGTTCTATTCCCTGTGGATCGACCACCTTGAGAAACGGCAGGTAATGAGCGATATCAAATGCTCCAAGTAACAAAACAAATTCTTTCAACAACATCTTAAAGTGCTGCGCTTCTTGGAAATCTTCAGAACTGAGATCTGGCGAGATTCTCTTGCTGGCAACTATTCGCATCATGATATTATATGTGAGATCAGAGAGCTTCAACTTCATGTTCACTGGTTTGATCTCTCGCTCCCAACTCTCGAACAGCGAACGGATGAGAGCAGAAACCTCCTCGGCGCGGACGTGCTTGAACGATTCGATTCTGTATGCCGTAAAGAGCTGGAGGCTGCAAAGTTTTCTGATATCTCGCCAGTAGGAGCTATAAGGAGCCAAACCGAAGTTTTTGTAATCATACCCAATATGCTTTGCTACAGACAAAAGTGGGCGCGAAGCAAAGGCTTTGTCATTTGTTGTAAAGCATTCTTTTGCGAGATCTGAAGAGCTGATAACCAAAACTGGGCGGAAGCCATGTTGCAGATGCATGATGGGGCCATAGCTCTCTGAAAGCGAGGATAGAATTCTGTGAAAGGGTTGTTTGCTTCTACTTAGCAGAGGAAGATGCCCGATTATTGGCCACGACGGAGGCTGCGGTGGCTTTGCCGTGTTATTATGTCTACATCTGACAGAGTGTGCAATTAGCCAAAGTGAAGCAACTGCTACAGCAAGAACAAAAACGAAAGCTTCTTCTAACGCCATAATTGAATGCCTATTCTGCTGCTAAGGTAAGCTTTAATAGACAGCGCTTGGCCTTTTCCGGCGTTTGTGAGTTCTCTCTAGTGTTCTGGAGAACTACAGAATGATTTTCGAAACAAGTTACAAACAATTTACAGATCATTATTTTCAGAATTTACAGAACGTCCTTATCATAATCTATTGACATATAAATAATAATGTACGATTACATTATTGATCAAAAAAATTTAAATACTATTTCCTGATTGGTTTTGTTCCCCCACTACAGCATATAAAATAGAAGAAATTGGTCAAATATTTCCCTGAAAGACATGCGTACAACACTAAAAAATGAAATAAACGTTAGTGCTCTTTTTTCTCAGCATTGGTGAGTTTTTTTAATACAAAATAAACTAGTACGAAAATGCTGATATGCAAATATAAAATATATTTTAATTATTTCTTTATCAGTGACATTTAATAAGCATATAATGCGTACCTAGGATAAGAATATAATGGTTTTTGTCAATCATTACAACATATACAATATAAAAAAATTGTTCAATATTGGCATGAAAGTCATGCATATAAGTGCATGTGAACTATTTTAAAAAAAAGGCGTTAATTAAAGATATCAGATTTTCACAAATCATGAAATTGGTCATTAACTATTTCTTTAATTAGATTGTGTGATAGATCTTTTACATCGACATTTCGGATGACATACCACGATCCATCATGAAAATAATAGAATACTATCATAGATAAAAAGATTGATTAGTAGCAAACCGAGACAACCTAAAAAAGTCTAGGACAAGGAGCTAGCTCGGTGAGGCAAGAAGGATGACACAAACAAGACAAAAAATGTAAAAATAGAATCAAATTAGTTTATTTGATATTTATCTTCATAATTTCTTTTTATTTTAAAATTATTTTATCTTGTTTGTGTCATCCTTCTTACCTTGTCCCTTGTGCCACTTTCCTCTTCCCCCTCTTTTTTTAAGACTACCATGGTCTACTACTAATCCATCTTTCTTATAGAACTCTATCATCCTAATGATGGATCACATAGTGTTATCCAAAATGTTGATAAAAAACTATCACACAATCTAATCTAGAAGTAGTTATGACTAATAAACATTAATGTTCATTTTTCAATCCTTTTGAATTTTTGAGTACAAAATAATTGAGTGTGAAAATGTTAAAAAATAAAATAAAATGAAATATATTTGAACTAGTTATTTAAATGGTGGCCCATTTATAAGAATAAGAATATGTCATCGGTGATCTTATACAATAGTAATCTTTTACTTTTGAGATAATATGTCACTTTTGTGTAGACTAAGTAAACCATAAGATAAATATAAAGAACCATTTATTTCATCTATTTAATGAGAGGATACTATTGTTTTAATGTAATATTTAAGTTTTCATATAAATTTAGGGTAAATAAATAAATTATTTAAATATTTAAATTTTATTATTGAATGATAAATATATTAAAATAAACAAGTATTTTTAGAAATTAAATTAAATAATAAAATTATTTAGTTGAAATAATATGATAGATGTTAGATGATGATTTGTTAATATTAAAGAAATACCAGTAAAGATTATATTGATGTCATAAAATTATTGAATGAATAATCATTTGAACTAGATGAGTTTAGTAATTATGAAATTGATCCTACAAATATAAATCACATTTGTCTCATGAATTTGAATAATGCCTACAAATCAATCCAATCTATTATAACTATAGAAAATATTGTATTTAGCTCATCTTGATATTTTTAGTCTATTCCTTCATGAAATGGACCTTGTGCTTTCTAGTTTTCTTATGGAAAGGGATAATAATTCCTTTGTGTCAAACCATGTAAGGATATTAATTTAATAGATTGATAAATGATCAAGAAAAAGACTCAAAACCATGGAAAATGCACCAGTTGATTGTGCAGTTCATAAATATTCTAATAAGAGGCTCTAAGACAACCTATATAAGTATTTGCAAAAGAGCATAAATGACAATCATTGCACATGCATGTGCTCCTAGGAATCCTCATATAAATTTGGATTCCTTTTAGTATTCTAATTGAAGTGTGAAATATAAAGGATATCCAAATTTATCTCTCATATCTTAGATGACGAAAATGAATTTATTTAATGCTTTTAAACATAGGGATACTAATAAATTCAATAAATTGTTGCAAGGTCAGCCCTTGGGGAATAGGTAACAACAAGATGTAGTGCCCCTCCAAAATTCACCCCCTCAATGTTGTCGGTTGATCTTGCTTTCGTCTGTACTTCGTGCTCAGGTGTTGGCTTATTTGTTTGATATAGGTACATGAGTTGAGGAATTCAGTGTAAGTAATTGGTTCATGTCATACACATTATACTTGCAGGTCAAAAGATAAAATTAATTTTAAATGAAGACAAAATTTATTTTGCTTCCTTTAATCAACTTTTATCTGTTAATGTTTTTTTTATATTTCCCTTTAAAGTAAGTCATTTCATATGGGATTAGAATCCTTTTTCCTTAAAGAGAGGACAAATAATTCGAATTGAAAGACATAGAAATCCCTGATTATAAGAAAGCTATTGTAGTTTTATAATAATGTTTTATCTAGTAAAGAATACTTCTGCCATTATAATAATGTTTTATCTAGTAAAGAATACTTCTGCCATTGTGATTAGTTGTTGTGATAGAACTTAATGAAATAATATTATAATAAATAAAATTTTCGTAGGAGGTTTTTAGTAATAAATAGTAGAAATAAGTTGATAAATGAGGAAGGTTTTTGCCAGTTACAAATCCTAAAATTAGCATAGGCAGTTTAAAAACCGTTATTCACCTTCGGTATGTTATGTGTGGTAGGAGAACTTCAGGGGGAGCTCAGAGTATAAAAACCCTTTTTACATGATGGAAGAAATGTGGATTGGGAGCCGAACCCTCATGTAATTCTGGGAAAAGATGTGCAAGATATACAACAGTGTGTTCGTGAAGAGGAAGAAGAATGGTGATACGATGGAGGAGGGTAACATGGTCGGCTAGAGATATGCCCTGGGTCAAAGAAAAGATGACTCAACACCCAACATCACTTTTATATATCTTTTCAAGGCCTCATCGTGGGTGAATACCATCATTATCCAGCATGAAATGGGCCAACTAACATGAGTTGCGGTATGTACATCTTGTTCTTCACGAATGATCTGAATGTTAGAAAATATGAGTACCGAAACCCTGTTTAAATTTGGGGTTGTACAATATATATATGTGCACAAGATTATCTAGGTACACACATACGTTTTCTCTCCCTGTATGGAACTTGCTTCTGCATACAAGGACCAACACATTCTTTCATTGTCTGGTAAGCTGAATTGCAGAATACAACCATAAATCTATCTATTCGCTCACCATTTTGAAGAAACCCTTGATCTTTTAGTGCCATTTGGACTTCTCTATCTACTCGCTTAATTCGTGTTGTGCATCGATGGCTTTCCTTAGAACCTCATATCTAGAGGCCTTCTAAATGTTCCTTGAATCCCAAATCGACTTTAGTGGTTTTGTGTTATATTTTATGGAAAATCTTGCCTGGTTACATTTGTTATAGTGCAAACTTATTTTCAATTTGTTTCTCTAACATCGCTGTAATCCCCTTAAGAACGTTGCCCCTGTTTGCTCCTTCTGAAGTTGATCTCAGCATAATTTTTACCAATCTCAGTCAGCATTCTCCCACTATGCAAGATTCAAGCCGAGTTCTTGAGAAAACAACCTAAGTATGAGCAAAACAGTGCAAGGCAACACCTTATACTCTTGATTTGTAAACAAAGCTTAGATAATGATGTAAGGAGGGGGGGCGGGGGGAGTGACGTGTTAATCGAATTGATGAGGAAAAGATAGTCTGACATTCAATAAAGAAAAATTCTCACTTGAAATATTTCTAAATATGATTAAATTTTCTTTCTAGTTTAAATTGCGTGGATGGGATTTGAAGTTTCTTGTAGTCTCTTATTCCATCGTGGTATGAGGTAGGCGTGGCTGTATTAACTACTGAAATCTTTTGAGTTTCATGCTCATGATCATTGATAAGGTTCTGTTGAAATATCCACAAAAAGATAAATGTACATGGTTCTGTGTGTTTCTTCTTTTAAAGATTTATATTCTCTGGGAATGTTGGCATAATATTCTTTGTGGCATGTATTCTGGAAGAATTCTTAAGTTTCTTCACTTTTACCCTGCACCAAGTAGTAGCAAAATCACAATGGCCATGTTCCTACTTGTGAGTTCAGTTAGAAAACAACCTCTCCTCTTTCGTGAAGCATATAAGAGTCCTCGGCTTTTACAAAGGAAATTCTCGATCGTGGCCATAAAATCTTCGGTGAATACAAAATCTCCTCAAAGATAGACATATATGTTTCAAAAGCAAATAGAGAGAATCTAATCTAACCTTCAAATCGAGATCCTATCGATCCACTGTCAGAGAAAGAAAATTCACATCTTAAGTAAGTACCGAATCATACCGACTTGGTCAAGTTTGCAAGATATGTCTCAAACAAATTTGGCATATTATCTCCTTGGTTTTAGGTTATAATGAATAAAGTAGAGACTGCTTGTACCACAAGAAACATCTGCAAGCTAACTCAAGCAATGAACGTTTGTGAGATATATGCTCAAACTGGGGATTGGGAATGCACATTTTGAGTCCTCTGGAATGGCTCAAGAGAATGTTTGAGTTCTTCGCACTGAGAGAATGATGTGTCCTTTTTGCCTCGTATATATATATATATAAACATAAATATACTTTAAACCTTGACAGATTAATGGTTTCAAATCCTTTCTTCCCTTCTACTGTATAATATCTCTTGTTGCGCGAGTGGGCTAAACACCGAAATACTAAATCTTCACCATTCCAGCTGACAATGTAGAGACCATTGAATTAATTATACAATGGGTATTGATATCTCGTACCCTCATGTGCGATTAGATAACAAAATGCTCGCATGAATGTATTCATTAATATGGAAGTTAGACTCAAAGATTAGAAGCACTTGTTTGAAGATATGAAAATACAAGGAATAATAGATATAATGAAACATATAGCATTGAATCTCTTTGCGCCAAAAAACTATGAATGTAGATTACTCTTCATCGAAATTCATTCTCAATAATCATACCTTGTACCTTATTTCTTTCGGTTTAGGCTTTCTTGGTTAACCCAATTTATATATATATATATATATTTATATATTGGAAATAGATGAACATTGGTTTTAATCTATATTGCTTTTATATCGATGTAGAGGATTTATGTTTGGTTTTTGAATAAGTATGTGTATATATATATGAAGGTGTATATACGTTTATATAGATATGTATGTTTATTTATGTAAGCATTTGGTGCTAGATTATAATTTGATATGTTTCTCCGAAAATTGCATTTTGCTTATTAAATTTAGACTTGGATTTAGTTAAATGGTAGATATTTATGTGTTGAGTTTTAAAAATATAGTGAGAAGGATTAGTGAATAAATAATCTTGTATTGTTAGATCTAATGATTTCAAAGTATTAGTTTAGTAGAACATTTGTAATCAAGTAGAATTTATTATTTGATATCCTTGAGTTATTGAATGGACTAGTTTTGAATATAAAAGCTAGCGAGTTATAATTCTTCTCAATATATAGTCCACTTCAAGGAAATGGTGAAATTTAGGACTTAACAAACTAGAGGAGTTTATTTATAAGTATTGTTATAAAATTAGGTCAATTCATGTTATTTAGAGATTGACTAGGCACTAGTAGAGTGGCATTGGAAATAAACCTTCAAATAGGAGATACGATGTCTTGTTAGCATAATCCATAAATTTTGAAAGAACATATATAGTATATTGAATCTTCATTGGAAAAATAAGATTGATAGTCTCTAGGCAATTCGTATCCTCACCAGTTATGTTACTATCATAGAATCTATATTACCGTTAGTATGCATATTCCATGTAAGTAAAGTAATTCCTTGTCTTGAATCATTCTTTATTTAATATTGCATATTTCACTTTCATGCTTATATTAGTTTAATTTATAATGGAACCATTATTTTCCTTGTGTATACACGATACTGATTGATCTCATGCACCTAATCCTGATTACTAACACCAGTTCGTCCTAAATCATCTCCTTTACTAAATCTTTATTTAATTAAATTCATCACATTTCATTTCTTAATTAAATAAATTAATCCTTATTTGATTTAATCTAACACCATCTTCTTTAATTAAATAAATCAAATCTTTATTTAATTAAGTCTAAATCATTTTCCTATGATTTTGAATTAAATTAATCCTAGAATCTAAATCATAATGTCAAATCAGCTAAATCCTATCTTAATTAATCAAATTTTGATTAATCCTAATCTCAACTCAACATTTGATCCAAGTCCACTTAAAGATCAAGAGGATATTGAGCTACTTCCCATGCCTAATGAAGATATCGAAGAACCCTTTATAAGAAATCCATCCTTTGAAATTGACCCATGTCAAGAACTCCCATGTCAAGAACTCGATCCAAAGTACGTCAGAATCAATTCCAACATTAACCAAGATTAAGAATCTGTATCTCCAAGCTACTACAATTATGTAATGGACACTCTCCTATCTATGCAAGATGATCATATCCATATAGCATATACTCCTCCATTTACCCATAATATGCTTTCTTTATTTTAACACATTATCTTATCGCAAGATAATCCTTGGCATCCTTTGTCTGCTTACCATATCCATCCATCCGTACACATATCCAAGCATCCACCCATGACATTTTATACATTGCTAGACACTGGGGGTAGATATTTACATCTTGCTTTGGGAATAAATCTTGATCTATATCCTCCAGCTTATGTGGTGATTCGAACATCGACAAACATAAAATCAAATTGGTCAAGCATTTGTGAGCAAATAACTAACCCATGGCACATTTTGATGAGAAGATGTTCCTTATCAAGTTTTATCGTTAATCGATCATCAATCCAATTAATCAATATCAGTTGCATCTAATTGGTACTTCAATGTCATATCAAATCATCCAAAACCAACTTTTTTTCCAAATACAGCTTCAAAATCCTAATCAATCGAATCCAATCAATCCCTCATCATCTTGGGATATCCATCCTAAGCCTTGTGTTTCTTAACACTATCCTTGCATTATTGTGTATCCTCAACAATGTTATCATCGTCAATCCATCAATATGCTAAAAAAACCTTAGCTTGGTTTTCAACAAAATCCCAAATAGAGCACTGATATCATCACACATATCCATATCCAAATCGTCAAAAACATGCAAAAATCCAAAAATAGTCAAAAATTCATAAAAACATCAAAAACATGGAGTCTGAATTACATTGTATCTAAGCTTACATGTAGGCAAGGCTAATCTTTGATAAGCCCCTGAGACCCAAAATCCAAAAACATTCATAAAATCTCAAAAAACACAAAAAAATTCAAAAAACACCAAAATCCAAAAATATTCATAAAATCTCAGAAAATCCAAAAACATTTGAAAATTTGGAAAATTAAAACATTTGAAAACACAAAATCCAAAAACAGCCTCAAAACATTTCAAAACATCAAGAATGCCCAAATATTTGAAAAAATTCATCCGTCCCATTTTGCTTTCACCCGCAATAATCTCATCCATAATAAATCAATCATCAACTTCATCCTTTGGAAAAACAAACAAAAACAACCACAACAATCAGCAAAAAAACTTCAAATGCAAAATTTAAATTGAAACAAAAAACTTTTAAATGTAAAATCAAAATCTTGATCATTCACAAACATGTCAATCAACCTTATATCAATAGCCTTTCAAACAACCTATCAACTTGCCACCATCCACTAACATGTCCTAGGATAAATCCTACATACAATGGGCATTATCTTTGGAAAAATCACTTTGAATTCTTATCCTAATCAAAACAAATCTCTTTGGGTAGAGATATCAAGAATATTGACTTGTTTGTGTACTTGATCTTTTCTTTTTGATTTATCTTATTGCGCTTATTCCAATGACCTCTCGATGATGCCTAATCAAAATGATCTAGAGAGAAAGGAATGGGGCATTGATCATTAGCTTTTGTCTGTTGTGTTTGTTGGACGTTCTTGAAATATAAATTGTTGAATACTTGCTTTGTTAGGTATGTATGGAGGGTGTTTTTGGACAACTTTTTGACCATTGCATTGATAGGTTATACCTTTCTGTGTTTTGGTCCAAGATGTTTGGAACTTCTAAAGTGCATCCTAGCAAGGTTTCTGTATGTCAGGTGTGAACAAGAATACTCATATTTGTTTGTTGAGTCAAATTCCATCACACTAGGTGTAACGCCATCTTGGTTCTTTATAGCTTGATGCATCGTGCCTATGTGTGTTATCAAACATAAGGTAAATAGCCCTTTTATAATCCCAATTCTTGATAAGAAAAACATCATCATCATCATTCATCATCATCTCTAATAAATTCTCATAGATCATGGACTTGTTGGATCCTCTTGTCATCTTCTCACTTCTTCTTTTCTTATTCTTCTTTACTAACAGTTTTGTCCAAGTATCAAGTGTGTAATATATCAAAATGTACATGAGGCTACCCAATGGCTGATGACTGTCTACATCATCAAATTTTTCTACATCAAACATTTGAGTTGAACTGATCTGGAACCTCTTTTTCATGAGATAGACACTCAAATCAAAGTTATCGCCTAATCTCTCGAGGGGGCAGTGTACCAGTATACTTATTTCAATTGGGGCATCCGAAAAAATCATATTTTTTTAATTTATTTTTATCTTGGAAGGATCATTCTTTGAACCAATGCAGCGGGTACATTGCTTCAAAGAGGGGAAAAATGTAGACACTTAAAATATATTAATTGATCTCGTGCACCTAATCTTGATTACTAACACTAGTTCATCCTGAATCATCTCCTTTACTAATCATTTACTTAAATAATATTTATTTAATCAAATTCATCACATTTCATTTCTTAATTTAATAAATTAATTTTATTTGATTAAGTCATAATCTCCTATTAATTAAATAAATCAATTTTATTTAATTAACTTTTGTAGTCTCTATTTAATTAGATAGTTCATTTTATTTAATTAAATTTTTAAGGTCATTCTATTAAATTAAATAAATTAATCCTTATTTTATTTAATCTAACACCATCTTCTTTAATTAAATAAATCAAATCTTTATTTAATTAAGTCTAAATCATTTTCCTCTCATTTTGATTTAAATTAATCCTATAATCTAAATCAAAATGTCAAATCAGCTAAATCCTATCTTAATTAGTCAAATCCTGATTAATCCTAATCTTAATTCATCAAATCCTCTAGCTTTTACAACTTGCTCATGAAAATAATTTTAATAGATTTATTAAATCTCCTTTATCATTCAAAAAGGCATCAAAGGATGGAATATTCCTCAAATTTGAAATCTCCCCCCAAAAGTACTTGTCCATCCAACAAGGCATTAAAGGCCTCTTACATGTCCTTTTCCTGAGCCAAGTGACATTAACTCCATCTTTCATCTCATCTTTCAAGCTATCTTTTGAATTTCAAATTCCCTCCTCTTTGCACATTGCCCAAAATGTGCTCCATCTCTCTTCAATAGCATGTTGACAAGTGGTGCTTTATCATTGGTTTATCTTTAGTCTCACATCCATCCATTTTGCCTCATCCTCCATTTCTCTCATCTATAAATAAGAGGCTCTCTTATTGATTTAGGGAGGAAAATTGAGAGTAAAGTCATTATCTTCATATTTTCATCCATGCTCATTAAGTTTCATAGTTTCATAGCTAGGTTATTGTATATTTTCATCAAGGATCAACTCTCATCATTCAAGCTTGGAAGGAATTGGGACAGGGCCATTTTCCACATCAAATGGGCACCAATTCCCCCATAGGGTTGAGGGTTTGAGTGTTTTGGACAAGATTACTTAGCTTCCAATAGTTTCTATTTGATATTTCTCACTTGTTTTCTTGTTCTTTTCATTTCAAATGAATTTCATGGGGAATGTTCATTTAGATTTACATAATGGACCAATTATTTGTTTATTCTTTGTGTTTCTGCAGGTCCAAGATCACCATTCACACCTTGATATGCACCTATTAGAAGATTATTGTAGAATTTGCATGCATCAATGTTGAAGATGAATTGTATGTTGCTTTGCATGAATTTGCAAATGTCTACATGGTTGAGTTTAAAAGATAGTGTCTTCGCTTTGGATTAAGTGTTGAAGTGAAGCATATGTTTATGTAATGTTTTATGAGTTGCAATTTCCTTCATGGTCATGTTTAATTTATTGTTTGTGTCTTGTTTAAATGGTTGTAATTCTTGAGTCATTGCTTGCATTTTATAAGTGTTTGATTGGTGAAATTAAGGTTCTTTTGGTGTGATTTTGTAATTGATATTGAAGTGGGAGTCATTTGTGTAAATTGGCTAGGGTTCCCTTCCAAAGGCTAAGGGGAATTTATATTTGATGGATTCTTTGATTATCCATTTTGAGATGGTTATTTTTGTATTAAATGAGTTATGAGGGCCATTAGCCTTACACGGTATATTCTCCATTGTGGTTGGAACTTGTTTTTAGGATAGGTTATGCCTCACCTTGTTGTGTATGTTTATGAGGTTTTTACGATTTGTGCAAGTTGGCTTACCCTGTTGAGTTCATTGGGTCTCCTAGTTGCTAGGAGGGGAGTTGCTCTCAATGGGGCTTGGCACACAAAGTGGCACCAAGGTAACCCATGTGGGAGTTTTGTAATTCAGTGATAACTTAAAATGAATTAGGGGTTTGGGTAGTATTCACACTAATCAAGATAAGTGAATGTCTCACTCATGGCTCAAGTGCTCATTTAGGCTTGAGATGAGATGAGAAGGCTTGGAATGGAAAGATCAACTACCTTGTCCTCATGAGAGTTATGTTGATTCTACATAGGTTTGTATGGTGGTTGGAGATTAGTAGAGGCTACCAGGGTAACCCAAGATGGGGGTCAGGGCCTAGGAAGATCTGCAAGGGTAACCCATAGAAAGTTATGCGATGACACTCCTCTCTACTACAACCTAGTATTCCCTTACTTTGTCTCTCCCTTTGATGTTTGCGTGCCTCTAGAGTCCTATATAGCCTTTTTATGTTAGTTGGTTCTCACCTTGTTGTTGGTGTGGTGGTGGGACCTTATCGCTATCTCCTAGCACGAGGGGTGGACCTTAAGGTTCCACATGATTGAGCGAACTGTGCCTTGTACTACATTGGGTTCCCCTTGTTGTGGATCATGTTCATGGTGATTGCTCTTGATGATGTGGACTATTGCACTTGTTCTCGGTCATGCAGACTATCTTTTATGTACTTGTAATACTATAAAATAGTTATAGCATATAATTTAGTTCTGATGTAGTCTCCTCTCTCATTTGAGGAAACAATGATGTAATGATGTAATAGTGTAATTAATTGTAAACTCTCTCTTGTAATGATGAATGTAGTTGATGTTATTTCTAATTTAATGATCTTTGATGTTGCTATATTTTTGACATGAAATGGATAATTCAGATTGGGTGATCTCTTAAATGTGATGATTAAAATGAAATTCATATTGTTGATGGAATTTATTTAATGTAATGATTTATAGTTCTTGCTATTTTAGTTAATGGGTTCCCGGTAGTGTAACCTCAGAACCTTAGAGGACATAGGCTAGAATTTAAGTTATTATTTCTTATGCAATATTTAGTATATTGCACTTTAAAAAAAAAAAATTCATTTTAGGTGTTTTAGTGTGTTTTCCTCTGGGTTTTCATGGTGGGTGCTACACAAGAATTACACTAAATTTAAATTTGAAATAATAAAGTTCATGATCACGGGTTCAACCCTATGATTACAAAAATAACCCCAAACATAAATGGGATGACATCATGAAGGATATCAAATGCATGATTTTTTTTTATCTAGATAAGTATAATAATGTATGGATAAGAAAAATGTGTTGGGATGAATGAAATTATGAATAAAGTAAGGGAAGAATGCATAGAAACATGTGAACATAGAGATGAATGGGGAATAAGTGAATATGGGTGTGTATAGAATATGAATTATAACTTAGTTTAGGATATGAAGGCATAGAACCAAATGACCAATGGAATGGTTCTAAAAATTTAACCATTATGCTTAGAACATAGACGAAGATGCATGAAAATCTTAAAATGGTCAGGCATTGAAAATTATGCAACACTCATGGGTCATCCCACAATAGTGGGTTACACTTTCTTGCCAAACTTGAAATTGAAATGAAAATTTTGAACTAAATCTTCACTTTTGAACACCTATAGTTGCTAAATCATGAGGAATTTGAAGATGATGCAAACTAGTGATTTGTGAAATTTTGTCTATAAATTCTAAATATATATTTATAAAAAAAATTGGAATCAAATTGCATTTATTTTTCCATCTCCTTGAATAACTATTTTTTACCAATAAACATCATTTTTAAGAGTGATGTATAAGATAAACCACAACTTTTTTTTGATGTGTAACAAATATTTTGGCTCCCCAGGATCTCTAGCTCCTTCTTAGGGTTTTTCACCTAGAAGGAGAGGAAAATGGGCTAAAATGACTTTGTTAACATTAGAATAAATGGAAAGAGGGGTATGAAGTGTGTGTATGGATGTGTTTAAATGCTAGAAACTTAATGAAAATTCAGATTAAGGAATGTATTCTAACCTAATGTAAAAGTCCTGGAAAACACAACGTGTATTCAAACAAATTGACAAGGAATGTAAACAAACTGAAACATAAAATAACCTAGTTGAAGATTTGATCTTGGAAGCCGGAAGAGACTAGAATGAGGCTTTGAATAATTTCATAAGACACCAAAAATTCTCAATGGGACTGATTCACCATGTATGGCGAATGAGTCATGTTTTTGCTAGAAAGTGTCAAAACCAATATCGGGGAATTGGGTATCCAGATCTTCAAAAATCATTGTTCAAGCCTAGAAATGGAAGTGATTTTCAATCAATGGCGAATGAGTCCTCTTCTATAAAATAGAGAAATCTAGATTGGATTTTGTGGCTTAGGATCTACAATTCTGTTTCTAATGAATCTTTAGATCTGAATCTACAAAATTGAACCTGTAGACTCTCTCCAAGCTTGAAATAGGGCTTGAAACACCTTGAATGAATTTTATGAGATGTGTACACCTTTCCTCAGCTTTCCACTTGATAATTCTACATACACAAACACATGCAAAGGGGAAAAAGTGTTGAAGGTTAGGATATAGGGGTTTGCCTTGGTCAAACCCCTTTAGGTAATTAAACCAAAGTGATGAAATAAAGTAATGAAACATGAAACGATCAAGATGATTATCTTGCCATGATGATTTATCTTGAAATTCTGCAGCAATACATAAAGATTCAACCCTTGAATGCCTTAGAAAGATAATTTGAAGACTTTTAATGAAGAAACCCTAACTTTCTTGACTTGGATGAGAAGATAGAAGATGAATTAATGATGAGAGATGTAAGAATGAATTTTTAGATGTAAAATGAGGATAAAATCACTTATTTATATACAATTGTACCTTAGTATCCTGATTATACCTCATCACAGGCTGGCATGTAGCAAAATTAAACTTTGAATTTCACTTTTTCCTGATCAAGGGTCAAAATGGGGCCAGATAGGACTCATTCACCACACATGGTGAATAGGTCCCACCTGGATGGGACTAATTCACCATGCATGGTGAATGGGTCCCATAGGGGCCATTCCAACAACTCAAAAGCCAAGGAATAAGGAAATAAGGTTTAATTTGCAACTTTGTTAGGTATTTGATCAATTAAAGTCTCGAGATGCATAATATGGGTCATTAGGGACCTATTAGTGATGATGTAAATGTAAAATAGGGCTTGGGACACATAAATCAATGTGAAAGTGTGATTAAATATAGTTTACAACATTAAAATTAGGTCCACATAGCCTAGAAGGGCAAAAAAACAATGTGAATGTGCAAGACACATTACAACACTAGTTCATCATTAAGTTTACATTAAGAACCTTCTAGATTGATGTAATAATCATATTAAACACATTTTATAATGTTGAATCTAGGGAGAAATAAGTTGATTAAGTCTAGAAAAGTGTGAAAGACCTTTACAAGACTTTACAACACCCATACAAGACATCATTAAAAGCATGTTATTCAATTTGCAAGGGTCCTTGAGATCTAGTGTGGACACATAAAATGCCTCACAACACTAGATTAAGTCCTCATTAAGTCCATTTTATCATGAATTAATCCCATGTTAAGTAAATGGTCCTCTTTTCTATGACACATTTAGCTCCCACTTTAGCGAGAGGATGAACTTACTTGAAACTCACATAAAGTCTAGACATTGAAGAGAGATTCACATGCAGGGATGTAGATGAAAAATAATGACAAAGATTAAGGAGGTTGCACAAGCCCCCAGGATCTAAGATCCTAAGTCACTCCCCCAAGATACAAAATCATACAATGAAAAAAATGAAAGATGGGGTAGAAAATATGTACTCACTCTGGGCCGATGAAACTTCTTGGCTGTCTGCGGAGTGAGAAAGCCCAAAAAGGTAAGATACATACGCTAGTTGGTATGTACTCACAAACACAAAGGTAGCTATGGGGAAAAGTCATGCTGTTAGGTGGGCTTCCTACTCAAACATGTTAAATCTATACCACTTGATAACTTTAACAAGGCACCACAAGGAAAAACGTTCATGAAAAAAAAAAATTACCACAGTCATGCAAGTTGCATTATGCAAGGTGGCAAAAAGAAATGAAAAAATGTAAAAATGAAAAAAAGTGCAAAAATGTAAAATGTAAAATGTGAAAAGATGTTCAAAAGAGTCTTGTTCAGTTTATGCAAGGTCAATCACTTAGGGAACATTGTGTCTAATGTCTCCAAGAGAGGACCAATCAAAGAATAGTATATTCACAACTTAGGGGATGTAGTGTGTTGCATCAAGCCACCACAAGGAATGTAATATGCTGAGATAGATCACACTTATGAAGGAAATCACACCCAATGTCATCCCCAAAGTGACAAACACATCACATAAATGAAAATTCTACACGAGGAACCAATAGTGCAAATGAATTATGGTATTGTATGCCCCCCACTTTAAAGCAGTTGTGAACACCATTGTTGTGAGCAATTGCTTTAAAGTAGAAGAGAAGAACATGAAAGCTTATCTGTAAATCCCTATGCCAAGTCATACGTTTTTGATAAGCTGTGTCATTCAAAGAAAGGGAGTATGTCACATGTGACTCAATCTTAAGACAAGTCATTCACATCTCAATATTTCTCTTATATGTTCATGAAAGGTTAATGAGGAGTCAAAAGAGACAACGAAAAATGACATACAAGGTCAAGGCTATCAAACCCCTTTCTCGCACTTAGTGAAGGATGAAGGAGAGCCTAAAGTGGATGATGGTATGCTGCCCCCTACGATAGATGCAAAACATGCAATAGTGAGGATGTTATGGTACTACAACTATTACAGGGCAAGGAGCGACAACTATTGTTATTTGTACATCAATTTAGGATGTACCAAGGGTAAAGATTTCTTGGAAAATGATTGGTGATAGTATGGATGTTGAATGAAGGTTCATTGGATGGGTTAATGGCTATGAAAGGAAAATCGCGAAGACTAGAATTTGGAAGAATGAGGTTAGGTATAGTGTGAGTTTGTTTCTTATTACACATAAGGTGATGATGAAGGGTTGAATTGTGTTGAGGAACAATAGTGGTGATAATAGGAGAAGAAGGCTCAATTTGGTTGTCTATTTTCTCGAACGTATCATTTGTATGTGCCATAATATCAACTATAGGAGGATAGCTAATATGTTCTTCACATGTCATAATGGAATTTGGCAAGATAGTTTCATCGCTCATAGGGGAGGAATCAAGAGAAAAATAGCTAGGAGTTTCATGGGTACCAATGATGAGATCAAGGAAGGGAGAAATAAGGTGTTTATGAGTGTCACTACCAATATATTCTAACACTAAACTATTTTCTTCATGTGTCAAGAAGATAGTAGGAGAAGAAAAAGGTGGATTGTCATCAATACTTACATCCTCACATCCTAGAATGTCTTCTTGAAAAGGAAAAGTAGGATTGTCATAATTTATATCCTCCACACAAATGTGTTTGTCATGATCATTCACAATTGTAGCATTTTCATCATTAGGGGAGGTGTTGGGAGATGAATGTGGACTTGGTAAGGTAGGGGAAATGAGTTAATCTTTGTGTTTCATAATGTTTGTGCAAGTGGGAGGAGAAGGAAGACAATCACATTTTTCATGATCAATGATTGTGTCTTCTTCAATTAAGATATCTTCATTACTAATAGGAGAGATATTGGGAGAAGAACAATGATGATTATCATGATTATCAATGCTTGCATCCTTTTGGATAAAAGCTTTAGTGGATGATTTAGAAGAGAGGAAGTCATGTAAGGCTTCATCTAACATTGCAAAATCATCACTACTAAAGGATTGGATGTTATGTGTGGGTAAGTGCACCAAGATGGTTCCCAAAAAGGGGGCTTAAGTGGCCACTTTTTTTTTTCTGTAATCAGGAAATGCTGATCTTGGACATGAAATTGAGGATAGTTACACTAAATTTTTTGAGATGGAACAAAAAAAAGGATCAAAGTGCTCTGAGTCTACTTTCTAAACTACTAATTTATTTTGAAAATGGTTGAGATTAAGGGGTTCAAAAGAGGGATGTACAGAAATTGGTGTTATTTTTGTTAGAAAAACATAACATAGCAACTCTTGTACAACTTGAGCATGGTGAAATTTTTTGTAGTATTTTTAAAATCACTATTGTTAGAAGTTATCTAATAGCATCTAGTTAGTGCACAATTTTTCTGATAATTTTTTAATGAATATTTGATTTTTAACTAATTTTCTAAGTGGACACTTCCTGAAAAGCAAAATTTTTGCCGTGCTCCCCCTACAAATTTTTGAAAATAATTGTTTTTTTTTTTTTTAAATTGTAGAATGGAGTCTAGTTTCTAAAAATTTAATATATTTGAAATTTTGATGAACAGTTAATTTATAACAAAAAAAACACTAAACATTGCTTTTTGGCAAAAAACAGACATACAAACAAAATAAATTATGAATGAAAGGCTTAACATTGTCAAAAAGTGAAAAAAATTACATCGTTGGATAGCTAAGAGAGAACCTAACATTACCCATGTTTTTGATTTTGTCAATATTGAACTAGATGCAATGTTGATGGTGAGCACGGACCCAATTATGTGAAAAATTGTAGAATTTGCGAAAACATGTCTCTAGCCTTGTTGGGAATGCCCTCCAAGCCTTTGGGTTGGTTTTCCAAGGAAAATAATTTCACTTTTTTCTTTGTTTTTAATATGAAATAGTGCGTGCGCATTATAACGTGAGCATTTAAAAAAAAAAAAATCATAAGTGGCCAGAAAATTGGTACCCAACTTCATGCACCCGCCCGTGTGTTGTAACTGGTTCTAGTGATGTGTTGTCTGATTGGTTATGGATATTTTTGAGAGTTTCCTCAATGTAAGCTGATCTAAAAGGACTACGAAATATGACTAAAAATGAAACTTGCAAGATTCTAAATGCCATGAATGTAAATGATGCTTATTTCTAATAAAATGCAATATAAAGACATAGGATGAAATGTAACTTTTCAAATTGCAAATAAAGTAGTTGATTGATGCACTAATCTAAAAGATGAAATGTTGTAAATGCAAAAATCAAATTGAAACAATGCATGAAATAATCTATTTGAAGCAAAATGCAAGAAAATTCATGCTACATAAATGTAACTGACTGATATATACAGGTAAAGGCACCAAACAAAAGCCTAAAAACAATTTTTTGAGTTTTGTAAAGTGTTGTTTCAGGGGTCAAAAGGGATTGATTTGCCTAGGGTGGTGAGTGAGTCTCAGTATGGACCTTTTTTTCAAATTTTTAAGAATTTATAACTAATTTTAATGTGTTTTGAGTGCCAAGGTGCATGTCTAAATGAAAAATGCAGATTTTGAGAACTTTTCAATGATTAGAGGTGCAAAAGTGTAACCTATTATGCTTTTTTACATATACAAAAATGAAACCCTAGAATGCAAGCAAATCTAGGATGATTAATGGACTCCAAAATTAGAAATGAAGGAATTAAAATAGTAGGTTCACCAAAATGTAACAAAGATTTTGGCTCCCCAAGATCTCTAGCTCCTTCTTAGGGTTTTTCACATAGAAGGAGAGAAAAATGGGCCAAAATGACTTTGTTAACATTAGAAGAAATGGAAAAAAGGGTGTGAAGTGTGTGTGTGGATGTGTTTAAATGATGGAAACTTAATGAAAATTCAGATCAAGGGAAGTATTCTAACCTAATGCAAAGGTGATGGAAGACACAATGTATATTCAAACAAATTGACTAGGAATGTAAACAAGCTGAAACAAAAAATAACCCAGTTGAAGATATGAACTTGGAAGCTAGAAGAGGCTAGAATTAGGCTCTAAATACTTGTAGAAGACACTAGAAATGTTCACTGGGACTGATTCTCCTTGTATGGCGAATGACTCCTGTTTTCCCAGAAAGTGCTAAAACCAGTTTCAGGGAATTGGGTATCCAGATCTTTAGAAATCATTGTTCAAGCCTAGAAAAGGGACTGATTCACCATCAATGGTGAATGAGTCCTATTTTGGAAAATAGAGAAATCTAGATTGGATTTTGTGGCTTAGGATCTAAAAATCTATTTCTAATGAATCTCTGGATCTGAATCTACAAAATTGGACTTATATACTCTCTCCAAGCTTGAAATAGGGCTTGAAACACCTTGAATGACTTTGATGAGATGTGTACACCTTTCCTCACCTTTCCACTTGATAAATCTACATACACAAACACATGCAAACGGGAAAACATATTGAAGGTTAGGATATAGGGGTTTTCCTTGGTCAAACCCCTTTAGGTAATTAAACCAAAGTGATGAAATAAAGTAATGAAACATGCAAAAATGGAGATTATTACCTTGCCATGATGATTTATCTTGAAATTCTACAGTAATACATGAAGATTCAGCCCTTGAATGCTTTAGAAAGCTATTTTGAAGACTTCTAATGAAGAAACCCTAACTTGCTTGACTTGGATGAGAAGATAAAAGATGAATTAATGATGATAGATGTAAGAATGAGTTGTAAGATGTAATAATGAGGATAAAAAAACTTATTTATAGAAAATTGTGCCTTACTATCCTGATTATACCTCATCACAGGCTGACATGTAGTGAAATTAAACTTTAAATTTCATTTTTTCCTGCTCAAGGGTCAAAATGGGGCTAGATAAGACTCATTCACCACACATAGCAAATGTGTCCCACCTGTATGGGAATGATTCACCATGCATGGTGAATGTGTCCCACAGGGGCCATTCCAACAACTTAGAAGCCAAGGAATAAGGAAATAAGGTTTAATTTTTAGCTTTGTCAGGTATTTGATCAATTAAAGCCTCGAGATGCACAATATGGGTCATTAGGGACCTATTAGTGATGATGTAAATGTGAAATAGGGCTTGAAACACATAAATCATTTTGAAAGTGTGATTAAATACACTTTACAACATTAAAATTAGGTCTGCATAGCCTAGAAGGGCACAAAAACCAATGTGAATGTGAAAGGCGCATTACAACACTAGTTTATCATTAAGTTTACATTAATAACCTTCTAGATTGATGTAATAATGTTATTAAACACATTTTATAATGGTGAATTAGGGAGAAATAAGTTTATTAAGTTTAGAGAAGTGTGAAAGTCCTTTACAAGACTTTACAACACCTTTACAAGACATCGTTAAAAGCATGCTATTCAATTTGCAAGGGTCCAAGACCTAGTGTGGACACATAAAATTCCTCACAACACTAGATTAAGACCTCATTAAGTCCATTTTATCATGAATTAATCCCATGTTAAGCAAAGGGTCATTTTTTCTATGACACACTATGAAGGATAAAATTTGAATTGTTTCAAATTTAGATTTGTAAGTACAATATATAGAGGATGCATTTGGTTTCATAATATTTTATTGAATACATATTTTTTAGTTAAGTTTTGAAGTCAAACCAATTACAATTTAGACATAGGTTTACTATAAAGAGCATAATTTTTTGTATGTATTGGAATTCTTTTTTTTTTGTTGGAATAAGGACATCAATATCTAGAGGATATGTATTTTTTAGATTTTTTTTTCTTTTTCATATTTTTTCATATGTGTGAAACAAAGACGCTGATGTTCATTAAAAAACCTACATTCATATGAAAAAAAAAATATATATATAGTAATAAAATTCAATATATTTAAAATTATACTTTTTGGGAAGCTTATAATGAGGAATACATACTTAAAAAACATAGATTTTAAATGAATTCATTTTATCCCCCAAAAGGTAAATAAAAAATGGTTTTTTATTAGCATTTTGATAGGTGTAGAGGAGACTACATTATAAGTATGTTTAAAAAGTAGCGGGGTTCTATCCAAGGGGGTTTGATCAAACCGTCTTCAATTAAAATAATTTAAATGGAACCTTTCAAGGCTTAAATCATTAAATTTTCTAAAAATATGTGATTTTATTTTTAAAAAAAGGGATATCTTAGAAGTGTAACCCATTATTGTGGCAGCATGCTCATATACATGCAAGTAAATTAAACACTCAAACATAAAATGATATCAAGGATTTATATAAATTAATGAAATTTATAAAGTATCATCATTTATATTTTCCTTATATGTATTATTTAATGGGAAGTAAAAATTATTCTCTATAATCCCTTATAATTGGATCTTTAAAGATCCTCTTGATAATATTTGTCACAACATATGTCCCCTACAATTAATTTTATACATAGGATAAAAAATTCTAAAAAAAATGAAATAAAAAATTAAGTTTAATTTAAGTATGCAAGTGTGAAAATTAATAGTTCTGGGTAATAAATATTATATGATGGACACAAATATCTCAATTGATAGGAATTACAAGCTTGTAAACTAGATATGGTAGTATGTAAATGTTAGTGCATAAAACACAAGAATACTTAATCGAAGTGCAAGAAACTATTTAATTTCAACACTTTTATAGCAAGACCTATGACATTCCTTAACAACACCACTAGTTTTAAATTATAAATTATTATGTGTGTCAGTGTTATTGGCATCAAAGTTCAAAAAATTAGGAGGATCACACTCCTAGGAAAATCCCTAGGAAAAATTTATCCCAAACCATCATCTTCTTTTATATCAATTATATGTTCTCTTTGATCTAATTTTGAATCCCAAAGCTTAATTTGTAGCATTCTATCATAGTTTTATATGAGTCAAAGGTGACATTGCAAGGTTCATAATCTTAAACATCTTGATTTTGTATGAATTCATATTTGTTTAATTTTATTTAATATCCATATTCAACTCATATATCTAAAATGATAGCTAATAATTACTATATTTATCCATACATTAGAAATATTTTAGGGGTTAGTTTATTTAACTTTTAAGTATATATTTTTTATTTTCATTTTTGTAAAATATTTTGAGGCTCATTAAATAAATGCTTTGTTAGTGTAATTATTAGTTTATCATAAGTCTTTTAATCCTACTTAGGTGTTCATTGTGTTCATTGTGTACATGACACTTTTCCACACAAAGTGTCAAATTATTTACGATTGCTATTGAGGTGTCAACCATGTTTTTGACACATCATGGTACAAAGGTGTGAGAAAACTCATCACCACTCCATGAATGAGGAGTTCTATCCTCATTTCATGGAGATTAGGTGGTCAAACACTCTCCTATTTATGTACATTTCAATCATCTAATTAACTAATCAATTTTGTACAAATTCATACTTCTTGTGCTTGGTTAATCTGTCTATGTAATTTATGGGTTTCTACAGTGTATCAAAGCTTTTCAAGGACACTTCTAGCTCAAAGGTGAATGCATGTCTAGTCTCATCATTTGAGATACATTTTTCACTATTTTGGAGGGGCCAATTCAAAATAGAGGAGGGGCACATTTTTTGACTGAGTCCAATGCTCCTAGACCTATAGAATGGGTCAATTGAATCTCAAGTCTAAGTTGGAAGCCCTAGGGCCACAAGAGAAGATTTTTTTTCAAAACTGATGCAATCAGGGGTTGATTACACTATGTAGAAGCACCATTATAGGCACGGTAGAAGTACACATTGATAGCACTATGGAAAGGTGCAATCTACTGCTGGTCAAAACCATCATCAGGGTCAATTTTGGTTCATAGAAGCGCCATTAATAGGTGCGAGAGAAGCAAGGAGGAAGGTCAAACTGAATAGGAAGGGAGGGGAGTGTTTTTTCACTAAGGCGAGATCTACTATGTGCAGACCACCATTTTCCAATGGGATCTATGATTTGACCTCACTTTAATCAAGAACTCTTCAAACCATTAGCTCTTCATCATATGGGGTTTGTACCCATTGGTTCTTTCTAGCCCATAGGGGATTAATTATTTTCTATTTTCTTCTCTCTAACTTCTTAAAATATTTGATTTTCCATATTTTATAGATGCAAAAACTTTTTTGTGTAAAGTAAATTTGCAATAGGTGAAAATTTGAAAGTGCTTAACTTGTAAACAAAAGCTCAAAATTGAGATCCATCTTTTATCAAGTGCTTATTTTTTCAAAATCTATTCAATTATGGTGATTTCACACTAATATATTATTAGAAGATGATAGGTGGAAAAAAAAAAAAAAATTAAAAACACTGTAAATCAAATCTAATAGTGTTAACCATATGTCGTTTAAATCAGCCATAACAATGAAATGAAACAATGGAAAGAAGAACACATAACATAGTGCTTAACGTGGATAAACACTTCTAGGGAAAAACTCTGGTAAAGAAGAGATGAATAGCTTGTATTAATAGTAAATATGTTTAGAAAACATCCACTCTAACTCCTTAATCTGATAGCATTTGTGTACATGTAAAACATTTCATAGTGTCTCCAACTCAACCCCTCAATGTATAGACTCATGGGGGCTCAAAATAACACCATAAAACATTACCTTGGGTAAAAAAGGGCTCATAAATACCATGGTAAAAATACATTCGACCCCTTACATGCTAAACATGGTCTATTGCATGACATTACACTCTCCTACAAGTTGTCACAAGAATCCCTAGAAAAAAGGGGATGGCCTTACATGCGTCATAAGCCATCAATAGCTATCCAAAGATTATCTTATGCGTGTCATAGATAATTCTCACATCCAAAATTATATCCCAAACTTTTAGCCCTTATAGTTGTCATAGGATTCATCATAACATCCTTAAAAATAGGCTTTCCATGTTATACTGCTAAGTGGGAATCTTCTAACAACTAATAACATATTTTTCAAAGCACCGACATGTGGCAGAAATGCCAACTCAAAATTTCATGCCCTTTTTGATGGAGCTCAAATATTTAATAACAAAAATGATATTTATCCATGCAAAAATGTAAAATAATAATAAATAAACCACTTAGGAATTACCAAGGTTGAGACATCTTGATTCCCAACATTCTCCCACTTGTCCAATACCTTGTAAGGGCTATGGGAATCACACCATCATGGAATTAGCTAGGTACAAGAAATAGGGCCCATGACCTCTCTACAACAAATGAACTTATTTGTGCTAACATGTTTGGTAAGATAATCTGCAACATTCACCTCACTATTAATTTTCTTCAACTAAATTTATCCATTAGCAATAATTTATTGAACAAAATGGTATTGTACATGCACATGCTTTGTTCAAGCATGATAAATAGGATTCTTGGATAAATGAATTGCACTCTAGCTATCACAGCCAATTTGAATTTCCACACAACTAAAACCAATACCTACACACAACCTTTGTAACCATATTGCCTACTAAGAAACATGAGTAGTAACCATATACTCTACTTCAATAGCTGATAAAGAAACTATAGGGTACCTTTTACTCATCCAACTCACTGCTCCTCCAAACAAAGTAAATAGATATACACTGGTGGACAATCGACTATCCAAGTCACCTGCCCAATCTAAATCAAAAAATCCCTGTATGTCCAATGAATTCACCACATTATCAATACCATGATCAAGAAAAATTCAATCAAAAGTACCTCAAAAATATCTAAATACCATTTTAACAAAATTCTAATGCTCTTTACCTCGATTAGAAATAAACCTGCTTAGAACTCCCACTGCTTGGGCTATATCTAGTCTAATGCAACCTATTGCATACATCAAAATACCAATGAAACTAGCATAAGGAACTTTAGGAATATCCCCAAGATCATCATCAGTATTAGGACACATATCTAGGCTCAACTTCGTACCAACTAGAAATAGAATGCAAAATGGCTTATAGTTATGCATATTAAACTTCTATAAAATGGTATCAACATACTTACTCTAACTTAACAATTTAGCTTTTTGTGACTCTGATCCCTATTGATTTCCATCCCAATGAGTATTTTGTAGCCTCCAAGTCCATATCAAATATCCTTGAAATTTTTTTCTTGAGCTCACCAATCATTGTGTTGCTATTACCAATAAACAACATATCATCAACATACAAGGTCATCCCACAATAATGGGTTACACTTTTTGGCAAAACTTGACATTGAAATCAACATTTTTCAGAGAAAGCTTCACATTCTAACACTTATAGTAGGTAAACTATTAGGAATTTGGAAATGATGTAAACTAGTGATTTGTGAGATTTTGTCTGTAGATAACCTTTTTAAAAAGTGGTGTGTACTTTGGCTCACATAAATTTTTTTCATCAAAGGATAAAATTCTAATTATTTTGAATTTAGGTTGGTAACACAAGTATCTAGTGCTTTCATTTTGTTTCAAAGGATTTTGTTGAATATTTTTCTTTTATTTAAGTTTTGAAGTCAAAACATTTATAATTTAGACATAGGTTCACTTAGGCTCATATAACTTTTTTGGTATGTATTGAAATTCAATTTTTCTTTTTTTGTTGGAACAAGGACATCAATACCTAAAGTGTATATATTTTGCAAAAATAAAATCCTCAAATTTACTATTTTTCCACAATGATTTTTCATCGAAATTGATGTTTGGTGAAAAAAATATGTACAATAAAACTAAAAAATAAAATATAGATTAAAAATATATATATATTAAATTTATAGAACTTGTTGGAAAGCACGTTTTGATCACTACAATCATCCAACTTGGTTTATCAAGTTGACTCCATTTGCACTTCCTTCCCAAACTTCAATAGTAAAAAAAATGCATAAATTTTGAAATGGTGGAGGGGAAGGTGAAAAAAGGGGGTTCATTAGAAGGGGGTGGTTCATTTGAACCTCCTTCATTAGAAGGGGTAAAGCATTTTAAATTTTTTTGCTGGGAATTTCTAATTTTTCTTCATTTGAAAAATTGTAACCCACTATTGTGAGTTTACCCTACAATATAATAATTAAGATCTAATCATGAATAACCTTAATTCATACACAATGATCCTCTTCACTCTTAATAAAAACCAACTTTAATGAAAAAGCATCAAACTTTGTATACCACATCCTAGCTGATTGTTTCAAAACATACAAAGATCTATTTAACTTGCAAACCAAATTTTATTTTCCCTTCACAACAAAACCATGAAGCTATCACATATAAATTTCCTCCTCAAGATCCCAATGCAAGAAATCAGTTTTAACATCCATTTGCTCTATCTTAAAATCACAAGCATCAACAATGGATAATAAGAATCTAATGGAAGTTAATTTAGGGAGAGGAGAGAAAATTTCATCAAAATCAACTCCCTCCCTCTAAGAGTAGCCCTTAACCACTAATCTAGCTTTATATCACTCTAATTGACCATTTTCTCCAAATTTCTTTTTAAATACCCATTTGTATCTGATGGGGTTTCTTCCTTTGGGAAACTAACAAGATCCCAAATGTTACAATTATCCAAAGCCATCATCTCCTCTTGCATGGCTTGCAACGAAGAGTCATTTTCCTCTAAAGAGAGAGCCTCTCTGAAAGATCTTGATTCATCATCAGTACACAACAAAGAAAAAAAACAATGGAAATCAGGTGGGCTATACCCATTGACTAGATTATGTTGTCTTGTGGATCTTCTGAGAATAGGAGTATGAGGCTCCAGCTATTATTGATCTTGCTTAACCTCTTCCTAATTTTATTCCTCATGTTCTTTGGTTTGATTATTAACTTCATTTGAAACCTCATCTTCTTCCTCATCCTCAAGTCTAACTCTTTTCTCTTCCCGAGGTGCATCTTCTTGCTTAATTTTAAAATGGACTCACTTTTCCTTATCTTTTTCCTTTGGCTATTCAAGATAAAAAATAACACTAAGATCCCTGAAAATCACATCTCTAGAAAATATATTTTTTCTTAGTTAGAGGATTACATAACTTATAACCTTTTACATTATCACCATATCCAATGAAAATGCACTTTTCAGCTTTTGGATCCAACTTAGTTCATTTTTTTTAGGCACATGAACATAAGCCTCACAGCCAAATACTCTTAAATGTGAAACAAAAGGTTTCTTACTTGTCCATATTTCATAAGGTGTTGCTTCAAGAGCCTTATAAGGAGATCTATTCAGCAAGTAACAAATAGTACTTATATATATTTCCCAAAAGCATCTATCAAGCCATGAATTACTTAACATACTTTTGGCTCTTTCCATGAAGTCCTATTCAATTCATCCTTTCTACCACTCCATTTTGTTGAGGAGTGTAAGAAGTAGCTTTCTATATAATAATTCCTGCATGCTTACAAAATTCATCAATTGGAAAATCTAGATATTTATGCCTCATAAAATATAACCTGGTATATATTGTAACATTATCTATGAAGGAGACAAAATATCTAGATTTTCCAATTGATTCCACATCCACAAGACCAAATACATATATGAATGAATCAGTTCCAATTTATTCTTAGATTTTGTAATACCTAAAGGAAAATATTTTCTATTTTGTTTACCAAATAAACAATGTTCATAGAAATCAAAACTCTCATTAGAATAAGAAAAACCATCTAAAATTTTTTTATTCAAAATGGGTTTTAAACCAGTATCACTAATGTGGCCCAATCTATGGTGCCGCAACATAAAAGTATTTTTTATATTTTCTAGTCACATTGGTAGAGTTAACAACATTAGTGGCTTCAAGCCTAAATAGAGTCCCCTTCCTTGTCCCTCTTGTTATCACCAGATTTTCTCTTACCAATCTGCAACCATGCTTATCAAAAGTTTCTTGTATTCCTAAATAATTCAACTTCGAAACTATAATCAGATTTCTAGCTACTCTAGGAACATGTAAAACATTAGGGAAGGTTTTAGTCCTCCCATAACTGAAACACAACCATATCTTACCCCTTCTAACAATAGGATATGAAGAATTATCACCGAGGTAGATTTCGCCTCCATCATATTTTTCACATGTAGAAAACCACTCCTTATGAGGAGTCATATGAAACAAGCATCCTAAATCAATTACCCAATGCTCATTAGTCAAATTATGTAGATGAGAAACTGAAGCTTCATCAATCAAATTTGAGGATTTATCTATGGAGGAATCAACTTACAATTTCTTTGGATTTTTACATTCCTTCACATTTCATCTTTTTCCACAATTCCAGCATTTCACTTTGTTCTTCTTTCTAGGAGTCTTAGGTCTTCCCTTATAATTATCCTTAGGGTCATTCTTATCTCCTTTCAACCCTCTTTCTTTAGGACTTTCCCTTTAATTGAGAGCATCACCTGAACTATCCATAGCCTTTTTCATCATTTCTTGTGACAACAAAGTTGCTACAAGAGCATCCATATTTGGATCTTCAATGTTAGGAGTGATAGAAAGTATGAAATGATCCCAATAATTAGGTAAAGAAAAAATAAGCATCATGCATTTATCTTCTTCTTCAACATTAACATCAATAGAGGCTAGTTGACTCAAAACCAAATTAAAATAATTTAAATGCTTGGTTATAGATTCACCTTCCCTCATCTTAAGAGAAAATAACTTTCACTTCAAGTAGATTTTATTTACTATAATTTTTTGTTTGATAGATCTCACCTATCCAGTTCCACAAAGCATATGTAGTATTTTCCTTTGAGACATTTAGGAGAACAAAATCAGAAAGAAACAACCTAATAGTACCACATTCCTTTTTATCTATCTTCTCCCAATCTTCATCACTCAATTTCTTAGGTTTCTTTTCATTTTTTATAGCCACCCATTGATTTCATTCTTTAAGGATAACCTTAGTTTCCCCCTTCCACAACTCAAATCCAACTCCATTAAATTTTTTCTATGTCCAAATGAGAAGAAGTTGCGTCCATGGTTTAACAAAAAAAAAATGCAAAAAAAGATTAACCAAGCTCCCACTATAGCTCAACAAACCTTTGTTCTACCACCCAATAAATAGAACTATCTAGGCTCTGATACCATATGGTAGAAAATGATAGCTGAACATAAATAATAGAAGCTTAAAACAACTGTAAATTAGATCTAATAGTGTTAACCATATAGATTTTAAATTAGATATAACAATGAAATGCAACAACAAAAAGTAGAACACATAACACAATTTTTAACATGGAGAAAACATTTCAAGAAAAAAATCCACCAAAGAAGAGATGAATAGCTCGTACTAACAATAAATATGTTTACAATACATCCACTCTAACTCGTTTTCAATCCATCAACATCTATGTACATGTAAAATATCTCATAGTGTCTCCAACTCAACCCCTCAATATGTAGACTCATGGGGGATCAAACTACCACCATAAAACATTACCATGGGTCAAAGCAAGGTTCAAAAATACCATGTTAAAAATCCATTCATCCGCTTTCATGCTAAACATGGTATCTTACATTACATTATACCCTCTTACAAGTTCTCATAAGAATCCCTAGAAAATTGGAGATGGTCTGACATGCATCATAAGCCATTGATAGCTATGCAAAGGTTATCTTACACGTATCATAGATTATTCTCACATCCAAAATGATATCCCCCACTTTCATCCATTACAATCATCATATAATCCATCATAACATCCTTAAAAGTGGGCTTTCCATGTTATACCACTAACTGGGAATCTTTTGACAACTAATAACATATTTTTTAAAGCACCAACATATGGAAAAAGTTCCAACTCAAAATCTCATGCTCCTTTTGATGGAGAAAAAATATTTAATAACAAAAATGATATTTATCCATGGGAAAATTTGTAAAATAATAATAAATAAATAATTTACGAATTTCCAAAGTTTAGACATTGTGATTCCCAACATATATAAAGTTCCCTTTTTAACCTTCATTCTTGTATGCAAATATATGCACTAAAATAAAGTGCCAAACAAAGAGGGAAATCGAAAATATTAAAAATGGGGGGTGTCAAATAGGTGTGATATAAAATCCACTTCAAATTTCTTTCTCTCAAGTTCCTAAAAAGTTGTAAATCAAATTAAGCATGGAACCTAATCGACACATAAGTCCTCTAATACCCTTTAACTATCATGAATGGAAGTTGCAAGTACAAATTTAACTATAAAAAAAGGCATGTTTATAGTTACTATGGATATAGGAACCAAATGCAACTAAGGATAAGGAAAAGTGGTTCAGTAAAAGTGACCAAGATTTTGGCTTTTTTTTTTGTTATGTCTTTCTCTAGAACTCCTTTTTCATGTGAAGGCATTAAAAACCCTACATGAATTATGGCTAGCTCTTAAGAAATTATCTGGGAAAGTTGATGATATCAAAGGCAATGAGTTAGAAAATAAGTTATTCAACATAAATCCAAGTGAATACAGAACACTACAAGAGTAATTCACCAACTTTAAGTCACTTTTGAAACAACCAAAGGAATGCAAAATTGAGAAGAAATATGATCAACTCATCTTGTCAACTCTTTCTAAAATTGACTCTTTTTATTTAATTTTTGTGTCAACTTTCTATTCTATAAAAAGGGATTTAGGTTCAAATTGGTCAATACCAAAATTTGATTACTTTATTACTGATATTATTAGAGAGAAAGATAAACTCATTATAATTGGGACCATAGTTTCCTACAAGTCACATGCATTAGTAGCTAAAAGTGGAAAATCTATGGCATTGACAAACAAAGGTGAAGAAAGAAAAGATAAAGAAATACAAGGAGCCACAAAATCACACAAATATAAAAATACTAAAAACTATGTCAAATGTTATTTTTGTAAGAAATTGGGACATACAACACTTGACTGTGTGAGGAAAAAGATAAACAATCTCACTCAAATCATTGATGAAAGTAATCTTGAAAATTTTGAATTTTCATCATCTTCCGACACCAAAAAGGAAAAAGAGAAATCAAAAGGACGTGTTCTTTGAGTAATTGCAGGATATTCTATTTCTTATCTTGTTTTTATAAATTACCTTATATTAATCTCTTTTTGGAGGATATTATTTTCCCATTAGGTTTTCTATATTCTCCATTTTTTGTGAGAGTTTGCATTGTACATGGAGGGTATGTGTAGGATCATCATGGAAAAAACATGCCCTTGAGTGGCAAAAAAATTTGAAAAATCAGAGTTAGGAAACTTGACGTAAAAATTTGAATAAGTTATCTATATTATTTCAAAAATGTGTAAGAACAGAATTTGTAGAAAATTGAATGTAGTTTCTAAACTAATAGATATGTTTAAAAAGAAAAAAAAATCTATTTGGTGAAAATTTGAAACTTTAATTCAGTGGTACTTAAATTTCAGGGAAAAACTAAGAAGGAGGTGATTGTCTCACCACCCTAACCACAATAAATTATATTATTTTTTTATAAGATTTTAGATATAAGTAGAGGACTCATGCCCCAATGTAATGCATATTTTTTTGTAATTGTTTTCAAAGTAAATAATTAATTATGAATTTTTTATTAATTTTTTTTAAAAAATATAAAAAATCATGTCTGACCACCTTAACTTGGTCAAAACTTCATGAAGTTCAATTTTTCTTTATTTAATCCAATAGTATGTGGAGCATAGAATATGATGCATATTTTGGATTCAAAAAATGTGATATCATATGAAAGCTATAGATGTTTTTTAATCAGCCTATCAATCAGGACTTTATTTATAATTTGAAGAGAAAATGAATAATAATTACTTATTAAATTGAAAGTAAAGCATAATTTATATTGGTGGAAAGTTGAGAATATCCTTTAAAAACCCTCTTTGTTTCATCAATTTTGGGTAGAAAAATAGTCATCAGCCACATACCCATTGGTCGCGCCCACAAAAGGATATGAAAATCACAGTAAAACCTATCCTAGGAATTGGAAATTCCAGCAGGTGACCAATATCTCTTTATGGACATTCATTTACTTGTCAAACCAGGGAACGTATACTTTGAATGGTGCAGCACAATATGTGCACTAAGAACTAGTTTCAGTCACAACTTAATAGAAATAAATACTTGGAAAGAATTCTATCTACACTATAGGAAGGCAATGTAAAATTATTTTAACTCAACCATGATTTAACCAAAACAAAAATCATAATAGCTATGACTGAGACTCAAACTATGAATTGGCCTTATGCTGCAGGAACAGGCACAGGGATGGATTCCCGATGCTGCAGGAGCAATACAAGACTGAGTTTGTACGAAAACTTTAAAGATGAAATCTAACTGATGATCAACAAAAAAAGAATAGCTAACTAACTAGCTACAGATACTTACTAAGTGGGCCCCCTTAGCAAGCATCTACTAATTATGCAAGTGCTAAACTCAAAACTTCATCAAACTTTATTCATAAACTCATAATGGTATACATTGCTTTGTTGATATGAAAACTAGCAAAAACTCTGTCTCGTGTCATACAGATTCTGCTTTTTATTACTATCATACTGACTCTTACATGATATCTGCTATATCCCTATCATTATGCTTCTATCTAACTTTCTAACCATCTTCTTGCTCACTCATGCAGGAGGAACACTTATTTAAAATCAGGAGAACAACTAGCTAACTACCCCTAACAAAGAAAGACGTGGAAGTAAAGTGTATCCCAAAATCAAGGAACAAACTTCATAAATGAATTTATCCGTTCAACCCAATCCAGAGAGAATCTAGCACTCCACTCTTTCTAGATTGACTATCATTAAAAATCCTTCCCAATGGTTTTGGTCAAAGAGTGTTTGCCAAATCTTCCTCGAAGTCGTGCAGAAAATAGAGTTTATTGCAAGGCCAAGATCAGATGCGCTTGACTCGATCATACTTTCTTCAAGAACCTGCGAAACAAAAGGTAATAGATGCGAAAGAAAAGGCACATGGCACATACACAATATCCATTCATTAATCACATATTTGAATCTATTTCATCATTCAAAAACTACATGCGATATACCAGTCATTTAGGGAGTCAACGGGGTAATAAATGTAGACAAGACAACACAATAGGTTGTAGGAACATGAAAGTGTTTTGCTATAGGATATCCCCATAAAAGGTTTCAAAAGAGTTTAAACAACCATGAATAAAAAAAGTAAAGGTATTAAAAGTTCATCATAAAATCCAAACTATGAGCACATTTTGGGCTCATCATCTGCCCCCTACTTAGCCCAATGATGGTCCTCCAACATTAACTTTCTTGGTAGTTTCTCTGTAATCAGTGGTTGCGGCATGACTCTGAAATGGAGCTCCAAACTTGTAATAAAATCCTTTGAAAGTCTGCCACTTTCATACCTACGGGCTTCTGAATCATCATTAAGATTTGCAGCCTGGTAAGGATAAAGGGGCCACATTGGCATAGGAGGTCTAAATGTCAATGGCAACCATAGTTCAAATCTCTTTTGAAGTCCCAACTATATATATCTTTTTGATCGTTTAAGAGCTGCTGTGAAATTTAGGGGACTGTGAGACTCAGACCTTCTTAGCCCAACAGTTAATCTTTCCCACCTTTTCTCACTTCTGGTGTATGATAGTCTCCAAAACGAATATGATTGTTTGTGAAATTCATCATATACCTATCTCCTGAGATCAAATATTTTCGTCCTCACTATATTATTGTGAATGCCATATGTCAGAGTAAACCAGGTTTTTAACATTGCATGGGGGTCTGAACTTTGAGGGCATAATGGAATAGACTCATTCCTTTCGGCTTCCTCATATGTTTCCCATTGTCTACCATAATTTGCTTCATTTTCTTCCCATGACATAAATGATCTCAAATGGATATCGCCAATATACATAAGAGGGTTCCATTCTATTTCAAATGGAACTAAAAAGCCATGCAAATAAAATTCACATAGAGAATTTCTTAACCAATTAAGGGCTGCTTGGTATGCGTCGTAGAATTCTTTAGCAGTGTGAAGTATAGGATCTTGATTTCTGGAAATTCTCATTAGTTGGAACCATAAGAATTGTTCCTTAAGGCACAGAGCATAAACTCTAGGTGGTGGTCTGCATTCCATAATTTGACCAGTTACTTTTAACATTTCATCCATTTTTCCTTGCAACTCAAGAATTTCTAGTTTCTAACTTTAAATTTCCTTTTTCAGTTTCTTCCTTTCTACCTACCATAGACTTTGTTGCATGTCAGTCTGGGCTAGGTGTTGGAAAGTCAGGGTTTGCAATGTAACTGGTTCCCAGTTAGCTTTGACATATTCCAGAAACTCAATCAAAAATGTCTTCTTATAAACAACAATGGCTTGACAAGTGGTAGGGGAAAATGTAGCTTCACTGGCCACATCCAATTGTTTGGTTTGTTCCTACTCTTGCTGCGGGATGAATTATGGTTGCTGCAGTGGAGAAGACTATGCTTCCTCCAAAATTTGCATAGTAGCGGCAGCCAAGTCATCAAGACTTGGTACCCCTTTTTCATTATGCTCAATTTCCCTTGTCTCAATTTGTTCCTCTTTAGGAACGAATAAACTCTGTTTAGCATTCTCAGACACATTCTGAGAAACATCAAATTTAGACTCTACGGACCCTTCTGAAATCACAATAACCTCTGGTTGAGGTGAAGTAGGGGAGGTCTTACATTGTTTCCTTGTGGAAACTCTTCTTGGCACTGGTGTGCTATAGGAGGTGTTCTTGTAGCCTTCCTCTTTCTAGTCTGACTAGAGGGTTTTGCCCTGCCAGAGGATGATGGTGAACTGGTAATAGCAATAGGTGTTGCTGCAGGAGAGACATCTACAAGGAAAAATGTTGTAGGAGAAGGGCATTTCCTTTTCTGAGAACGAGGGTCAGATTCTGGGGACTCTTCTGCCTTTGTTTTTCCCTTCTCTCTCCTAGTGGTAGACCTAGTTTGTACCCTAGCAGAGGATTCAAGTGTGAGAGCTACAAGATCAGGGGCTACAGGAGCAGATGACCCTTGCCCTATTCTTCTACTGGTAGACGCAATTTCTTCTTTCTTTTTCTGAGGTCGTGGGGTATGTACCCTAGGGGGTTCTGGAATTGCAAGCTCTTTTGGGCAATGAATTGTTGCCAAGAAAGAGGTGAGACATCTCTCAAAGAGCGTTCAATCAATAATTTGATAAGGCCATGGTGAGCAATAGAATTATCTTTCCCCTGTTGGGTTCCATGGGAAATTTGTTCCAAAAATTTTAACAAGAAATTGGAAACATTTACAACTAACCCATGCGTCATATGACTTAATAATTTGAAATGGTATGAATGTAGGTAAGAGAAACGACCTTCACAAGTTAAATACCTGATTATGTAAGCAGCGTATTTTGAATAAGGAGGAGGCAACGATACTCACTTGTATCCCTACTTGGAGACTTCCAAAGGTCCATTAGTGGGTATTGAAAATTCAGCCCTTGCAGAGGTAGCATCCGAAGAAAATTTTTCTCTAACGGCTAGAAGCCCAGTTACTTCAGCAATTTTTTTTTCAGTTACAACAACCATTAGACCCCATACAGTAGCCTCCCCTTCATAAAAGGTTCTCAAAAATTCGTTAGCAACCTCCTCATCAAAAGCATTTAAACTCAAGAAGTAGTTTAACCACCCACAAAGGCTTAATGTCTAGACTATTTGAGGATTTTGTAATAATAACTCATGAGATACAGGCTCATGTCGCACTAGCTGACCACCCATGTTCACAGGTTTCCCCCAACTGAATTCAACTCCCTGCTAAAAATTTAAAAATTTCCTCTCTGTTTCCCTTTCTGTTCTGGTTTCTTCTCTATCGTGCCATCACATTTCTCTCTTTTCCAAAAATGAACTTTTTGAACAAACTATTTTAATTGTATTTTACAAAAAAAACATGCAATGAAAAAGACATGTGATCATATTTGGAAAGTACTAGAAAAGTAATAAAGAAAGGTTATCTGAGCAATTGTGGCAGCAGCGAAAAGACAGGTTTTAAAAGTGGATTACCCCACTCCCTACTTAGAGTATGACATGTGTCCTCACATGTACTAAAGAATAGGCGGAGATTGGGTAACAATGACTGGTACAGTCATAGCAGTAAATGAATAGAATAAAAAAAATCAAATATGTGATAACAAAAGATATGGCGTACCTTTGATAAATGCATGTACGTGTGAAGAAAGATGATGGCTTCGGCATGAATTGACAGTTGGGAATGATATCATAACTAAGGGTGATGCAGATGAATGAGGTGGATGGGTGACGTGGGCGATCGAGATGAATGGATGGAATGGGTGGATGGGATGGATGGATGGAAGATAAAGAAGTGAGATGTGGTGAAAAGTGAAAATAAAGAAAAAGGGGTTTCCTAAAAAGAAAACCTTTATTATGAGCATGTTTTTCAAAATTATGGTGAAGCTGCAGGAGAAAGGCTAAAGCCTTCGGCTGCAGGAAGAGTAGCGGCAGGATCCCGAATGAACTGTTGTATGAATGCTTCTTTTGAGACTGGTTTATGGTACAACTGGAGGCGGTGTCCATTAACCAACAACTTGAATCAAATAGGATCAATTGTAACAAGTTGATCTATACCATTAGCAAATACATTCTCAATTTCATATGGCCCCAACCATCTGGTCTATAATTTTCTTGGACTATCCTTATACCTTGGGTCGTAAAGCAGAGCCCAATCTCCTACTTTGAACTTCTTCTCCTTAATGTATTTATCATGCCACCTTATTCACTAATTCTGTATCATCTCAGTGTGTTGTAGGGCATGCTTTCGGAGTTCATCCAGAGCATTGAGCTGCATGATTCTATCCTTTTGTGCATTTGTTAAATCCATGTCTAGCTCCAGTGCTGTTCGGAGAGTATTATGTTCAAATTCTATTGGCATCACAACTGTTTTACCATACACCATTTCAAAAGGTGTAAATCCTATAGCAATCTTCCAGGTAGTTCGGTAGGCCCATATAGCTTCAGGTAACCTAGCGGCCCAGTCCTTCTTATGCAAATCTACAGTTTTAGTCAAAATAGTCTCTATGTCCCTATTGGTGACCTCAACTTGGCCATTGGCCTAGGGGTGATAAGGAGTTGATTTCCTATGCCATATATTGTATTGATTGACTAAAGTTGTGATAAGTGTAGAAGCAAATTGTGCTCCCTGATCTATCACTATCTCCCTAGGAACACCAAACCTAGTAAATATTTCCTCATATAGGAATTCAACCACTTTATTATCCCTAGCATGTTTCATAGGTTTAGCTTCTACCCATTTTGTGACATAATCTGTGCACACAAGAATGTAGGACTTACCATTGGAAGGTGGGTCAATTGGTCCCACAAAATCCAGTCCCCATTTGTTGAATGGTGTAACTACAATTTGTGGAAATAGAGGCATTTCATCAAAGTGAGTTGGTCTTCCCATCCTTTGGCATCTGTCACATCTCCTTGTATACTTGGTTGCATCTCTATGTAAGGTTGGCCAATAGTAACCAGTATTTAAAATTTTCATTGCTGTCCTTTTGGCAGCAAAATGTCTGCCACACGGCTCATCATGGCTGGCATGCAGTATATCATGAGTGTCCTCCTCTGGTACACATCTCCTCATAACATGATCTGACCCTATATAAAACATGCAATTTGCAATCCAAGAAAAGTTAAAACTTTTCTCTACCAATAATCTTTTTTCCTTAGGAGAGAATTGAGGAGGAGTTCTTCCTGTTGCTAGATAATTTGCTATATTAGCATACCATGGATGAATAACTTTGATTGCAAACAGGTGCTCGTTAGGAAAGGAGTCTTCAATGAGTGTAGAGTCATCTTGCCTTTGAATTCTAGAAAGGAAATCAACAACTACATTGGCTTTACCTGGCTTGTCCACAATTGTAATGTCAAATTCCTGCATCAGCAATAACCATCTTGCCAGTCTCGCAGATATTGAACTTTTATTCATGAGATACCGGATTACTACATGATCAGTGTGGGCAAATATCTGATAACTAGTGATATAATGCCTAAATTTATTGAGGGTGTAGATGATTGCCAGCATTTCTTTTTCTGTAACAGTGTAGTTGAATTCAGCCCCTTGCAGATTTTTGCTTATGTAGTAGAGTGCATGTTCAGTTAATCCATCCTTCTGCCCTAGCACTGCCCCAATTGCATAATCTGAGGCATCAGTATGAATATGAAATGGGAGTGACCAATCAGGTTCTTTCAGAACAGGTGCCTATGTGAGGGCGACTTTCAAGTCAAGAAATGCTTTTTCACATTCCTTTGTCCAAGAAAACTCTTCATCTTTCTTCAGCAGATTGTATAAGGGACCTGCTATTTGGTTGAAGTCCTTCATGAATCTTCTGTAGTAACCTGCATAACCTAGAAAACTATGTACCTCCTTCTGCTTAGTAGGAGAGGGTAACTTAGAGATGATCTCAATTTTAGCATGATCAACCTGAATTCCTGCAGCAAAAATATAGTGACCGAGCACTATTCCCTCCTAAATCATCATGAAGCATTTTTGACTATTCAGCGATAGGTTGTGATCTTCACATCTCTGTAGTAATTTTTCCAAGTTAGCTTGAGCTTCCTCAAATGTTGTACCATAAACAGTAAAGTCATCCATGTATATTTCCATGCAATCATATGAGTTGTCTGAGAAGATGCTTATGACTGCCCTCTGGAAAGTTGCAAGAGCATTACAGAGACCAAAAGGCAAAGTTGAATAGCAAAATATTCCCTAAGGGCATGCAAAAGTAGTCTTTTCTTGATCCTTAGGAGCAATCTTGATCTGATTGTATCCACTAAAGCCATCCAAGAATGAGAAGTACTTCTTTCCAGCTAAACTATCTAGAAGTTGATCAATAAATGGAAGAGGAAAGTAATCTTTCTTTGTTACTAAGTTAAGTTCTCTGTAATCTATGCATACCCTCCATTTTCCTCCTTTCTTAGGAACAATGACCAATGGGGAAACCCATTGACTATCAGAGATTGGGTAGATAAAGCTAGCTACCAACATTTTCTGCAATTCTTCTTTAACAATCTCTCTCAAAGCTGGATTGATTCTTCTTTGAGGCTGCCTGACAGGTTTGAGGTCATTGTTAATATATATGCGATGTGTACAGATTTTTGGGTTGAGGCCCTTCATATCTCCATAGTCCCATACAAAAGTTGACTTGTGATTGGTAAGCATTTTGATTATAGATTCTTGTTGCTCACGTGTGAGGTTTTTATTAATGCACAAGGTTTTTCCTATAGCTACCTCAATTTGGGAGGTTAAGTCTATCATAGATACTTAAGATAGAAATGACATGTCTACCTTATGGGGTAGTAAGGTGTGCAAGCAATCAGTTGCTACAGGATAATAAGCTGATGTGGACGGAGAAAGAATAGTCTACAAAGAACATGGATTTCTCTCACAATAAAAGTATTCAGTACCATAGTTATTCAGCAAGATATTGGACAGTATATCTTCTTCTTCCTGTTGTGCAATGAAAGGCTCTTTGGTAATCATCATTAAATTGGCCACATAGTTCACTTCTTCCTCTTCTCCCAAATCTGGCCAATCAAAATCTCCAGACTCAAGTTGGGGCAATGTTGGAGAATAGAGGGTAAGTTTCTTTGTGCTATATCCGTCAGATATTGTCATGTCACCTAACCTACAACCAATGCAAGCATCAACAGTAGCCAACCAAGGCCTTCCTAGTATGATAGGGTATCCCCCCAATGATGCTTTTGGAGATAAGACCATGAAATCAGCGGGGTATTCCCAGGAATCCAAAGTGACTACCAGATCTTTGACTACCCCATCAGGTTTGACAGTTGAGCTATTAACAAGCTGTAATATTGTAGGTGTAGTCCTTATTTCTGAAATATTAAATTTTACAACCAGGTCCTTTGTCATGACATTGATAGCTACACCAAGATCTACTAAGGCATTCTTAATTTGCAACCCATTAACATTTATCTGCATAACAGGACTTCCTGGATCTAAATATTTTGGGATGCTAAGCTTCCCTAGCATTAAGTCAAAGAGTTGGCCTATTACATGGACAGTTTGAGGGTCTTTCTTTTTCCTCCCTGGTTTCTTCAAACATGCCATAGATAGGTACTTCTTAAATGATTGCTTGGAACAAGGGAATTTTCACACATATATGCTTTAGCTGGTCAAGAATATCAAAGGTAGGTTCCTCTTGTTTCTTCACATTTTCACCTTCCAATGTTTGTGGGAAAGGAGGGGGCACCTTATCAAATGACTTAGGTAATGATGGAATCTGAACTGGCTGATTTGGTTGGGCTTGGTCATTGATATCTTCTTCTTCTTGGTCAGTCTCCTCAGGTGGTAATTCTGAGATTATGGGAGGAGATGGTGTGGGTAGCACGGTTCCTGAATGTAAATTAATATTATTCAGGTTAAGAGCATAGGCAGGCTAATGATTAGGATCAGCAAAATAAACTTGCTGTTATTGCGGTTGCTAGTTATTTGGATTAGGTGCTGCCTGAGCTGGTAGTTGGGTTGATTTTGGATTCTGACCTTGATTAGGTGCAGGAGGTGGGATAATGGATTGTTGTTGGGGTTGTTGCAGGAAACCTTCGGTTGGATTTGACCATTGCTGGCCTCCTATCCATTGGTTAGGCTGCTGCCAATTCCCTTGTGGAGGTTGCCACTGATTTTGCTGAGATGGTTGCCAGTTCCCTTGTGAGGCTTGCCAATGGTTTTGCTGGGTATTTGGCCAAGGGTTATGCCACTGAGGTTGGGAGTATGGCCCATAGTTTAGAGGGTACTAATTTTTCCATTGACTATTATATGAACCAAAATTTTGCAAAGGGTCTTGAGGCATACCTTGTCTTGGGGCCCATGGCCTCCTTTGTGCAACAAAGAAGACTTGATCATCATCACCTTCTATCATTTTAAAATCAGTAGGCAACTGTTTAACCTCCATGTTGGCCACCATCTTGCATCTACAATCACACTTCTTCTGTCTACAATGTGGACAAAACTCGGCTAAGATTGCTTCAACTTTATCATGTTTCTTCCAAGCTTGCATAGTGTCCAACTGTGTAACCAAGTAGTTAATGATTTCCTACTTGAAATCAGATAGCAAATTTGTGATCTCCATTCGGGAAACTCCACTGGAGGAAGATTTACCCACTGTAGCTTGATGACCTCTACCCTTCTTCACATTTTCTCGGGAGTAATTTAGACATATTTTCTGAATATCATCCCAAGGCAGTTGGGTTATATCACCTCCTCCCATCAGGTCCAGAGGGTCTATACAGGCATCACTGATCCCTCTTAGAAAAAGTAGTTTCTGAGAGTCTTCATTGAGAGTATGGTTTGAGTTCTTTTTCAGAGAAAACAAGAATCTTGAAATATAATCCTCCAAATTTTCATCCTCCTTTTGCTGAATCTTGAATATATCATCTCCCTTACTGCCACTTTTACAATATTCCTTATATTTCTCAAGGAATTTTGTTTGCATGGCTGCCCAACTATCAACAACACCTCTTCCCAAACTCATGAACCATCTGAGAGCTCCTTCCTTCAAGGTGGAAGGAAACAACTTCAGCTTGTGAGCATCTGAAGTATAGTCATAACTATGACTGAGGATATCAAACTCAAACAGGAAAGTTTCAGGGTCCTCCGTAACTAGGCCATAGAACTTGGGAAGTAGTGAAGAAGGAATATTCCTAAGATTGTCAGTATCTCGCTAGGAAACAATGGGAAACTCAAAAGCAGGAGGTGGATTAGGTGGATTATTTGCCATATTGGCTTGCTGGAATATCAAAGCGAATGAATTTTCCTCTAGTTCTTCATTGGCTAGGTCAAATGGGAGTTCAACAAACAAGTTTTCAGGGAGAAACCTTCCCAACACGTCTCTTCTTCTATGCATGCAATAGAATGAATGGTGATTTGAAGGATTTTGAAAATTTTTGATTAACAAACTAAACTAATGCTAAAAATGACTTCTGACAAATTCTTAGCTTGACACCATCCCCGACAATGGCACCAAAAATGGTC